>OY253673.1:1478629-1498471 GCA_958009085.1 Protoeuglena noctilucae
GCACCCCCGCTCGATGTCTGTTCTGCTTATATCTACATCATATCTATATCTATATCTACATCTATACAGCTCACCGCCTCTCTCCCTCTCCTCCCCCCCCCCACCCCCCAGCCTGGTCCAGGCGCACGCCATGCGCGACCACCCCGCATGCAAGGCGCCCCTGATGCCCCCCGCCCCTCCCCCCGCGGTGGGGGGAGAGCCGCACTGCGTATTTCGCCCTCCTGCGGGTCATGCGGTGGCTGGCCAGCTCCGGGCTGGACCCCCAACGACCCAAGGAACGCGGACCTGCTGGAGCTGAAGAAGTACAGGCGAGGGATGAGATAGATGGAGGGGTAGTACAGGCGAGGGATGGGAAGGGGGTGGTAGTGGTTACGAGGAGTTGAGAAGGAGAGGGATTTCAATGCGGCGTTGTCCGTGGGTGCAAGACAGCCGCTCTCCCTCCCCTCCCCCCCCAGGGAGCTAGAGGTGCAGCGTGGGGGTGGCGACGGCGTGGACGCCGCTCTGCCCGACGCCGGGTCGCTGCGCCTGCAGCCGGCGAGGGAGGCGGCGGTGGGGAGGGGGGGCGTGTTTGCGGCCAGGCGCGCCAAGATGCTGCGGCTGCGGTGGGAGGGGGAGACGAGGAGCAGCAAGAGCATGGGGTTCTGCATGCCGGTGAGGGAGTGAGGGGTTGCAGATCACAACACACAAGGTCGCCCTCCATCCACAGCTCTCTCCCTATCTTTGCTTGCACACCCACCACCACCCCCCTCCCCCATCACAGATCTCGGACGGCCAGGTGCAGGACCTGGACATCCACCGCCTGCTGAAACGCAGCGGCATCCCCGAGCGCGACCTCCGGCAGCGCGTGGCGGAGGAGCTGGACCTGGCGGCGCAGGAGCGGCTGGTGCGGAGGGCCATGGACGCGCCCTCGCTCACCGCCCTGCAGGACCGCAGCCGGGCGATTGCAGAGTTCGCATACGACATTCGGCAGGCGGCGGTGGCCGGCCGCGCCAGCGAGGGCGCCCCCTCCCTGCGCGCCACCGACGACGTCGTGCGGCAGCCGCGCGTCGACCTGCTGCGGCTGGACGTGGGGGGGGTGGTCCGGGACGCCCTGCGCCCGCGCGCCAAGCTGCGCCCGGCCCGGCAGCGCGCCGTCGTGGCATCCACGGTCCCGCGCGACCTGGCGCTGGTGGTGGTGGTGCAGTCGGCCGAGCACCTGCCCATGCGCGCCGAGGCTGCCGAGGCGGTGCGCGATGCGGGGGGATACCTGGGCCCATCCGCGGACGAGCAGGCGCTGCTTGCGTGTTTCGCGGAGGTGCTGTTCGGGGACTACGCCGTGCGCACGCAGACGCAGATCGGCACCTCCGCCTCCTTCAACGAGGTGGGGGGGGGCTGCTTATATGTGTGCCGCTTAGATGTGTGCCTTGGAAAGATGTGTGCCTTAGAAATGAGATGTGTTCATTGCGGATGGAAAGGCAGTCCGCCTTCTTCCACGAGGTGGGGGTGACACTGGCTGGATGTGCGTGTGGTGGGTTTGCAGTGCCGGGGTCGCATGCGGCGAGTGGCTGTGTCTGATTGCTGTAGTTGCGAGGCTCAGCAGCAGTGGCGTCTCCCCACTCTGCCACTCTCGCCCCCCTCCATGCCCGTCGCTCATCCATAACCGTAACCCCTCCATCCCCCACCCCAGGTCCTCACGCTCCCCGTGGAGGCCCCCGACGGCCAGGAGCTGACCCCTCGCTTTTTATGGCTGTACGACGAGCCCATCGTGATCAACTTCTTTGACGAGGTGGCCGTGCAGACGGGAGGGGGGCTGCGGCCCAGGGAGGGCGCGGACCTGTCCAAGTACAAGCCCGCCATCGGGCAGGGGCAGGCGAGGGCAGTTTGCTGTACAGCGCGTTCCCTGCTCTGACTAAAGCACATTCCCTACCCCTTCCTCGCACGCACCCCCACCCTGCACCCACGCCCGTCGCACCCTCACCTGTCCCCCGCCCCCTTCGCAGACGGTGGTGACATTGGAGCGTCGCTTTTTGGGTTCTCTCCGCGTCCCCTTCTCGTCCGTCTTCAAGGCCGGCTCACTGCAGGGGTCCATGCGCATCGACGTCCCTGCTGCCAGCCTGGGGTACACCCACAACCCGGCGGGGAGCCCGTCCGCCACCGTGTTCATCACCATGGCGAGTGGCATGGATGACCCATGGTGGCAGTCTGCGCGTAGAGCAGGGTAACAAAGATGCAGGGATGCCCTCTGCACTGCGAGCGTGTCCGGCGACCGTGACATGCACGCCCACTGATGCGTTGCGCGTAGAGTGATAGAGACACACAGACGCTCTCTGCATGGCGTGCATGTATCAGGCAGCTGTGACATCATACATACACCCCCACCCTCCCCCCCGCAGAGTCCCCAGGTGCCCCACCCCGACCCCGTCATTGACGAGCAGAGGGCGGGGGAGAGCCCAGAGCTGCAGGCCAGAGTGGCAGAGGCGAGAGATGCGCATGAATTCACACCCACTGCAATGGCATGCGACGCTGTTCACCCCTGCTATCTACTCTGCAGTCGCAGCAGCACACACCCCTCGCGTTCACTCCACAGTGGCAGCAACACGTGACCACCCACCCCCCTCCCCTTCCCCCCCGCAGTGGCAGCAGGACGTCTTCCGCCGCACCCGCGGCCGCAACCGCGCCTCGTTGGTGGCCGTGGACAAGGCAGGCACGGCCGTGCTCATGCTGCGGTACGTCGCCCCGATCCCCTCCCCCCCCTCGCTAGCCGTGCGCCCCGAATCCGGCGCCGCTGCCCCGCGTCGCCTGGCATGGTTCGTCTCCCATGTGCCGTTCGTGGAGGACGACAACCTGGAGGCCGACCGCGAGGACATCTGGATGACGGCGGCCGACTTTGTGCGGCTGGGGGCGGGGGACCAGGAGGAGCACGCCTGCCTGCTCGCGGGGTACTTCCTCAACATGGGGCAGGCGAGATGTGAATGGGGGGTAGATGCGGACGGCCAGGAGTGTGGCCCTGTCGACACGTCGCGTCTCTACCCTTCCTTCACTCCCCTTCCATCTCAACCCCTTTGCTCGCATCGCATCTCTCTCTTTCACCCTTGTCTCTCCCCTCCCTCTCATCGGATCTCTTTCACCCACTCATGCCCCATATCTCTCATCGACCCGCCCCCCCCCCCCCCCCCTATCGTCATATTAACATCATCCACTTATATCCCTCCCCCTCCATCTCCCACCCCAGGAGGCCTTTGTGGTGTCCGGCACCTCCACTGCCTCCAGCAGCGACTACTTCGTCCTCACCACGGGCAGGGCACACGACGAGGGGCGGTGGGCGCTGCAGCCGGGGCAGAAGACCACCCCCACGGACATCGCAGGCAGCGGCATCACGGGCGAGTGATGCGACACGGCCACGGTCGCTGCGTGCCCATGCACTGCCCTATCCCACCGCATGCGTCGTCACTCATACGCCCACTATGGCACTATGGCCACCACTGTTCCCTCCCCTAACCACCGCATGCGGTGCCACTCATCCCCTCTCCCGTCTTCACGGCATGCTGTATCTCACTCCTCCCCCTTCCTTCCCCCCCCCAGTCGCGTCTCTCACCCTCTGGAATGCCACCAAGGGCACATCCGTCCCCGCCACGGACCCACAGAACGAACTCCGCGCCGTGTCGGTGGTGTTCAACGGGGGTGAGTTGCCGGGCAGATGGGGTGCATTAATGAGATGAGACCACGCGCTTTGACGTTGCTGCATAGTACTAGCTGCTCTTATACGCTGCCGCACAGCAGCAGGAACACCGCCGTACAGCTCCCCCCCCCTCCCTCTCCCCCCAGCCAACGCCTGGGCCAACGTGCAGCCGTCCGCGCACCCCTGGGAGATCGACTGGGACCTCGACAACCCCCGCCTGTGGATGCCCCTCTTCAGCCCCGCGTTCCCACCGCGCAGCCTCGCGTCCGTGCAGGGGGAGGTGAGACGGGCGGGGAGGCAGTTTGTCATGAGTGGAACAACGATGCCCATTCATGCTGCCATGCACCCACCGCATGCGAGTGTTGTGTCACCCACTCCCCCTCTCACGCACCGCATTGCACTCATCCTCTCTCCCCAGGTGTCGTATGAGGAGCACCGCCACGAGTTCTTCGAGGACCTGGCGCGGAAGCTGGCCGAGGAGGTGCGGGAGGTCATCCGCGACGCACGCCTGGATCTGCTCTCCACCACCGCCCACTTCGACGCCACCCTGGACACCAAGCTCAAGGCGAGGATGGGGGGGAGGTGGCGTGGATGACATGCGTGCATGCATTGCTCTACTGCTTATCACTGCTCGCCTCTGCCTCTGATCCCGCCCATGCTGACCCAAGCACACAGCCCCTCACTTCCCCATCACCATACGCCCTCACCTGCCCCCACCCTCCATCACCTCCCCTCACCCGCCCTCACCTCCCCGCCCCCCCAGCGCCTCCTCCGCGACGCCCACGCCGACATGGAGAGAGGCTTCGCGTCCCTCCCCGCGTCGGACCCCCCCCCCGGCGTCGGCACCCTGGGTTCTTCGACCGTGGGGCGGTACCCCCGTGCAGCGGTCGAGAAGATCCAGGGCGACCACCGAGCGGTGCTGCTGCGGGAGTTCCCATCCTACGACGTGCAGGGGGTACTGCTGCACATGCCATTCGGGGACATCGAGGATAAGCTGGCCGAGGTCATCCTCAACACCGGTGAGCGTGTTGGAGAGGGGGAGGGTGTGTATGTGGGTGTGGGGGTGGGTGAGGGTGGGGATGAACGGGGAGAGAGAGATGCGCGTGGGTGCTTGTGATGAACATGCGAGAGAGGGAGTCGAGAGTGGGGAGTCGCACCGGCTGTCTTCGTGAGGGATGCGTCGTCACTCACCCGCACCGCCCCGCTTCCCCCGTGCAGACCTGCACATGGCCCTGGGCGAGGGGGTCAAGTTCGGCGTGGACGTCCACTGCCAGCCCATGGGGTGCAGGTTCGCATTCCCCGTCTACATCTACCTCGTCCACCTCCGACGCAAGCCCGCACACCTGCCCAGGGAACGGGGCCCTGCGCTGCCGCAGCCGCAGCCGCAGCCGCAACTCCGATAGCACGGCCGAGGCGCCGGCGCTGACTTTGGACTTTTCTCAGCTTGCCAGTGACAGATTGTGACACTCGCGACCCACGCACTTGAAACGGCACTGCATCTGGCGCCAGACACGGCCGCCATTCGCTTATCCGCCAAAGTGCGAATAAGTGGGGTCTAATGCGACTGTGGGCAATCCGCGCGGCACCGTTAAGGGCGTATCTAGCATACACTGCACCCGCGTGCGCAAAAATCGACACGAGGGCAAGAGGCATCGGGTTGTGCTTCGCGACGCACACAAGAGGCCCCCGCCGGTCGTTATAGATAGGGTCCATCCGATCGGCTTTGCAGCGGAGCACACGGCGCCAAACCTGCCCGTTGCAGGGCATGCAGAGTCCCGCGTTTGAAATTCTCGCTCTGGGTGGACGTCGCTGAATAAGCGTATCCTCACGGAGGTCGTGGAGAGGGAGGGAGAGCGAGGTGACGCGTGGCGGGTGGCTGCGGAGCGGCCTTTCCGCGTTTTGCTTGTCATCTTTGTTTCTTCCCCCCTCCCCCGTCGCTGGTCGATGTCGCCGCACCCGGCCAATGGCGCTGCTTGCTGTCGAAGTATGTGCGAGGCCAGTGCGACGACGAGCGGCCCTAGACGACCACTCCGCAGGTGCTCCCGGGGATGGCCATGGTGCAGGTGTACGCCGAGCCCTTCGCGCGGCGGCAATACGCGCCGTGGGTGTCGCATGCCGTCGTCTACCGCATCCTTTCGTGGGCCCTCACACGTGAGTCGCTGACATGAAGCCACGCGCCGCTCGCTCCCGCGGGTGGGATGCGACCCGTGCCCCTCCCGCCCCCAGTGCTCGCGTCGGCGGTGATTGCGTTCGCGGCGGGCGGCCTGTGGGAGAAGTACAGCGTGGCGGTGTCCCAGCCGACCGTGGACTTCACGTATGACATGGTGGTGGTGCTGGAGGGGGACGCGTCGGCCGGGGGAGGGGAGCGGGTGTGGACGACGTCGGCGGCGATGAACGCGGCGCTGGGCCCGCGTCTGCTGGCGGCGAGCGTGCAGGTGGCGGCGGACGACGAGAACAACGACGGGAAGAAGGACGTGTTTGACATTGTGTGGAGGGGGTACGGGGCCAGGGCCGTCACGGGGGTCAAAGTCCTCACGCAGGTGAGGGGGCAGGGGCAGTGGTTGGTAGGGGCAGTGGTTGGTAGCACAGACTCACGCAGGCGAGGGGCAGTGGTAGGGACAGGGCAGGGGCAGGGGCAGGGTAGCACCGTCGTCCTACAGACGAGGGGCAAAGCCAGTGGTAGGGGCAGGAACGGGACTTATCTGCCAATGCGAGGGTGGTCTTTCACCCGCGTGCCTGACCACATCTCACTTACCGTCGTCGCTCGCAGTACAAGTACACGTTCAACGACACGGTCAGCCTGCAGATGTACTCGCTGGCCTATGCGGAACACGCGGGTGCCGCGCCCGGCCGTGGCGCCTACATCGACGGGCAGCTGCGCCTGGTGCAGGACGTGGTGCCGGCAGCCAAGGCAGTGCGGTGAGGGGGCGCAAGGTGGGGGTTAGCATGCAGCAGCACTTATGCAGCGGCACCGCTCACACTGCCGGTCCCCTCTCCTCCCCGCAGCACCCAGTACCTCTCCAAGCCCCTCCAGGACCCCGGCAGCGGCACCGACACGCTTCAGCCCACCGTGGAGTCCAACCTCGTGCGCATCCTGGCATCCTACCACGACCGCGACGAGGCGAGCGGGGGGAGAGAGGGACGCGGTTGTGAGTGAATGAGTTGAGTTGAGAGCACACGCACAGCTGCACTTATGTGTTTGGCTGCCCCGCAGGTGACGGTGCTGGACAGCCCCACCCGCGTGTGGCAGGTGGGGGACTCTTCGGAGTTCGTGCTGCAGATGCGCGTGAGGGTCCCCAAGGCACAGGAGTACCGGTACAAGAGGCGAGAGCTGCATTGGGATAGCACCACCACCCACGGCCACTGCTCTGCCGCCGCGTCGACCCATGCGACCACCCCTTCCCTGCTCCCCCCAGGGACCGCCTGCAAGTGCTCCTCCTGGCCTGGGTCCAGATCCTCGCCATCTTCTACGTCCTCTGGTGGCTCGTCGGCCGCCTGTCCTCGGTGCTCTTCCACTTCCGCGTCTTTCGCACCCGCGTGGCATCGGACCTCGACAAGAAGCTACACCACTTCTAGTATAGGGGACGCTAGGATGATAGGCACGGGGGATGCGGGGTTTGCATGCGCGCACGTTCAAGCGATCGAGTGTCACTACGTCACTAGGTCACAGCAAGGGCGATGGCCGCATGTCACAGCTCCGCCGCCCACGTCACGGGCCGCCACGGCAGCAGCTGGCCATTGGGGGCGATCATCGACAGGCGAGCGCGGAGAAGGCGGCGACGGGCACCTGCGGGGAGGGGCAAAGGGCAACGGTCGACCTGCGCAATGCGGATGACTGCTGTGTCAGGATGGCAGTGCCACTATTGCCGAACGCGCATTGCATTCCCTTCCCGCTCACATGTCCGGTGAGTCCCAGCCTCCCCATCCTTCCCCGCCCCCTTCCCCGTTGCTGCCGGCGCGTTCTCCTTGTCGCCCCCCCCTCCCCGCGGGGACGCAGGCGCCGAGGCTGACGACGGGCGAGGGGGGGCGGGACGCGCATCCGAGGGGCGAGGCGGGGCGCGGGGCGCGGGGGCGACCCCGGGTGCGGCCGCGGCGGTCTGGGTCTGCCCTGCGCTGCCCGCCCCCTCGTCCCTGCCCCTCGCGGCGCCTGGCCCACCCCTGCCGGCCGCCGACCCCAGCCGCCCTGCGCCCCTCCCCGCACTCGTCGACCGCGCCGCCCCCCCAGCACCCCCGCCCCTCCCCGACCCATCCGTGCTGCGCGACCGCAGCCCCGTGGCCTTTGAGACGTCCCGCGACGCACCCAGCGCGTGCGAGCGCAGGGCACGCCCACGCCCCACGCCCGCCTCTGCCGCGTCGACCTCCCCGGAGTCCGAGGCGTCCACGCTGTGCGACCGCAGCGATCGCGCGGAGGCAGCCCTGCCGCGCGATGGCCCCGCGGGCCATGCGGACCCCCGCAGGGACTGGGCAGGTCCCCGCCCGTCACCTGCCTCGCGTTCACCCTTGTCCCCCACCGCATCGCCAGCCCTGGCCGCCGTGAAGACAGTCACGCGCGGGGCCGCACCCCCCATCCGGCTCTCCGCCTGGTCCCCCGCCTCTGCGGAGCCAGTGCTGGTGGCCTGCGACGACTGCGCCAGGCTGGGCAGCGTGAAGACCGACCGGCGGGGGTGGGCCGAGGGATGAGGCTCGTCCTCAGCGGCTGGGGGCGCCTCCGCCCCACTGCCCCCGCTCCTGCCCCCGCTGACCATGGACGGCACGCTCTCCGCCTCATCATGACCTGCGCCGACCGCCGGCACTTCCTGCGCGACGGGACCCGCAGAGTCCCGGGCGCCATGGGCGGTGCTGAGGACCGCTGGAGTGGCCGCGCCGCCCATGCCCGCCCCCAGGCCCGGCGTGGGAAGCGCCGTCTGCGACGCGGCTGCCGCAGCGCGTTGGGCCGGGGTGTAAGGCAGGCCCGGGCTGAGCAAACTCGCGTCCTCCTGCACGCGGGGCGAGTGGGGACGTCGTTGGCGGTGGTTGGGGGCGCATTGGTTGTTGGCCGTGGCACGGCAAGCAAAGGTGCATCGATCGCCGCCCAGCTTCACCTGACGCGCTGCCTTTGCCGCGTGCTCTCCCGCGCCCCCTGGCATCCGGCGCCCCTCCGGTCCTGGCGATGGCGACGCGAGCTCTCCACCGCCGTGCCGCACGGTGCCCCAGTGCTTGACGGCGTTGGACACTCCCCGCCAGTCGACGCCGGGGGCCGCCTGGGCAGCGCCGGCGGGGGCCTGCGCCAGGGCGGACCGCGCCAGCACGCGCGGCATCTGACGGGTGGCTGCAACGCCGCCCCCCGGCGCCTCCACGGCCTCCAGGGAGTCAAACACGCCGGGGGTGGAAGGGGGCGAGGGGCGGGGGCTGGACGAGGCGGCGGGGGCGGCCTGGGGGGAGGACACCGGAGTCGCGGGCGAGGCAGGGGCCCTCTCGGGGCTCGCTGGCGCGGACGCAGGGGCGACCAAACCGTGGGCAGCTTCGGATGCCCCAAGGCCGGGGCTTGTGGCGGCATCGAGGGCGGTGCGCCTGGCCTTGGTCCGGCGCTCGAGTGCCTGCGGGGGAAAGCAAGCCAATTGCTGTGAGATGCAGCTGACAGCAAGACCGCGCCTCTGGTGCAACCTGACCACCCGCCAAACGTTCACAGGTAAACAGCAAAACAAAGCTCGGGTCGCCCCTCACCCGCACCCGGGCCTGCATGCCCGCGTACGTCCTCTCCAGCACCGCGTTCCGCGCCCTCAGCGCCTCCGCCTCGGCCCGCGCCTCCTCCGGCGATGCGCAGCGGTCAACGCTCGCCGACCGCCCCCGCTCCCTCTCACGCTCCCTCTCCCTCTCCCGCCGCGTCGCTGCCACCGCTGCCGACTTGAGCCGTGCGACCTCCGCCTCCCGCAGCGTTAGCCGCTGACGCAGCGCCTGGACGTCCGCCGCCTCCGCCCGCGCCGCATCCACCGCCGCGGACGCCGAGGCCAGCTCCCGCCGCAGGCGCGAGATCTGCGGACGAGCCAGGGTTGTTGGCGTCACCTGACGCGTTCTCGTTCTCGCGATCGCCGCCCCCCATACACCGCCCTCACGCACCTCCTTCTCCCGCGCCTGGCACTGCGCCGCCAGCACCGCCACGTCGGGGGAGTGGCTTCGCCTCCCCGCCGCCTTCTGGGCCCGCGTCAGCGCGTCACGCAGCCTCCCCGCCTCCTGCCGCGCCACGTCGAGCTGCTCCTCCAGCTCCGCCACGCGGCGCTCGGACGCGTGCCGCTGCGCGTGGGCCCCCTGCAGCCACGGCGACGGGGGACACGCATGGGCTGCGTGCTTACATCAGTTAACGCATCGTCATCCATGCCCCTGCCCCTCCCTCACCCGCGCCTCCTCCTCCGCCCTCTCCAGTGCTGCGCGGATCTCCGGCAGGTCACGCTCCCGCTGCTCCACCAGCGCCGCGTGCGCCTGGCGCAGGGCAGCGGCCAGCTCCTCCGCTCGCGCGTGCTGCCGCCGCGCCCGGGCCCTCCACTCCTCGGCGGAACGGACCCTCTCCCCTCCCGCGTCCGGCCCCCCGCTCTCAGGGGTGTCATGCACCCCGCCCTTGTCTACAGCCAGCGCCGCTTCCAGCTCCGCCACCCGCGCCTCCCGCAAGTGCACCGCCGCCTCCAGGGCGCGGCGCCTCGCCCTCAGCTCCCGCACCTCCCCCAACGCCTGCCTGGCCTGGGCCTCCCCCTCGCGCACCTGCTCCCGGAGGCCCTGTGCCTCGGACGCCGCCGCCCGCTGCCTCGCCTCCGCCGCCTGCAGCTGTGACCGCAGCTCCTCCGCGCCGGCCACCGCCGAGGCCAGGCGCCCCTCTCCTTCTGCCACTTGCGACCGCAGCGCCTCCACGCACGCCTCCGCCTCCTCGGCACGCGCGCGGCAGGCGTCCTCCCCCGCCCGCGCCTCCCTCGCCCGCTGCTCCTCCTCTGCC
The DNA here is from genome assembly GCA_958009085.1 of Protoeuglena noctilucae. NCBI lineage: Eukaryota > Viridiplantae > Chlorophyta > Pedinophyceae > Marsupiomonadales > Marsupiomonadaceae > Protoeuglena > Protoeuglena noctilucae. The sequence continues at coordinate 1,489,249 of OY253673.1, forward strand.
ACGCGCGCCTCCAGCAGCGACGCCCGCGACTCGCGCTCCTCTACACCCCCCCGCAGCGCCTCCACCTCGGCCGCCAAATCAACCGCACGCGCGCTCGCGTCCCTGGCCTCGACCCGCAACGCCTCTGCCTCGGCGCGAGCGGACTTGGCCGAAGCCTCCGCTGCGTCTGCCGCCTCCGTCAGCGCCTCCGCCGCCGCCGTGGTCCTTGCGATCGATGCCCGTGCCTCCGACAGCTCCGCGGCGAGCCTGTCATGCCCTGCCCTCGCCTCCTCCAGCTCAACGGCAAGACGCTGGCGATCCGCTCGCGCGTGCTCGAGGTCGGCAGCCAGCTTGTCGTGCCCTGCTCTGGCATCCTCCAGCGCTGCCATCGTCTCTCCCAGCTGAGCTGCCGACCGGTCGCGGTCTGCCCTCGCCTCGTCGAGCTCGGCAGCCACCCGGTCCCGACCCTCCTGCAGGACCAGCAGCTCACAGCGCAGGGCCTCCACCTCTGCCGATTGCGCGTCCCGGGCCGAGACCGCCGCATCCCGGTTCGCCATCAGAGCGGCATGCTCTGCGCTCAGAGCACGCAGCCTGGCCGTCGTCGCATCCCTCTCCTCGGCGAGCTGCCTGGCGCGCTCGTTTGCCTCGCTCGCCATCTCCCGCATCCGCTGGTCCCTCGCCAGCACCTCCTCCCGCATGCGCGCCTCCAGGCCAGCCGCAGCGTCCATCGCCGCCTGCCACTCGCCCCGCTCCTGCGCCCACCGGCTCTCCAGGGTCAAGCACATGTCCCGTGCGGCGTCCCTTTCCTCCCTGGCAAGCGCTGCGGCCTCCTCGGCGTCTGCCGCGCGACGCCTGACCTCGTCGAGCAGCGCGCAGAGGCCACGAATCGCCTCCTGCGCCGCCTCCGCGCACCCATCCACATCGCCTCCCACATCGTCGGCGTCCCCAGCCCCCTCACGCGCTGCAGCCGCGGCCACCCGCACCCGCATCAGCGCCGACCGGGCCACCTCCAAGCGGCCTTCCAGGTCCGCGATGGTGGCGTCGCGGGCGCGGAAGGCCTCCTCGATGGCACGGGCCTGGGCATCCAGAGAGGACACCGCCCCACGCAGGCGGCCGCGCTCGCGGGACAGCTCGGCGTCACGCTCGGCGATGCAGGCGCGAGCAGAGAGGACTTCTCCCTCCCTCTCGGCCAGAGCTGCGCGCGCCTGCTCCAGGCTCGCGCCCATCTCCCGCACCTCGCCCTCCCTCTCGGCCACCACCCTCTCCGCCACCCGTGCATCCTCCTCAATTCGGCTTTTCTCCTCCTCAGTAACGCCCAATGCAGCCAACGCCCTCGCCAACTCCGCCTCCCTGTCCCTCAGAAGCTCCGCCGCAGCAGTCGCCGTCTCCTGCAGCTCGGCCACCTCCCTCTCGCGCTCTGCCAGGGACGCCAAAGCTTCCCGGAGTCGCGCTTGCACCTCGCCCAGCATCTGGTCGTCCTCTGCCACTGCAGCAGCCTCCCTCGCTTGTGCTGCAGCCGCTGCATCCCTTGCGCCATCCAGCTCTGACGCCAGCTGCGCCGACCGCGCCTCAGCAGCAGCCGCGGCCTCGCTCGCCCTCTCTAGCTCCCTCCTCGCCCCCTGCAGCTCCGACGCCAGCTGCGCCGACCGCGCCTCAGCAGCAGCCGCCGCCTCAGCTGCCGCCTCCCTCGCGCCATCCAGCTCCGACGCCAGCTCTGCCGACCGCGCCTCAGCCGCAGCCGCCGCCTCCCTCGCGCCATCCAGCTCCGACGCCAACTCTGCCGACCGCGCCTCAGCCGCAGCCGCCGCCTCCCTCGCGCCATCCAGCTCCGACGCCAACTCTGCCGACCGCGCCTCAGCCGCAGCCGCTGCCGCAGCAGCCGCCTCCCTCGCCCCCTCCAGCTCCGACGCCAGCTGCACCGACCGCGCCTCTGCTGCAGCCGCCGCCTCCCTCGCGCCATCCAGCTCCGACGCCAACTCTGCCGACCGCGCCTCAGCCGCAGCCGCTGCCGCAGCAGCCGCCTCCCTCGCCCCCTCCAGCTCCGACGCCAGCTGCACCGACCGCGCCTCTGCTGCAGCCGCCGCCTCAGCTGCCGCCTCCCTCGCGCCATCCAGCTCCGACGCCAGCTCTGCCGACCGCGCCTCAGCCGCAGCAGCTGCCGCAGTGGCGGCCTCCAGCTCCGACGCCAGCTGCATGGACCGCGCCTCAGCCGCAGCCGCCGCCTCCCTCGCCCCCTCCAGCTCCGACGCAAGCTGCACCGACCGCGCCTCAGCCGCAGCCACCGCATCCCTCGAGCCCTTCAGCTCTGACGCCAGCCCTGCCGACCGTGCCTCAGCCGCTGCCTCCCTCGCCCCCTCCAGCTCCGATGCCAGCCTTGCCAACCGCGTGTCAGCAGCAGCAGCAGCAGCAGCCTCCTTTGCGCTCTCCAGCTCTGATGCCAGATGCACCGACCGTGCCTTAGCCGCAGCCGCTGCCTCCCTCGCCCCCTCCAGCTCTGACGCCAGCCCTGCCGACCGTGCCTCAGCCGCTGCCTCCCTCGCCCCCTCCAGCTCCGACGCCAGCTGCACCGACCGCGCCTCTGCTGGAGCCGCTGCCGCAGTGGCCATTTCCAGCTCTGTCTTCGCCTTTTGCAGAGCGGTCTCTCGATCCCTTGCCTCCTCCGCGGCCTCTTCCAGCCGTCGCCGCAGCTCAGCCGCCCCTGCCTCAGCCGAGTCAATGGCAGCGCGCAGACGCTCCACCTCCCGCCCCGATGCATCCGCAGCACGCACTGCCGCCTCCACCTCTTCCACACGGGCACGCACCTCCCCCCGCAGCCGCTCCACCTCCTCCGCCAGCACGTCGGCGTCCAAGACGTCCCCACCCCCCGTCTCCGTCGCCGCATCTGCCGTGCGGGGCAGCAAAGCACCGCTGTCCCGGCCGTGACTCTGTGCCTGTCCGCCCAGGGCTGCCAGTCGAACAGCGGCAATGGCGTGGGCAGCGCGATCCACCGCCCACTCCAACGCCCCGGCCTCGCCGTCGCGTTGGGCCTCCAGCAAAGGGACGGGGGCTTGCAGAGGTGCCCCTGGCACATGCACCAGCCCTGCCCCTACATCGCCGTCCCCACGGCAGCCGCGGGCGTCCAGCTCAGCCGCCAGGTCCGCGAGTTGCTGCTGCAGGGCCAGGGCGAGGCGCACGTGCTGCCTCCTCTCCTCCTCCTGGCATCTGCGAAAAAGGCAGTGCCAGGCCGTCGTCACGCGCCCCGGCCTTTCAAGGACCATTGCCACATGCTGCTTCTCCACCCCGGTCTCACCGAAGGGTCTCCAGCTGTCCCCCCACCGAGTCCAGCCGTGCCTCCATGTCCCGAGCGCAGGCCTCGGCCTCCGCTTTGGCCTCCTCGGCCGCAGACGCGCGTCCCAAGGCCGCAAGCAGGGACGCGAGGCGGTCCTCGGCGACCTCCTCCGCGGCCCGTGCACGCTGCTCCGCGTCTGCCACCGCCGCCCGCATCGCCTCGACGTCCCCCACCGCACGCGCCGCCTCCGCCTGCAGCCGTGCCACCTCTGCCAGAGCCGCTGCCTCCCGCGCCCCCCACGCCTCGGCTGCCGCGGCTGCCCGCTCCCGCGACGCCCTCGCCTGCGCCCGGCACTCCTCCGCCAGGGCGTCACGCTCACGGGCCAGCGCGGCACTCTGCTGCCGCGTGGCCTCCCACCTCTCCCGCGCGTACTCGAGCTCCTCAGCCGCGCGCCTCGCAGCCTCCTCGGCACCCCGCAGCGCCTCCCGCGCCGCGTCCCGCTCCTCCCGCAAACGCCTCGCCTCCCCATGCGCCGCGTCCCGCTCCTCACGCAGGCGCCCCGCCTCCGCCTCCGCCTCCGCTACGGCGTCCTCCTGGCCCCGCAGCTGCGCCCGCAGCCCCTCGGCGTCCTCCCCGTGCGCTGCGTGCGGCCTTGCTCCCTTGGCCTCCCGCTCCCCCGCCTCCTCCCGCGTGGACGCCGCCCACGACGCCTCCTCTGCCACCTGCCCCTCCGCCTCGTCTCCGGCTGATGCCCATGCCAACAGCTTCTCCTCCAGGAACGCGATGTACCCCCGCGCCTCCTCCAGCTCCTCCCACCCCTCCCCAGCCTGGCATGCCCGGTCCTCGCGCCCCCCGACATCTTCTTCTGTGTCGCCCGGTCCATCCCATGACCGCTCCCCTCCCTCCGCAAGTGCGAAGGAAAGGCTCGCCTCCGCATCGCCGCCCACTTGGGCAGCGGGGGCGCGGGAGCGCGACCGCCGACGCGCTCGCAGTTGCGCCAGGGCCTGCAGGGAGCCAAGGAACACAGGTCAAGAGCACAAGTACGGGATGTGTGTGCTGCGCCATGCCAGCAAGGTGACGCCTCACGCACCTGGCTCCTCCCCGGAAGGCTCGACCCAGCAACTTCTGCGCCCGGCTCTGCAGCTGCAGTCGGCGTCGCAGCCGTCTCTCCCGCTGCATTCAGCTGCGCCTTGAGGGCGCCGATGCGCGCGGTAGCCCTGGCGAGCGCACTGCGACTCTCCTCCAGCTCTGCCGCCAGCTTGTCGCGCTCCCCCCGCGCCGCACTGCGAGGGAACGACCACAGCTGCGCTCGCGTTGAGGCAGTCGTGCCTGCGTCCGTGCGCGGCACCCTTCCCCCTGCTCGCCTGAGAGCGCGGCCCCGCTCGTCCGTCTCGCTGCGCATCTCGACCACCGCCTCTTCCAGGGCTCTCAGCCCCTCCTCCGCCGCCCGCTGCCCGTCCTCCGCCTCCGCTGCCCGCGCCTCTGCCGACGCCAAGGCCCTCCGCAGCTGCTCCGCCAGCCTCGCCCGCAGCGCCCCCTCCCCCTCCGCCGCCGCCGCCCCTGCCCGCCGCAGCTCCGCGACCTCCTGCCGCAGGGCTGCCAGCTCGGCCTCATGCGCCGCCGTCTCCTCCTCCAGCGCCGCTGCTGAGCTGGCCGCCGCCGCCCTCTCCTCCTCACGCGCAGACAGCAAGGCCAGCTCCCCCTCCACCCGCGCCTCCTCCGCCTCCGCCCGTGCCGCGGCCGCCTCGGCCCTCGCCGCCTCGCACGCCTGCCGCCACGTCCCCGCCTCCTTCGCCCACCGCTCCGCTGCTGCCTGCGCCTCGTCCGCCTTGGCACGCCACGCGTCGGCAGACCGCGCCTGGTGCTCCTGGAGCCGCCTCACAGACTCGGCGTGTTGGTCCATGCTCGCCTGCCCGTCCTCCCCGTCCCCGACGCACGACTCGTGCCGCCCCTCGCACGGCTCCACGGTGCTTGCCGACCTCGTCCCAGGAGCAGACCGTGCCATGCGGTCCGGCCACAGACGCACGGTGGTGTGCAGGGCGCCGTCTCGTGCGGGGGACGCGGAACCCGAGCGTGGAGGCGAGGGGCGGCGCGCGGGAGAGGACGGGCCGCTGGTGGCCCGCAGGAGGGCCCCGTGCACCTGCAGGCACGTGGGGAGGGACCAGCGCATGGGCACCCGACACCGAGGCGCCTGGCTGCACGGCCAGCGCATGTGCCGCGCCCTTGCACTCACGAGCTTGAGCGCCACCTCCTGATCGCGTGCCACGCCCTTCGCCCGCTCTGCGTCCCGCACCATGGCCTCCCGCAGTCCCCGCTCGCGCACCACCTGGGCCTCCTTGTCCGCCAGGGCCTCCCGGGCTGCCGCCAGCTCCGACCCCAGCCGCCTTGCCAGGGCCTCTGCGAGGGACGGTCAAGCGAGTCGTCGGCTGCGGCAGCGGCGGGCGGGAGGGCGCGTTTGGGCGACCGCGGGGCGCCGCCCTCGCACCCTGCTCATCGGCGTGCTTGGCCAGGACGGTGCCGTGGCCGCTCAGGGCTTGGAAACGTTCACGCAACGCCGAGAGCTCCGCCTCCAGGGACTTGCTGCGGTGGCGCTCCTCCTCGCGCGCTCGCTGGTGCTCCTCCGTCTCAGCTGCGAGCGCGGGTGCGGGCGCGTCAGGTTGGAGGGCCTGGCCGGGCCAGTCAGGACAGCGCCGGTTGGCAAGAGCGCCCCAATCTGCGCACCTTGCAGTCCCTCCATGTCGGCGATGAGGGCATGCAGCTCGCGCTCCATGTCGTCGATGCGCTCCCGGTGCTGGCGCTCCGCCGCAGCCGCCGCTTCTCGCGACAGCCGGACCTGCGCCGACAAGGGCCAGGTCATGTGCAGAGAAGGAGATCGGTGGCCCCGGCCTTGCCCCGTCCATGTCTACCCCCACCTCCTCGTCCCGGGCTCCCAGCTCCGCCTGGGCCACCAGCGCCTGCGCACGTGCATCCTCCGCCGCTCGAGCTGCCGCGGCGGCGTCTGCCCGCGCCTCGGCCAGCGTCTCCTCGAGCTCCGCGCACCGCCCTGCCAGGCTCGATTCGGATGCTGTCGCGGCGTCCCTCGCACGCAACGCCTGCGACGCACGCCCGGGCCACCAGCCGCTCTTGCCACGCCGAGCCCAGCACTGCACCGCCTTCGCTTAAACGACACTTGCATCTCTCACCTCATTCAGTCGCTCGCGCAGCGCGTCTGCCCCTGCCCGGGCCGCCGCCGCCTCCCCCTCCCGCTCTGCCGCGCGCGACTCGGCTGCCCGGCACGCCTGGGCCAGACGCGATGCCTCCTGCTTGGCCTCGCCCAGCGCAGCCCGGTCCTCGGCCGCGCGCTCTCGCAGTTCCGCCAGCTGAGACTCGGCAGCATCCTGGCGCGCGCGGGCCTCGGCCAGGGCGGACCGGGCCTCGTCCCGCTGCGGGTGGGGAGCAGCTCGTGGGCCGCGCTCTCGGCAGGGAAGCATGACGCGTACGACGGCACTGATTCGCTGCGGGGCGTGCGCTGCGGGAGGCCACGATGTGCGGGGGCGTTGTCCAGCCCACGCACCTCGGCCCGGATGGCACCCACCACCCGCGCGTAGTCCCGCTGCTGCTCGTCCCGGTCCTCCCGCTCCTTGACCAGGAGCGCGCGGAGGTCCCCTGACGCCGCGGTCTCCGCGCGAAGGCGCAACGACAGCTGCTCCACCTCATCAACCTGCGCCGGGGCCGCGGGCGCCGCGTTCGGGCCGTGCGACAGAGAGGCAGGACGCCGAGCGTCGCGGTCGGCGCCAAACCCGGCGAGCCACGGCGCCGAGATTTGAAAAGACAGCCGTGAAGCGCGGGCAGGGCCGCCCAGCCCGCGCGGTCTCGTTCCATCCTGCTTCACAGCCCCCGCAGGCATCGGTGGAAGCATCACGCACTCACTTTCTTCTGAAGGAGACGCTTCGCCCGGGCGTACCTCTCCGCGAGGTCGCCGGGCTCTCCAGACGAGACGTTCATCGCGACGCCCGGATGGCCGCCGCGGTGGGGCCCGCGGGCGGCTGCGCAGCCGGAATATGGAGGGACGTGGAGGCGCGCAGGGCAGACACCTCCCCAGCCTCACTTGCCAAGCGACTGGCGTTGCGCTTCTGGCTTCCGACGAGCGGCTGGAGAAACACGGGGCGCGGAGGGCTTCTTGCCAGAACGGACGCAGCTCTTTGCGCGGCAGTCGTGCTTCTGTGTGTGTTGGAGGCTCAAGGAATCGGCGATGAGGTTCGACCGTGTTGCGGGCACCAGGCGGGCGCCGAGCGGAGCTGAAGGGCGAGGCGATGATGGCGTCAGCTGATGACTTGTATGCAGCTTTCGACACGGGGGGCGGCTGTGCCTCCGGGGCGTAGCGAGCGTCACGAGTGCTTGGAGACGCGCTGCTGGCTGGATATGTTGGCGCCACGGCGTTCGCGGTGAATCGTGAGCTGCTACAACATCACATGCCGCTTAGTGCGCGCGTCGCGGGGCTCATCAGGCCCGTGCCTGGCGCCTGCACGCTTTGCGACCACCAGCGGCGCCCAGGCGCAGGCGCCCAGGCGCAGCGCTCCTTGATTGCTACCCGGAGCTTCGCCGGCAGGCACGCCGGTTGCTGATGGCCGGTGGTGGTCATGGCGAGGCGCTGCGGCGCTTTTTAGCCTCGTGTTGCTGCCGGGTATGCACGTTTGGGCGGGTCCCACAGCGGGGGCGCTCTGGGGTTGGCGGGGCGGCGCCCCCGCTGCAGGGTGAGTCCCGCGCGTTCTGGATCGGGAAGCCGAGTGCATCGGACGTCGCGATAGCAGCAATGGTCGTGCGCTGGCAGCAATGCTTGGCTGCTGGGATGTGTGAAGCGTGGCGGGGCGGGCATGTCGAGGGACCACGGGTGGGCAGCCGCTAGGGTGACAGCAGCTCAAAAGCAGGGCGTTATATGGCACGGAGGCGGCTTTGTATTGCTTGGCTCAGGCCAGCGTCAAGGGGGCGGGATCATAGCCAGCGTTGCTGTCGATGAGCAATCCAGTGGATGGGCTGCCCGAGTCCAGGCTTGGCAGAGGCTTGGTGGGAGAGGTGCCGTGATGGTGCTGCGCTTCCGTCGCAGCTGTGCGCGGTCTGCTGCAGGGGGCTGGGCCGTTGCAGCAGCGCACAGATTGGGGCGGTGGGGGTTCATGGAGCGTTGATGCGGTGCGGCGCGTGGGCGATGCATCGTGCTATGCAGCCAGGTGGAGGCGTATGTGGCTGCATCCGAGTAGGGGTCGGCAAGTGCTGTGGGCAGGTGAGCTGCGGCACCCATTGTGAGCCATGGCTGCGCCAGACGCTGTGCTGACTTGCTGGCGAGGCCGACATGTCAGCCTCTGTGTCAGCATGTGGAGGGGACGAGGGCGCACTCACCAGGAGCACGATGGCTTCACCTGATCGGGGCGTACGTGCTGGGCGTGCCGGAGCGTGCGCTCGCGATGGGTCGGCGAAGCGTGGGGAGGTTGCCAGCATTGAGGGCGTCAGTGACCTTCCGTGAAGCTGCGTGGAAGGCAGCAACGTACGTTAGGGGCCTTGCTCCACCTGTTGCTTACCAGGTGAGGGTGGCTGCGACGTGTGCGTGTTGCGAGACCTCGTGGACTGCTGTGGGGCAGTAGGCTGGCTTTGAAATGTGAGGTGGGTGCTTTCGCAAACAAGTGTGGTAGGCGTCTGCGTCAGCTGCAGTCGCTGCTCAGGGGAGCTGCGATGGGCGCGGTTAGGGTTAGGTCAGTTTTAGGGTTAGGTTAGGGTTAGGTAGGTAGGTCAGTTTTTAGGGTCAGGTTAGGGTTAGGTTAGGGTTAGGTTTAGGTTAGGGTTAGGGTTAGGGTTAGGGTTAGGGTTAGGGTTAGGGTTAGGGTTAGGGTTAGGGTTAGGGTTAGGGTTAGGGTTAGGGTTAGGGTTAGGGTTAGGGTTAGGGTTAGGGTTAGGGTTAGGGTTAGGGTTAGGGTTAGGGTTAGGGTTAGGGTTAGGGTTAGGGTT
>OY253674.1:0-555017 GCA_958009085.1 Protoeuglena noctilucae
CTAACCCTAACCCTACCCTAACCCTAACCCTAACCCTAACCCTAACCCTAACCCTAACCCTAACCCTAACCCTAACCCTAACCCTAACCCTAACCCTAACCCTAACCCTAACCCTAACCCTAACCCTAACCCTAACCCTAACCCTACCCTAACCCTAACCCTAACCCTAACCCTAAAACCTAACCTAACCCTAACCCTAACCCTAACCCAAAAAACTAACCCTACCTAACCCTAAACGCGGTTGCGCATGGCGGGAGTGGCGTTGGCGTTGGCGCGCGGCCGCCCCTCTTTTCGGAAATGCCAGGGTGGAGATGATGTCGAGCATGGTCAGGGGCTCGTGGCTGCCAAACCCTCCCTCCCGAGTCTGACTTCCAAGTTTTCAGGTATAGATACGCTTTCCGACTGCTAAATGTAGCAGCGACCCCACAGGGGGAGGTCGCGGGTTCAATCCGCGCCGCTGTAGCATAATGGCTATTGCGTTCGCTTCGTAAGCGAAAGGTTGGAGGTTCAACCCCTCCCAGCGGCACTGCGTTTTGCCGCTCCCAGCACCCCCTTTGCCGAGATACGGAGCAGAGCGAAATATATATTGCGTAGTCCATCACTATCGAAACAGCATCGTTGTGGCGCAGCGGAAGCGTGTGGGGCTCATAACCCCAAGGTCCTAGGTTCGAATCCTAGCAACGATAGCATTTTGCCCGCGAGGGTCTATGTCGGCAAAACGACTCCCCCGGTGTACGGGGGTGCTATCGACAGAGGTGGGATTCGAACCCACGCGTCTTACGACATCCGCTTAGCAGGCGAACCCCATAGCCACTAGGGGACTCTGTCTTAGGCGACCCGAGGGCAGGGTTGCCGTAGATGTACGTAAAATCATTGTAAGGGATGCCCCCATAGCGACCACCAAAACGGGCGCCCTGGCAGCGCCGCGCAGCTCCCTCCATCGTCGCCGTCATCGAGGCGGATTTTCCGGGCCGGCGGCAACGATGGAAACCCCGGGGTGTCAGCTGCCCCGGGGGACGGCACTTCTGCCGCAAGGCGTGGCTCTGAGAGTCATAGCACCCCTTGACTGTTGAATCGCTCATCATCATCGGCCGGCGGCCCCTCAGTGTTCACGAAGGGTGTGCGCACCCTCGTGCCGCGGTTGACCCACGCTCTAACCCTGCCGGTGTCAGACGTGTTCGGGCTGAACCATTACGCCTTAAGTCTTGTGGGGGGGGGGGGGGCGGCGGCCCCCTGGAACAGAACCCAGGCGCGGGCGGCCGTGGCGACCCGCTGGGTTGACGAAAGAAAATGACGATGCAAACGAACGAATCAGAATCAAAGCGAACAAAGCGAACAAAGCCATATACCTAGAGAACCAGCGCCCTCCCGGCCGTCGTCCGGCTCGTCCGGGCGACCGATTCGGCGCGCTCTTCCCTCTGCATTCTTAACCGCAGACCGACGCGCACGCGGACACCAGAGCCCGGAGCAAGCTCGCCCAGCACACGACGGACTCGCCCCCCGCCCCGACGCCACAAGCCCCCCGGAGCCTCGCCCGAGCACACGAGCGGCCTCTTTGTGCCCTCGATTGAGTATTGCCGCTCCGCGCCGCGCTCCCGCGCCCCCAGCGGGCGCACCCCGGCCCCTTCCTGACCGTTGTTAGCGCACCACGTCGCCCGGGCTGCGCGTTGTGACGCTCAACGTCCGCGGCCTGGGCGACGGAACCTCCTCCAAGACTCACTTGATCCGCAGGTCCCTGGCCCGCAAGCGGGCGGACATCGCCGTCCTCACGGAGGTTCAGGGCCGCGACGCTGCCAAGCTTTCCGACGCCTTCTCGTCCTACAAGAGCTTCTGGAACCTCGGCGCCCACGCGGGCGTGGGTCTCCTCTTCCTCAAGAACGGCTCTGCGGCGAATCCCGTCGCCGTGCCGCCCAGGGAGCCCACCGCCCACGATGACCAGCTGGCCGCCTTGTCTGGCCGCGCTCTGCGCGCCAATTTCGCTTGGAATGGCCTGCCGCTGAGCCTGATCGGTGTATATGCTCCTGCTTCTGCCTCTGTCGGCGACACGCAGCGCTTCGCGGCGGGGATCCGCCGCTTCCTCCTCCCTGCCAAGCTCGGTGCCCGCCAACTCCTCCTCGCAGGCGATTTCAACACGACGACGGGCCTGCCGGACGAGCGCCTGTCCAAGAGCTACAAGAAGGACCTCCAGCGCCACGAGGCGTGGGTCCACCACGTCCTCGGCCCCGCGGGCCTCGAGGACGTCCACCTCAAGATCTTCCCGGCCAGGCCGGCCGCCTTCACCTGGTTTGGTCCCCCCGTGGCTGGCTCTGTTGCTGCTGCGCGCATTGACCGTGTGCATGCCAGCGCGCCCCTGCTCGCCAAGACGCACCCCGTGGTGTGCCACGTGGCATCCGGGGTCCCCCGCCTCGACCACCTGGCTGTGGTCCTCACCCTCACGGCGGGGGACCCTGAGCGCGCCCGATCGCGGCGCCGGCCGTACCCTGTGGCTCAAGCGCGCCCTGCCTTCCCGCTCACCGCGGCTGATGGCTCCCCTTCTGCCCCCGTGGTCACGCTGCGAGCCACTGCCGCGTCCCTCCGCCCCCTCTTCATGCGAGACCCCATCCACGCTGGGCGCACCCTGGCCGCTAAAACCCGCTCCCTCTCCGCCGCCCACCGCAGGGAAGAGAACCGTGCTGTCGCTGAGGCCCAGGAAGCCATGAAGACGGCGCAGGCGCGCCTGGATGCGAGCCCCACGGGCAGCAACGCCGACGCGGTGGTCCAGGCCTCCGCTGTCCTGGCTGCTGCCCACGCCTCCCGGTTGCAGGCGGAACAGCTGCAGCAGCGCCACGCGGCTCGCCTGGAGGGGGAGCGCCCCAGCCGCATGATGACGGAGCGCATATCGGGCCCCCGAAAGCCCGCCGAATCCATCGTGGTGCTCCGTTCCCCGCAGGGCAAGACGCTCCGAGGTCGCGAGGCCAAGGAGTTCATGCGGACGCAGTGGGCCGGCCTCTACAAGGCCGTGCCCCGCGACCCTGCATTGGTGGCAAAGTTCCTTTCTGAGTCGCAGGGTGCCCCCGCCCAGCTCCCTGCCTCAGTCATCACCGCGCTCACGGCCCCTGTCCTGCCCGCAGAGGCCCGTGAGGCGATTATGGGCCTCCCGGCCCACAGCGTAGGCGGGCTTGATGGTGTCCCCCCCTCGCTCCTGCGTGCAGTCGCGGATGAGGCGGCGCTTGTCGTGGCTGATGTTGCCAACCGTCTTCTCGAGGGCCACCCTGTTCCCGCTGGGTTCTCGGACGCAGCCATCCGGCTGCTGCATAAGGGGGGGTCCAGAGCTGACTGGACCAACTACCGACCCATCGCCCTCCTCACCTCCCTCCGCAGGGCGGTGGCCAAGGTCTTTGGCAATCGCCTCCTCCGCAAGGAGGGGGACGATGCCAGCGTCATGGAGCGCCTGGTCCACGGGGACCAGGCGGCCTCCGTCCCGGGCCGCGATATCATTGCTAATATCGCCACGCTGCAGCTCCTTGACGAGACCCTGACCCTCGAGAACCGTCCCGCCCACGCAGTGTTCCTCGACATCAAGAAGGCCTTCGATTCATTGGACCATGAGTACCTCCAAGCCGTCCTCACCCATGCGGGCCTGCCCGCCCCCTTCGTGGGGGCGGCGATGGCCCTCCAGGTGGAGTCGAAGGCTGTACTTGCCTTCGAGAGCGGCTGCTCCCGGCCCTTTTCTATAGAGCGTGGGGTGAAACAAGGATGCCCCTTAAGTCCCCTCCTGTTCGTCGTTGCCATAGAGCCGCTGGCTTGTCGCCTTCGGTCCCTCGCCGCATCCGAGCCGCGGGCGCTCGGTGTTTCTCTTCCCCCGGGGTCGTTCGGCAGCCTTCCCCCGCAGGATCTGGCATCGCGCTTCTTCGCGGATGACGCAGCTGCCCTGACCGCAGACCTGCCCGCAGCATGGGAAGCGCTGTCGGCGACCCTGGAGGACTTTGCCGCGGCCTCTGGCCTCGAGGTCAATGCAGCCAAGACGGCAGTCTACCGGCTTGGCAGGGGCGATCACGCCTCATTGGAGGCAGCAGCGGTGGCACGGGGCTGCCGCTGGTCCATGCCCACGGGGTTGGGCGTGGGCGTGCGTTACCTGGGTGCCCACACCCGCGATGCCCTGCACCAGGCCTGGACACGCACGCAGGGCGTGATGATCCAGCGCGGCACCGCCATCGCAGGGTTGCATCTGTCCATCCAGGGGAGGGCGGGGGCGGCCAGTGCCTATGTGGCAAGCACGGCGAGTTATCTACTCGAGACGTCCCCCGCCCCCGCCTCTATGGACCAAGAGGCGGAGAAGCTTGTCAACACCCTGGTGCAGGGCAACCGCGCGGCTGGCTCCCTGTGGCGTCGCACGGCTGACTGCATGGTCTTTGGCCCGCGCGCTGAGGGTGGGCTGGGGGCGACCCGGCCCACCGTGCATGTCCCAGCGCGCCGCATGCGCACTTTGGCAAAGATTCTCACGGGCGCGCCGGGCTTTGGCCCGGCTCGCCACGTGCTGGACCGGGCCTTGACGGTCCTGGGCGGCCCTGGCGTGGTATGGCTTGCCCGGGACTCCAGGTTGCCCAGCTCTGCGGGTGCTGCCTTGGCTGCTCGCGTCCCTGGTCCCTCCTACCTTGGGGCGCTTTTGGCGGCCCCTGCCGCGCTCGGCTCCCTTGTGGCCCTCCCCCCGGCTCGCTCCCCTGTCCCTGAGCCCCAGCCTGCTGCCCAGTTGCCTTCCCTGGAGATCCCATTCTCCCCCCTTACCGACGCAGGCTCCTCGGACTTGCTGGTCGACGCTGCCACTGGGCTGCCTCTCGCTGATGGCTCGTTCCCGCCGCAGGCTCGGAAGATGGCCAAGGTTCGCCTGGGGTGTGTGGGTCACCTCCTTCGTGTGCGAGCCGCGGCCGCAGGGCTCAAGATGGCCTGGGACTCCCCGGGAGCCGTGGCCTCGGAGGTGCTGGAGGCGTCGTGGTGCGGGCGGCTGTGGGGCACGCGCTGGGAGCGGCTGCTGCACCTTCGCTTGGGCGACACGACGTCGGCCAAGGACCCCGTCAAAAGGGTAATAATCCAGGTTTGCAAGGCGCTTGAGGGGCTGGGCGTTGTGGGCGCGCCTGTGCCTCCCCGTGCCAATGCCAGCCGTGTGGTGCTTGAGGGCGTGGCTGAGCAGCTCGTGGGTATCCTGGTTGCGTGGGACCCTTGGCAGGGCCTGGTTCTGTCCCCTGCGGCCTGCGGCTCCCTCCCTGCTCACCTCCGCTCCCTTGCCGCAGGCCAGGTCCCCTCCCCCGCAGACCTGGCGAGGGCGGAGCACACACTGGCGGCTTACTGCGCGCAGCAGGACTCTCAACTCCTCCCCCGTCCTTCCCGCCCCCAGGCTGCGCCGGTCGCTGTGCACTCCGCCCCCCGCCTGGCCCCCGAGCCCGCGTGGTGGGCGGAGCTCAACCTGCCCCGTGTCACCCCCTCCACGCAGTGGGCCCTCGAGCCTCATCGGCGCCCCCACGAAGTGCCCGTCCCCCTTCCGCTCCAGCAGTACACGGTTCGACATGCGGTGGGGGCGGCCTTCGACCGGGCCTCCATCACCTCGCGGCTTGCCCGCAAGGTGGAACAGTGGTCCCGGGCCGGGGCGCTCGGGGAGGCCCAGGACGGGCCAGACGGGGTCACGGCGGCGGGCATGCATGCCGCTCTCAAGACCATCAACGCTCTCCCCCTGTCTCCGCAGATGCACGAGGCGCTGTGGCTGACGCTGGCCGACGCGCGTGCGACCGCATCGCACTGCTACTGGCTCGACCTCACCACGTGCCCCCTCCTCCGCAGGGATGGCGAGCAGTGCTCCCACGACGACACGGTCGCCCACGCCTTCTGGGCCTGTGACAGGGCCCAGGAGGTGTGGGAGACGGTCAAGGCGGCCGCGCGGGCCCCGGCCCTCTCGGCGCGGGCGGTGTTCCACCTGGCCCCCCCTCCCTCCAGCCGTTTCACGCAGTACTCGTGGGCGGTCACCGTGGGCGCGGCTTTCAAGCTCATCTGGAGGCGCCGCCAAGAGCTCCGGGAGAACTGGCGCTCCCCGTCGACGCCCGCAGGCCTCTATGCCCAGCTTGGCGCCATCGTGGCAGCCGAGGTCCAAGACACTCTGGCTGTCACTGGGGCAGGGCGCCTTGCTGCTCTGCTGGGGAAGCGGGGCGACAGGCTCGTCCTCGCCCACGCCAATGGCCGCAGGTTCTCGTGGCGCGGCTTCCCGGCTGCCGAGTGAGCGGCCGGGAAGGTCCGCATTGCAGGTCCGCGTGGGAGGGCGTCCCAGGGGCAGTGCCAGCAGCTGCAGGTAAGACCCAGGTGAGGCCGCAACAGGTGGGGGCTCGCCAGCGTATTCCATGGCGCCATATGCATGCTTTGCTCTGTCCTGGCGCAGCTGTACACCTTCTGCTGGCGGGGGACGTGCTAGGCTGCCACGGCAAGGTGCGCCCCACCGGGTCTGCTAGATGGCACTCCTGTGATGGTGTGGGTAGCCTGCTCGCGCGTGCGCGGGACGTGGTGAGTCTGCACATGTTCTTTCGGTGCTTCTTGGACGTGCAGGAGTTCAAGGTCGCCGGTCCTCCAGGGCCCAAAGTCCGGGTTCGCTCTCTAGGGACAGTGGTTATTGCCCGTCGGTGCTCGTTCCGGGGTGCCCGCAAGGAAACCTCGGGCGGGCGCCAGCGGGCGGGAGCCTAGCAGAGTCGGGAGCAGTAGCCGAGGGTTTCACGTCATGTTCGGAGTGTTGCAAAGGCTGCGGCGTCCCCCTCGTGGGACAGAACGGGGGACCCAGGTCCCCGAGATCCGGTCCCCCCAGTCCCTTGGGCGCGCCACTCCCCTAGCACACGCGTTCAGGTGGCCTGATGACGCTTCCGCCCCCGGGCCGCTTTGCAAAGCTCCCTCGCACTCTCCGAGTGTGGATCCCTAGGGGCCAGTGGGGGGGTTCGCCCCCCTGTGCCCGGCACCCGAGGCGGGAAATGACGAGCTCGAGATCGTGGTCCCTCACGGGTCACGGTTGGTGTCCAGAGAAGTGAGAGGCACCCGCGTCTGGCACCAGGTGCTGACGTGTCGAGCTCCGATCCCGCCGCGGGCTTTTTTTTCTTTTTTTTTTTTTTTTTTTTTTGCCGTGGCGACACGGGCCTCCCAGCCAACCACCCTCCCCTCGCGCAACTCCTCACCGTGGTGGACGGCCGAAGTTGCCGGTGGCCCAGGCTACTGGGCTGCCCCCACCTGACAGCTCTTTCCCCCCGCAAATTCGCAAGATGTCCAAGGTCCATTTGGGGTGCGTGGGTCGCCTCCTTCGCGAGCGGGCCGCATCCGCAGGGCTCTGGATTGCGTGGGACCCCCCACGAGCCGTAGCCTCGGAGGTGCTGGCGGCCTCCTGGGGCGCGCAGCCGTGGGGGACCCGTCGGCAGTGCTTCTGCACGTCCGTTTGAGAGACATCACGACTGTCAATGACCCCGCCGAAATGGTCACGATCCAGGTTTGCAAATCCCTGCAGGGGCTCGGCGGCCACGGCCGCCCTGCCTTGCACTGGTAAGGACGGTGGTCGTCGCTCGGCGGCCTTCTGTCTTATCTGGCGGCGCAGGCAGCAGCTTTGCGAGAACTGACTGGCGCACCCCTTCGACGCCAAACGCGAGGTCACCAGGACACGGTGGCCGTCACTGGACTGGGGCGTCTCAATGACCCCTTGCACCCTGTCTCAGCTGCGCCTGTCACTCGTCTGCGGGGGACGTGACAAGCCGCCACGGCAACGTGCGCCCCGCCGGCTCTGCCGGACGGCAGTCCTACACCTGCCAGAGCGTTGGCCCCTCGGGTGCGCCGCTCCCCACCGCCCGCATCCTGGGTCATGCACTCTGCTTCGTTGCGCTTCAACACTTGCACTCGTGGATCGTGAAACCCTCTCAGGGCCTAGCGAAGAGACTCGCGCTGACCCTATGCCCGGCTCCTCTAGGCAAAACGATGAGCCTGGGTCTGCGTCGGTGCCCTCCGGAGGTGCAGGTGGTGCCACATCTGCGCCCGACACCAGGGGTGTCAGACATGCTCGGGCGCTGATCCCCGCCTCAAGTCTTGCTTTGCTGCTCCTCTCCCCCTTGCCAGCCTCCCAGCCTCTCGCTTGCTCGCACCCTACGACGCACGGCCCCACAGGTGTCCGTCCCCCATGCACCGAGAGCACATGGCCAGGCCACTCCCTCGGCAGACGGGGCAGAGAGCCCGCGTTTCGACGACCCTGCGACGGCGGGCACCGTTGAGGTGGCAAAACCTACGGCCCTCGTGAGTGTGACCCCCCTCGCGCTGCACCCACCTCTCCACAGATGGGAGCCAGACGAGGAGACCCTCCCCGCGGCAGGCCTCGCAGCTGGCGTGCCTCTTCCCCGCACACGCGGAGCACGCCACCCCGACCCGCCTCTTGTACGCCCGGACGCCCAGCCTGCGTGGGAGCTCCAGGCATGGGTATGCTGACATGCGAGGGCAGCCATCCCGGCACGGACGAACCCGCTGCCCACCTCACTTGACCCCGGCGAGGAAGACGGTGGAGCCCAGCACCGCCGTGCCGCCAAACACGACCACCGCGCGCACCAAGGCACCCGACCTGTGCAGCAGCGGGGTCGCTCTCCCTGCAGCCGAGGAGGAGACAGGTGTCGGGGAGGAGACGACTGCGCGCACGCGCAAGGGCCAGCGCCATGCCTTCCGCCGGGCACCTGCTGAGGGCTGCGCTGGACCCCCGCGCATTGCTGCGCACAGCACGCCCCCCGTGGGCCCCCCCTAAACTCCCCGCGGTCCTCTAGCTACCCTTGGGATCCGTCAGGCGTCGCCCATCGCTCGCCTCCGAGAGCACAGGCGCGAGGAGGGCCGGGCTGCGAGGGCGCACTGGTGCTGGAGTCACCGCTGGTGGGGAGGGAGGCTGGGGCAGAGACAGCCGGGTCCTCTGAAAGCTCCCGTCACCCACGCGGCCTCTGGCAGCGACACTGCGGCGCTACCTCGCCAATGAAGCGCCAGCCCGACCTGCATGAAACGCTTGTGCTCTTGGTGCCCCCCCGGGCGAGCAGATCCCGCTGAAGTCTGTCGTTCCGAGGAAGGAGGCCCCTGCTGGATTGCCGGTCGACGCCATGCTGGCTGTCCGGGCGTCCTGCGCGCCGGCCCTCGGCTCGAACACGAAGGGGTCCCCGGTGGTCGCGCTGCCGATCGCATCAAGGACGTCGCGCGTCGGTGAGCCTCGGGAGGCGCCCTGGGCGGGTCCCGCGCCCGCATCGGGGAACGGATAGTCCCCGCTGCCAGCCTCCTCGTCGAGGGGTGCCTGGGCGATCCGACTAGACCAATAATTTTTTGGTGCGCGCTCACTGCCATCTCGCGCGCCGTGAGCCGCGGCCCCGGACCACGCGGGGCGAGGACGCTGGAAAACTAGCTGCTCGCGCTCCCACCGCAGCTGGAGCCGCTTTCCGAGGCGCCTCCGCGCTCGCACAGGCTAGAAATGCCGCTCCGAGGGCCTATATGAGGGATCTGCGGGCCAGGGCCTCCAAGGTTGGGCGGGACAGGGACCGCTCTCGACGCGCGCGCCATCGCAGCGGCCAGCCGGCGTCCCGCGGCCGGCGCGGCCCCCTCATTGCCATGTACTTGAGCGGTGCGCTTGCGTGTCTCCCTGCAGAACGGCCAATACGACTACGACGTCCTGATCATCGGGTGCGGCGTGGGCGGTCACGGAGCGGCCCTGCATGCCGTGGACTGCGGGCTCAAGGTGGCCATCTGCGAGGGCCACGACATCGGGGGCACGTGCGTGAACCGTGGGTGCGTCCCCTCCAAGGTGACGGCCACGCACAGGCTTGCGCGGGAGGAGGGTCTGCTCTCTCGGCCCCATCTCTCCCGCTTCCCAAGGCTCCACACCCATCGGTCGCGCACCCTCGCAGGCGCTCCTAGCGGCGTCCGGCAAGGTGCGGGAGTTCCGCGAGGAGCAGCACCTGAAGCAGCTCGGGATCCACCTCAACGGCGCCCGGGTCGACTATGACCGGCAGACGATCGCCAACCACGCCAAGGTGGGGCCACGCCACCGCGCCGCCTGCAGCCTCCCGCTCTCCCAGACGCTTCTTCTGACGCCATTTGCTGCCTCCACCCGCAGAACCTGGCCAACACCATCCAGGGCAACCTGCAGCGGTCGCTGGAGGCGCTGGGGGTGGAGATCCTGCGGGGCAACGCCAAGCTCGTGGGGCCCAACACGGTGTCGTACGGTCTGCCCGGCCGCGTGGACGTGGGTGGCACCGTCACGGCCAAGGACATCATCATTGCCACGGGGTCCGTGCCCTTCGTGCCGCCCGGCATCCCCATTGACGGCAAGACGGTCTTCACCAGCGACCACGCCCTGAAGCTGGAGTGGGTCCCCGACTGGTGCGTGGCGTGGGTGTGCCCGGCTGCTGCCGCTCCGCCTGCCCCCGCACGCAGCGACCTGAGCCACGCATCACCGGCCCCACCCCTCCCCCGTCCCCAGGGTGGCCATCATCGGCTCCGGGTACATCGGCCTCGAGTTCGCGGACGTCTACACGGCGCTGGGGTCCGAGGTGACCTTCATCGAGGCCATGGACCGCATCATGCCCGGGTTCGACCGGGAGGTGGCGAGGCTGGCCGAGCGCGTGCTCATCACGCCCCGCAAGATCGACTACCGCACGGGCGTGCTGGCCACCAAGGTCGTGCCGGGCGTCCCCGGGGTTAAGCCCGTCGAGGTTCACCTCACGGACTTTAAGACCAAGGTGAGGGACCGCGATGGGGCGGGCGGGAAGCAGAGTGACCAGCAACCAGCCGAGGGCGGGGTTCGGGGCGCGCCGCGCTCAAGTGCCTCGCGCGCTTGCCTCGCCGCAGGAGGTGGTGGACGTGATGGAGGTGGACGCGGTGATGGTGGCCACGGGGCGCGCCCCGTACACCCAGGGTCTGAACCTCAAGGCGGTGAACGCAGAGACGGACAGGCGCGGGTTCGTGCCCGTGAACGACCTCATGCAGGTGACGCTGTGGCTGGGGGCGGTGGGGGAGGGAGACCACGGCTGCTGGGGTGCACGGCTGTGTAACGCACGGCCCCATTCGTGTGACGTCCCCAGGTGCTGGACAAGAGCGGGAACCCCGTGGAGGGTCTCTGGTGCATCGGCGACGCGAACGGGAAGCTGATGCTCGCGCACGCGGCGTCCGCCCAGGGCATCGCGGTGGTGGAGTGCCTGTCGGGCCGCCAGCGCAAGGTGAACCACAACGCGATCCCCGCGGCGTGCTTCACGCACCCGGAGGTGAGCTTCGTGGGCCTGACGGAGGAGCAGGCGACGGAGCGCGCCAAGGCGGAGGGCTTCGAGGTGGGGGTGTCCAAGACGTCGTACAAGGCCAACTCCAAGGCGCTGGCGGAGCTGGAGCCGGACGGCATGGCCAAGCTCATCTACCGCAAGGACACGGGGGAGATCCTGGGGTGCTGGATCTTCGGCATCCACTCCTCGGACATGGTGCACGAGATCAGCGCGGCCATCAACATGGGCCAGACGGTCGAGGACATCAAGTTCAACGTCCACGCGCACCCGACGCTGGCCGAGGTGCTGGAGGAGATCATCCGGCACGCCAAGGTCGAGAGGAAGGGGGGGGCGCGCGCGCAGGCCAAGGAGGTGGCCGCCGCCAAGTGAGACGGGAAGCAGGGGCGGGGAGGGGGCTGGGGATGGAGGTGGTTGCTGCCACGAGTGACGGGGCAGGGGCAGGGGGGTTTGCCCCAGGCGCAGCTGCGGCGACAAGCTCGCGGTAGGCCAGCAGCGCAGACGTTGTGTGTGAAAGCAGACCTGACGGTGCGCATGGTGCGTGCAGTTGGACCCGCTCCGTTTCATGCCGCACGCGGCATGCGACAACGCCCAGGGCGTCTATCTTGCACAAACGCCTAGGCCATCCATCTCACACACACGAAACCGTAATCCGCCTAACCCGCTGCGGCCAGCACCGTCAGCGGCACTGGCAGGAGCGCCCCTGAGGAGCGCCGCTGGGGCAGGTGCCTGGGGGACTCCCGAGGCAAGAGCCCAGCAGCCAGGGCACGCGACTAACGGGACCAAGAGCACGATACGCGACCGGGGCCCTTGCTGGGCCCTGGCCAGCCCCCCGCCGATCGGGGCCATCAGGCGAGGGGGCACGCACGTGAGGGGCCGCGACCGGCGCAGGCGGGGCAGGGGCGGCACCCGGAGACAGGGGACGCGCCAAGGGAGCGGGGGGACGGGCGGGGGTAGGCACAGAGGGCGGGGCAGGGGCAGGAGTGCCGGCGAGGGGCGGGGCAGTGCGCGGCTGGCACACCCGCTCGACCGGCACGTGCGTGTCCCTTGCGCTTCACATGAAGTCGTCGTCCGTGTCCCAGGCGACGTCCTCCTTCTCCTCGTCTTCCTGGAAATCGTCGAAGTCGTCCGCGTGGTCCGCCTCCAGCTGCGCCATGTCCACGGGGTAGCGCAGGATGCCCCCGATGCCGCCAAAGCCGCGGCAGAACTGGGAGCCGTTCTCGGACTTGTTGGTGACGAACTCGAGGGCGCAACCGAACTTTTTGTAGTCGTTCGCCAGCCACTCGATCAAAGGGACCTGGTCCTGCGGGGCACAGGGAGCGTATGGGGGCGGTGGGGCGGTGGAGGCGGGCAACACAGCAGTGGGGCAGTGGAGTGGGTCAACGCAGCAGTGAGGCAGTGGGATTGTGGAACGAGGCAGCGGGGAACGCAGCAGCGGGGCAGCGGTGCGATGGAAGTGACCGCGTCGCCCCATGCCACTCACGATGACCTCCAACTCGGTGTTGTCTGCTTTGTTGACGAAGTGGCTCGAGTCCTTGGCCTGCTCCTCCGTCAAGTGCTTGACGTGCACCTCCCCCTGGGCAGCAACAGGAGAGGGACTGGGTCAGAGCAAGCAATACATGCTCCCATTATCCCACACGCCCCCCGCTCCTCGCCTGCGCGTCCCGCAGCGTGAACCTGACGACGGGCAGCTCCTCCCACACGATGAGCGTCTCCACGGCGCCCATCTCCAGCACGCTGAGCGTGTCCTTGACCCCGAACACGAACTTGCCGTTGTCGACGGAGATCTGCTCGAAGAAGGCGTTGATGAGCTTGCGCTCCTGCACGAACTTGACGTTCGCCAGCGTCTCCGAGGCCAGCTCCACTGCCTGGTTGAAACCGTTGTCGCCCCCATAGCTGACGTCCACGATGGCCACCACCGCGTCCTTCAGCCGCTGGTCGAACATGTCCGACTGCGCCAGGTCGTTCTTGAACTCGGCCGACCCCGCCAGCACCAGGCCCGCCACGTTGGGGCGGTCGTTGGTGATGAAGTTCTGCACCGCCAGCTCCGCCACCTTGCGGACGTAGTTGTGGCGCTTCTCAAGACGCATGCGCGCGAAACGCAGCGCCGACTGCCCGCCGCGCCCGTGCTTCTTGGGAAGGTCCACCGTGATGCGCTGCAGCACCTCCTTCGTGTTCCCCTGCACCACCCCGAACAGCGACCCCATGCCGTCCATCACCACGAACCCGTACCGCTGGTCGCTCTGCAGCAGCCCCTGCAGCGCCTCCGTGTGGAACTTGTTGTCGCACAGGTACAGCGACGTGTTGATGGGCTTGAAGGGCTCGAAGTCCACGTTCAGCCGCTTCTCCTTCCCGTCCTCCGTCACCACCGTGCCCGTGTACACCACCAGGCCATTGTCCGGACAACGCGTGTACAGCTTCAGACGCTGGGGACGAGGAAAGGGAGGGGGACGGCGTCGCCGGAGCCCCGGGCTCTCCACAGCGCACAGGGGAGGGAAGCGCCAGTGCTCCAAACATCGCCCCCTGCTCTGCCGCGCCTCACCTGTTGTGCGCTGGTGATGGCCGCCAGCACCGACTGCCGATTCACGCGCGACTTGATGTTCGACGCCGTCCCGTACTCGAGCTGGAGCATCTGGTTGGTCTTGGCAATGTCCGACTTTGGTGGAAGGATGAGGCTGATCATGGAGGTCCCGTTGCCGCGGGCGTTCTCCAGCGACTTAATCAGCTGCGGACGCGTGACAGGGCGAGGGAGGCATGTCAGCGGCGGTGCGGGGTGCGGCCCACGCGTGCCCCACGCGGCAGCCGCCCCGCCTCGCGCGCGCTGCCGCCGGCCATCGCTGACACCGGTCAACCAGGGAGCACGACGAGGGAAGGAAGGGCACGCCCATGCCCATGGGCGGCCGAAAACGGCGAGCCCGGGAATCCCCGTCACGGCGCCCGCTGCATCGTGCCCCAGTCTCGCCCGGGTAGCGGACCCGAGGAAACGCGCCACAGGCCAGACCAGCGCCCGACTAGACGCTGGTAAACGATCATGGTGTGGCTGTTCTCCCCTGAAACGCCCAGTACTCGGACGGGGCGCAGTGGCTGGCGAAAAGCGAGCGCCGCGTCCCGGCGCAGGGGCGCACGGTAGCTGATATTTGCATTTTGTGCTCTGAGCTGCGTTGAAACGTCGCTGGGGACGCGTCCACGATCCGCACCGAAACCGTTTGGGCTCCGGGCCGCCTGGCAAGCGCCACCGCCAATGCTCACCCGCTTGATCTTGAAGATTTCGACCTGCTGGTCGCCCTCCTCTCCCATAGCGGTGAGGGCCGGGGAGGCGGGCCCGACAGGGCAGAGACTGCGCGGCTCGCTGCGTATGCGAACTGTGCGTGAGGGAAAAGGCTGCTCAATGTGTGTGCGAGGTGTCCAGACCTGCGCCTGAGAGAGGCTTTTCAGTGCAGCCGGGCCGGGTTTTGCCCCCTTCAGGTTCCCGCGTCAGCGATTCGGCGGGACGTTGCGGCCGCGGCCCGAGCCATCCGTGCCATGCTGTGGTCGTCCCCTTGTCTACTTCCATGGCTTTCGGGGAGCCCGCATACGCACAGGGGCACGGACACAGGATGCGAGACATGCGTGAGGTGGGTCTAATGCACCCCGAGGCCCGCTTCTGCCGGACGCCTCGCGGCCTCCTCGGGCTTCGTTGCCGAAATACTAGCGCGCAGGGTCCGCGCAGGGCCATGCTTGCGATCCGCGCGGGCGTGACATTTTTTGAAGCGGGGCGCTGTCCGGCTCCCACTCGACCTCCCGCCTCTGTTGCGGTCGCAGCATCGTCCGCAACGAGCTTGAGTGTCTGACGGCTTCCTCTGCATCCCTCGCCGAGGCTGGCCGGCGGTTGGCGAGGGGCGATGGTGGGCGCGGCGCCCACGGTGGTGGCCGTCCGAAGCGCGGAGGACTTCCAGGCGCTGAAGGAATGCCAGGACGCGTCGATCGATTTGCGGCTGTCGGACTATGCCGGGGACGGGGATGAGCTGGCCGCGCAGGCGAGGCATCGCGACGCCGTGGCATGCGGGCCCTCCTCCCGCCCGCGACGTGGCACGTTCGGCGTTCCCGGCGTCTCCTCGGGCCCCATAAATTTAGGCATTTGCGACGGAGGTTTTCTGCTGCCCCCGCAGGTGCGCGAGGGGCTCTCGGGCAAGGCCGGGCTGCGGGCGCTGGTGGTGCGGCCCCCCGCGGACCTCTGGCCCGCGCTGGAGCCTGTGCTGGCCGAGGCTCTCGTTTCTCTGCAGCTCACGCGATTCGCGCTGCTGCCGGAGCGCGCCGTCCGCGTCCCGGACGCCTCGGGGGAGCTGTTTGCATGCCTGCCGCGGCTGGCGGGGTCCCTTGCAGACCTGGAGCTGCACCTGCGCCCGGCGGAGGGGTCCGACCACGACTACGCGTGGTTGGCGTCGCTGACGCAGCTGGAGCGCCTGGTCCTGGCGCCGGGGCAGCGGGGGCAGTGGGACTACCCGGAGCTGGCGACCCCAGGGCTGGCGGCGGCGCTGGGGGCCCTGCCGCGGCTGCAGCGAGTGACGCTGTCGTGCTTCTGCCTGCCCGAGGGGTCAGGGGTCGAGGCGGGCGGGGACGCCCCGGACCCAGCGGCGGCGCTGCGGTCGCTGGCGGGGCTGCCGTCGCTGCGTCGCGTGGAGCTGCGCCTGGGGGTGCTGCGGGGCCAGGTGGACGCGCTCGCGAATCCCGGGGAGCAGGAGGCCGCGGGGGACGCGGGGGGCCCCCTGGGGGTGCGTCTGCGGGGCGTGGCGGAGGCCGTGGCGGGTGCGGGGCTGGAGGACCTCCGGGTGACGGTGGAGCTGCCATCCACGACGCCCTGGGTGGGTGAGGAGGAGGGGGAGGGGGGGGAGGGGAAGGGGGTGGCAGCGGAGGAGGAGGACGGGGGAGCGGGGTGGGGCGAGGGGGAGGGGGGAGGGGAAGGGGAGGGGGCGGAGGAGGGGTGGGGCGAGGGGGCAGAGGGGGACGGTGAGGGAGAGGGGGAAGAGGGGGAGGGCCAAGAAGGAGAGGAGGGGGACGGAATGGAAGCGGAAGGAGAGGGAGAGGGGGAAGGGGAGGGTGAGGGGGAGGAGGAGGGCATGGAGATGGGCGCAGAGGAGGGCGAGGGTGCGGGTGAGGGCGACGTCGAGGAGGCGGTTGCGGGAGAGGAGGGCGAGCAGGTGGAGGGGGTGGCTGCCAATGGCCGCGTGGACCAGCGGCTGGTGCTGACGCTGGCCGACCAGGGCCTGGCCGAGGCGGGGGTGGCGGAGCTGCGGGAGGAGGGGGCGGTGGCGGCGGTGGACGCAGCCGGCCCCGGGTCCCTGCGGGAGTTCCTGGACTCGCTGCCGGGCCTGCGCGACTGGCGCGTGTCGGTGGTGGACTGGGGCCGGCGGCAGGCGCTGGTGCGCGCGCGCCGCGGTCGTGAGACGGAGGCGTACGACGAGGCCGAGGCGTCGGGGCTCGAGGACTGGGACGAGGACTTGATGGAGGAGGACGCGGACGTGGGGATGCCATACGCCGTCACGGAAGAGGGCGAGGTGGGAGAGCGCAAGAGACACGCACTCGCATTCGCAGGGTCACGCCCTGCCACACCCTCTTGTCACGCTGGGCTCTACTGCCACACCTGCCCCACTCCCCGCTCTCCCGCAGAAGCGCCCCCTGTCCGGCGCCGTGGCGCTGCTCTCCACCCCGACCGGCTTTGAGCGCCTGGGCGTGGCGGTGCTCTACCAGCGCGTGCAGGCGGCCTTCCAGGACCAGGACGTCTCCGCGTTCCCCAAGATGGCGTGGGTGGCGCGGTCGCTGCTCCTGGAGGACATCCGGTTCCGCGGGGCCACGGGGGACTTTGCGGGGATCAAAGCCGAGGTGGAGGCGTGCCCCATGGAGCGGGTGCTGGTGCGCGCGATCGACGACGACGTCTACGGGGACGCGTCCAACGTGGAGATCGCCCTCAGCGAGGAGGTGGCGGCCGCGTGGGAGGCGGTCGAGGCCGAGCGCGACCGGCGCAGGCGCAGGGACGCCCTGCTGGCCACGCTGCCGGCGAGGGGGGCGCGGGGGCCGTCGCAGAAGCGGAAGCGGAGGAAGCGGAAGAACCGGGCAGACTGGTGAGAGACGGGGATGGGGGGATGGGAGGGGCGATGAGGATGGGTATCGGTTCAACTGTCGAAGATCCCTGCTGACTCGGGATGGGAGCAGGGGTGTGTGTCGGTTCGACTGTCGTAGATCCCTGCTGACTCGGGATGGGAGCAGGGGTGTGTGTCGGTTCGACTGTCGGAGATCCCTGCTGACTCGGGACGGGGCGAGGGTGGATGGCCGTGCGACGACCACAGATCCCTGCCGTGACCGCTGCCCGTGGTGGTGTGACTGCAGGCTCAAGGAGCGGACGGGTCCGTACGAGCCGCGGCCGTGGGAGAGCGCGGGGTCGGAGGCGGCGCTGGCTGCCATGGCGGTGGTGGAGACGCGGGAGCGACTGTCGCTGCGGGCGGAGAAGCCGCGGAGGCTCTTCGGGAGGCCGCTGGAGCTGGGGTGAGTGAGAGTCATGCGAGATGCGGTGCAGGGTCAGTCGGCTGGCTGGAGCTGGGTGGGTGTGATTTTCTGCGAGGTGGTGTTTCTGCGTCAGTCGGGCCACACGCGTGACTGCCTGGTCTCGCTTGGGCAGGCTGACCGATCGCGACCCATCATGCCCCATCGTGACCCATCGCGTGTGTCCCTCTGCCCCCCAGGTCCAAGGACGCCCAGGAGCTGTGGAACTCGTCCCACATGGGCATCCCCCACTTCCGCGACGACAACTACAGCCTCGTCAGGCGCGAGATGGACGTGGGCGTTCAGGCGGTGCCCACCACCGCCACGGCCGCCACCCAGGCGACGGGTGCGTGGGCGTCACGAAGGGGTTGTAAAAGAAAGGGACGCTGTATTGGGGCACTCTTACTCTGAGTTAACTGCAACCCTGTCATCTCCCCTGTGTTGTCGTTTGCAGGTGCCCGCCAGCGCCCCGCGGCCGTGCAGTACGCCCCCCTTTCCATGGAGGCGGGCACGCAGGCGGAGGTGATGGCGTCAGAAGAGCTGGCGGACTTCCTTGGGCGGGCGGGGCCACTGGCGGAGGAGGTGCTGCAGATGAACGAGGCGAGGGGCGGGGGGGAAGGGGGGCTGATGCGCGCGATGTTGCATGGGTGCGGTGGGCGCATGGCTGACCCGTCTCTCCCACTGCTCTGCGTCTTCCAGGTCTTGGACATTTTCGAGGACGAGCTGGCGTCTCTCGCCAACGACGCCGTGGTGGGCAGCAAGGCCCTGGGCAAGGCGTCCGGTTCGCAGCAGAGCCACGAGGACCGCACCTTCAACGCCAACCGGTACACGTCCGGCAAGGTCATCTCGTGCCTGCAGTGGCACCCGGTCAAGAAGGGCATCGTGGCCGTGGCGTGCGTCAGGCCAGACGCATTCGAGCAGAGAGTGCAGGTGAGGGGTCGCATGGACACGCCTGGTCGGGGGTTGGCGTGGCACTCGCGTGTCGCCACCCCGTGTCACCTCGCCACACCCGCTGTCACCCCGCCCTTGCCACCCCACGTCGTCACCCCTCTTCGCCACCACTCTTCTTCACACCGTCACCCCACATGCTCCCCCTCCCCACAGACGGCCGGCACCCCCGACACGCACCACGTGCTGCTGTGGTCCCTGCGCGACACCATGGGCAACCCGGAGCTGGTGCTGGAGGCCCCCTCCGAGATCGTGTCCTTCGCCTTCAACCCCGCCAACCCCGATTTGGTGGCCGGCGGGTGCTACAACGGGCAGGTGGTGCTGTGGGACATCTCAGCCCACAGCGCGGCGCTGGACGGGCGGCGGCGGGCGCAGGGGCCGGGGGAGGCTCGTGAGGAGACGCCACACGTGCCGCACGTGCTGATATCGGAGGTGGAGGCGTCGCACTCCAAGTGCGTGACGGACGTGCAGTGGCTGCCGGGCGTGGAGGTGGCGCGGAGGGGCGAGGTGGCGGGGCTGGGGGAGGGGGGGGCGCCGGGGCGCGACTGCTTCGTGCTGGCGTCCACGGCGCTCGACGGGAACATCGTGTTCTGGGACACGAGGCCGGAGAAGTACCAGGCGAGGCGATGGATAGGAGGGGGGGTGTGTGGGGGGTGCACATGCAATGACTGTGCATGTGGGGAGAGGACCCGGAGAGGGCCAACGCCGACGTCTTTTGCACAAAGCCACTTGCATCGCACCCCATCGCATTCCATCATGACATGACCCCCCAACACCCCCCCCTCTCCCCAGGCGCGCATCCGCCCCGGCCGCGAGAAGGAGGTGATCGACCCCCGCATGTCGTGGCTGCCGATGCACTCGGTGAAGCTGATGAACGAGACGGGCGGCGACGTGGGGTGCACCGTGCTGTGCTTCAAGCCCCACCAGGTCACCTCGGACTTCTTCGCCGGCTCCCTCTCCGGCCTCCTGCTGCACGCCTCCTTCACGGTCCCCCCCGACTCGGGGCTCAACCCGGAGCTGGTCAAGGCGTACATCCAGGCGCACTGCGCGGCCGTGACCACCGTGCAGCAGTCGCCCTTCTTCCCCGACCTGCGCCTGTCGGTCGGGGACTGGTCGTTCGCGGTGTGGAAGGAGGGGGTGGCGGAGCCCATCTTCCAGAGCCCCATGAAGGGCGCGCGGCTGAGCACGGGGAAGCAGGAGGACATGGTGCGGCTGGTCTGCGGGTGCTGGTCCCCCACGCGCCCCGCCGTCATCTTCATCGGCCGCGAGGACGGCCACTTGGACGTGTGGGACCTGCTGGACCGGTCCCACGAACCCAGCGAGACGAGGGAGATCATCGTGCCGCGCTCCCTCACATGCCTGGGATTCCACCCCAGCATCACCTCCGCCCGGTCGGGGGGGGCGCTGGCCACGCTGCTGGCGATCGGCGACTCGGAGGGCACGCTGCACCTCCACAACCTCCGGCCCAACCTCGTGCGGTGGGGGAACCAGGCGAGTGGTGGTTAGTTAGTTTGGGGTAGCTGATAGGAACCGGCAATGTCCAGGAGGAGTGTTGATACGGATCCCAGCCAGCAGTGGCTAGATGGGGTGGGGGCGGCAGTGCGTTGCACTATAGTATGACGTCCACCCGTGCGCCGGCATCAGCTGTGGTGCAAGCAAGTGCCTGACTTGCTTGTGTTCTCATCGTCTCCGCAGAAGGAGGGCAAGGAGAAGGAGGCGATGGAGGCCTTCTGGGGCCGCGAGGAGGCGCGCATTGCGTACGTGCAGCGGCACCGCGCGGCCGCCAAGGGTGTGGCCGAGGGGCGTGGCGGGGAGGGGGACGAGGGCGACGGGGATGCCGACGCGGAGGGGGCGCGGGAGGAGCGGGAGCGCGAGAGGGCGGGCCGCCACGGGGGCGCTGTGGATGAGACCGTGGGCGCGGATCTCTACGACGACAAGGCGCAGCACCGGTACGCGGAGCTGGTGGAGCGGTACATGGGGCTGTGCGGGCTCAAGCCCAAGGGGGCCGACGACTGACGAGAGGGCTAAGGCTAGGGTCACTGGCGCACTGCCGCAGGCAGCTGCTTTGCAAGTTGCTGGGATTGAACCGACGCATCGCGCGGCAGAGCACCTATATCTGTGGCAAAGTCACTGGATGGTCCGGGCAGAGAGAAAGACTGAAACTGAAACTAGAGTATCTACCGATCCATGATCGAGGGTGCGAGTTGGGCCAGGGTCGCACTGAGTGTGGGTCAGCGCCCGCGCCCCTGCCGCCGCCCGGATGGGACCGACTCCACGCGCGAGCTGACGGGGAGGGCGTGGCTCTGGGAGGGGCCCTTGGCCGGCCGCGCGGGGCCCTCGGAGCGAGCCGCGCCGCTTGGGCGCCTGCGACGGGGGGTGACGGGGCCGGGAGAAGGCGCCCCCTGCGACTGGGATGCGCCGCTCCTGCCCCGGCTGCGGCCCCCACGCGCATCCTCCTCCTCATCTTCATCGTCACCGTCCTGCTCCTCGGCCCTGGGAAGCGTTGAAGCAAGAGGAGGTTCGCAGCTGAGTGCAGGTGTCGGCAACATGACACATGCCGCATCCCCACTGCCTCACCGCAGCCACGAGTACAAATGGAGGGTGAGCTCGTCGACGGTGATGACCCCGGTGCGTCGGTCGTCCAGTTCTTTGAATCGTGTCTCGAAGACCTTCACCAGGGGCGTGCGCCTCACGCCTGCACTTGACCGTGCTGCCTTGCTCGACGCCCACGCGCCCTGCTTGGCCAGGCCATCGGGGCTCAGGCCGTGCGCTGAACGCTCACTCTGCAAGCGAGACCAGCCGGCGTGGTCATGTGCATCCTGGGCCATAGGCATGGGGGCGTCACGCAGGCAGGCACCACTTGCGTCCCGGCTCCACCCCTCACCGTGCTGGGCAGGGACAGGTGTGGCATGCGGAAGCTGCCAGACAGGGATTCGCGGCCGGTGCCCCCCAGTCCCCCTCCCCCCGAGGCACTCGTGCGCCTGGCGTCAGTCCCCCCCGCCAGTGACACGGTGCTGGCGCGTGCCTCTCTGTCCAGCGCATGCTCCATGGAGCCGCGGCGGGGGGGGGCGCGCGAGGGCACCTCCCGCAGCGCATGGAAGAGCTCCTTCTGCGATGGGGGAGTCAGAGAGCACACGACAGGGACGTGGTTGACAACACCATTTCCTCAGCACCAAGACATAGGGACCGCGCGGGGTGACACCGCGGCACCACCAGGTGACCCATACGCCCCATATGTCAGTGACAACACTTCGCTGCCCTCTCTCTCTGTTCTCTCGCCTTGGTGATGTAACCCCTTGCGAAGAAGTCGAAGAAGTGGAACGCCTCGACCGCAAAGGCCAGCGCCGTGTGCAGGCGTGGGCCGGGGATGCAGGCCGAGGGGGGGCCCACGTCGCGGGGGCTGCCACCCCCCGCCGCCCTGTCCGCCTCCTCTTCCAAATACATCTCCACGCACAGCAGCACCAGCGTCGCCAGGTCCACCTGCGAGTCCCCCGCCAGCCCCGCCGCATCGCACGCCCCAACCATGGCGTCATTGCGTGCGCCCCACTCGATCAGGTCGCTGTAGACCAGCGCCTGCGGGCAGAGAGGGACTCGGAATGCGACACGCGCTCATCGCTCGCGGGGCGATGGTTGTGGCCGGCTGCAGTGCTGCGCGCCGCACCGAGAGGGTCGCCGTGCCGGACGGCCCCTTGGCCGAGTCGAACAGCGCCTCCAGGTCCTGGATGCCCTGCACCAGTCGCTTGTGGCCCCGTAGCAGGATTTGGTTGAGGGACTTGAGGGAGAGGTCGCGGCGCGCGTTGCGGGCCTGCGTGCCCAGGGGAGGGGATGCCGGTGGCGGAGGGACGCGCCCGTCTGGCGAGTCCTCGCCCTACGTTATCCTTTCGCGCGGCCTGCGGTGCTCGCTGCCCGCAGGCCCGCGCTGGAGAGCGGTACAACCAACTCGACGCGACGCATGGGGGGATGCAAGGGCGGCTTCACACGCACACGTGCGGCGTGGCATCCTTCCTTGCCTTCAGCAGCTCAATCACACGGGCATGAATCGGCGAACGCAGCCGTTCGTCGACGGTCCTGCTGCAGCAGCCGCCCATGTCCCCGCAGCACCCTGGCCCCGGGCCCGGGGCCCAGCCAAGCCCGTTGACCAGCCGTGCCGGACCCGAATAGGCCTCTCTCTGATCGAATTCTTGGGTCACTGGATGAGCTAGGGGTAATTCGCACTGCTGATGCTCTGCCTCGCCAACCAAGCAGTGCCCGCGATTTACTTCTGAAAAATACGCATCGTTGGATTGGAGCGCAGTAAATTTCTGATCGGCGCTCGGCAGGTTCGACCGGTCTGACAGGCTGACGTCCGCGGAAATTCGAATCCTCTTGCAGGCGCGCCGCTCGTGTTCGCACGTCGGTTTTTTTTATTGCCAATTTGCACTTTGAGAGGGTCGCACTTTGCACGGGCCCGCGGGGCGTGGCCCTCGCCGGTACGACTGCCCTGCCTCGCCCTCGCTCCGCTTGCAAGCGCACTGGAACGCGAGATCTATCAACAATTTTGCATGGGCTTTTTGTGTTCGCGGCTTTGGTCACCTTCCCGCGGCGTCTCCTCTTTCCGTTGTTGACGGCCGTCCTGCTTGGTGTGTGGGCCGACAGAGAGGGCACCGTGACGCTGTAGGAATTCTAGTGATCTCAACTCTGGGCAGGGGTCCTCGGCGGGCTTGAGAGGGCCCCTGGTCCGCCAGGACCGCGATGCCGCTGCCATGGGCTGATGCGGACACCCGGCCGCGCCGGCGAAGCCCGACGGCCAGCTCTCGGGCAAAGAAGAAGTCGCATTCTATACCGAGGACGCCCTTCTGCCTCGAAGGCGAAGGTGAGCGGCAAGCGGCGTTCAAACGCGTGCGACTCGCACGACCAGCCGTGACATCCCATCGCCGGCCGAGGTTCCTGGCGCTCCGCCGCTGCCGCCATCATCTCATGTTTCGCCGTTCTTGCGCCCGCAGCCTCGTTCATCGACGCCGCTGTGACCCCGTCGCTGGATTCCCTGCCGCACGCACTTAACGAAGGCTTCCGGGATGACTTGGCCCAGCAGCTGGCAGGCATGGCGGTGGACACGCCCCCGACAGCCCTGGTGCTGGGGGCGCCGGCCCCGTCCGCGTCGCCCGAAGCCACGCCGAGGTATGGCATGGCATGGCCTTCGCCTGCCACCCCCGGCCTCTCCATTGCAGCCCACGTCATGAACACTCGCGGCCCTCGCAGCCTCCGCCCGCGTCCCTCGCCTGCCGAATTCAGCTTCGCAGCCACGCCGCCCCCGAGGGGCAGCCGGGAGCACCGCAGGCGCCCCAGCAGCCCCGGCCTGCCCCCATGCCCCCGGAGTCCCTCCCCTGACCGACTGCTGCCCACCCCGTGCGACGCGAGGTGACGCCCAGCCCTCGCGAGGCTGCGATGCACCCCCCGCGGCGCCTCGCCCGTCGTGAGCCCCCCACCACCCCGCATGCCCCCACCGCAGCCCGAGGCGCCGCCCCCCCGGGAGCGTCATACGCCACCGCACGGCCCCGGTGTCCTTCTCGGACCTCTGGGAGGCGTCCGTCGCCGCCCCCGCGTCCCGCACCCTCGCCGTCCCCGCCCTGGCCCCCGCCGCGTCCTGGGACGGCGCAGCGGACGCCGGGGCCTCGTGGGGCGCGGCGCCAGCGTGGCCGTGGGCCGCCGCGGCTGCCCCCGCCCCCGCCCCCCGCGCGCCCGTCGGGTCCCTGGGGTCTCTCCCCTCGCATCCCCTCTCGTCCCTTGGCCTGCCCCCCTCGCGCGACCGCTCCCGCCCCGACAGCCGCCGTAGCAGCCTGGCATCCAAGCGGCGCTTCGAGGCCTCTTTCGGCATGATGCTCGACGGAGACGACGGACCGAGGAAGCTCTCCCGATCCCCCTCGGTCAAGGCGAGGAAGGCAGAGTCGCAGACAGGGTGGCTGCGTGACAGGCGCACCATCTTGCTGGCGAGGCCGCCCTCGGACACCGGGCACCCCCCGGCGCTGTCTCCGCAGGGCCAGGGCATGCGGTCGTCCGACGACGCCTCCCTGGGGGGCCTGGGCGCGTGGGCGGACGCTCTGGGCGCGGCCCTGAACTCCCGCGCTGTGCCGTGCAGCGCGGCGGGGAACCACGAGGGGGCGTCGGGGGTCGCGGGTGTGTTGGTGTGGCGGTCGTGGTCAGCGGGGGTGACAGCGGGGGAGGGGGAGGTGGCGAGGGGGGCAAGCGGGGTGAGTGCATGGTGATGGGTGAGGTGACGAGGTGCGCGTGCTGAGAAGCGGTGGCCGCTTTGTGAGTGCAGGGCACGGAAGGGGCGCGCCCCTGGGCCTGGCCGCGTGGCTGGAGCACGACGTGCGTGGAGGGGGGCGGCACAAGCCGTGCCCCGAGCACGGCATGGGCGGGGGACCAGGGGGACGGGGACGCGTCGGATGCGGACGGGTTCGCTCTGCGCAGCCGCGTGCACGAGGTAAGCTGAGCGCGGACTGCTACTGCTGTTCAGTAGATGGGGAGCACATGCCCGCGTGTGCGCTCGCATCCACGCCAGTGTGCCCGGTCCCTCCCTGTAGGTGGCCGACAGCCCCCGCCAGTGTCGCCGCGCGTGGGGCGACGCCTCGGATGCCTCCGCGTCCTCGGACGCCGAGGCGGACCTGTCCCGCTTCAACCGTCGCATCCGCCGCGCGGCCCAGAGCGTGGACGTGGAGGGGGTGCTGGGGGTGTGGCGGGAGATGCGGGACTGCCAGGTGTCGCCGTCGCTCCTGTCCGTCAACACGCTCCTCCGCTGCTGCTGCTGCGCGGCCGTGACGGGCGGCCTGCCCTCCACCACCGCCAGCCAGGCCGTGGCCATGGCGCTCGACGCGTTTGGGAGGGGGCGGCTGCAGCCGGACGCGGTGACGGAGCACTGTTTGGAGGAGCTGCAGAGGCACGCCAGGGCGAGGGCGGGGGGGGGGAGCATGTGGGACGCCAGGCGATGAGACGCGGGGGGTGGGGAGGGGCGGCGGTCGTGTTGATGAGGCTGTGTAGCTGTGGCTATCGCTTGAACGGCCGCGGAGGGCATAAGTGTCGAATTGCTTAATCTAAGGCAGTCACTTGCAAGCTAGACGACGGCTAGACGCTTAGAAAATGTGTGGTAAAGAGCACGTGCACTCTCTGCCAAATCAGTAACTACGTTCTCACTCCCCCCATCCGCTGGCCCCGCTGCCGTCGGCGTCCCCCGCCCCCCACCCCGCGCGGGGCCATGCGGGGGCGGGGAAGGCCGGGCGTGGCTCCTCGGTGTCCCAGGCGCCCATCGCCTCGCCCATCCCCAGCACCGCCATCAACACCGCCTCCCTGGGGGCGCACGACGCCCCCCGCTGCGCCAGGACGGCTGGCCGCGCGCGGCGGGGTCCCTGGGCATCGAGGGCAGCGTTGGCGCCGCGGATGGCCACGTGGAGCATGCCGCTGGGGCCGTGGCGATACACTGGGGGGCGAGGGTGGGGTGGGGTGGGCGGACATCATGGTGGATAAATGGTGGATTAACACAGGGGTGTCACTGGCAGGGCTGGGACATCTGCATGGCTGATGCATGGCTGGGGTGTCGATGGCTGTCACGATATCGCAGCCACTTACCAGAGCACGTCTCCTCGTCTCTCTCCACTCTCAGCTCCCCCCTCAGCACTGCGTCGTCACGCCTCCCCTTATCACCCAGCAGACTCACGCCCACGCCACTGTCGCTCACCGCCCTCTCCCTCTCCCTCTCCCTATCTCTGTCCCCACCCCTCTCCCTCTCCCTATCCTTCTCCCCACCCCTCTCGTCACCCCGCCCCTTCTCCCCTCTGCCGCTCCTTGGCTCGTGCCCCTCCATTGCCCGCACTGCCCCAGGCGACAGCGGTGGTGGGGAGGGCGTGCGAGCCGAGGCGCGGGAGGGGGCCCTGGGGGACCCGGGACTGGCCCCGGCAGCGAAGGGGTAGCCGGGAGCAACGGAGGCATACGCCTTGAGGGAGGGGCGTGGGCGTGGGGGAGGGAGGGGGTGGGGCGAGGCGGGGGGCGGGAGGGGGGTGGCGGGCGCAGAGGGGGCGCGGGCATCGGTGCGGCGGTCGGGCCACGGCGGGGGACCTCGCTTCCCCATCACAGCGTCCCCCGTAGATGCCACGCCCCGGGTGGCTGCATCAACGTCCCCGCCTGGCATCCTGGGCCTGGGAATAAGGCGAGGGTGCGAGCGCAGCGGTCGGGCAACATATCCAACAGAACAAGCAGAGCAGTTGTGGTAGGTATAGAATTGAACAAAGACATTCCGAATGTGTCAAATGACATGCGACTTGTGCACGCGAGTGGCCTCTCACCTCACAGCCCTGGCGCCCCCACTGTCCCGCCCCCCCACCGCCGCCCCTGGGCCTTTGCCATGCCCCTCCTCTTCACTCCTACCCACTGCCTCCTCTCCCTCTCCCCTCCGCAGACTCTGCGACAAGCAGCATAGCAACTGTCACGAGGTAGCATGGCAGGCAGGGCTGCTAACAGTCTCTACTTACACCCACACCCATATGAAGCGTGGGTCATTGCCAAGAATCTCTACTCAGATTTATATTCAAGTGTCCCCTCACCTGCAGTGGCTGCGGGTCTCTCCCGGCGCCTCCCCCCTCCCTCGGCCACGGCTCACGCAGCCGCGCCAGCACCGCACTCTCCCCCGCGTGCCCCAGCCTGGAGCCCATCTTGCCGGGTCCATCGGTGTGAGAGCGCGCGATCGCGCGGCCGGACAGCGGGTGTGGCGGGTGCTGGTGGTGGTGGTGGTGGTGGTGGTGGTGGTGGGTGGCGTGGTCGCGCGTCGCTCCCCCAGGCGCAGTCCCCAGCGCCCGGGTGCCGGGCGGCGGAACAACATCGGCCATAATAGAGCGCCAGAACCCGGGAATGCCGACGCGGTCCGCCGCGCCCGTTGCCTCGGATGCAGCGCGCGCCAGGGATGGCCGGGAGACGGGGGCGGGGGCGGGGGCGGGGGACATGCGGGGGACGGCGGATGCGCGGGGGGCGGGGCCAGCGGATGCGCCTGAAGACATGCGAGGTCTGCGGGGACACGAGAAGCGAGACGGCTTTGATTTTTGAGTGATGTAGGGCGCGCATAGGTGGCACGGGACCGACGTTGCTGCGGGGACAGCCAGGCACTCACCGACGCTGCGCTGCGGCATCGACGGCCACCACTCGATCATCAATCACCGTGACTCCCTGCTGTGGCACCTGGGCCGCCCTGCGCAGCGGGGTGACGCATCGCATTGCGTCACATCGCATCCCTGCCAGGCGCCACGCGCGTCATCTTTCAAAGGCAGTCAGGTGCGATGCACGATGCGGAGCTTTGGAATAAGAGGACACGCACACGCGCCGCAGCGCCGGAGCTCGGCGCTGTCGAGAGGCCATCGAGAGCGCGCATTCGGCAAAATGACCCCCATCCACCGCACCCGAGAGGACTTGCGCGAGGTGCGCCGGACCCAAACCGCAGTCCTTCTAACATCAAATCCATATCATGCCCATTCCGGCTCATCGTGGCCCGCTTGGGCCGGGGCCAGAGCTACAGCCTAAAAGCCCATGTTATATGCGACCATTTGAATGCATTGATGCGTCTTCCTGATGAGATGGACAACGAAGGTGGACTGGGCTTCGCGGGCGCAAAAGGGCGCTCATCTTGCGGCATGGCCTGACACGCACATCCTGCAGCTCGTTTCACGCTCAAATGCGAGGCCCAGAAATCCCAGCAAGCACAAATAACGTATATCAGACTTACCCGCGCGTCCTCGTGCACGTCTAGCCGCGCATCGCTGCGTGGGATAGCGTGCAATGCCGCCAGGAGCGGCCGCGGCCCGGCGCCGGTTGCTTTTGACGTTCGGATCGGGTCCTCATGGCTGTCTTGGCCTCGGGTCCCTGTCCACGGCCCTCGCGCCCACGGTAGTCGCCGGTCCCCTGGCGGGCGTGGACGTGGTGCAAGTGTCGTGTGGTGGGGCACACACAGCATTGGTGGACGGGGAGGGATATGCGTGGACATTCGGCCTCGACGATCGGGGGCAGCTGGGCCGCGGCGGCGACCCCCGCTTGCCTGGGGAGGTGCTGCTGCCGGAGCCGGTCGTGGCGGTGGCGGCGGGGGGGAGGCGTACGGTGTTTGTCGGGAGGTCGGGTCGAGTGTGGGAGGCGGGGGATGCGGGGCCGCAGGGAGATGGGATACTGGGGATGCGCAGGAGGGAAGCAGGTGGGAGAGGGGTTGCCAGTGGGTGCGAGGGGGGTAGCGGTGTTGTGATTGCGGGCACTTGTGCTGGTAATATTAGCTGCGTGGCTGAGTGTGACTGTGGCAACTGTGACTTGTGTCCATCGCAGGTCCCCGCCTTGTGCCTGGGCTGCCGGATGGGGACGCGGTGGTGGGGGTGGCGTGCGGGGAGTGGCACGCGCTGGCATGCACGGCGGCGGGGCGCGTGCTGGCGTGGGGGGTGGGGCCGTATGGGCAGTTGGGCGGGGGCAGGCACAACAGGTCGTGGGTGCGGGCGGCGCTGCTGGGATCTGCCAGGGGAGTGCAGGTGAGGAGCGGGGGTGGGTGCGTGTTCGATAAGGAGGGGTGTGCGAGGATGGCATGGGCGAAGGGCATGCGTGTGCTTGCATCGTTGCCTGCCTGCGTTTCTGTGCTATGCTGAGTTGGCATTCTTATCCATGCAGGAGGCGCGTGGGAGCTTGGAGGGTCGCGTCGTGAGGGGGGTGGCGTGTGGGGCACACACGTCAGGGGCCATTGATGAGGGGGGGAGAGTGCACCTGTGGGTGAGTGAGGGTGTGCATCATGTGGGTGGATGTGGATGTGTGTGCGGTGCGCGTGCGCGTGCGTGTGTGCATGTGTGCGGAAGCGGGAATGGGCGAGGGAGGGTGAAAAACCCATACATGACCTCGACACACCCCATCACTGCATTCGACCCATCCACACCCATACCCATATCCCACCATCCACCCATGCAGGGCCTGGGCACGCATGGGCAGCTGGCACCCGCACAGAGTGGTGACCACGCCCCCCCCGCCAGCCCCGACAGCGCATGGCAGCCCATCGCGGCATCGATGCCCGCGGTCACTGCTTTGGCTCTCGGGACCTTTCATGGACTGGCTGCCACGATGGGGGGCGGGGCGGTGGCGTGGGGGACCGACCAGGGGGGGTGCCTGGGGTGAGGGTAGGGTAGGGGCACAGAGTGATGCTGTTGTGCTATGACGTGGGGGGTGGCCTCGGGTGAGGGAGGGGCATGGAGGGTTGCTCGCTGCCACTGCGGTCAACTAACCATCCCCGCAGCCACTGCCACTGCACCCTACCAGCCACACCCACTGCTATCTACGATCCGTTCCCCCATCCCCGTACCCACCGCTATGTACTGACTAATCCCAACAGCGACTGCCTCCTCCCCCCCCCCCCACAGCCTGGACTCATCGGGCATGCACCTGCACCCCTCCCCCCTCCCCGCCCTGCATGCACGCGCGTTGCGAGGGGTGGCGGCTGGCATGAGCCACAGTGCGGCCGTGACTGCCATGGGGGAGGTGTATGCGTGGGGGGACGCGGGTCATCTCTCGTCGTTTGCCGATGAGGGGCGGGCGGGGGGAAGGCTGGGGCTGCCGGGGAGGGGGGGAAGGCGAGTGAGGTTGGGGTGGGGGAGAGTAGTGGTGTGTAGTGCAGGCGAGTGGGTGGGTAGGAAAGAGGGAGTAGTGGTGTGTAGTGCAGGAGAGTGAGTGGCTGCCATTTCGCACTAAGCATGCAATGGGCGTGGAATGCATTGCATCGCATCGCATTGCGACACTGCCGCTCCGCACAGCCCCGCATCTGACGTCTCTCAGCTCATCGCTTTCCCCCCTGCTCCAGGTCCATTCCCACGGTTGTCCCTGGGCTTGGGAGGGGTGCGGCGTGGGAGGCGGTGTCGGTGTCGTGCGGGGCAGCACACACAGCGGTGATTGCAGTGGGAGAGGGGGCGTGAGGGGGAGGGGGAAGTGGGGGAGGTGCTGTTACTGTGTTTGAAAAGAGACGATGGGGAGTGTGAGAAGGCAGCACGTGCTGCTTTGCATGAGGATTCAGTGGCTGTGGGCGTGCATGCTGCGGCATGGGAAGAGCGGTGCTTGTGCGACCCCTCTCCTGCAGCCGTCGCTTGCTGGTGCTGTTCTAGCGCTAACTTTTAAACGTCCTCTACGCCATGTCAAATTCAAATCCGGACAACGAAACGGGCAACGCCAGGCCGGCCCGTCTTACAGGCGCATGCACAAGTCACATACGCAGGTCCAGTCCCTGTGATGCGCACACCCACAGCAGCCCTGTCGCGTTCAAGGCAGGTCCAGCCCGTGCGACGCGACCATCCACAGCACCCCTAGCGCCACTTGTGCCGGCCAGGTGCCTGCCATGGCGCGGCTGGGGCGGCCGTCCCTGCGTAGTGGCATGGGCCGCATGCACAGGGTGAAGAGGGCGAGGATGAGCAGGGAGCGGAGGGGGGTGCCCTCGCGCGTGGGGGGAATGCGCAGGGCGTGCATGGCGAAGGCCTGGGCGGGAGGGGGAGGGGGGGGGGTGTGGGGGTGTTGTGAGGTGAGGTGAGGGGTGTGGTGCGGTGAGGTGCGGGTTGCAGTGACGGTAGCAGTTGAGTAAGGTGAGGGGTGCGGTGCGGAATGGTTTGCAGTGAGGGTTGCGTGAGAGTGCCAATGCCAGGCAGCCACCCCGCATGACAGTACTAGCATGCGCCATCGCCACGCCATCCTCATCGCCCTTTCTTAGTAACTAGTAACTCGCCTTCACGTCCCCCAGCCTGGCCATGAGCTCCCCCCCGCTGAGCAGCGTGAGCCCCCCCGTGAGCCCCAGCACAGCGCGCGGCACCCCTCGCCAGGCGCGGCGAGGATGGCCGGGGCAGGTGGCGTGCATGGAGAGGGCGCCGGCATGGGCGAGCAGCACTGGGATGGGGGGGAGAGAGCGATGGCGGTAAGTGCTAAGTAGCAGTGACGGGACATTAACATTGACGTGGTTAAGCGATGGTGGTAACTGCAAGTGACTTCCATGCGAGCGCACACCATGCGTGGCAGTGCCGTGCCCTCACTGCAGCTGCGCGTGGCGGTGGAGAGTGCTGCGACGGCCATCCACAGCCTCGCCCCGTCTGCTGCCATGGCCACGCCGCCCGCGTTGACCATCGACAGAGAACACAGGCCTGGGGGGTGGGGGGGAAGGATGGCATGGGGAAACAGTCATGAGACGCATAAGCTCACGAGTATCACATACGATCTCATAGTACTAAGCACACTTGTTGCAAGACACACAACAACCAAGCGCGTCATGCGACACCACAAGCACGCTTGCCATAAGTCACAACAACCGAGCCCGTCATGATATGCATGCGCACGCAGATGCGACATGCAGTACAAGCGGCATGGCCAGCATGTACGCCACACTGCCACACACACTGCCACACCCATAACCCATAGCCCTCCACTGCGTGTGTCTCTCTCCGTCTGTATGCATCCCTCACCGATGGTCCCAGCCGCGAAGAGTGCCCACGCTGTGCCGGGCAGCAGTGGGTGCATGAGGGCGGCGTGGATGGCGGAGAAGACGCGGTCCTCAATGCCAGGCTGGGGGTGGGGAGATGGGAGTGGGTATAGTGAGAGAGCAGTGGGGGTGGAAAGGAGAGGAAATTGATGTTGCGTGGGGTGGGGTGAGGGGATGTGACAGCGCAAAGGAGTAAATGCAAATGCATGGGGAAAAGACAATTCCTTTCCATCTCTCCCCGTCCACAGCTGCACCTCACCTCCCCTACTCTCACAACACCACCACCCCCACCGCTGCCCCCCTCCTTCCCCCCCTCGCCCCTCTCCCCCTCTGCACTCTCTTCCCTCTCCCTCTCCCTCTCCCTATCCACCTCCATGTCCGCATTGCTCTGCAAGAACATGACGATGCAGATATGTCATTGCATGGTGACCAAGGGTACAGTATATACACACACTGTCACACATACGCACCGCCCCACAAAACACACCCACACCCACACATGCACCCACACCCCCCCCTCACCCTCTCCAGCGTCCCCCTGAGCCAGAATGCCCCCAGTCCCACCAGCGTGAGCGTCCAGCACCAGTGGAGCGCCATGGGTCGCAGGGGCGACTGCTGCACGTATGATAGCCAGGCAATGAGGCCATCGGCCACGCTGGGGATGGGAGGGGGGTGGGGTGGGAGATGGGGTAGGAGATGTGGTGAATGGGGGAGTGCAAATAGGGATGAGTGAGCGATCCCCACATGCATTGCCATACAATGCCCAGCGCATCGCATCGCCCCTCACGCGTTCTGCATCCTGACGAGCACCGCCAGCAGCTCCCCCAATAGATCGTTGGCGATGGCCCCCGGCAGCAGCTCCAGGACATCCCTAGGGGACGCCTCGAGCAGGCGGAGCTCGTCGCGGCGCACCAGGGCGTCACCCTGAGGGGGCATGGAGTGAGAGTGGATGAGTAAAACTGGACTAGTGAGAGTGAATGAGTGAGAATGGATGACAGCATTGGGTGGGAAATGCGGGGTGGGTGCATGTGGCAGTAAAGTAAGACGGGGAGAGAGGCACATGTTGTCCCACTCTCGTGTCGTCGCCCCTCGCCTTGTCGCTGGCCACGAGCCTGAGCATGTTGAGG
Source organism: Protoeuglena noctilucae (assembly GCA_958009085.1). Lineage (NCBI taxonomy): Eukaryota > Viridiplantae > Chlorophyta > Pedinophyceae > Marsupiomonadales > Marsupiomonadaceae > Protoeuglena > Protoeuglena noctilucae. Next base: position 33,348 of record OY253674.1, read on the forward strand.
GTGAATGTCTTGGCGACGGTGAGGCTGAGGCCGGTGAGGGCGTCGTAGGCCAGGGCTGCGAGGCACACGGCCGCGGCGTGCAGGGAGAGCAACGCCGTGGGGACCTGGGGGGTGTTGCAGAGAAGTCCGCGTTGCTTGTATTCTTATGTGTGGGGATGGGCAGCGTAAAGTTGTGAGTTGCTCATATGTGTGGCAATGTGCAGCGAGTCGGCATGTCGTGATGGCAGAGACGAGAGGTGAGGTCATGTGCCAAACTGCCCAGCATCACGTGTCCCGTGCCTTGGGACGCACTCTCACCATGATTAGGGAGAGCAGGCGGGTGATGCCGGCACGGCGGAGGAGGCGGGGATACCTGCGGGAGTGTTTGGGATGGGTGGAAGTGAACGGACACGATTGCATGGAAAGGAGCAGAGCAGGTGCATGGCAAGCGTGGCGTGCGTGTGATCAGTGCCCGTGCGTCTGCTCACCGGGGCATGCGTGCCAGGCGTGTCGGAGACTGAGGGCGAAGAGGGAAGGCATCCATGGATCCATCGCGGGAGCCCAGAGGGCCCGGCGACATCGAGCGGACCTGCAAAGAAGAGTGGGGCACAATGTGAGCGCGAGCGGGTCATCGGAAGGGGCCGGGAAACAGCGTCGCAGATGCAAGATGTCGATAAGAGACATCGCAAATGCCGGACGGGGTCGCCGACTGGCAAAGCGACTCGCCTGGCCCGGGGGCAGCGGGGGCGGCTCGCTGTTCTCCTCCCCCGGTCCCGTGGCCACCATCACGCCCAGAGAGGGGCTTTTCCCCGGCCTTCTCTCCCATAACGTTTCCACGCGCGTCCGTGCCGGCGGTAAGGGAGTCCACGCGACGCGCGGGGCACGGCTCGACAGGGGGCGCGGAAGACCCCTCCCGCTGCATCCCGCGGGGACGGAGCGACCCGCAGCCAAGGCGAGCGTATCCATAGACATTCGAACGAAGACGGGAGCAAGTGCAGGCGGCCAATGGCCAGTCAAAACGCGCGTGCAACGAGGTTGACGCGAGCAATCATTCCTTTTGAGCGAAAGACGGTTGTCATTGCATCGCCGCAAGGCGCTGGAATAACACGAGTTGAGTGGACGAAGCCGGACGTGCACGCTTAACCTCAAGCTCGCTCTTATCGTGTCAGAGAGGGCGCCGGAAATTCAACAGCTCGACTCAGCCGCAGCGAGGCACCTAGTATGACATCCACAGCTGCATCCCCATACGCATGCCGCGAACCCCGCCAGCGACCCTCGCCCTCAGCGCCTAGGGCTGCGCGACCGGCGCCACCGCTCCTCCCCGCCCCGCTCGTGCCGCCCGTCATCCCGGCCATCCCTGCCGCGCCTCTCCTGCTCCCGCCACCCGCGCGAGGGCGACTGGCCGCGCCCCTCCCCCCCCCCGCCCCCGCTCACCCCCCTCGCCCCGATGCCCATGCCCGTACCTCCCCTCCTCATCCCGGCCCTCGCGGTCCCGGCGGGGCTCTGCAAAGAGGGACCACTCTTCATCTCAGCATCTCCGATTACAGCCACCTCACGCATCTGCAGCTCTCCCTCTCCCTCCCCGCCCCTAACCTCGGCTCCCACCCCCCGCCCCCCGCTCCCGCCCCTCCTCCCGCTCCCCTCCCCGCCGCTCCTCCCTGCCCCGCGGCGAATCGCCGCCGGACGACGTCGCATCGGAGCTGGCCGAGGAGGCGTCGCTAGAGGAAGACGTGGAGGTGGTGGTGGAGGTGGTGCTAGATGAGGTGGTGCTCGAGGTGTCGTCGCTGGAGCTGCTGGAGGTCGTGTCCGACGAGGAGGATGAAAGAGATGCAGTCGGCTGTCGCTTCGGGGCTTCAGGCTCCGGCTTCTTGGGCGGAAGGCGGTCCAGCCACGAGCGACGCTCCGCGCGGTCCTCCTCGAGCAAATCGCCCTCGCCCAGGAGGGGGCCGGCGGCGCGCTGCGGACGCAATAGAAAGCGAATGTTACAACAAGGTACGCCCGGCAAGGCGCGCGGGCGGCGGGCGGGAGGGGGCACGCGTACCCGGCGAGCGCGGCGTGCGCTGCTCTCCCCGGAGAGGAAGGTCCTCGGATTCTTGCATTCGTACGACCAATGACCCTGAAAGAAGCGGCGGAGGAGATAAGACGCGGTATCGAAGCCCAAAAGAACGCAGAAAGGGATGGGAACCGCTGCGCATTGAAAGACGCTGCCCTCAGCCGGCAGGAAGCGAGAACGGCGCTGGCCCGGCGTAGCGACCGCTTACATATCGTAATACGCTCGATCCGCGCGCTGAACCGCACCTTCTGCAAGCACTTTTGGCACACAGCCGCGGCCGACCTCTCCACGACTACTTTGGCCGGCTGCTTGCCGGAACTGCTCCGGTTGGCCTGGTGAGCGCCCGATCCCACGAGATTGAGCGTCATGGTGCCGAGGAGACGGTCAGGAGCAGCGCTGCTGGCTTGCAGTGGTACACGGGGCGCACCACGGCGTCAACGCAGCGTGGCAGCTCCAACCACGCAAGCAACAACGCAAGCAACACTGGATGATCGTCGCAGCAAGTAGGCATCGCCCTGACGACGGGGATCGTTCAACAGCTTGGTGACTGAGCCGTTTACTGACTCGGTTCGGACACGCAAGTGTGCATGTTTGGTTTTAATTCCCCAGCCGCAGTCCCAGTGGCACATCGATCGACTCATCCGACGACTCCCCGCCTCCCACGCACCCTTGCCCCCCCGGCAGCTCCCCCAACACACGCCGCGGCCCACCCCGCGCGTCCCGGGGCTTGCACGCCTCCACTCCCGGCAACGCCTGCACGTGCGCCCCGCCCACAGCCCTCAGCGCCGCCTCGCGCGGGGGCGATCCGCCCGGCCCCGCTCCCCCCAGCGCCGCCAGCAGGGGCTCCTGCGAGCTCAGCCCCTCCCCCACTGCATGACTCTCTCGGGCAGCACTACCGCTGCCGGCGCCGCCCACTCTGCCGCTTCCGTGCGCGGGGGGCGAGTGCCCCAGCTGGTCGGCGAGCGTGCCGCCGTACCGGGCACGACGCCGCAGCGCAAGCGCCCTGAATGCGAGAGAGCATAACCACGGGTGATGACCCATGCGTGTGAGTGCGGAGGGCTCGTGCTTGGCAGCGAGCCCTGTGCGCGAGACAGCTAGCCGCGCTCGCCTTTCCGCGGCCGCCTGCCGGATGCGCGGTGCCCCCACCCACCCCGCCGCGCCCCTCTTGGCGGGGATCGCCACTCGCCCCGCCTCAACCCCCGCTGCCGACTGCCTCGCCTCGGCATGGCCTGAGCCGCGTGCGACATCCAATGCAACAGTTAGTGGTGCAGGGACTGCCCCGGGCGCATCGGGGGCGCTGACGGGGCCCGGGAGGGTCGGCACAGGTCGCAGCGCGGGCGGTGCTGCTGGGGCAACGGCCTCTCCGGACCCGGCTGCCCTCTTCGCGGCCTGGGGGATGGGCGGCAGCGGCGCGCCCTCCAGCAGCGCGCGCGTGGTGGGGTTATTGCGGGCCATCAGCAGCACCTCCGCGGGCGTGACGCGGCTACGGCCGGCGTGCCTGCGTGAGGGGAGGCACGAGGTGGTCCACAGGCATGGAGGCATAGCGCGGAGTCCCGCTGCGTGCGGCGTGAAGTAGTCGATGAAATGCTGGCAGCGCAAGGCTCACCGCGCGAAGTGCCACAGCTCCCTGCTGATGTGGACGGCGAAGTTGGCAGCGACGTCCTGCACCGCGTGCGCGGCGCTTTGGTCGAGGCCGAGGCGGCTCTCTTCGCACGCTTTCTGCGCCATGAACGTGGCTTGAGCCCGGATGCGGTCCTGCAGCTGCGCCGCTGCGCTCGCCACCTCCTCGGGCGCAGCGCACAGGTCCCCCAGCGCGAAGCCAGCCGGCCAAACGATGCCCGGGCTCATGGCCGCAGCTTCTTGATGTAAAACGATGAGGTAGCAAGCCAAGAATGACGCGCGCGCCTCGGGGAAATTTAAAAATTCATGCGAGTTTCACAAAGTCGGCTTGAAAACACGGTAAACCTGGCCGCAAACCGAGCGGGTTGCAGGGCTTGCAGTTTGACGCACAGCGGCATTGTGGTAGCCAGCGGGTGGAGCTGGCCGTTTCGTGCGGCCTGCGACACGTGTTTCTGCGTCAGATAGCTCGTTGCGTGAGACACCCGAAATGTGCGCTCTTGAACGCACCAGAGTCATACGAGGGATGACACGCGCTGTTCCCACCTGCGATGTGATGAATATGTGTGTCGCATTTCCAGCAAAACGTGCTGCACCCTCTGCGCAGCGCCGTGAACATGTGCGCCGCTGACCCTACTCTTTGTCATCCGTCCTTGTCCCAGCGCTTGCCACGCTAGCTCCAGGGATGGACCACCCCGCCAGCACGAGCCCTGCGGGTGAGCGCGCACGGTGTGCGGGGCGCTGGGAGCGTCTCGGCAGGGCTTGACGACGCGCGCCGAGACAGTCCTGCTTTTTTCATCGGCTCGTCGATGTGTGGGGTCGCGAGGCTCGGTCTGCGCACGCCGCTGCCCTGGGCATGTTGCGTGCCCATGTTCGCCCGCGCCGCGCGCTGATGGCATCGTTGATGGGCTCTTTCGTTTGCAACATGCTCGTTTCCCCCCATTCGCAGCTTCGCGCCCCGTGGCGTCTCTGGAGGTCGTCCCTGAGCATGCGGAGCCGCAGTTCTCGGCCACGTGGGTCGACAACCCGGGCGCCCTGGCAACGGGGAGATCGGAGCAGGTGCGGGGCGCGCTCCGACGATTCACTACCTTTCGTCGCAAGCGTTGCGCCACCCGGCGGCTCCCGAGAGGCCTCCGCGTCGCGCTCCCTGCCTGCAGTTCCCTCACCCGCCTCCCTTCGCGGGCCTCCGCGCTCAGTTCGACCCCGCAACGTATGACTCGGAGCCCGACCTGCATTCGTCGCGCGGCGTGGGCCGCGGGGCGTCCGGGCGGGCCAGGCGGCGCGGCTCCCAGTCCCCGCAGTCGGACAAGGGTGCCCCGGCCTCCAGGCGAGCGCGGAGCAGCGCGCGCGGCACGGTTGCGATGCGACACGCGCTTGGCGGTATGCCAATCTCCGTTGCTTTGCTTCTTCTTGCCTTCACAGGCGCAGCATGGACCCCGTTACGCGCCCGCTGACGTCGTCTGCAGTCGAGTCCTCCGCCACCACACCGCCCCCGGAGGGGAGGCGCAGGCGGAGCACGTGAGATGCACGCTGACGAGTCTCTCTTGGTTGTCTCTCACTCATGCAGCGTCTTGTGTCCATGTGGCACGTAGTGCACCGTAACCACGTCCCGTCTGCATGAGCGTGCCACATTGCAGGCACACCACTTCCCACGCCATCCACCCTCCCCCCCCCCCACCATCACTCCCAATGCCACCCCCCCCCCCTTGCAGTGACCAGCCCCTCCGCATCTCCCAGGGCGAGCACTCGGGCCTCTTCGCCCGCGCGGGCCCCTCCCTGCAGTCCCTGCGACCCCAGCTGCCATCCAACACCGATGCGATGGACGACCTGCCGCCCTCCGCATCCGCCGCCGCCTCGCGGGGGGCGTCGGCCAAGAGGGTGAGTGATGTGCATGCATGGGGGGTGACTGTGACTGTGTCGAGCAAGTAAGCTGGACGCATGGATGTGGGGGGCGTCGGCCAAGATGGTGAGGGACAGAAGCATGCATGTGAAGTGACTGGGACTGTGGGTGTGCTGAGCAAGTGAGCCATGCGCATGCATGTGGGTTGCCCTGTGTCACTGCCCCATACTCCTCTACTCACCACTTGACACAGCGCACTACCGCAAAGCATTGTGACGCATAGCACTCACGTAGACCTCTCCCTCTCCCCCCCAGGAGCGCCGCCCCCGCGCGTCTCTGCAGCTGGGCCCCGTATTCGGATCCTCCGCCCCCCGCCCCGGCCAGTCACGCGCGGTGGTGATGCAAACGCAGAAGGGACCACGCACCACGTCGCGACAGGCGCCCTCCCTCACCTCCACCGCGCCGGGACTCTCCACCGCCACCAGCAGCGAGTGAGAGACGACGAGTGGGGTGTTATAATATGGGTCGTCTTTTTTGCTGTGGGTATCTGCGATTCACATGCGCACCCGCTGTTGTGCAGCAAGCCACAGCCACCCCCTCACGCCTCTCGTTGTCGCCACCCCCTCGCCCCGCCCACTGTCATCCAGCACCCCATGTCACCTCCTCTCACCCCCTCCCACCCCCTCTTCCCTCCATCCACCCCCCACCCCCACCCTGCCCCCCAGGGCCGCGGCCGACGGCGAGCGCGCGTCCCCCCACCTCTCGGTGCTGGACCGCTACATGCATCAGCTGCAGATGCGGCAGCCCGTCAAGTGCCGGCTGCTCACCCCCAGCCCCCTCGTGGCCGTCGTGGGCATGCCCATGGAGCTGCACGTGAGGGTGGTGAACCCCGATCTTGACTTTCTGGTCAGGCCGCCTGAGGTGGACGACTTCGCGCTGTATGTCAGGTCGGGACCCGCCAAGAGCAAGGACTACCGACTGGTCGTGGAGCAGATCAGCGACAGGGACTTCCGGTGAGGCTGAGGGGGAGATGGGTGGTAGCAGGATCGGTGGGGCTGATGGTGACATGACATCGACATCAGCATTGACAAGCATACCCTTTCTCTACTGTTCTCCATCGATGCCTGTCGATTTCAATGAATGCGCAGCGACTGTTTCATTACTCACTCCCGCCACACACGCACACACACACAACGCAGCCACACACCCATGCTACCCCACCATCACCCCTCCCAACCCACTTCCCCCCCCATCCCGCAGCCTTGTCTGGGGCACGTCCGTTTCTGGCAAGTACTCGCTGGCCATCACGTGCCAGCACCTGGGGGTGCAGGGCTCCCCCATCGAGGTCGACTGCCAGTACCCGGTCACCGTGGCGCGTCACTCGTGGATCGCATCCTTTAAAGATCTGAGGGCGGGGGTGGCGTCGTCGTTTCGGGTGGTCGCGTGCGACCAGGCGGGGAACCGGCGCACGAGGGGGGGGGAGGACTTCGAAGTGCGCGTCAGGTGAGATGGGGGGGGGGGTGAGAAGTTGGGTGTGTTTGGTTGGTTGCGCAGTTGTCAGACTGTCTTTTAGGTAATAAGAGAGAACCAGTTGCCGATTGTGCATGCCGCACTGTACCCGATCAAGACATACCCCACACCCCAAACACCCCAACCGCCCCACACCATGCAACACCACATTACCCCCCAGTCCCCCCCCACATACACCACCCCACACCCCCCACACCCCCGCAAACTCCCCCCAGGGGCCCTGCCGCGTTAGAGCGTTGCATATTGGAGGACCTGGAGGACGGCCGCTACAGCAACTTCATGGTGGGGTGCGTGGCGGGATCGTATGAAGTGCACGTCACATTCGAAAATCAGCCATTGCGCAACAGCCCCGTGCCGTTCCGCATCATGCCCGCCGCTGCGTCCGCGGATCACTCGGCGGTGGCGTGCACGCGGTTCTTCACGCCCAAGCAACTGGCGGTGCTGGACCAGTGAGTGGGGAAGTGGGTGTGGGGGGAATGTGTGTGTAGTGTTAAGCATGCATGCATGTGTGCATGGGGGTGCTGGACCAGTGAGTGGGTGGATGGGGGGGGAGGGGGGTGGGGGGATGGGTGTGTGTGTGGGTGGTGGTGTGAATGGAGCAGTGGGGAGGTGGGAGGGGTGCGGGAACGTATGCATGTCGTGCAATCACTCCGTGCACTTCTTACTGTTACTGTTTCACTACCTTGACGCGCACATTCACTCACTCGCTCCATTCTCATATCTCTTCCCAATGCAGGTTCTACACCACTACCTTTGACGTGGACATCTATTCATCGGAGGACGACGACTGCCGCGTGCTGCCCTCCGCCTTCAAGACCAACTTCGTGGACCGGGGGAGGGCGCTGGTGGGGGACGACGTGCACGTGGTGAGTGATGGGGTGCTGTGTGATGTGCATGCATGGGGTAATTGAGTGAGAGAGTGGGATGGGGTGAGGAAAGTGTTGCGGTGTGGCAGTGGCAGCGCTGTCGTTCTGTCGTGTCGCATTGCACCCTACCCCACCTCCCCTCACCCACCCTTCACCCCACCCTTCACCCCTCACCTCCACCCCACCCCCACCCCCCCAAACCCAGGTCCCGGCAAAGCAGAACCGCTCCCACACCAAGAAACTCGCCAAAGTAGCCCCAGTGCATGCGGAGGGCAGCCAGTGGCCGCGACGGGAGCTGCGACTGAGCGCATTGCTGCGCCCACGCAGCCACCAGCGCATCAGGGAGGGCAGCTTGATCGCAGCCGCGAGGACTGTGCTGGAGGAGGAGGGGGGGGTGGAGCAGCTGTCTGCGTGGGGCAGGTTGAGGCGACTGCGTGCGTTGGCGGCTGAGGGGGCGGCGGAGGGGAAAAGGCGAAAGGAAGAGAGGAAAAGGAAAAAAGAGGAGGGGGAGGGGGGGAAAGAGAAAGGGGGAGAGGGGGAGGGAGAGGGGGAGGGGGAGGGGGATGTGGGGGGTGGGGCGGTGGGGGGGAGGAGGGGGAGGGGGGAGCCGGGGGCGGTGAGGGGGGATGGGGTGGGGTGCATGGGGGTAGTGCGAGTAGTAGCAGCGGCAGTTTAAGTTGCGAGTGGCGAGTGATAGAGTAGCACCAATGGCAGTGGTGCGGGTTGCCGGCACACGCCTGGCCTTTGCATAGCATGCACGCCACACTCTCGCCTCTCCCTTCCCATGCTAGCATCACACTCACTTCCTCTCCCACCTCACACTCTCCCCATCCCACGCTACCATCGCCCTTGCCCCCCCCATACCAACACCCCGTCTCACTCTCACCTCACCCTCACCCCCCAACCCCAACCCCCCCCAGGCCCGCCGCCGCCGCCACGAGCAGCTGCGCCGTCAGCGCGAAGAGGAGGCGCGCAAATTCAGCAAGACAGTGCAGCTGACAGACGCACCCCCCGCGGCCATGGACCCGTGTGAAGTGTGGGGGCAGTGCGGGCGACCATTGACGTGGCGCGTGACGGGCAGGGACCGGTTTGGCAATGCGCTTGTGCACGGGGGGGACGCGGTGGGGGGGGAGGCGGTGTCGATGGAACGGCTGAGGGGGCTGCATGTGAGGGAGGCGCTGCATGTGCAGGTGAGAGATGAGAGAGTGGGGTGGTGTCGGTTGATTGTGCGTCTCCGTTGCCGCGCTCTCCACAGCACAGCGCTGTACCCGCATGTTACATCACGACCTGTCATCCGCACATCGCTGCTCGCCACGCGCACGTCACTCCCCCCTCCACAGCACAACCACGACGGCACCTGGGACGTCTCGCTGCCCTGTCACCCCCACAACCACTACACAATCTTGTTATCAATCTTATCAACGACACTTACACATTTCCATCTCTAATAACCACCCCAGGACAACCACGACGGCACCTGGGACGTCTCACTCCTCCCCCGCCGCGCCGCCACCTACGACCTCTCCCTGACCATCAACGGCCGCCCCGTGCCCCACCTCGCGTTCAAAGCACGAGTGGTCGCCGGCCACTCCGATCCCGCCGCCAGCTTCGTGGTGGGGAGGAACACGGTCCCCAGCACGTTCCCGGCCGGATCGCGCATCACGCTGATGGTGATAGCAAGGGACAAGTTTCGAAACCCGCGGGAGAGGGGGGGCGAGGACTTTAACGTGAAAGTGGCTTTGATTGGAGAGGATGAGGACCGGAAGCAGCTGGATAAGCCGATCGATGGTTTTGAGAACGTGACGCGTGCGTTGGCCACGAGGCTCACGGCCGCCACCTTCCAGCACATTCAGGACGCGGCGGCGAGGCATGGGGGGGGGGAGGAAGGTGAGTGTATTAAGGGGGGGGGGTTGTGGCGGGTGGGGAGTGATGTGGTGGGTGGAAGGAAGGTGAGTGAGGGTGGAGGGGGATGGGGATCGATGGATGGGTGGGAGTGATGGGTGCGGGAGGGGATGTAGGGGTAATAGATGGGCGCAAATATAGATATACTAAGCACCTATGACAGTGCTGGCATAGATGCGAGCATAGAAGCGCCACACAGGGTCATGCCTCTCGCCTGCCCGTCAGCCTCACTTACACCCACACCAACCCACTCCCACACCCACCCCCGCACCCACACTCCCCTCTACCTCCCCAGCCCCCCCCCGCCCCCTCCCGCTCCCGCGTGAGCCTGGTGAAGGGCACAGACGCGACACGATCCCGCGCCAGTCTCGGCATGCCGGCCACGCGCCCCCTCACGCCCGACTCGGAGCCATCGGGCATGAGTGGGGGGAAGAGCCAGGTGAGTGTGGGTGTGCGAGGGAGATCGGTGGGGCGAATGAGCTTGGCAGTGTGCTCCCTCTCTATCACTTCTCACCCTCACTGCCACCCTCACTGCTATCCCCACTGCTACCCCCCCCCCTCACCCGCGCCCCCCACTCACCCCCCACACCCTCACCCTCATCCCCACCCCACATCTCCCTCCCAGACCTCCCAGCCCCCCCGCCGCCTTCCCAAGCTCCCCGCTGCTATCGATCAGCGATCCGACTGGTCAAGGCGCATGTTCGGCCGCGACGTCGCTCCCGGTTATGAGCAGTGCGTGGGGTGCGAGATCGAAGTGCCTGAGGGCAGCAAGGAGGGGGGGGGGGGACGGAGGAGGGGCTGGAGCACCTCAAGGCACAGAAGTTCCAGGTGAGAGAGATGGGGAAGTAATTGTGTTATTATATTCATACTATTAAAAAAAAATACCATAGAGATGAGATAATTGCATATGACCATCTGCATGGGAGCACCCCACCCTTACTCTCATCCACATATCCCCATTCTTATTTATTCTCATCAATTCTTATGTATCCCCAGGACGCCTTCACGAAAGGCCAGAACCTCCCCGGCGTGTCCACTCTCGTCACTGACCTGGGCAATGGTCTCTACCAGGTCATCTTGCGCATCGTGAGGGCGGGGAGCTACGAGGCGAGGGTGTGCCTGGGGGACGCGCTGGTCAAGAACGGGGTGGTGAAATTCGAGGTGAGGGGAGTGGAGATGGAAGAGATGTGAGATTGACTATAGAGATGACACGGAGGAGACGAGATGGAGCTGATGTGGGGAGCGTGACTGGCTGATAAGGCCATCACCACCGCCCACCCACCGCACCACTGCCACCCCTCTCCCCTCTCACACCCCAGCAAGTGCACAGATCATCAACACCACCATACGCTTCCCTCTCCCCTCTCTCCCAGGTCGTCCCGGGAGAGTGCGAGCCCAGCAAGTGCCATTCATGTAACACCCCCCTCTCTTATTGCTATCTCAGGTCGTCCCCGGCGAATGCGAGCCCAGCAAGTGCAAGAGCAGCGGGGTGGGCATCCGCCGGGCCGAGGCGGGCTTCAGTTCCGCCTTCTGGGTGTCCGTCCATGACAAGTTCGGCAACCAGCTGCCGCACAGCGCGCCGGAGGTCAAATGCACGCTGGAGGGGCCCGAGAAGATCGAGGCGGTGGTGATTCCGCATCAAGCGGGGCTCTATCGCGTGTCGTATTGGGCGCGGCAGCCGGGGGACTACATGCTGAGAGTGACGTGCAATGGGGTGCTGGTGCTGGGCACTCCGAAGCTGCTGCTGGTGTCTCCCCAGCGCAAGCGCGTGGCGGCGACGATGGGGGAGGGGTTCCGCACCGCCACGTGCGGGCACCTGGCGACCTTCCGCATGGCGGCGCTGGATGTCACGGGTGAGGTATAACAAATGGGAGATGTGGATTCAGATGTTGGATGGGATGGTGATATTGGATAAGATGGCAGGTGATTGGAGGTGAGGGGTGGTCACCTGGCGACCTTCCGGATGGCAGCCTTGGATGTGACGGGTGAGTTAGATGGGGTATGGATTGATATGGATTTGGATATTGGATGTGATGGTGGGTGAGTTGAGGTGAGTGAGGGTCAGTCAGGGGAACGGCAGCAGCACTCGCTCTCACATTAAAGGACCATGCTTGCTCCCACCCCTCTCCACCATCCATCCATTCCACCCCTTTCACTCAACCCTCTCACCCCCCCAGGCGCCCGCAAGCAGGTGGGCGGCGACGTCTTCCGCGTGACGCTTCACATGGTGCCGGGCACGAGCGCATCCCTGCGACCGCTGCTGCACCGATTGCGCAAATCGAGGCAGGCGGATCACCAAGCCAGGCAGCGATTGGGGGGTGGGGGTGGGAGGGGGGAGGAGGGGGGCAGGGAGGGGGAGGGGGAGGGGGCGAGGGGGGGGGTGACGGAGAGGGAGGGGATTGCGGGGGTGGTGGATGAGATGAGGGCGAGGAGGGTGAGTGGGGGATGGGGAGTGAGTGAGTGATAATGAGTGATAATGAGTGACTGATGATGATGGATGGAGCCGGCATTGCTGCATGCGTGCTTGTGTCTGTCTGCATCAGCCCCGGTCGCCGCCCACTGCCACCCACTCTCCGCATCTGCCTGCATGTCACCCTATCCATGATAGTTAAAGTACATCCAATTCATATCACCTCACAATTCCCTCTTGCTATCTCTCTCCCCTCAGGTCGTGGACGCCTTTCTCATGGCCAAGCAGGAGAGCGACAGCCGGAAGGAGGTGGGGCTCACGGCCTCGGAGAAGGAGCTGACAAAGCAAAAGGAGGACTCCAAGGATTCGATCGGAGACCTGCCGGGGGACGGGGACGGGGACGGCGCGGTGCGCGAGAGCGCGGAGGAGGCGCGGCTGAGGGAGGAAGTAGAGGCGATGGCGGGGATTGAGGCGGCGGTTTGCGACAACAATGACGGCACCTACACCGTCAGCTACGTGCCTGCCGTGGCCGGGCAGTACCGGGTCAGGGTGGAGGTGAGGGGGGTAGGGGGGGGTTGATGAGAGTGGCAGCGGGGGTGGAGGTGGATGATGTGGGGTGGGCTCAACACTCGTGCTTTCTCTCACATTCTCATATGCTGTTGGTGTTGATGCTGTCGATGTCAACTTGCAACACTCTCGTGCCCTCTCTCACATACAACAACACCCCCGCAGATGCTGTTGGTGTTGATGCTGTTGTTATTGATGGGTGTAACACTCGCACTCTCTCTCACACACACTCTCAGATGCTGCTGGGCCCCGATGCGTTGTTAGATCGCGAGAGAGAGGAGCAGGCGCGGAGAGTGCGGTGTCTGGAAGAGGGAGCGGCGTCGGTAATGGAGAGCCGGGGGGAGGAGGGGGGGCTGTCGTCACACTCATCGGGGAGCGTGGTGAGGGGGGGATGGGTGTGGGAGTGTGTGTGTGTGTGCGAGTGGTGATGGGGTGGGCGGAATGCGCTGCATGCTGTCGTGTGCAATCCACATGCACACTCCATGTGTTCTTATATGTATACTATGTAATAGTTTACACATATAGTCATATAGTCATCCACATCACCCCTGCCATCCCGCCCTCTCCCATCCCCAGAGCAAGGCGGGCGCCGGTCTCACCCACAGCCCCTCCGCATTGGGCGGCCAGTTCATCGACGTGACCCCTCTGTATATAAACACGGTCAACGCCCCGGTAGTGAGCTGCACGCACGCCGAGCCCCACGGGGCTGCTTGCGTGGTGCTGGGCAACAATGCGCTGTCACGCGAGCTGGACCAGCTCATGCCGGACCCGGAGGCCACGGGGCTGGAGGTGAGTTGTGTGGGGGTATTTGAATCACATGGGGATGCTTGTATTGTCGTTTGCAGGAAGGGTTATGGAAAGAGATGCTGTGCTGTGCTGTGCTGTGCTGTGGTTTCCCACCCATGCAACCATCGCCCCTCTCCTCTCTTTCTCTCATTCATACACCCCCCCTCTCCTCTCTCTCTCTCACATCCAACCACCCCCCCTCTCCCATCTCTTTCACAGTACGAGGAAATCGTCAAGGGCCGCCTGCCCGACTGGGAGACGCTGATGGAAGAATGCGGGTTTGTAGAAGAAAGAGATGCAAATGAGGAGAGGGGGAGGGCGGGGCAGGCGGCGAGAAGGGGGCCGCCGGTGCGGAGGAGGGGAAAGGTGAGGGGGGTTTGAATCTGTGAGGGATTTGAATGCTAGAGAGGGGGGAAGTGAGGGGGATTTGAGTGCTAAAGAGGTGGGGTGGTGGTGGCGGCGGTGGTTGCGACGGTGGTAGTGGTGGTGTGTGCAGAGTCAGAGCCTGCCGTAAGCGTGCATGCTATCTATCCCCAATCCTTCCATTACTCGCAGTCCCAGAGTTTGGAAGAGGAGGTGCTTTTGGAGGTGGAGGCGGGTGCGCAGGGCACGCTCACGCTCTTCGTGTGTGATCGGTATTTGAACATGGCGACAACTGGATCCGGGGAGCTGGTGTGCGACACGGCGTTGGTAAAAGATGCGAATGGGGAGGCGGGTGTGGTGATGCGTCCCGAGGGGGCCCGGACGCTCGAGGGGCTGCAGGCGGTCATACGGCACAGCCCGCAGGTGAGAAGATAATGATAGTGGATGGGGTGAGAGTGAATGAGAGATGGGAAAGGGCAAGTCAACCACGGGCCTGGCAGCCATGCTCACAGCATCCCTCACAATCATTCACCCTCACCCACCCTTACCCTCATCCATCCTCATTCCCCTCCCATTCAGTGCGACGGCACCTTCACCGTCAAGCTCAATTCAATGCATCCCTCACTCATTCACCCTCACCCCCTCCCTCTCACCCCTTCACAGGGCGACGGCACCTTCACCGTGAAACTGAAAGCCCACCAGGCGGGCCTCTACCGCCTCCGCACCCGCGTGGCCGGCAGCTTGTGGCGCAACCTGTCCTGCCGCGTGCGCGTGACGCCCGGTCCCATCGCGCCGTCCATGTGCGCCGTGTACGGGCCGGGGCTCAGGCACGCCTACGCGGGGGAGTTCGCCAAGTTCACCATCGAGGCCAGGTGAGGGTTTGGTCACAAATTGGAATGGCGGTGCGTGTGGCGATCCTTGTTGCTGACCTATTACATGGTCGCTTCTATCAGTGTGCTTGTATCCAACACAGCCAGTCGCACTCTATGATGTCTCACCCAATGCCTCCCATCACCTCCTCACCCCCCCCTCCCTTTCCCCCTTCCAAGGGACACCTACGGCAACCGTCTCTTGAAAGGGGGCGAGTCCTTCAGCGTGACTCTTACCCCCGACATGGACAAGGCAGCCACCAGGGCAGCGAGGGCGGGGGGTGCGGGATTTGAATAACGGGCTGTATGAGGCCACGTTTCAGTGCACGCGCACGGGGCCTTATGCGATTGCGGTCAGCTACGTGGGGGGGACGGCGGGGAAGCCCAGGCTGCAGAGCATCGCGGCGGCGCAGGTGAGGGGGGTGGGGGGGTGGGTGTGGGTGGGATGAGAGGGAGGTGATGGTGGATGGGTGTGTTGCGACGGTCGCGACTGTCGGCACGCAATGGGCTTATATGCACACCATCCATCACCCACTCATTCCCACTCATTCGCTCCCATTTCTCCATCTTTCTCAGATCACCGTGGATGCCGGCCGCGCGTCCGGCGCCAGCTGCGTGGCCCGCGGCCCCGGCCTCCTCCGGGCCGGCAGCGGCGTGCCAGCGATCGTGGCCGTGCTCATTCAGGACGACCTGGGCAATCCCAAGAGCGTGGACGACCCGCACAGGGCCGCCAGCACCGTGCACGGGAGGGGGCTGCACGCCAAGATCGAGAGGTGGGGGTGGGGGTGGGGGGGATGCGTGTGTGGGGGTGGGATAAGATGGGTAGGGGTGGGATGGGATGCGTGGGGTTGGGGGATGTGGACACTATGTGGCACTCTGACACTGCTGTATCTCTCTTCGCCCATCCTGTTTCTCCATCCCTCTCACATACACCCACCCTGTCACCCTCCCTGCACCCACCCACTCTGGTCACCCATCCACTCTCTCTCACACACACCCTCTCTCTCACTCACACAGTTGCGACGACGACCCCCCCTGCCAGGGCATGTGCACCGTCACCCAGGCGTCATTGCGCAAGGAGCTGCCCAGCGGGGATGTCCTGGAGAAGTACCTGCCGGGGCTGTACTACGTCATATACAGGCGAGAGTTGATTGTAATTATAATTGTAGTAATAGTAACACTAGTGGTCTAGTGGTATATGCGATGTCCTGGAGAAGTACCTGCCGGGGCTGTCATATACAGGCGAGGGATGGGGTGGTGGATATTGAGTAACAGTAGTAGTAATGGCAATGGAGTATGCGAGGCCGCAGCTGTCAATCAATAGCAAAGACTGAGCTGCACAAGCACCCAATCACTCACTCACTCCCTCCCTCACCCCCTCCCTCACTCACGCACTTACCCCCACGCACCCTCAACCCCACACCCCCCTTCCCCATCCCCCCAGGGCCCCCCGCCCCGGCACCTTCTCTCTGAGCATCCAATTAGACGAGGAGCACATCAGCGGCAGCCCCTTTCAAACCCCCGTGGCTCGATTAGACGTCGACCAATCGCACGGCGACCTATCGGCGCAATTGGGCTTCTCGTCAGAACTGGTGTTTGCGTGGGGGAGGGACACGAGCGGCGCGGTGCTGCGTGATCCGAGAGAAGACCAGGACATATACGGCTTCAGCTCTCTGATGGCAATGATGGATAGGGAAGCGGTCAAGGCGCAGGTGAGGGGGGGGTGCATGGGTTGGTGATATCAGCATGTGTTAGTATGTGAATTGATGTGTTGGTATGTGATATTGATCATCCAGCTCTCTCATGGCATTGATGGACAGGGAAGGGGTCAAGGCGCAGGTGAGGGGGGAATGGGATGCGGGATGGGACGCAATGGCTTGTTAAAACACCGCGGATGCGAGGGAGGCAGTTGATACCCATCCCAATCGTCTTAATTCCTGTCAATCAACCAATCCATCCCGGTATCCCTTATGACTGCCATCCGCAGAGGGCCGCAGATGCGAGGGAGGCAGTTGATACCCATCCAACTAATGTCAATCAATGCAAATAGTCAATTATCTATATCTCCCATCCTCGTCTCTCTCCGCAGAGGGCCGCGGATGCCAGGGAGGCAGCACGGGCGTCGATGGGGGCCAAGGGGGCAGGGGCATCCAAGGTGCTGATGCTGGGGAACTTCCAAATCAAACTGGCAGAGATGGGGAAGGAGGGTGGCGGCGGAGGTGGCAGTGGGGGTGGCAGTGGGGGTGCGGATGCGGGTGCGGGTGCGGGTGTGGGTGGCAATGCGGGTGGTGGCAGCACAGGTGGCAAGGGTGCAACAGTGGGAAAGCATTTGCAGGCATTGGGCGCCGCGAAGCTGAGCCGGTGGCAGCGCGCGGGAGAACGTGCTTTGGAGCGCGAGCGTGAGGTGACGCAGGTGCAGATCACGCAAGAGGTGTCGCGCGTGATGCTCAAGCCACGCATGCTGACGAAACAAGAGAAGTCGAAACGACTGGATAAGGATCTGGATTACCAGGCGCGGCGTCACGTGGCGGTGGTGGCGATGCACGCGAGCAGAGCGGCGGAGGCGATGGGGGCGGGGGCGGGGGCGGTGGCGGGGCTGGTGGGGGACAGGGCGAAATACGAGGCGCTGGAGGTGAGGGGGTGTGGGGGTTATATGTGACAGTGATCGTGATAACTATATGTGATGGATAGCATTGGTAGTGTTGGTGGGCGACAGGGCGAAATACGAGGCGTTGAAGGTGAGGGGACATGTGAATATGTTTGCGTGGCTGTGTGGCGACCGCTGGCTCTGCATCAACAGCGCACCGCTGTGCCTGAGCTCAGCAACAGGGCGTCGTGGGCCGTCACAGGCGCACACATGGGTACCTGTCTTCTCTTTGACCCTCCTTTTCCAAACCAACACAACGGACTGACATCTCACCAAACCATCTTATCAATCCCCATTCCCCCATCCCCCCCGGTCCGCGTTGTCACCCTACATTGACTCCTCATCTCAATCCCCCTTATCACCCGCAGTCCGCGTTGTCGTCCCGCCCCGAGCCCCGCGTGGTTCGCGAGGACCCCACCACTGCGGAATTGCTGCCGTGGAGCGACGCCACGCTGACATTCAAATCCCAAACACAGGGGGTGGGGGTGGGGGCGGCGATGGGGTACACGCGGGCCGCGGGGCTGCAAGTGCTGGCGGAGGAGAGGACCAGGTGAGGGGTGGGGTGGTGATCAATGTGATTGATGTGATTGGGTGAATGGGTGATATTGTAGATGGTGGTCAGGTGTTGGTGGAGGGGAGGACCAGGTGAGGGGGGTGGGGTGGTGGTGATCGATTGCAGTGGGGGGTAGATGCTATGGTCAGGTGCTGCTCTCACCCTCACCCTCACCCCCACTCTCACTCCCACTCTCACCACCACCACCCCTATCACTCTTACTATCACCCCCCCCCCCCCCCCCCCCCCCCCCATCACAACCCCAGGCGCCACCTTCGCGAGGAGATGCGTCGCGCGGCGGACCCCACGGCCGCGTCATCTGACGTTTCGGAATCCGAGGGGGCGGAGGCAGAGGCGTCTCTGCTGCCACCCGCGCTGCGCCACATGTACCGACTAAAGCTGCGGGCGGGGAGGGGGGGCGTGGCGGGGAGGGAGGCGGAGGTGGGGGAAGAGGAGGTGAGGGGGGGGGGGGGGGGGGGTGGGGGTCTGGTTTGATAACTGTGGCAATTGACGACCTGAGACAACTGCCACAGCTAGCAGCTGTTAATGGCTGTGTGCACATGCTGTGGCATGGCGTGTCTGTCATCATGTAGATGTAATCAGAGTGCATTGCATTGTTTCCCATCGCTCTTCGCAAACCGTACGTGCTCGCAGGGCAGCTCTGGCGGGAGTGGCGAGGGCGCCGCGTTGTTGACGGACAGCGAGGGGAGCCGGGCATCGGATCGTTCATCGCAATCGGAGGCGGGGCAGGGGGGCGCGGGGTCGGATGGGTCGTCGGGGGATGGGAGCGAGGGGAGCGGGGACGAGGGGGATCCCGACGCCAACCTGCTGCACGGGTGAGTGTTACATGAGTGTTATGTAAGTGTTATACGAGTGGGGACAGCTGGGATGGCAGGTTGGTAGGATAGATGCTCACATTCTGCACGGGTGAGGGTGGGAGTGGGTGTACAGGGATGGCGTGATGGCACCCCCCATGGCTGTGTTGTTGTGATCTTCTTACATACCCCTCAGTCACTAACACCCCGCTGCCCACCCTTCCCCCCCCAGCCTTGGCATCACACACACGTCCCGCATCGTGCTGGGGAGCGAGGTGGCGCAGAAGCTGATGGGCCGGCTGGGGATGGAGGTGCCGCGATATTATGCAAGGACGCATGCGCCGAGGAGGGTGGGGGCGGAGGGGGAGCCTCCGAAGAGGACGGGGGGGTGCGACAAGCCGTGGGAAGAGGAGGAGAGGGTGAGGGTATGGAGAGGGGGTGTGGTGAAGAGGGGGTGTGAAGTGGGGGGAGGGGTGGTGATGGCATGTCATGGGAAGAGGAGGGGAGGGGAAGGTATGGAGAGGATGGTGGAGTGGAGGGTGTAGAGAGACGAGGCATCGCGAAGAGCACGTCATATCTCATCGCTGCGTCATCTCTAGTCTTTCTCTCTCCCCGCAGCCCCTGACGCGCCGCGAGGAGCGGCTGCGGGTGCAGGACGCGCTGTGGCGTGGACTGGGGGAGGGGCCGCCCGTCGAGGACGCGGTGCGGCAGGGGTCGACGTTCCTCAAGGTGTGAAACGCGATCACTGGCACGTGACTGGAGTGGCCCGAACAGAGTGGTGGGGACAGGCACGTAACACACGATCATGCACATTCTGATTGCAGTGTGACGTGCTCTATCACTCCATCTCTTCCACGCGTCTCTTTTCACATATGTCTATCTCCCTTTTCCTATATCCGCAGCAATTGGAGGACCAGATGTCGCAGGAGATATCGCTCGTGCCGCACGCGGGGCGCGAGGCGGCCAAGGGGGCAGGGCGCTACAGCAGGCCCAGCCGGCCCGGCCACCTGTCCTCCGCGGAGGGTGGCTTCGCGGGAGGGGGTGCCGGGGCGGGGCCGCGGGGGCCGCAGAGCCCGGGGAGGGGCCCAGCAAGGCTCAACACGCTGAGGCCCAGAGGGGCGGGGGCGGTCGCTGCAGGGCCTCCCTCGCCGGGGAGGGCCGCGGGGACCGCACCGTGGGGATCCGCGCCCGTGCCGCAGCCGCAGCGGTAGTTGTTGCGTCAGATAAGCGTGCTTGTTTGTGTGTTCTTATACCCCGCTTGTGTCAATCCGTCTTTGTTCGCCCGCGGCCGTGTCTTCTGGCCGTGTCTTAGCTCTATGTATTAGATACTCGTGAATGAAAGCACTGAGAAGAGAACGCGAGCGCACAGTCGCGGAGTAGAGCGAACTAGCACCTCGACATGGCCAGGGCCCGTCCTTGCGCGTGCTCTCTGCCTCCGAGATCGCGGACCCTGCTTCGCGCGCATCTCTCGCAGACCGTGTTCGGACCGGCGCCGAGTTGCTGCCCTGCCGCGTCGCACGTCCGCTTTGCCAAGCAACGTGTACGCGCCCAGCGTTCCGACGATGCCCGCGCGGTCCCGATGCCGGAGGGAAAGGAGGGGGTGGAGTACAAGGACTCCTTGACGGATATCGCCTTCATCGCGCTGTGCAGGTGGCTGCGCGAAGGGCTGGATGTTGGCCCACGTGAGCCAAGCACTGGCGAGGATGTTACTTAGCGCTCCCGGCTCGCAGGGTCGCGTACGGGAACATTGCTGGCTTCCAGAGCAAGCAGAGCTGGGTCGACGGCCCTTCCACGTTCCGCGGGATGGTGGAAGTGTCTGCTGCGGTCATGCGGGGGCGGTCAGGGGGCGAGGTGGCCGAGCGAGTCATCTCTGGGTGCGTCACGTTTGGCATCCACGCCATGTGACACTCTCCCATCCCATCCTAACTCCACTGACTCGCCACTCTTACTGCACGTGTCATCTCTGGGTGAGACATGTTGTGGCATCATCGCCATGTGACACGCGCCCGCAAGACCACCGACTCGCCACTCTTGCTGCAGGTTCCCCCAGGTGCCGCCGTGGTTCCGCAAAGTCTTCCCCTACTCCAAGTGGGGCGCGGAGCTCAACGCGCGCATCACGCCCGCGTTCTTCCAGTGGCTCGTGGGCCCTTGCGAGCCGGTGGACATCGAGGTCCCAGGGGCGGGCACCCAGCGCAGCGGCGTCAAGATCCAACGATGCCGGTACCTTGCCGAGAGCGGGTGCAAGGCCATGTGCGTCAACCTGTGCAAGCAGCCCACGCAGACCTTCTTCACCGAGCAGCTCGGCATGCCGCTGACCATGGAGCCCGACTTTGAGACATTGGAGTGCACGATGAAGTTTGGCGTGCACCCCAGCCCAATAGCTGATGACCCCGTCATGCAGCAGCCATGCTGGTCGACGTGCGCGGTCGTCGGCGCGCCCGCCGGGCCGTGCCCGTCCATCGCGGATCATTAGGGGTTGCAAGGGCTGTAGGGGCTGTGGTAGCTGATAGGGGCTGCAGGGGCTCTGGTGGGGCCTGTCGGCGCAACGCCAGTCAGATCTTCACCCTAGCATGGCTTCCACGCTTGCCCGCTCGCCCGCTCGCACCACAAAATCCTCAAGTGAAGAACAAAGACGTCGCTAAGTCAAGATGATCGGCAGGATGTCGCTTGCGCGGGTGAGAGGGCTTCTTAGGGTGCTGGTGCCATCGAGGGGCACGCCTGGGCCTTATCCGCGCATCTCGACGCACCGTAATCGTCTATCGTGCAATGATGTATGATTTAATGGCCATCGATGCCGCTCTCGTGCTCTCCAAGGCCACGTTTGAGCAGATCATGGCGGCATGGAGCCCGTCCCTGACCCTGAGGTCCGATCCCGCCATCCACAGGCCGCTGTCGTCCCAGGGACGATGCGTGTCGCGCGCGCCCAGGTCGTGCGCATGTCCGGCGCCAAGCCCCCCTCCGGGTGTGATGCCGATGCGACGCCATCGCGTGCTCGCTGGCCGCCCCTCGGACGTATCGGGCGCCTCGCATTAACGCTGAGATGGCGCTTGGGCCACTGAGACGCGACGCTGCCTCGCATCGCGCCCGGCTCGCAGGTCGGA
This sequence comes from Protoeuglena noctilucae, assembly GCA_958009085.1. NCBI lineage: Eukaryota > Viridiplantae > Chlorophyta > Pedinophyceae > Marsupiomonadales > Marsupiomonadaceae > Protoeuglena > Protoeuglena noctilucae. Next base: position 55,246 of record OY253674.1, read on the forward strand.
GGGTGGCAAGTCGGAGGGCAAGCCACTTGGGGAGAAGATGAGCGAGACGGTGCAGAGCGCGAAGGACAAGACCAGCGAGGCCGCGAGCCAGGCGAAGGAGAAGCTGCAGGAGAAGACCAGCGAGGCGGCCAACAAGGCGTCCTCCACCGTCGGCAGCGCGAGGGACGCCGCGGCCGAGACGGCGGAGAAGGTCCGCGAGGCGACCGGCGAGGCGGGAACGAGCGAGGGTACTTCGGAGGGCACATCGGAGGGCACCAGCGAGGGTACCAGCGAGGGTACCAGCGAGGGCACGAGCGAGGAGGAGGCGAAGCAGTGAAGTTAACAATCACGCGAGGCGGGCGCTGCGCTTGGTTGTCGAGGACGGGTTCAGAGATTGAACGCGTGCTCTTCTGACGCAGATCTCCTGGCACAAAGATGATTGCGTAGCTCGCTGCCAGCCTGCGGCACGGGGAGGGCAATGTCGGCCAGCTGCAGGTCGTGATGTCATGCACTCGCGCACCCACTTACCGCAAAATGACCTCATTTGGAACATCGTCGAGATGGACTCGCCCTACGAGCTTGAGGATGTGGACGCCGCCGATGCAGAAGCGGACATCGCAGGGACAGGTAACGCGCGTTCGACCGCGCGGCCGCTCGCGGGCCTGCATATCTGCGCACGTAATCGAGCTCTGCAGTGTCTGCGGCGCACTGTTGAACCGCTAGGCGGCGGGGAGACGCGCACCGTCTGCTGCTGCGACGGGATTCATGACAAAGTTGACCCGACGTCACGTTGGCGCCCAGGGCCCCAAGCGGGAGGCCCACGCTCGAGCGGAGGACGAGGGGTCATGACGGAGGGCCTGCGCCGGCTGGGCGACGCCGTGCGGTCCCGCGCGCCGCTCGGCAAGGTGCGAGCTGCGCGCTCCCACTCTGCTCTGCCTCGAGCGTTTGACGATAAGCGATGCTACGAGCAAGCTTAAAACGCTCACCGAGCGCTCGTTCCTCCCGCGCAGGTCCTGCCTTCGCGCCCGGGCGACCTGCGCGACCCCTTGAAGGCGATCGGAATGCTCTTAGCCGTGCGCGTTGCGGGGGCGCTCTTCGGCATGGCTCAGCGGCTCGTAATGCGCGATGACGATTCCGGCGCCGAGAGCGAGACGAGCGAGGTCACGGAGGCGTCCGAGGAGGCGGCGCAGGCGTTGGACGCTTCAGAAGAGGTCGACCTGGACGAGCTCGAGTCTTACGGCGACGACAACAGGCGCGTAGCGATCGATATAGATGCTAGTTGCGAGCAGGCGCGCGTGTGCGGCTGTACAGCCGCGCTCACCGGGCGATTGCGACGTGCGCAGTGCCCCGGCGTCGCGGCGTTCGGCGGATTGGGAAGCGGACGCGGCTGCGTCTCCGGGAGTACTTCACGCGTTTCAGGGAAGCCAAATCATCACGTACATCGGTGAGAGTCCGCGCCAGGAGTGCCTCGCTGTGATGCAGATGTTCGCGTGAGTCGGCATGCACACCAATGCACCAGCCAGTGTTTCACCGATTGACCAAGCGACGCTCCTCGACGCAGAGACGGCACACGCGGACTCTGCGCGCGCGGCGCTTAGTCGTGGCGTGGATGCCGATGCGGGCGTGTACAACACGGTGATGCCCGTCGAGGCGGGGGGCAAACGCCTGGGGGAGCGGCAGTGGGCGGCATCAGAGGAGGCGGGGACGGCGGATGCGGGGGAGGGGCGGGGACGCGTCCACACGCCACACAAAGGAGAGGTGTGTGTTGGACGCATGGTGGCACCGTGCTTGCATGAGTGGGCTAGCTCGGTCAAGTGGGTACCGATATGTCATGCATACTAATGACTCTCCTTTGCCCTCAGAGGCGCGTTCTCGTCCTCATCTACGCCCCCCGGGACCACGGGGGCTTCAAACAACAGCCGCTGGCCGTGCTGGGGGGCGCCACGCTGCTGCGGCACACGGCCGGCAACGCGATGGGGTGCACGGCGGCGGCGGCGGTGGCGGTGGCGACAGACGACCCCGAATGCGCGGCGGAGGCGGCGGCGGCGGGGGTGGCGCACGTGGTGACGATGCCCAAAGAGACGGAGCAGGTGAGGGAACCGGTGGGGAGGGAAGGGAATGGTTGAGGTCTTACCTGCGCAGCAACCCTCGTCAGTCCCGATGATGGGCGCACTGAGTAACTGTCCGCTTTCTGTCTCACATCACATTTCCCTACCCTTGCCATCGTCATTCACTCCACTCTTCCTCTCTCCATCGCAGTCCTTCATGGCCAAACTCGACACGGCCGCGTACGTCACGGCGGAGCTTAAGCAACTGCACAACCTGGCATTCCAAGCGGTGGTGGTCATACCCACCACGTGCCCCCTCTTCACGCACGAGTGAGGGGGCATGCAGCGCTGGCTGCGTGGTTGCTGTTCGGCACAGCAACTTGTGCTTGGATGTGCGCTGTTGCGCTCATAGAAATCCCCATGTTGCCCTCCCTATGCACTCCCATGCCATGCCCCATCCATATCAACCATTTACTTACATCAACCATCTTACCGTATCCCATCGATATTCACATGCGCCCCTCTCGTGCTTTCTCACCCCAGGCACCTGTCAGCCGCGGTGCACCTCTCGCGTCGGTGTGCCGCGGGCGTCCTGGCCCTGCGTCGCCGCGTGGGGGACATCCCGGACCTGCACCGTGCCCTGCGAGTGACGATGGACGGGGGCGGGCAGGCCACGCACCTGGTGCGCATGACGGGGCACAGCATGCGAGACGACGACCTAGTCCTGTTACTGACGGGTATCACGGTCTATGGATCCGAGGTGCTGTCGCTCGCGGGGGTGATCCACGGCACCTACACCGCTAAGCGCATCGGCATTGAGGAGATCACTGTGATGGAGTCGGGGTACAGGCTGGGGGTGGAGGAAGTGGGCATGTGGGGGGACATGGGCGTGTGCGAGACGGAGGGGGAGCTGCGGGAGATGCAGGTGAGGGAGGGGAGAGGAGGGGTGGGGTGGGGGCGTGAGTGGGAGGTGTGATGAGAGTGGTTGGGTTGTTGCATGAGGTGCTGCGGTGTTGCACGTGCACATATGTGGCTGTTCGTGTACCCAGCGACACCGTGGACCCAACCCATGCTTGTCTTCCCTCCCTTACCACCTGCATGCTCAGTCACCCCTCGGCCAGCCAGCCATTCATCGTCCTGCACGTGGCCCCCATTCGCAGGCTTCCCTCCCTTCCCTCGCTGCATCCTTCCCCAGCACTGTCGGCATGGGCAAGGGGGCGAGCGCTGTGTCACAGCAGAAGAGGGCCCCGTCGCATGCCGTGAGCCTGGAGAGCGCCAGCAGCGAGGCGGGACGCGAGGGGGAGGGGCGGGCCAAGAGAGGCGAGGGCGGGGGGGAGAGGGGGGCTGCGACGAAGCAAGAGGGGGCGAGGGGTGGGGAAGAGGCGGGTGCGGTGGGGGCGAAACCACAGGGGAAGGCAGGGGCGGGGCTGGCGGGTGCGGGTGATGATCAGAAGGGAGGGGCTGGGTCACGGAAGGATGGAGAAATGAGAACGGGGGAGGCGAAGGGTGCGGGAGGGCACGAGGGTTCACGCAAGGGCGAGAGGGAGGGTGAGAGGGAGGGTAGGCAGGGTGCCAAGGTGGTCGACTCATCGGCTATAAGCGGGGATGGAGATGGTCGCCGGGTCGAGTCGGGTGGTGGCAAGCAGGGCTCGGGTGCGCAAGGCCGGCAGGGTGAGGCGGTGGCGGAGAGCGACGGTGCGGGGAGCGCAGGGGACCAACCGGGGCGGGAGGCGGCTCATGCGGGACAGAATGGCGTGGCTGCAAAAGGCGCAAGGACAGCAGAAGGCGCCTGTGAGCCCTGGGGCAAAGGGCGCTGGGGAGCCATCAGCACCGACGGCAAATGGAGGGCCGGCCAAGGGTACTGCAGCTGCGAGTGCCAGCCACGCAGCTGGGTACGCAACTGCACCGGCTCAAGACTCTGGGTCTGCACGGGCACAGGCGTCCGCGCACCCGCCATCGCCCACGGTTGCGGCTACAGCTGCGGCTGCAGCTGCGGCTGCGGCTGCGGCTGCAACCATGGCTGCGGCTGCGGCTGGGCCCGTCCCGGCGCATACTTCCAAAGCCGATGCATCCGCCGCGACCCCCGGGAGTGCTCGGCAAGAGCGGCCTGCGCTGGCCGGCGCGACAGCCATTGCGGCACTGCCCGGCAAGGGCGGAGGGGCGTTTGGGTCTGGCAGCACACCCGGGGCGGCGGGGGAGGCAAACGGGGTCGCCTTGTCTAATGGAGGAGTTGCGGCCCAGGGTAAACCCGGCGAGGTCATTGCGATCAGCATGGACGCACGAGGGGCACCGACATTGCTCTCGACAACAGCAACAGCCGCAGCCGCAGCCCCCGCCGCTCCCCCCGCGTCCATCCCGCGTCTGGCGGCGAGCGAGATCCAGCCGGTCGCCGGAGTCAACAACGCTGCCGCTCTCCCCCCCGTCGCCGCCCCCATGTCTGCTCCGGTGTCCGCGAGCGGTGGGTGGAGCGCCGCGAGGGCGGCGGTCGCACAGGGCAATTGGAGGCTGGCGTCGTCGGCTGTCAAGGCAGCCGCGCAGTGGAAGTCGGGGGCGTGGAAGGGCGGTGCAGCAACGGCAGCGGCACCCGCCGTCGCCTCCGCCGCTCCCACGCTGCTGGAGGGGGCAGTCCCGGGTCCCAACAACACGCTTTCTACCGGCTTCCCGCCGGGATCGAAGGCGGCTGTTCCGGCGCTGGAGGCGGCGGTCCCGGGCTCCAACTTCGCCTCGCCCACCGCTTCACCCCCGGGGTCCAAGCCTGGGAGTCCCCCTGGCGCGCAGACCTCGGGGAGCGGGAAGGACGCCTCTCCGGAGCAGGCGTCGCCCGTCGCGTCGTCGATCGCCGAGAAACTGCTGCAGTGGAAGAACAGCGCACTGCGCAAGACGGCGGGCACGGGCAAGGCGGACGCCGAGGCGCCAGGCGGGGCGCGCACGAGCGTGGCTTCTTTGGCGAGTAAGCTCATGTCATGGTCGTCGAACGCCAAGGACGGGCAGGGGCAGGTGAGATGCTCGCGGTGGCGGGGGCAGGTGCATGTGCCGGCTGCCTGGCCGTCAGCGTCCCCTTCCGCCGCACTTCCGCAGGCCGGGTCTAGCGTGTCGTCGCAGGCCAGCTCGCCAGGCGCCTCGGCGTGGAAAGACGTCGCTGCGAGCCCCGCTGCGAGCCAGGCCAGCTCCGAAGTCTCGACGGGAACGTGGACCCCGTCAGGCGCGGCGTGGCAGGCCGTGCCGCCTCCGGCCATACCTGTCGGGAAGCTCGCCTCACAGATCACGCTCAACCGGAGGAGCCGGCTCGTCCAGGGCTCCACGGGATGAGGATTGTGTCTGGCAGCGCTGACAACGCGAGTTTTGCGCAAGCAAAGCCCTCCGATTTTGGTGTACTTTCCTCTTTTTCATAGTTGTGCCACGCAGCGTCCTCGGCCGTCCCGGTTGATCGATCGCGTGTTCGCGCGGGCGCCAGCACCGTCCCTGCTCCCGTTTGCGCTCGCTCGCCCTGTTCTCTTAAGCCATGCTTGCTTGGAAGGGCGGCAAGAGAAAGGGAGCGCAGGAGCGGGCGGGCGTGAACAAGCATCCCTTGCGGTGAGCTGTTGGCACTGCACGTGCGTGCCTCTTTTGAAGCGACCGCTTGAAGTAATGGTGACTGCAAGGCTGCATCGGGCAGCGTGGCCAGGCGTGCGACGCGAGCAGTGGCACGGGCTTCACCGCTGGCCAACCTGCCACCGCCCGATGCCAGGCTCGATGAGTACCGTTTCGTGCGTGAGGAGGCCCCGAAAGGGAGCAAAGACGGCGACAAGCCGGGAGGAGCAGGCGCGGGCGGCCAGGGCAACGACATGTACCAGGAGCTGATCGACCTCGCTCGCAGGTGAGGGGCAGCTGGGGGCATTAGGGCCCTTCTGGCCATTCCCAGTCCTGGCAACACACCTCAATCGTTCGCTTTGCAGGAAGAAGGAGAAGAATGCGGCCAAGCCACGGAAGCCCAAAGCCGACGCGGGGAAGGCCAAGCCGAAGCCGCTGCCGCCGTGGGGCCTGCAGGCCCGGGGCCTGAAGCTCCCCCACGGTTCGCTAGACCTGGCCGCGATCGACATCGAGTCGCGGGAGCACGAGGCGCCCGAGAGCAGCGACGACCCTGCGCCGTAGCGCTTCAATGGTGGCCGCCTCTTGGGGGCTCTAATGCATGGCTTTGTGTAAGCACCTATCCTCGTCAATGATCATCTCACTCTGAACGACGTACGTATTACAGAAGATCCAAGGACGGTAGCAAGTCTACCCACCAGGTATCAGGTCCGCGGAAATCCCCCGTCGCACTGCCTGGCGTGCCACTTCCCCATCCTTCAGCTTGTTCGGCTTGCTGACGCGGCCAGACTTGGTCACAAGGGCGAATCGCTGCATGCTTGCGTCGGCCGCCGCCGTCCGTGGCCTGCGCGGGGGCAGCGATGAGTCCAAGTGTGGGAGGGGGCTTGGGCACGTGCAGCGTGCAGCAGGGTGTTGCGCGGTGCGGGCGCCACACACCTGGCTTGGCTGCCCTTGGCGGGCGTGCTCTGGGGCGTCGGGTCGTCCCCAGCGTCGTTCATCTCCGTCTCCTGCGTCCCTGTCTCCTCCTTCATGGGAACCAACACCGACGATAGCGCTGCTGGCAAGGGGCCTTCCACGCGCGCCAGCAGCTCGCAGGGCGCGGAGGAGATGCCGCTGAGGCGGAGGCTCGTGCGGCGCCTCCTCCTTTGGAAAAGGTACGCACGGAAGGTCTGACCCGAGCCGGCCATCTTGACGGGGGTGTCTGACAGGAGCTCGATGTCTTCAAAGCCCGATGACTTCATGTGCGCAAGGATGTCGTGGACTCTCCTGCGACGCGGGGCAGGGTGGGAACATGAACACAGTTCGGAGGGTGGAAAAGCAACGCAACACCCTCGTTGGCGCCCCCCCAGCTCCCCCATGTCCGCGCCCCCGCACCTCTGCACCACCGCCACCGACTGCAGCGTACTGCTGCTGGTGAATAGCCTCCCAAACGCTTCCTTGGCCGATGGGGGCATGCCCTCCCAAAAGGCGTAGGCGTGGGTGGCAGGGTCCAAGGTCGCCACCTTCTCAATGGGCGTGCACATGATGTGAGGCGGCGGGGTTAACTTGCTCGGAAGCATGCCCCTGCGCGCGTGGGAGGGAGACGGTCGCATGGCTGCCTGCCGTCGACAGCGACGGGCGCATGGGGCGTGCTCAGCCCAACGGACACCCACCTCTCGCCCAGCTTTTCCAACATCACAGAGACCATGTGCTCCCCCTTCATGCACTTCACGTTGTCCACCTCGTAACCCACGGTCTTGCAGCCGCGCGCTACCCAGGCGTGCAGGAGGGGGCGCCCAACGCCCGCACCCACGTCCACCACCATGCTGTCAGCTCCCAGACCGCAGTGCGAGGTCCAGTCATCCAGCACCTGTTGAAAACCAGCCTGCGGGAGTGGGCGGAGGCCACCGTCAGGCTTGGCGCGTGCGTGAAGGTGCTGGGGCCGGGAGGCGCGGCTGTCCTGCGCCTTGGGCCCGGTCACGGGACGAGGAGTGCAAGATGATAGCGATAGCAAGCGGAAAACGCAGCATGGGCACCCAACACCGCGCGAACCGGCGCGGGCGCGGACTCGCGCCAAAAAACATAGCGCAGTACGGGAAACGCTGCGCCGTCGCGACTGGGGTCCGGGGTGCCTCGCTCTTGAGGCAAGCACAAGCTATGCAACACGAAGATGGCAATGGTATGGATGAATCGGGAAAACGTGGCCAGGGCAGGCGGTCGAGGGTGCGGCAGGCGGCAAGGCAAGTGAGCGCTGGGGCGAGCCCCGCGTCGCACAAAGAGATCTCTGCGGCCCGCCGCTTGGCGGAGAAGATCAGCAAGCTGCAATGCATGCATCAGCGCCGCGAGACTCGCCATGGTGATGGTCCCGTAGAGGCCGTCCACGCCCTCGCCGCCCCCAATCTTGCTCTCGAGCGATTGCATCAGCGATTGGAGGGTGCGCAGCTGCAGGGCCTTCTTCTCCGCCACGTCCGCCCCTTCATCTGCCCCCACACACATCTCGGCGACCGGCGCAGTTCCCCTGCCACCAAGGGGGCTCCCCGAGCCCCTCCACCACCCCAAGAATCCCAGAATCGACGACGTGGTCCAAACGTTATGCAATAGAGAAGTGCGCCGGGAGCGCCGCACGCGCCGTGGTGTCGCTATCGCGCGCGCCGGGGCCCAGCTCACAACGAGATGGCGGGAACGGGAAACGCTGGGGAGAGTGCGCGTCGATGCCTGCTCAGCTACTGCCAAACGCTTTTGGCTCATATATACGCTGGGGGGCTGCGCGGCGTCGACAAGAGGGCTGTGTTTGCCGCGTCAGGAAACGGTCACACTGGCAGCGCGAAACGGACGCCATGAGAGCGGCCCAGCACGCTAGGACCCATCCAGGGCGGTGACGTCGAGTCAAGGACGCGGCTGGGAGGGCAGTGGCGGTGGGGACACGCCTGCGCTGATGGCATGACACGGCCGCTCCCCAACTGCGCGCCCCCGGCGGACGCGACGGCCTGCTAGCGATGCCAGCTCTGTGTCTCTACATCTTCAACCGAGCGGGCACGTGCCTGCATTACAAGGAGTGGAACAGGCCGCGGGGACCGGTCGGGAAGGTACGCCCCTCTTGTTCGCGCCCGCTGCTCGACGCCGCATCGACAGGGCAGGGCGTTGAGTAGTTACTGCCCTTCCTCACCGCGTCGTGCTGCGCAGAACCGGGATGACGACGCGAAGATGGTCTTTGGGCTGGTCTTCACGCTCCAGACCCTCTGCGCCAACATGGACCCGACGCCGCGAAGGAAGCCGCTTGGCCAGGTGCCGTGCTGCTTCACGTGCTGCGCTGCGCTGACGTGGGGCTTCGTTGCCCCTTCCACTGAAGGGTGCCGACCGTCGTTACGGAAACTCGCCCCTCTTTGGATTTCCTTGGCTCGTGCTGCCTTCCCTTATCACCGCATCGCCATGTTACTTGCAGAAGCTGTTCATCGGCGATGGCTGCGGCTTCCAGAGCTTCGTCACCAACACGTACCGGCTGCATTACTTCCAGTCGCCGTCGGGGATCAAGTTCGTTTTGATGACGAGCCCGGAGCACGAGGACTGCAAAGAGTTGCTCAGGTAAGCGGGGCTGTGGCCGGGAGAGTGCCTCCCATGCTTGCGCACGCTCCGCCACGCGACCAGCCTCTAGGGCTGGCCTGGCCTAACCACTCAGCGGGGTCTTCATCGCGCCTGACCCTCACGTCGCATGCTTAAGGGCCTTTTCACCTCCCATGCCGCTCTGCCTGTGCCCCAGGGCCATCTACGCCCGGTGCTTCTGCACGTTCGTGTGTCGGAACCCCCTCTGCAAGCTTGGGGAGAAGATCGACAACGACGGCTTCACCCGCGCGCTTGAGGAGGTCGTGGCACCGCTGCAGGCGGCCAAGGCTGGCTGAGAAGCCGCTCCGGCGCTCGTGCCAGTGACGCTGCCCGGGATCCGCCGAAGCTGTCCCTCCTTCCCAGCGCGTCCCACAAAGCTCGCGTTGCTCTGTCATGCAGTGGCAAGTAGTAGTATCCTTGTCACTCGCCCTGCTTCTCTCTAAGCGTCAGGCGTTGGTTCCGCCTCTTTAAGATCAATCCGCATCTTTTTCGGCGTCTAGCATGGCAGACGTTAGCGCAGGTGCTGCCGGTGACCGTCCCGGGGACCGGCAGGCGTTGGAATGCATGGACCAGCTGGACGAGTACCTGCGGAGCATGCAGGAGCTGCAGGCGAGGGCGCGAGGGCCCCCCTTGATCGTACTCGATCGATAAACCAGTAAGCGGGGCCGGGAGACGGTTCAGCTGCTCGCGCCATCCGTAGGGCGCCCTCCGGGACGGCTTCTTTAGCCTGGCGCAGGCGCAGTACGCGCTGGGCCCCGGGTCCGTCTCCCTGACTTGCTGTCCAGGTGATGCTCGCCAAGACGGTGGGCGGCCGGCCTGCATCTCGCGTGCTTCTGCGCCGCGCGCGGCACCGCTTGAGGCACGTCTGCCCGCAGTGTCCCTCCACGCGACGCGGACCTTCTCCGTGGGCCAAGGCGCGACGGATAGGATGCGGAGCGATGGTGCTGACGCATCGGCGGTCGGTAAGCGGCGATCGATGCGCCGGCGCTGCGCAGCGACAACCTTCGTGGCATGCGACGAGAGGCATAGAGCTACCTATGGCTAGGCACGGCCGGCGTCCCGCCCGCCTCGCAGGTTTCGCCGTCATCGAGGGGCCCCCGCGGCACGCACCGGCCGCGGGCGCGCTTTCGGGGGAGCTGGACACCGCGCTGAGCTCGGGCGGGGACGACGGTGCAGCACCCCAGGCTCTGGGTCGGCTGGTGAGGCGTGAGCAGAGCATGAATCACGAACGCGCTGCATTTGATTGCATGGTACCTTGTACGGGGCCGCTTAGGGCTTCTGCATCGCTCTCGACCGCCCCCACTGCAGGCGCCGTACCGGGACGAGGGCGAGGGGTGGTCCAGTGGGGACGACTCGTGGGCAGACGACGTGCTGGACGAGGCAGGCGAGGAATTCGAAATGCGGAGTGGAATGTGGGACTTTGCTTGGGGTTGTAGACCCCGTCGTGGGATTGCAATGTGGGGCTGCGTAGACATGGAGGGCGTAGTTGCAAATAAAAGAAAGCCACTTCTTCTCTTCCGTATTTCCTCTCCCAGGCCACGACGCGGCGCTGCTGGCGTCGCTGAACAAGGCGCGGGGGCAGGGGCGGAGGAGGAGGCGGGGGGGTGGCGACCCCTTGGCGTGGTTTGGGGCCCTGCCACCCGCGTCACTCCGCCGCGCTCAGGAGCTGTTCGTGCAGGCGGTGGGCGCGGCGGCCAGGGCGGCCACGGCGCGGGCGGGCGTGCTGTCTAGCGCTGAGAGCGCGGGGCAGGGCAGCTAAGGTAGAACCATAGGGTAGGAGGGAGATGCGCAGGCGAGCTCGCATGCGTGTCCCCAACCAGCTATTCAATGACAGCCCATTCAAATGCACCCTGTCGGCCTCTCAACACACTCCATGACAACCCACTGACTGGTGATGATCACTGATGACCATTGGCACTTCAAAGACAACTCCCTCACCGCCACCGCTCGGCTGCCCCCTCGTCTGCCGCCAGCTCCTCGGCTTCCCTCACTGCCCCCCCGCTCAGGCCGTCCAGCGCCTGCGCCACGCTCCTCCTGCTGCTCCTCCGGTGCTTCTTGGCCTCCAATCGCACCTCCCCCCGTCTCCCCGGCTCCTCCACACCCGCCCCGCCCTTGCCCACCTTGCCCACCTTCACCTTCACCTTGCCCTCCCGGCGACGCTTGCCCATCGACTGCTCGCGCTCAACCTGCGGAGGGACTTGGCAGAGATAGTCAACAGTCTCACCAGGATGGCTCAGACGCAAACGGGCTGCCCACCCGTGCAAGTAGCGTGCACTCCCACCGCTCACGCCACTGCGTTGACATCATGCGATTGCCTTGGCACCAAGGCATCCCAATAACTTCCTCACCTGCTCTCTCTCCTCCACCTCGTCCACCATGGCCACGTAGTAGGGGTACCTTGCCCACCCCGCCTCGCGCACCGGGCACCCGGGCTCATGGCGGTGGGTGCAGTTGCGGAACTGACACGGGCCATCCTCGGCGTGCACGGCCGCGATCTCCGGGAAGCAAGCCTCCAGCGACGAAGCCGACAGGTCCTGCAGAAGAGGGCAACGGATGCAATTCAACGCCCGAAGCTGCTGGGTGTCCGCTCCGTCATCGCCCTCTCTCTGTCACCCTCCACGATTGCCCCCGCGTCACCTGCAACATCGGCAGGTTGAACCCGGGCGTGTCGCACAGCAGCCCGCCCCCCGGCATGTCGATGAGCGTGGCCGTGCGTGTCGTGTGCCTGCCCCTCCCCGTCTGTCGCGACACCTGACGCGTCCGCAGCAGTGGGACGGCACCTGCGCTACCCCCCATCTCGTACCACTCGGGCATCTCATCCAGCTCCTCGTAGTATTCCTCCTCTCCACTCTCATGAACCCCATGCAACCCTTCCCGGTCCCCCGCACGCCCCTCCCGCTCCGCACCCCGCGACCACCCCTCCTGCCCTGCCTCCCCAACGTCGCCCTCGCACCCCTCCCACTGCTCCGCCGCGCTGCCCAACCCAGGCAAGGGCGCCGCCCACTGCATCCATAGCAAGCCGAGTGTTCTGGCACGCAACGCTCGGCCGCAAAGCCAAGGACGACTGCTGCGCAAATCGACATCGCGCGCCGCTCACCTCTCCCCGTCTCGCGACCAGGTGCGCCGGCCTCGCGTTGTCCACCAAGGGGATGCCTGACGGTTCGTACGCCTCCCCGCCGCCCTCCTCAGCAAACGCCAGGCGCAGGCCGTTAATGAGGCTGCTCTTGCCGACCCCCGAGGGGCCGAAGACCACGGACACGCGGCCCCGGGTGCGCTCCAGCGCCTCCCGCAGCCCCACGCGCAGCTTGACCGACAGCGGCACGGGGTCGTATCCCCACGACGCCACCTCCCCCGCCACCTCGTCCACCTCCGGCGGCGCCAGCAGATCGCACTTGTTTAGAAACACCGTCACTGCGAGACAGGACGCGAGACGAAGCCGTGACACCTCACTGCACTAGCGTGTCGCAGATATGGGTGTCACACGGCGCTGCCAGGTCGGGCCCGTGACACTCTGGCATTCCAGGCTCTCACCCGGCAGCCCGGCTGCATGTGCGGCTGCGAGGAATCGCGTGGCTTGCTCGGGGTCGAAGGGCGGGTCAGCCACGGCGAGCATCACGATGGCATGGTCGGCGTTGGCGACCAATGGCTCCAGCAGCAGCGACGATCGCGGGAGGATCTCGTGGACCACCCCGCGGCCTTCCACCCAGTCCACCCCACGCAACTCCACCTGTGAGGTGCAGTATAAGCTACCACGCTTGCGACGAGGCATGGCCCCTTTAAACACCAGCCAACAGCAGTGGCCTGGTCTGCGGTCTCGTCGTCTCGCCATCGCAACAAGTATCCTCACCTTGTCCCCAACGGCGGGGCGGGCGTCCATCTTCTTCAGAAGGGCGCGGGAGGTGCAGAGGAGCTCCGGCAGCGTGGGGTTGCAGAGGTGGCGGAGGAGGGGGTCGCGGGGCCCGGAGAGGGGCTGCCCGGAGGGTCCCACGGCGCCGCGGAGCTCAGACACCCGCACTTGCACGTAGTTTGCCCATTGGGACACCACGCGGCCGAGGGCCACGCTCGACCGCAGATTGGCCTCCATGACGGGGGCCAGGGGGTGCGGCTCGGGGCGGGCGGGCGGCTCCGCGCGGGGAGGGGACGCCAGCCTGGAAGGGCCCCGCGATGGCGGGGCGCGCCCGCCCCCTCGGCCCGTCGTCGCCTCGCCGCGCTGCTGCCGGGCACTCGGGCTCTCGCGCGGCAGCGCCTTCCACGCCGGGCCGGCGCCCGGACCTCGGAGGCCACCGCACGCGCGGCAGAGCGAGGTGCCCGAGGGGCAGGGGCGCAGTCGCAGCATCGCCCGGCGGTCGCACGGCGCTCGGGGCACTGCCGCTGGCCGCGGGGGAGCCGGGCGGGCTGGGTCGGGCCAGGCGCGGGGACTGGAGAGCACGCGCGGGGCGCAGGGCGCGTCGCAGCCGAGGAAGGCGTCGTGGCAGGGCAGCTCAGCGCCACGGAAACGCGTCGCGAGCTTTGCGGGAGAATGCAGTGCTCTAACCGTCCACTGGCAGCTCCGGCACCCTAAGCGTGTCAATATGAAGATAAACTCCGCACGATACGCTCCAGAAAGGCCCCTGGAGGCCCGAACCTCGCTCTCTGGCAGGAACGAGTGCCAGTCCGGGCCCCGGTTTCAGAGGGAGGACGCAGTTCCGCGGCGCCGCAGTTCCGTGGATCGCGGCAGTCACCTTGCGGCAGGCCGGTGGGGTCTCAGGCAGCCGCGCGCGGGGAATCTCGTCCATCAGAGGGGCCGGTCCAACTCGGAGCGGGAAGGGAGTCGGGAAGAGCGCCATGGGGCTCGAGGACATCGCCGGGAGGACGCTCCTCCAGACCACCGCCGTGTCGACGGGGGATGCCGTGGCCCCGTTCTTTGGGTACATGGGGGCCTCGGCTGCCCTGATTTTCTGCTGCTTCGGGGCGGGTGAGTCCTGCGCCCACGTAGCTCACGCCAATTTCCATGTCGCGAGGCGTATACTCGCTGCACGTCCCCTCCTGCTGCCCCGGGACGCCGGCCTTGGACCCCCTGCTCCCCTGCCCTACTGGGGGGCGATGCGCCGGCTGCCGGTCCCCACACGGCCAGAGCGCGTCGCCGTGCGGACAATATATCCTCACCGACGCGTCGAACCCGGTTCCCGCCCCTTCCGCGACGGCGCGGGCGCGGGCGGGCCGAGCGGTCCTTCTGGCGTCGCGTGCGCCTCCGGGGCAGCCCGCCCCGGCCTGGATGGCGTCCGCGACGGACCTTTTGCGGCCCCGTTTCGCGCTGCCGGCGCGATGGCCCCTGTCGCGGCCCCCGTCGGCGGGGGGAGGGGCGGGAAGCCTCGTAACGCCTGTCCAACGCCCGCTCGCGCCCCCAGTCCCGCGCGCGCTCCTCCCGGTCCGTTTTTCGCTTGCTCTGTGGCCGACGGTGCCTCTGTTGCCTCCGTACATTGCCCTGCGTGGACAGGACCCTCCCTGCCCCTTCCCTGGTCCCCTGCGCCCCGCGAGGGCGCGTTCGGCCCCCGGAACGCATCCACGGGCCCCTCCTTTCCCGCAGCCTACGGCACGGCGAAGGCCGGCGTGGGGATCTCGTCGATGGGTGTGATGAGGCCCGAGCTGGTGATGAAGTCCATCGTGCCCGTGGTTATGGCGGGTATCTTGGGTATCTACGGGCTCATCATCGCCGTGATCATTTCGACCGGTATCACCCAGACCGCCGCCAAGCCCTACTATCTCTTTGACGGCTACGCCGGCCTCGGCGCGGGCCTGGTGAGGGGCGCTGCGGGGCCAAGCCGTGGCCATGCCATGTTGACAGCTCCAAACTCCGCTCTCGTCAGCCTGTGAGCGCCGCCTCCTCCCTCCCTCCCGCAGGCATGCGGCCTCGCGTCGCTGTCCGCCGGCATGGCCATCGGCGTGGTGGGTGACGCCGGTGTGCGGGCCAACGCCCAGCAGCCCAAGCTGTTCGTCGGCATGATCCTCATCCTCATTTTCGCTGAGGTGAGCACGCTCAGCGTCGTGGCACCCAACAAGTGGCATGAATGCTGACTCGTGGCAGATCTGAGTCGCGCCCGCCCCTCTCGCTTCGCAGGCGCTTGCGCTGTACGGTCTCATCGTGGGTATCATCCTGGCGTCCAAGGTCGGCACCTCCGACAAGGTTGCGACCGCCTAAAGCGGAATTGCGGCAGGGGAGGGCGCCTGCAGCCGCGACGGCAGCTGCGGCTGCGTGCGACGACACCAGGGCCGGCTGCCTGGGCGGCGCGCCCCTTGAACCCGCGCCGGGCCACCCCGCGCGCCCTCCTGCGACCGGCCGGTGGTCTGCCCGGTCGGCGCCTTGTGCTTGCTTGAATCAGAGGTTCTGGCGAGGAATGGCGCAAGACAGGGTCAGGCGCACCATCTCACCCCCGCCCACTAGTTCTACTCCCGCTTCATCGACGCTGCCATGTTGCCCTGGCTGGGCATGCGCATGTCCGCCAGTGTCCCCGTGTCGCCCATCGCCGTCCCCCGCGTGGTGCGCCGCTCGCGCATCCGCAGCCGCCCGACCTCGAGCGTCTGAATCTCGCACTTGCGCTCCCAGTCCGACACGGCGCGCTCCAGCTCCGCCACCTCGGCCTGAAGAGCACAGGCGCAAAGGGCATGGCATGCGGGGGAGCTGCAACGCGCCTTCGCCTTTGCTGCGCCCGCCAGCCGTGCCGCACCTTAATTTTGATGAAGTCCATGACCTGGGGCGCCTCCGGGTCGTCCTTCTCCAGCTTGAGCAGGCGCAGCTGGCGGTCCACCCCCTCCACAAGCGCCTGGACCTTGTCGATGTCCTCGTCGATACGCGTACTCTGCTCCTCTGGGGAAACGAACGCGAGCACGTTGTAAGACACAAGCAGGGACTCCTGTCAAAGCCTGGCTGCACAGTCACACCATGCGCAGCTTGCAAGAACTGTCATTGGTCCCTCTCGACACCCTCGCTGCCTTCGCCGTCTCACCTCGATCCTTGATCTCCTTTCGCAAGAAGTCCTGCTGCGCCATGAGCTTGTTCAGCTTGGACTTGAGGCCGTTCATCACCTGGATGGTGCGGCCCGTCGTCAGCTTGAGCCTGCGGGTGGTCGGCAGGGCGGCATGCGCGTGAGCGCCCCGTACGCCGTCGGCCCCCGCCACCCAGCCCTCCCATCCCGCATCCCGCCCCTCACGTGAGCAGCTCCCTGTTCCTGCCGTCGATCTTCTCCAGGAACTGCTGGTTCTCGATCTTGAGCTGGTCAAAGTCAATCGCATTAAGCATCTCGCCCTTGTCCTCCTTGCTCTTGAGCTGCTGCTCGAGCTTCACGGCCTGGTGCTTCAGCATCTTGTTCCGCTGCACCATCTTGTCCATCACCATCTTCTTCTGCGCCAGCGACGCGTCCAGGAAGCGCAGCACGCGCTCGGCCATAATCTTGCCCGTGCGAGGGTTCTCCCCCGCCACGATCACGTCGCGCTTGAACTCGTACGTCTCGCGCTTGACCTCCTCAATGCGCATGTCCACCTCGTCCAGCTGCGCCTGCTCGTGCTCGATGGCCTGCTCGTACGCCTCCTTGAGCTTCTCCATGTCCTGGTGCAGCGACTCGATCATCTGCGACGCGATGTCACGCAAATCCTCCTCCTCCAGAGGCTCGTGACCCTGGTCCCTGTGAGGGCGTGCGGGCGAAGGCCGTTGGCGGGGCATGGACGGGGTGCAGGCAGCGACAGCCAACAGCTCAGGCGCCCGTGCACACGGACCTCTCCCCCGCCGCGATGCGGTGCGCCCGGCGCCGGATGTCCACCATGGACGACAGGGACGTCTTGCGGGGCTCCTTGGCCCGCTTCTCCATCTCCCGCTGCACCTCCTCATACTTGCTCTGCGCGCCCGGAGCAAAGCTGCTGCGTGAGAGGCGTGGCTGCCCCCGGGGCGCCCAGCTCGGCGCAGCGACGCCAGCCTGCGCTTCTCGCCTTGGAGATTTTCTTCAGGTACGACTCGAGCAGCTCGTTCTGGAGCTGCAGCTGGCTGAGGAACGTCTCCAGCGCCTTGAACGCCTTCTCCTTGTCCCGGAGGGCCTCGGGACTTATCTGTTGCCTGAATGCGAGGCAGTAACACAGGATACGAACCGACTGGCGTCGGTCAGGGCGCGACTAAGACCTCACAAACCCGCGGCAGGGCAGCGGGATGCGCGACATGGGGGACGTTGCCTCCCGCGCGCGCAGGAGGCCCCGTGCATCACAGCGCTGCTTGCCGACTCACTTCAGCTGCGAGTCAGCTTCCTTGGTCGCCTTGGCCAGCCGCGCCTCGACCGACTCCTTGTTCCCGTCATCCTGCCCCACCATGTCCCCGCCCCACCCGCCACCCCGGGGCGGTCCCCGCTCGTGAGTGCCCTATGCACCTGCCAGAGAAAGCAATGAGATGCCAGCTAGAGTCGACGCGAGGCGCAGGAGCCCCAAACCTATTTACCAAAGCGTGCGTTGGGGCATGTGCCCTCGTGGCGATCTGAAGTCGCAGCGGGGGCAGGCACGAAACACACCAGCAACCGATACACGATAAACTGACGCCGTGCGCGAGCGACGTTCGCGTTGGTTTCGCGATTCGCCTCCCGGTCTGACCAGGAGGGCACTACCCCTGCGGTCCGGTGCTGCGTCGCAAGCAGCTCCTCTCCGCGCTCGCTCGCCCGCGCCCGCCCTTTTCCTCGTGGTCGTTTGTCCGGGGGTTGTCGCTCCGTGGGTCGCCGGGCGGAAACCATGGGGGTGAGAGGCCCCGCCGCGGCGGGGGAGCTCCGGGGCCACCCGCGGGGGGTTTGGGCGATTGCCGTGTGCATGAGGAATCTTCGCGTCGGCGCTGTGGCCTCGCCGTCGCGTCTCGGGCGCCAGCGGGGGCCGTCTCGTTGCGAGGGCCCCGCGCCGGGCCTGGCGCCGTCCGGTGGTCTCTCCCTCGCTATTTCATCCCTCACCGAGCCGTGCTCGCGTCCCGTCCCCGCCGCAGTCCCTCGTGAGCAGCGGCGATTTCCAGCACATCATTCGTGTGCTGAACACCAACGTGGACGGGAAGAGGAAGGTGGTGTACGCTCTGACGGCCATCAGGGGTGTGGGCCGTCGCTTCGCGGGCCAGGTGCGCGGCTGGGAGCGCAGCCCGCACGCACGGAGGGCTTCCGCGCGCCTCCCGCGGGCCCGTCCTCGGAGCCCGGCTCCGCATCGACTGTGGTCTGTGCAAGGAGCGTGCGGGCGGTCGGGGCGGATCCGCCGGGGCCTGTGGCGACGGCGGGGCCCCTTGTTTCCCTCAGGTGTGCCGGGCGGCTGAGATCGACGTGAACAAGCGTGCGGGCGAGCTGACGGCGGAGGAGCTGGATATGATCTGCTCGGTCATCACCAGCCCGCTCGAGTACAACATCCCCAAGTACTTCCTCAACTCTCAGGCGAGGGGCCGCCCGGCGCCGGCAGCCCACCCGCCCCGCGGGCCCCCGCCTCGGCTTTCGCTCCGCATGGCTCGCGTCGTGCTCACTGCGCCCTTTCGCCCTCGCGCAGCGCAATTGGAAGGACGGCGAGTACTCCCAGCTGACCACGTCCAACATCGATGCCGACATGCGCGACACGATGGAGCGCCTGAAGAAGATGCGCATCCACCGCGGTATCCGCCACTTCTGGGGTCTCAAGGTCCGCGGGCAGCACACGTGCTCCACGGGCCGTGGGCGCTCGGCGCGCAAGGCTGCCGAGAAGAAGTAAGCCGGCCGACGCCGGGGCTGGGAGGAGCTGGGTGGCGCGGGGGGTGGGGCGGGAGCCGCGCGGCTGTCCGTCGCTGCCGCATGTGTGGGTGGGCCGGCCGGCTTCAGAGGGGTTTAGCTGGCGGCCTGTGCGACTTGCGCTTGAAGTGCAGGTCATGGACTGCGATTGAGGGGCTCAATCGTCCGCGCCCCCCAGCGCCATGGCCCGCGCGTCGAGGGTGGCGACGTGCAGGCGGTTGGCGCGGCGGTTGGACCCGAAGCTGCTTCGGTTGGACAGTCGGCCGATGCGTGACCCAAACTGCATGGCCCGCTTGACCCGCCCCGCCGCCCGGGGCAGTCCCTGCGCAGGAAATGCGCGGTCCTGCCTCTTTTCGCCACATCTGGGACGCAGCCCGCCGCACAGCCAGCGCCCAGTGCGCCCGCCCCAGCCTCACCAGTACGCGAAGGCAGTCACGCAGCACGCGCTTGTCCCCTGTCCCCGGTGGCTGCGGTTACAGAGAATGAGAGAGATACGTTTGACCAGATCACACCTCCCATGTTCCCATGCATGCCGCACAAGGTCATGCCCTCACACCTCTGTCAAGTCTGCTAGAAGACTGCATGGGGTGTCCAGCACCGCTCGAAGCACCGACTCATGCAGGAATGGGTGCCGCGCCTCCCGGGCCGCGTCAGACACCACCCTGCGATGCGGGGATGTTGTTACAAGCGATGGGCAGCCACTGACACACCGATGCAAGGGGCGATGCGCTCAAGTGCTTCTCTAAATCCTCGCCTGTCGTCTCGCCCCAGGTTCCGCACCCACAACCGCCGCATGTCCATGGCCAGCTCCTCCTCGAGCCCCTCTGCGCCCCCCGTGGCGAACCTGGTGCGGTGGCGGCTATACCCCGCAAAGAGCTCGTCTGCCCCGTGGCCCTGGGACGGTGAAGGATTCGGGGCAGACATTGCTGGGTGGGCGTGTGGGTGCGGTGGAATAAACGTGTGGCATGGCAGCCACGTGTTGTTGTGGGGTGTGTTGCATGTACGCATGTAAGGAGACGCACCAGGAGGACGACGCGTGCTGCAGAGGTCACGAGGGGAGAGGAGGGGTCCGCGGGATAGGAGGGGCCGGGTGGCTCGGGTCGGACGCGGCGGCGGCGGCGAGGGGCGGTCGCCTGTCGCTGGGCGTGGCCGTCCGTGGCTGGTGGCGCGGTCATCCCTTGCTGACTTGGACTGTCATCCGTGGCTGGCGATGTGCAGGTATGAGTTTCGCTTTCGTGCTTTGGAGCAGTTCCGACCAGGAGTCTCCCCCTGGCCATGGTCGCCAGCCACAGCACGGTTCCGAGGTTAAGGTCCATGACGGCGCCCGAGGGGTGCATGAGGGCCAAGAGACGGTCGCGCAGGCGATGCACATCCGGCATGTCCGCGTCCACGGCGATGAGGCGGAAGACGCGGCCGGGACACGCCGACCTGAGGAGAGACCGTCCGGCTTGTGGGGTGCGTCGTATCGAGTGAAGCAAGGGAGGGCACGTGTGCAGTAACATCCTCTCCTCCCCTCTCCTATCCTCTCATCTGAACTCACCAAACCCCAACTCTCCTCTCCTTGGCCCTCACCTCAGCTCATCGAGGGCGTCGACAGCGGCAATGCGGTCTGGGGACCGACCGTGGTCAAAGCACACCGAGCAGAGATCGATGGGGGCTGAGGGGGGAAGGCAGCGGTGGGCGAGGGCGGCTAAGAGGGTCGAGTCGACGCCACCGCTGAGAAGCACCATCACGGGGGCTGCGGAGACGGGGTCAGTGGGGTAGATCGCATGTGCACATGGGTGTGACCTTACTTGTGAGGGGACGGCTAGGTGCGCAGGGAAGGCAGGCGCTGCCTTACCAGGGGGAGAGAGCAACTCGGCGGGAGGGCCTGTGGGTGGCACGTCTGGCGGGCGCGGGTACAACCGTGTGGGCTGCGGGTGGTCATGGTGGGGATCGCATCAAAGCCCTGCTGAGCCCACTGCGTGCTCCCATGGCTGCGCTATGATCTGCTGCAACCCGTACCTGAAGGGCTGTGCACATGACCCGCACCGCCTCTTGCAGCGCAGTCAGCATGCGCCCCACCACCGCCAGACGCGCTTCCCCTGAAGAGCCGTCCGCGGTCAACGGACGCCGGCGCCACGCCAGGACGTCGCTGGACAGACCGTCCCGAAAGTCCCACCGCCGCAGCACCACGCGCTGTGCCCCGCCCTCGCAAACACCGACGACGGCGCCGGCATGTATGCGTGCGCCATCGCCAAGCCCGGCAGCATCGTGCGTGTCTCCCCGTGCCTCCTCGCCATCCCCGCTGCTGCCTGGTTCGACCCGCAGCGACCAGATTCCCGGTGGGACCTCCACCACAGGCACATGCCTTTGGGTCGCGTCAGCTTCAGGATGGGTCGACGCCACCGATGCGAACTCCACCTCCCCCGGCCGCCCCGCCGCCAGCAGGCTTCGCCGGCCGAGTGCGTCCCTCGCAATCCACAGCGTCCGCGACGCCGCGTCCAAAAACGCTGCGGACCACGGTCCCTGCAGGGCCGACAACACGGCCACCACGCCTGCGCCGCCCGACGCGGCCGCAGCTGCCCTGCGCAGGTGCGGCGGCGACCCATCAACGCTGCGATACGCTGCGGCACGCGCTCTATCCTTGCAGCCATCTGTATGTGCTTTGTGTCATGTTTCGTGTGTCTGCATGGCACGGTCGCCCCTTGCCTGAGTGCAGCGAAGAGCACCTCCGCATCGCATGTACCATCGGGCATGTCCAAGCCCCCGAAGATCTCCCCGTTGAAAGCCAACGCCGAGCCGTCTTCGCTGGTCGAAGGGACAACACCGTCCGCACGGCCACTGTGTTTGCAGAAGGCGGGGCGACGCGTGTGCGTGGGGTTGCAACAATGAGCTGCGAGCGGTGACTCGAATCGTCGCTGCCCCTCCGCACCGCAGTTGAAGCAGGGATGCGCTGAGAGAGACGCGCACGCTGCTGCCCAGGAGTGCCTGGCACGTCCCTGTCGCATCCGGGCCACGTCGGCCCATCCAGTCCGCCGCGCACAGCAGGCCGGAGTCGGGAGATGGGGAGGTTGTCGGCGGCGCATTGTCCTCCGCGGCTTCGACTTCCGAGTTCCTGCGGCATTCATGGGCCAACGCAGGTCCTGCCGAGGCTCGTGCACAGCCAGGCCCAGTTCATGGGAACCCGCGATGCGCACCGGTCGTCCGCTGCGCCTCGGAAGCCATGCGCCAGCAAGGTACTCAAAAGCACGTCCGGCGCCCACGACGCGCCCGTCAGGACGGCGCGGATGCCGCACATCGCTCGGGGGCGGGCGCCCCTGCCCGCCCGCGGGCCCCGCGAGGCAAGCGGCACCCGCTCGCTGCAGGGCAGCGATAGTCGAGCGACAGATGTGACTCCGCAATGAACAGGACGCGAAGACGGCGAAACTTGCTGCTGGCACGCCGCCGCTTGCAAGGTCTCTGCGCATTTTATGCGTCTCCTGGGCCCACTCATCAGCACACAGAGGCATCTTGACTGCCTCATCGCATGCCGATTGCGCACTGGGTTGTAAAACGACGGCAGCGATTGCGCAGGCTGATCAGAACGGAGCTGGCTCAACCCGGCGTCTTGCTTCTTGCCCGGAGACTGTGCAATCCCTTGGCGGTCTCCGTGCCCATGTCCAACCTCCTGAGGAGCCTCCGTTCGCTGTACGGGCTGGCATCGAGCTCCAGCGGGGGCGGGGGAGTTCCCAGCCGTGCGACGTGGGTCCATGCCGCGGCTCCGTGGGCCTGGGGGAGCGCCGCACGCTTCACGTCAACGGCTGTTTCTCCCGGGACGTCCTTCACGCGGTCCTGGCCGCCGGCGGGCGTCGAGCCGTCGCCCTTCTTCAAGCCATCCAAGGTGCTTGGCGTTTCCGATGCCTGTCGCGGCCCGCGGCGCCGGCTGGGTTCCGCTCCGCGACAGATAAAGAATTCGTCGTTTCCTCTCGGGTCCAGGCGCCCCCGCTGACGTGGACGGACCTCGAAGTGCACCACCCCCCCGACCCCGCCTCGATCAAGGCCTACGGGACGGACCGAGCGCGCGTGCTGGTGCGAAGCCATGCGGCGCGTTAGATGTCAAGCTCTGTGCGTTGTTTTGCACAGATCGACCCTTCAATGAGCTTTGCCTTTTCGACTGCAGGCGGACCAGCGCGCGGTGAGGGAGGGCCGCCGGCCTCCCCGGTCGTCGTGGCTGCTGGCGCGGATTCAGGAGTCGGGGACGGTGGGAGTGAGCACCGCGGAGCTGTGCGCGCTGGCCGAGGAACACGTCCCGGGGCTGTTTCGGTCCAAAACGCAGCTGCGCGAGATCGTCGAGCTGCTCCGCAAGCAGCGCAAGGTCATGCTGCCCGGGGGGAGGTACATATGCCGCAGTCTGTATTTGGTGGAGAAGGAGAGGAGGCGGAAGGAGTTCCTGGCATCCCGCGAGAGGCGAGTTGGCGCGTGGGGCCTTGTAGGGAGGGCCGCCGCGATGTTAGCGCGGCTTGGCGAACGCGATCCTCTTTGTACGCAGGACGGTGGATACGAGGGGACCCAAAAGCCGCCGCTTTTGACTGACACGGTTGTGTCGCTGGCACCCTCAACGGCTTGCTTTGCCTCCCTGGTTGAAGCCTTTTGAGGATATTTCGCGCCCACATGCGTTGCGATGCGTCCAGAGCTGCACCCAAATCGTGCATTCGTCGACCACCGTGTGAATATCAGACCGAAAGCGCGATGGCATGAAAGTAACTGCGTTTCTGGGCCGGCTGAACTTTTTGGCGGCCGATCGTCATATCAGCGCGTGCAATCAGCGATACAAGTAATGCAGCGGTGAACGGCTCACACTGCGCCAGCCTCTCCGCGGAGCTTTGAGGCTGCGAGTGTGCCATGGGGGATTCTCTCCGAGAAATGGGGGTGAGTTAAGCAGCGGTGCTGGACAGGACCGCGGTGGTGCGCGATGAGCCATTCGGGGCTGCAGGGGGGCGGCAAGGCGACCTATCGACTGCTGGGTGTGAGTGCAGGGCGACTCTAACGAGTTCGACGTCCAAGAGCTCCATGCTCATGATGGCGGCTTTCAAAATTCTCTCGAAGGAATCCCTCCTCAAGGTGTGGCGGCGCCCCCGCTTGCCGCGCGCGCCCACCGCAGCAACAGAGTGTGTCGTAGAAAGAAACAGGCGCCCTGAAGGCTCTCGACCGAAATTTCCGCCTCAGGATGGCAGAAGTACGTACAAAAATATGCACGGGAGGGCACACGCGAGCGCATCCTCGCGGATATCGTGCACGTGAGCTCGGTTGACTGCGTGCACTTTCTTGTCGCCTGCTGGCTACCAACCGCGCGCAAAAACCGTGCATCTCTTCATATTTGCGCAGAAAGGCTCACATATCGTCCCCATCGCCCTGAAAATGAACAATGTGCCGTG
Organism: Protoeuglena noctilucae; assembly: GCA_958009085.1. NCBI lineage: Eukaryota > Viridiplantae > Chlorophyta > Pedinophyceae > Marsupiomonadales > Marsupiomonadaceae > Protoeuglena > Protoeuglena noctilucae. Next base: position 79,549 of record OY253674.1, read on the forward strand.
CGGCCTCTTCCTTGGAGAAAAAGGGCGGATGCAGCACCTTCGGAGAGACCAGCGCGTTAAAGCCGCCTGCTACCTGTGCTGCTGCGACGGGTGCATGGGCAAGGACCTCAGCGACATCAGGGCGCTCTGCAACGTCAATCCGTGCGGGCAGGACTGCAGCACGAGGTGGACCGTCAGCTGCCGCATCGACTGCGTCGATGACGCCGGAGGCTGCGTCGTCAGGCTTGCCGGCGCCGTGGCATTGCCGTCAAACCCTGTGGGCGAACTATTGGTAACCGGCAGGGTGGTCGACTTCAAGACCATGGCAGCCCACTGGGGGCTTGACGCGAGGAAGAGCCAAGGCGAGACGTTTGTTGACACGGACGGAGCATTCCTGAGCATGTGGCTGTCTTCTAAGGATAAGCAGGCAGGGGCGGCGACTTCAGGGGCTGTCTCTGGGGGCTGCGACCCAAAGACGAAGCTGGCGTCCCACGACAATGCCAAGCTATTTCTTGCGACCCTCGAGAAGCCAGATGACTTGCAAGGGACACCGGCGCCGCCAGGGCACAGCGGGCAGACGGGGCAGGAGCTGGGAGGATTGGGTATTTGTGCCGGGGACGGTGGTGCTGGCGGGGCTGCTATTGCGCCGTCGGGGGCCTTGCCAGGTCCGACCATGGGAGCTGTGCCCGCATTCAACTTTGGGCCACTGCCGGTACCTGCGTCAGTGGGGCCTGGGCCACACGGCAACGCCCCTGCTGCGGAGATGGTGTCTGCGCATGCTGCCAGGCACTTATCAGTGGCCTCAGCAGCGGGACCCGCGCCAGCGCCGCAAGAGCCGGCACCGTCCATGCCACACACCCCGGGCGCAGCAGTCGCCGACGCAGTACAGGGAGAGCCGGCTGCTGACTTGCACTATGGGAACAATCCTGTTCGAATTCTCCAGGTAACAGGTGGCTGCAACCCCGAAGGCGCTCCTCCCGCCTCGCCCTGTGTGTGTCTTTCTGTTGTGTGTGCGGCATCACAAGTCAGAAAGCCTTGCCCACGCAGCAACCGAGGCGGAGGCCCCACGGGGAGCTGGCTCACATCTGGGTTTTGTGCTGCAACGCGAAAGGGGAATTCCCATCGCAACTCACGAAGGTGGACTACGCGACGTTCAAAGACGTCCTCCAGTGTCAGGTGCGGTGCTGTCAGGGCGAGGGTCGTGACGCAGCCACAGCCTGCGACCGTGCGCGTTCCGAATGCGAGGTTTATGGCGCAGCAATAGCCTGCGACCGTCTACGAGGCACTGCCCGCAGTTCGGTCCGGGCCCGCTGGCACCCCCGGCGATACGTAACAGCTACAAGCTCTTCCGATCCTGGAGCAAAGATTATTACGGGAAAAACATCTATTGCGACCTCTTTCAGGTGAAAAGCGTGAACCTCTGCGGCACGCCTGGTTTCAGCACATTTAGATGTTTCGTCATCCATCCATGCCCGCCGGTCTAATCCGTCTCGCAGGCGGCGACGTGGGGTGACATCCAGGGTGTCAATGGGCAGGGTTCAGGCATGACATGGCAGTCGTGCTTTGGTATTGAGGGTAACGTGCGGGACGCTTTGGTGGACCTCATTCAGCTAGTGAACCTGGAGGACGGCTTCCTTGATAGGCTGGGAGAGGCCACGGATTTGGAAGATGAGAAGCTTCAGGCAAGAGTCGGTGGCGATGTTGGGGTGCAGACCAGAGGCAGCCATGACAAAGCCTGCTCATGAGGCGTGCGCGGGGCACCTCGGCACAGCATGGCAAGTGAGCAAGGGTCGCGCAATCTGCATGCAGAGGCTGGCGCGTGAGGTCCTCTACAGAGACGCCCTGTTGATGCTCTGCAAGGTGGACCTGAAGAGCGTGGCTGTCAAGCACCGGACGCACCTCTTGGCCAGACTCCCCTGTGACGCCCCCAACGCCATGAGCGGGCCCCTGCTCGAGGTCAGCGACTCTGGTCCTGGCAATGTGGGGCTGGGTTTGGAGCGCGGAAGTGAGTGGGCGTCCGGCCCTGCAAATCTGTGCGCCAGTGGAGGGGGTGGGGCGGGGCCCAGCCACGGCAAGCGCGCGCGAGATGACGGTCCGGGTTCGGATAACGACGCAGCGGGTTTCCACCCGTCAATGAAGAGGGCCCACGCAGACGTGCAGACGTCACTGCCATCTCAGGGCCAGTACCTCCGAGAGACGGTGCAGCCCAAGGCAATGGAGTGGGCTCAAAAGCATGTCATCTATCCTCCACGTCCGTTCGGGGAGGCGGTTGAGGGGGAAAGGGGTGGGGAGGAGGGTGCAGCAGGATCCAGCTTGGTCGCATTGGAGGCTGGTGTCGGTCTGGGTGACTGGCTGGCCCAGCAGTCTCCTCCGGGGGGCCTGGTGCAGGTCTTTGCGAAAGCCCCGGGTCAGGATGACGCTGGGAATGACGAGCCCCCGCTGCTGTGGTGGCCCCAGCTGCGCCCCGCTGCTTTTGTGCAGCATGCGCTGGCCGCGAGCCTGGCCTGGGCGCTGGAGAAGGAAGGGCGGCTGCTGGCGTGCAGCTTGGAGGGTGCGGGGGTGACGAGGGCGCCGGACGGCCTGGCGGAGCTGAGAGAGGTCGTGTTACGTGGGGCGAACGGTGCGGTGCTGGAGAGAGAGGCTATGGAGGCGGTGCTTTGCGTGGCGAGTCAGCTGGCGTGCCGGGATGCGGAGGCTCAGAGGGCGGTGGTGGCGGCACTGGGCGCGGGGGGATGGGTGGGGTGGCAGCACGCGGCACAGAGGCTCGTGGTGGAACCGCTGCGGGCTTTGGCTCAGGGGGAACTCGGGCAGGAGCAGGGTCCTGAGCATGTGGGCCAGCGAGTTGGTGAGTGGGGCACGGGACAGAGCAAGGGTGGTAATGGGGCCCGGTCCTGCTATTGGGTCGTGTTATCGGACGTCGCCCTGGCACTTGAGGTGTGCCGGGGCCTGGGCGCGGGGTCCTCCGTGCGCATTCTGGCGGTGGTTGCGTCAAAATCGGACGCCCTTCGCCGCGCCACGGTCCCGCTCTGCACCCTGGGGCCCGTCCCTTTGGCAGAGGGCGACCTGCTGCGTGCCGCTCGGTGCATTGTGCCGTCTCTGTCCACCGTGGCGGCTCTGGCTGCGAAGGGCGCCGGGGATGGGGACAGCGAGTTATGGGAGGAGGAAGAGGAGGTGAAGAAGGGTAGCGACGGAGCGTCCCGGGATGAGACGGAGGGGCTGGAAAGCGAGGGGGAGGAAAGGAAGGCAATGAGGGGTTTACTCGAAAGGGTTTTGCCTGAAATTCCGATGAGCCAGCCGAGATGGTGGAGAGATACGAGTGGACCTAGGGGGAGCAAGGGCCCGTTCATCAAGGTCGGAGCACATGAGGGAGGGAAGGAGGGTGACAGCGAGGATGCACAGAGGGAGCAGGCGACGGAGTATAGGCGACAGGAGGAGGGCCTGGCCCGTGCCATTCATTCAAGGAACGTCGCGAGGGATTTGCTCTACCCCCTGGTGCTGTCTCAGGTGCAGATGGGGCAGTACAATTGCAGTTGCTGCATGGGGCGGTTAGGGTGACAAGTGATGATGCACAGCAACCCGCACTCCTGCATTGCTCCCACAGCTGACGAACGGGTGCATCCTCCCACGGATTCCGGCCTTCGACGAAAGGCCCATCCACAAGCTGCCCGGGACGATTACGCAGCTGCAAGGTACCAATCCACGCCGCTGCTCTTGTTCATCATGAACATGCACTCCCCAGCGCCGCCATGATGTGCAATCCACCAGCTACACCCCTGCGCTGCATGCCCGCAGATCTCTACTTGGCCGACTACCTCCACCGCCAACACACCCTGGCCCAGGCCCGGGCCAACAAGCAGAACCGGCTCGAAGCCCGAAGTCAGCGCAATTTGTGGACGCTGCGCAAGGAACCGAGTACTTGGGAGAATACTCCAGTGCGGCTGAGGCTCCCTTCCAAGAATGAGGTCTCCTTTGGGCCGCTGCGCATGCAGCTCCGCCAACACGCACGTGTGGAGGAGCTGCTACAAGGTCACCCGGGAGGGAAAGCGACGGCGCCACGTCGGCTTACGAGGTATCTGCCCCGGGTGGCGCATTTGGCGTCCTGCTTGTGCTACTGGAGCGAGCGTGCCAAGGTGAGCTGGCGGCAGTGGGGCGAGGGCAATGGGGCTGCAGGGGCGCGCGGTTACTGAGCTTTCCTTGAGTTGTGGTCTCGCATTACTACATACACCACCGCCCTGTCCTGCGTGCAGGTGCAGAGGGAGGGCTGCGTGGCATGCGCCACCCTGGGTCTGGCATGTGTGGAGGTGCTGATGGAGTGCATTTCATCCGGCGAGGCAGCTAGGGCACGCGAGGCCGCTGCGGCGAGGGAAGCAGTCAAGGATATGATCTTGTTCATGGAGGAGGCGGTCGTCCTCGTGGCTGCGAGGGCCTTGCTGCCCCAATTCGCACGCCTCGCCTTTGCCCTCTCCGTCGATAACGCGGCAAGGGAGCTTTCGCTGACGAAGCCCTTTTACCACATTATGGGCAGCGTTGAGGCACTCGCAATCACGAGCCGGATAGCAGCCCATTTACGCCTAGCGGAGGCTCAGTTTGCCATGGACGAGCTCCGGGTTGGGCCTAGGGAAGAGGCCATGGTTCGGAGAGCTCGGGAGTTGAGAGAGGCCGGGGCGATTGCAGGGTGGGGGGAGGTATCTGAGGCGGCCCTCGCCGCCCTGGGGTGGGGGCGGACGGGTGAAGGGCAGAGCAGCGCAGGGCGGAAGGCAAGCGGGCCAAGAGGGTCGGGGGCGAGCAACCAGGGGCTGGAAGCAAGCAGCCAGGGGGCGGTAGCGGTGCGGGAGGCGAGCGGGGTTGTCAAAGTGAGGGATGGGAGACCTGTGGAGGAGCGGACGCTGTCGGAGGTGATCAAGGCGGTCCCAGTGACTGTGGAGAACCTGCCCAGGGCTCTGCGTGCGCTGTGGGATGCGGCTGCCGGTGGGTGCGAGGAGGCGTTGCAGTGGCGTGCGTTTGCAAGTCAGGCCATTGCGAGCCTGAGGAAGTCGAAGCGAGTAGAGAAGCTGGTGCGTCTTAAGGATGACCTGAGCACCCAGCTGGCGCCTTGGCTGGTGGGGGAGGACGGCTCGGTGCGTGCGGAGCGTCTGTATGTGCTGGCCAAGCTGGCGGAGGCGAGTGCCAAGGGCGTGGATATCGACGACGTGACGCTCGAGATGTGCATGGGGGTCGCACACGAGGCGAAAAAGCAGGCAGTTAAGGATGGGAAGCAAGGCAAGGGCGACGGAGGTATCGTGCGTGAAGGGGACGCGAATGTGGAGTGGGATGTGCGTGCCAAAGGGTTCCTGAGCGACACCTACGAGCGGCTGGCGTTCTTCCGGAAGGGCTCTCGAGATTGGGTGGTGCAGGAGGTGGACAGGTGGCTGGAGGGGCCCGCAGAGAACGACAGGCGCATGTTCCTGCTCCTGGCACTCCCAGGTGAGGCCGCGCTCGGCGTCTGTGAAGGAGAGGTGGCTTCTGGCTGGCACGCGCACCGTCACACGCCCCGTGCCCACACGCCTGCACCTCGACGCGCACCTCAAATACTTTCTGCCACCCCGTCCGTAGGCATGGGCAAGACGGCCCTCTCGGCGTGCCTGGCCGACCGCATCCATCGCCGCGGTCAGCTGCTTGCCGGGCACTTCTGCGTTGCCGGCGACGCCAGCCGCACCGACCCCGCATCCATCGTCATGTCCCTTGCCGCCCAGGTGCGGTGCGCGGACGTCCCTGGCCTCTGCGGCCGCATCAATGCCGCTCGCCACTCCCTGCAAGGCCACGAGTCCCCCAGCGACCTCTGCCGGCTGCTCCTAGCCGAACCTCTTGCGTCCGTCAGTCCCGATTCCACCGCCGCCGCCCCGGTGGTGCTGATCATTGACGCGGTGGATGAGGGCGGCGTCGACGCTGCATCCAACGGCGTCCTGGGCCTCCTCGCCGCTGACCTCGTCTGCCTGCCGCCCCACGTGCGCATCCTGGCCACCTCGCGCCCCGAGCCTTACATCGTGGAGCGGCTGCGGGCGTACGGCCCCCGCACGCTGGAGCCAACGGCAGAGGACAACCTGCGCGACGTGGAGGGCCACGTGCGGGCGTCGGTGCGCGAGAGTGATTTTGTGGAGGCCGACCGGGAACAGGTGGTGCGGGAGGTGCTGGGGCGCAGCGAGGGGGTCATCGCGTACGCGGCGGCCGTGATGCGGATGGCGCAGGAGGGGCCGCGGGGGCTCGGGAAGCTGCGCGTGGGGGAGCTGCCGCGGGGGCACCGGCGGCTGTACGACGCGTACCTTGCAAGGAGCTTCGGGGGCGGGCGGCTGAGCGTTGGCGCTGACGAGGCTCTGCGGGCATCCCTGCTGCCGGCGCTGGCGGTGGCGAGGGAGCCGATCCACGTGCGCGATTTGCGGTGGCTAATGGGGCCGGGGGTGGAAGAGGAAGACAAGAATGCGGCGATCGGGGCATTGGGAAGCCTCTTCCCTGTTGACCAGAAGGGACTGGTGCGTCCTTTCCACAAGTGAGTCGCATCCTGGTCGTCGCGCTGGAGGCACTGCACTTCCCCCGCAGCCCACTTACCCTCCCTTTGCTCGCCTCACCGTCTGCACTTTCGTCACTGCGCAGTGTCCTCACTGCCACCCTCGCCTTCTCTGCAGGTCGGTCGTGGACTGGCTCCTCTCCGATTCCGACTCCTCGTGGTTCTTTGGAGGTCCCCTAGTGGGCCATGCAGTGCATGCCCGTGCGTGGGTGACTGCGGTGGCAGACGCTGGCAGCAAGGGCCACGCAAGAGACCTCAGCACCGAGCTAGGGGCCTACTGCGCCCGACACGCTGTGGCGCATGCAGCCGGGGGTGGAGACGGGCTCCTAGGTGCCAGTGCCGGGGCACTCCAGCAATGGCCGCACTGGGCAGGGCTGGGCAGGCTGGGTTGTTCGCTGACTCTAACCAGGGCCGCCGCGGATGTGGGCGCGCTCAGCCACCACATCCGATCTGTGCTAAGCGCCCAACAGCTGATGATGGCGGCAAGCGGCGGGGAGCTGGCATCCGCGCTGCGTGGCTGGGCCGAGCGCCTCCACGACGTGGGAACTTGGCTGGGGCTGTTTGCTCCGGCCATGCGGGACGACCCCTGCGCTGTGCCCGACTGCGCCGCCATGGCCCCGGCAGTGCTGCGGGAGTGGTGGGCCGAGGACGGCGTCGACCTGACTGCCGGGGTGCGTATGCGGGTCACGCGCCCCATGTCCCGCCTCCCCCTCTCTCGTGTGTTTCCGTCCGCCGCTCCTTGCCTCGACCTGGCCTTCGACACCCATGGGCACGTCCTGGCGGGTGCCTCTGAGGCTGGAAATGTGCTGTGCTGGGACGCGGCCACCGGAGCGCCTCTGCCACCCCTACGCGTGTCTGGAGAGCCTCTAGGCAACGCGACGGCGCTGGCGTTCTCTGCTGATGGCACGATGCTGGCCGCAGGGGGCAGCTGCGGGGCGTGTGCGGTGTGGGACACGGTGTCACGAGCCCAGGTGGCGTGGCTGGTCGGGCACACGGGCCCTGTGACGGGGGTCGCGTTCAGCCCTGATGCGTGGGAGGGCTGGGCGCGGCTGGTGACCAGCAGCATGGACGGCACGTGCCGGGTGTGGGCGCTGGGGACGTGGGAGTGTGCGCAGGTGCTGAAACGGCAGAGCCCGGTGCAGTGCGTGGCCGTGAGCATGCCGATGGGGCGGTGGCTGGCTGCGGGGACATCGGCTGGGGAGGTGGCGGTGTGGCCGTGCGCGGAGGCGGTGGCGGACCGGCCCTTGCATTCGCTAAGAGTCGACCGAGACGCCTCGCCCGTGATGCGGCTGGCTTTTGCTGAACATGGTCGAACCCTGGCAGCGGGGCGCGCTTCTGGGGCGGTTGATCTTTGGGCAGTCGCCTCCGGCCAGCGCCTGAGCTCTGTGCCTGCGCACGGGGGATCGGTCCGGGGTCTGTGCGCGGCTGGCTCTCTGCTTGTTGACGTGGGCGATGACGGCAAGGTGGTCGTCGTCACGTGGGACGCGCCAAGGGCCGACGCAGGCCTGGTTGCGGGGCAGCGGGTGATGGCACGCAGCACCCTGCTCGGCACGTTACAGCACCCTGCACTGGCGTGCGCGATGCCCTCGGACGGCGCCACGCTGGCTGTGGCGGTGGAGCTTGGCTCTGTGAGGATGTGGGACGGTCCGGCGCTGGCCGCAGCATGCGATTCGATGGGCCCAGCCGAGCGCGGACCGGACCCTCCCGCCACTGCGCACGTGTATCTGTCCGACCACGGCCACGGCCTGCTCGTAGCGAGCCGCGGGGGCCGCGTTCGTGTGCTGCACCCGGTCTCAATGGAAGTGGTGGCGGACCTGGGGGTGCTAGAGCACGATCACGTGCACTTGGCAGCGCTAAGCGACGACGGGGGTTCGGTGCTGGTGTGCTGGGAGACGTTCTCGCTGTCGGTGTTCCGGATCGGGAGCGGCAGCACGACACGCGTGTTCCGCACCAAGCCCCAAGCGGACGGGCACAACCGGGAGATCCTTGCAGCGTGCTTCTTCGTTGCCAAAGGTGTAGGCGCGGACGGGGCACTGCGGGTGGCCACGAGCGCGGGGCTGGGGGGCGACGCTGGGGAGGTCAAAGTGTGGGACGCGAGCGATGGAGCGGGGTGGGCGACGGTGGAGGGCCGAGGGCATGTCGAGGGCGTGCGTGCGCCGCTGCTGACGCTGCGGAGCGAGGAGACGGGGGGCGTGACAGAGTGGCTGGTGGCGTCGCCCCACGACCACGGATTCGTGACCGGCTCGCGCAGCGGGCACGTGATGGGGTGGTCGGCAGTTGGCGAGATGTTGTGGAAGGTGCGGTCGGAGAAACCGCATTTGCGGTTGTTTACGCGGAAGGAGACTAAGGTTGAGTTTGACGAGGAGCTGCTGGTGGGGCTTGCCGTCCGAGACGGACACGTGTGCACCGCGGCTCTGGATCGACGCGGCAAGGCGCTGCATGTTACCCTGTACGAGCAGCCGGACGCTGGAGCAAACGACAGTTCCAGGGAGTCAGAGCTGCAGTGGGAGGGCCGCTGTGAGAACCCCGCCTGGCCCAAGGCCTTCCGTGGCCGCATGCACCTGTGCATCGATGACCGCCACCGGCCCTACGCTCATGCGCTGTACGCCTGCGCTGCCGGGAGTGCCGGCATTGTCCTCGGCGTCGACCTGACGACAGCTAGCGCTGTGCGGACCTTCGCCGAGGTTGACTCCTGCGTCACGCATGCCCTCTCAGCTCGGGGCACGGAGGTGGGAGTCGCGATGGGGGATGCGTGGGTGGCGGGGTCCAAGTGGCCGACGGTCGAGGACCTGCGGGGGGCGTGGGAGGCCCGGAAGGCTCGGAGCGTTGCCGCGCCGCGTGCTGAACCGCCAGAGCAGCAAGCCGCGACACTGCTGGCGTCGCTCTCTGTCATGTCCCAGTCGCCGCCGGCGTTGGCACAACAAGCGTCACGCGAGGGCCGGCGCCTGGTGCGCGAGATGCCCGGGCGCCTGGTGCACGCGGGAGATGCCGAATGCTATGACGTGGCGTTCAGCAGGCGGCGGCCGGGCCTCATGGCCACCTCGGGCAAAGACGGTGTCGTGCGCCTGTGGGACATGGCAGACGGGGGCGCAGCGGCGGGGGTGCTCGTGGTGGGGTCCGATCTGCTGTCGGTGGACTTTGCGTTTTGGGAAGAGGGGAGTGGGGACGTGTTGGCGGTAGGGGGCGCGTCGGGCGTGGCGTGGGTATGGGACGTGGGGGGGTCTTGCGTGCTGCAGCGGCTGTCGGGCGCCCAGCAGCGCGTCTTCTGCGTGCGGTTCAGCCCTGCTCGGCCGTCTCTGCTCGCGGGCGGCACGGAGGCCGGGGAGCTGGTGCTATGGGACTGGCCGTCGAATCGCATCGTGCACACCATGCGGGGGCACACAGACTTGGTGCACTGCGTGGCATTCAACTCAGCGGGCGACGTGGTCGCGAGTGCGGGGCACGACAGCACGGTGCGACTGTGGGACGTGGACAGCGGGGCGCCGCTGCATGTGCTGGCGGAGCACGGGGGGTTCATTTGGGGGTTGGCGTGGGGTGGGGACGGGACCGGGTTGCTCCTGTCCGGCGGCGGGGACTGGAACCGTCAGGACGGAGGCGACTGCGCCATTCGGGTGTGGGATACTATGGGCGCGAGGGAGGGGCGTGTGCCGCGTGTCGTGCGGCGCATGCAGGGCTCGGCGACGCGGAGTCTGTCGGGGCTGAGCGTGTCCCCACACGACAGCAACCTGCTGGCAAGCACGCACTGGGACCAGCGGACGCGGGTGTGGCGCATATCGGATGGGGCGGAGCTGGCGGTGGCGCAGGAGGAGTATCGGAATGGACGGAGGTGGATGCGGGCAACGCAGTGGAGCCCCGATGACCCGGGGGTGCTGGTGTCCTGCGGGGGGGACGGTGAGGCGCGGGCGTGGAGGCTAGTGGGCGCGTGACTGCATGTTTGCAGGTGTCTTATTGAAGGTCGCAATATTCAAGCGAGCGCATGGTGCTTAGATAAGCTCGAGCAGGGCAAAGAGGTCGCTAGGGATTGCTTGAGGCATGGCATGCGGGCGTCAAGAAGGCTTGCATGGGAGCTGCAGGCCGGCATGGCCTCCACAGCCGCGGCCTCAACAAGGGGGGCGTCCAGGTCGACGTCAAAGCCGAGGTCGACGCACGCATCCTTGTGCTTGGGGTGGAACAGCTCGATGAACTCCCCGATGAGGGACTCCATGTCACTGGCCGGACCAGCGAACGTCGAATCGAGAGGCTTAAACCCAACAGAGGCGTCGACCAAATCGCCCCCGTCGTCGGTGACCGCGTTGTCATCGGACGATGTGGGCGTCGATGGGCGGGTGTTGGGGACCGCCCGCCGCGTCCGTCGGCATCTGCCGGTGGCCCTGGCCCGCTTGGCCGTGTCGCTGGACACCTTCGCCAGTGTCCCGAGGAAGGCATCGGGGGTGTCTTGGACCGCGGCCTGGACGTGCACGAGGATGAGGCGCAGGAAGTCCCCCAGGCGACGTAGGACCTCCTGGATTGGCACCCCGTCGCGCTTGAGACGCATGAGCACCTTGATGTGGTCCAGCTCGCCCGCGTCCGGCTCGACCTGCCCGAGCACGACCTCGGTGAAGAGGTCAGCGGGGACCCCGGCCGCCTCCAGCAGTGCTGCGAACTCGGAGGTGCGCAGGAACTGCCCGGAGATGCCAGGGAGGTTCGCGTCAGGCAGGAGGGTCTTGGCGGCGAGGTTGACGGCGTTGGCCAGCGCTCGCCTCAAAGCGGAGGGGGTGCCGCTCTTACCCTGGGCGCGTTCCTGCGCGCGGCACATTTGCGGGAAGGTTGATGCGCCCGGAGTGCCAGCAGGCCGCTGAAGGGGCGTGCAATGGGGCCTCACCATGCAGCCCTTCAAAATGGTGGACATGCGATCGTAGGACGCCACCAGCACCGCGTGGAGGCACGGCTCGAGCGGACCCGTCAGTTGCTTGCCAGATCCGTGGTGCTTCTTGACGCCCCCTGCGGCAAGATAAGCGGAGCGGCACTGTTCGGGTGACGTTCGGGTGATGTATTATGTTGGGTACGTCAGAGACTCGAGGGAAGCGGCCCCTAGCAAAGCACCTGAGACCGCGAGGGCCCGCGGGGCACGTTTAGTCGATGAACGTGCCATATTTGCGCGTCAATTGCTCCCGGTTTGGTCTCAGAAGCTCGGAATCCTGTGCACGACGGGGCCGGCGCGGCCCTTATGACGCCGCGGAGCGCAGCCGGGGCCGCTCCCGGTCGCACCCAGCCGGTCCCGGACGCACCCGGCATCGGTCCCCAGTCACAGATTCGCAAATTTCATTGCTTTAACTTTTAAATGAATGGTCTTTCGCCTACTCTGGACACCAGCCATGCGAGCGGCAGGCTGCATCCCTCTAGTCGTCTAGACGCCATGCTCTTCTAAATCAGCGACTCTTTTCCGCACCGTATGCTATCCTGGACCCCCGCCAGCCCCCATCCGCCGCGCCCGCCGCGCCCGGCGCGCCTGACATTCCACCATCGCCTTCACGCCCGCCCGCGCCGCCGCCTGCGCCTCTGCCGTCCGCCGCCGCAACTCCGCCACCTGGGGCAGCTCGTTCAGCGTCCGTGTCGCAGGAATCTGTGGCGAGAAGACGCAGGATTGGCAAGGACCAGCAACATCACGTCCGTGCATGCAGCCAAATGCGCAAGAATCGCCCGCGCCCTCTTCGCCCTCTTACCTTGCGCGCCATTTCGCGGATGGCCGTCTGCAGGTCGTGCAAGAATTGTCGGTCGCTCTTCGCCCGCGCCTCCACGGCCTGCCGGAGCGGCAGCACGGCCACCGACGCCCCCTCCTGCACCGCAGCCACCGCCTCCGCCACCGCCTTCTGCAGCTCCTCGGCACGGCGCAGCCCGTCGAGCACGAACCCCAAGAACTCTCGGACGAGGAGAAAGGGCGCGTCCGACGCAGACCTGCGCGTCACAACATAGCACGGCACATCTTGGGATGGATGGCCATGTCATCCCATGTTCCAACACATCCCGTCGCAATGAGTCAGGCATCCCTCCCCACTTCTTACCGATCGAGCATGGCCGCCAGCTCGGCTCCCACTGGGATCGGGAGGCGCGCTGCCCTTGAGCTGCCAGGCGAGTCTGGCATATCCGGCCACTCCTCCGCGCCGGGCCCTTCCATCTCCGCAAACGCCCCTTCCTCCTCTCCTTGCGTGCCCCCTCGCTCGCCACCCCCGCCCATCCCTGGTGCTGCAGCCAGCGCCTCCAGCAATGCGGCCTGCACCCCACGCCCACTCCCCATCCCTTCCCCTTCTTCACCCACTGCCACCTCCCGTCCATTCGTCTCCACCGCGTCCCCACCCGCACCCCCTCCACAGCCCTCCCTGTCACTATCCCCCCCCACAACGTCCCCCACCCGTCGCCTGGCTCCCCTCTGGGCCTGCGTCACACCCCTCGGCAGCGACGCACCCTGGCTGCCCCGCTGCTCCGTCGCAGAGCCAGCAACCCCAACTGAGCTGGCCGCCTCCACACCCCACTCCGTTGCCGCTTGGCGAGGCGTGTCGGAGACCCGCCCGCGGCTGCCGAGGTCGATGATATTAGGCTCATCGATATTCGTGCCAACCACTCCCTCGTCGGCGCTTCGCCCCGAAGTGCTGGGGCTGAAAAATGCATCCATGAAGGCCTCCTCGTCTGCCGCCATCTCGACCGGTCGCCAGCCCGGCTCCGGCACCCAAGGTCAACCATTCATGCGGGGGAAGGCCGGCCCCGGGCCGGGGCGCTCTCGGCTAGGAGGGAGAGGCAGTGCAGCGTGATTTAGCAGCATACACCGCATAGCGGTGTCACGTGCGATGCCCACCAAGACCTAATGGCGCACAGTCTCTGCAAAGAGGTGCGTTGAGGTGGCGGCTTGCAGCAAGACGCGGATCAAACACCGCCGACTGGCGCCCCCCGTGTCTGACGGACTAAGGCGCTTAGACGCTCGGCGCTCAGCATTTTGCGTGGTATCCATCGTGACGATCGCCGGTCGACGGAGCCACATTTTGCTCGCGGGCTCCTCGGTGGTGGAGACTCGTGGACCCTGTCGAGCACTCGAGAGCAGAGATGCGCCGGCTCGCGTGCCAAGCTCAGCGTGCTATCGGGCTCATCAGCGCAAGCATCACAACTAGCTTGTCGGGGAGCGCTCTCCCGGGCATATGCGCGCTGCCTGCCGTGACAGCGAATGCAGGGGAGGCGGGGTGGCCGCGGAACGTCGCCTCCGAGGCCGGGACGTCGAGCAGATGCGAGTCGGGGGAAATAAGATGCTGGAAGTGCGGGCAGGGCGGCCTCCACGGCCACCATCGCGGGGGATTCTTTTGCGCAGAGTGCGGCGCCATCCGGTGCGGAGCCCGCCGTCACCGCTCTGAGGCGCGGCGCCTTGCACTTCTTCTCTTCTCGAAACGGGTGTCTTTGACGACCCCGCCGCCCCCTCATCGCCCCCAGGTCCGTCTCGATGGCGCAGGACCTGTTCGCCCTCCTGGGCCTGGGCGCGCCGCGCTATCGGTTGGACCCGCGGGAGCTAGACCTGGCGTTCCGGAAGCTGCAGTTCGAGCTGCATCCAGACCGATTCACGGGAGCGCCGGAGCGGGAGCGCCAGCTGTCCGAGAGCGCCTCGAGCCTGGTGAACAAGGCGTACGCGACGCTGCGGAGCCCCCTGCTGCGCGCGCAGTATCTGCTGCGTCAGAGGGGCATCGAGACGGACACGGAGGTGACGAGAGCCGCGCAGTGCGGGGCATGCGCGCTGCGTTAGCTGGCCGAGAATGTCGGGACCGAGCCGTGGCTTGTGATGCTGCATCCCCCAGGGGACAATCGAAGACCCAGAGCTGCTGATGGAGATGATGGAGATGCGAGAGGAGGTGGAGGCGGAGGGTGACCCGGGGCGGCTGCGGGAAATGAAGGAGCAGGCAGCAAAGCGACAGGCGAGGCAATGCTCAAACCATTGTAACCAAAACTGCCTGGCCTCGGGGCTCATGTCACGCTCTGGTTACCTGCTACCGCGTCGCGCAGGGTGAGCTGGAGGAGAGCATTGGGCGCGCTTTTGATGAGGAGGACTTGTCACACGCACAAGCGCTGGTGGTGCGGCTCATCTACCTGTCGCGGGCTGCCGAGGAGCTCCTCCAGAAGGCACCGCACGAGTGAAGGGCGGGGCATCGTTGCCGATGCTGTCTTGTGATAGTAAGCGCATTCAATTCAACAATCACACAGCACGATTGGAGGCCCGTGCGCGGCGAGCGGTCAGCCAGCGCCGGGTCGAGTGCGGAAAAGAGGAGTCCGGGAGAACAGGGGCGCTGCTGGCGCCGGCTGTGCTGCGTCGGGGCTAGACGGTGGGCACGGCCACGCGCCCCAGGGCGTGCATCACGATCCGCGCCAGGTCGCCTAAGGCACGGAGAGCGAAGGAGCCGAGGGAGAGTACGACGACGCCGAGGGCGCTGAAGGCGGGCATTTGGCTCGTGCGGCACGTGATGCGCTCGAGCAGGCGCGCCCCGGGAAGCTGCTCCCACACGGGGCGCATCTCAGGGCACGCGTCCGGGATCTGGGGGAACGAGGGAGAGCCGCGTGGCGTCAGGAGAGGGGAGCGGCAACGCGAGAGGCGCAGGAGAGGGGTTATGAGGGCGACGCACCTCGCTGGCGGGTCCCTCCACATCCCGGCCCCCGAGCTCGTGGGCGCGCGGGAGGTGGCCGCAGTGCCCGTGAGCCTGGAGATGAGACTGGATGGCGAGCTCGCGGACGCTGCGCGGGAGAGCGGGGAGAAGGGTTTTGCACAGATCTCGTCACTGCCGCTGGGTCGACAGCAACCCGGTGCGTGGAGCCGCCAACGCGTGCACCTGTCGTAGAGCTCGTCCACGTAGGCCCGCAGCACCTCCTTCCACGTCGGTGCGGGCTCCGGCGAGGCGTCGGGCAGCGCGCTGGTCGCCACCGCGAGCCGCGTCGGGGCGGCGGCCGCGGCAGCCCCCATCACCGCGGACTCCTCCCGCGCTGCGCCCCGTCGGACCGGCGCCGCCGCGGCTGGGGCAGCGGCCCTTGCGGGGCCGTCGTCGGCCTGGGCGGGCGGGGCGTGGGGCGGGCCGAACCGCACCCTCACGCCGTGCCGTATAGGCACCACGCGGAGCTTGGGCAGCGCCATGTTGGTGCCGAGGACGTGCGCGGGCACCACGGGCGCCCCCAGCTTGGCCGCCAGGTACCCGATCCCCGTCTTGAATCGCCGCATCTGGCCGCTCCGTGACCGCGTGCCCTCGGGAAACATCACCACGGCGGCGGGGTTGTCCGCGGAGCACGAGGCCATGAGATCCAGCATCACGTCCACGTCCTTCTGCGGCACGCGGCCGGGCGGGGGTCTACGTGAGTGGGGCGCCCTTCGCGATGCTTAGCAGCGTCGTCGCCGTTCCCGGCTCTCGCACGACTTGGCGGGCTTTGCCGCGGCACCCGGCGGCTTTCACCTGCGTAAAGCCTTTGCGGGAGATGGGGATGACGCACATGAAACGCGTGACGAACCAGCGGATGAAGGGGTTGGGCCAAAAGTAGTCCTTGGCCCCCAGGGCGTAGACCTTGCGCACCCCCGCGCGCATGAGGCCCACGTATAGTGCAGACGTGTCCAGGTGCGACTGGTGATTGGACGCAACGATGAAGAGCGGGACGCCCTTGGGCAGGTTGTCGCTCCCCGCAGTGTCCTGCGAGGGACGCCGAACGAGCGCGTTCGGGGCCGGGAGGGGACGTCCCCGCGCTGCAGCCGGGTCCATCCTTGCACCAGCTCGGCGCGGCAGACGCCCGGTGAAGAACGCGGCGCGTTCTTTCGAAATTGAGCCCGAGAACAGCCGCGTCTCGCGCCGTCCCCTCCGGATAGATAGTGGGGATCGCAAGCGCGGACGAGGAAGATCAAGCATCCGAAAAAACGTGACATGCGAGCGGCGGGGCGTGAGTGGCTCGGCAGGGAGAAAATGCTTCCCCAAGCCCGGGGCAAAAGGCCCTCGCCTCCCCCGCGCACGCGACCTCCCGGGCTCCCGCATCCACGCTACAATGACCCTCGCCTGCATCAGCCACTCCTCGTGGAACCACATCGCGAATCGCATGAAGAGCCTGCGGGCATTACGGGGAAGGGCCCGTCTGCGCCCGCGCAACCGGTTGGCGGGGCGTCCGTTGCACGCAATGTGCAATATAAAAGGCAGCGGAGATGGTCTTGCCAGGAACCTCGCCTGTACAGAGCCGTTTCGCGCCCAATGGGCTCCCCTGCCACCCGAAAGTCCCCGGCGCCCGGCTGGGAGCGGCGCCCTCCCCACCCCGTTCCGCGCGACCGTTTCCCGACTCGCGCGCACACATCGCGCCCTCCCCGGCGGTGCAGCGACGGCTCCTCCCGGCTGGCGCTGGAGCTGGCCGAGTGCCCGCTATAGGCCCGCGCATCCGGGGGGAAGGAGCCGTCCGCGACCGCGCCCCCGACATGACGAGTTGCGGTTGCGACCGCAGGCGCGGCCCTCCAGCGCGGGGCTGGCAGGCCGCTCGCGGGGGCCCGGATGGCGCAATGTGCCGCCGCGGCGTGGCCAGGCGGGCGTCCCCTCCCGCACGCAATCATCTGCACATGCTATCCCCGAATCGTCCAGCGCGCTCGCGCCCCCGCGGGGCAGATTCCCGCCGCGCGCCACCGAAAAAGGGGGTCGGGCGCTGCCTGCGGGATCCTTCGGAACTGATGTGGGGTAATTTGCAGTTTGGGAGGGCTGGATCCGACCCACGACTGCCCGATCGCGAGTTTTTTTGGGTGCCAGAACCTAGGCCTGGCGGGCGGGTCCCTCGCACGCATCTCGCCCCGGCGCGGCTCCCCGCCGCAGATATTGACCCCCTGTGCCTCCGTGCCCGCGCGAAGGCGGTCGCGAGTCGTGGCATCCCGCCCATCGCCGGTGTCCCCTCGCGCCTGTGCAGCACCCAAACCCCCGGCGCCCTAGCCGTCCGGGGCGCCCTTAGTTGCGCGCAGCGGGTTCTACGGGGTCTACCGAGGGGAGACCTGCCGCTGGGGGCAGTGGATTTCGCCGAGCTCAGCGCGGGGGCTGCCGTCTCCGAACTGGGGCTCTGAAGCGCCATGGCAGCCGCGGCTCAGCCCATCCAGGCCCGGGAGGTGGCCTCGGTGAGTACTTCTAGCTTTATTCGAGGAGTGCCGACGCTCTTGGGGCGGAATCGCTTTCCCGCGCGCCTAGGGGGCGGGTCGTTGCACGGGGAGGCCCGCCTGCGGGGGAAGCGGCCCTCTTAGCCGCATCCATCGCTGCTGCGGGACCATCCCGTCAACGCATCGCCCCCGCGGTGCGCCCCGCGCGCCCCCGCGCGCGTCTGGCGGGGGCTCGACCCCTCCCCGGGCCGCATGGCCGCTCTCGCGCGTCCTGCGGGCGCGCGGGGTGCGCTCCGGGCGTTTTTTCTCGCCTGATCTGCGTTGGGCGGGGCGTTTGTCCCGCCGTGACTCCCGAGTCGCGCCATCGCCCGGGCCCTGGGGCCCAGCCTAGCACATCCGTTTTTTGGCGCACATCGGCCGCCCGTGCCCGCGCGGGCGCCGCTGGCGGCGCGTTGGGGCCTTGCGCTCTCTGCGCCGGCCGCCCGCGGGCCGCGGGGGCGGCCTCTGCGCCAACGCGTGGGTCCGTGCAGCTGTTAGCATAACTACTGCCCTCCCGCGCCCCTGCGCCCGCGCGGCGCCCCGGGCCGCCCGCCGTCGTGTCTGTGCGGCATAGAGTCCCGCTTGCCGCCGGATCCACGCGCCAGGGCCCCGAGCCCGCCCCCTCCCGCCTGCCCCCGCAGCTGGTTGCGGCGGGCATTGGCCAGCAGTACACGGCCTTCCCGAACGTCACGATGGAGTCCGACAGCTGTATTTGCGTCCGTGAGGTGAGTTGGAGCTCTCCACTGCCCGCACGCCGCGCCCGGCCGGCCGCGCGCGCCACGACATCTCGCCCGCTCCCCGTGCCCCCAGACCGAGGAGAAGCGCCTGGCCGTGGTGGACCTGGCGAACCCGACGGCGCCGAACAGGCGCCCGATGCAGGCCGACTCGGTCATCCGCCACCCCAAGCGCGACGTGCTGGCCGTGAAGCTCTTCGCGAACGGCACCGAGACCCTTCAGATCTTCGACCTGGCCAGCAAGCAGAAGCTCAAGGCGCACGCGCTGGGGGAGCAGGTCGCGCTGTGGAAGTGGGTCAACGACGAGCAGATCGGCCTCGTCACGCTCAACGCCGTGTACCACTGGGACTTGGCGGGGGACGCGGCCCCCGTCAAGGTCTTTGACCGGGCGCCCAACCTGGCCAGCACCCAGGTCATCTCGTACAAGGTGTCGCCGGACCGCAAGTGGTGCGTGCTCATCGGCATCGCGGCCGGCGCCCCCGAGCACCCCGCCCTCGTCAAGGGGCAGATGCAGCTGTGGTCAGTCGAGCAGCAGCGCACCCAGGCGCTCGACGCGCACGCCGCGGCCTTCGCGGCCGTCAAGCTGCCCGGCAAGGACCAGCCGTCGACGCTCATCGCCTTCGCCCAGAAGACCTTCGTCAACGGGGCCATCAACTCCAAGCTCCACATCATCGAGCTCGGCGCCCCGGGCGGCGGCGCGCCCCTCAAGAAGCAGCAGGAGCTCTTCTTCCCCCCGGAGGTGACATTCATCTGAGATGCGCAGATGTAGTGGGGAACGCGGGCGGATGCTGTGCCGCGGTGCAACAGCATGTGGGGTTGTGCCTGCTTGTTGCGGTGCGTGCTGCATGTCGCTTTCACATGACCATGTGATGGTGCAAGCTCAGCCCCCCCCACCCGCCACGCCCCCGCAGTTCGACGACGACTTCCCCGTGGCGCTTCACATCGCCCAGCCGCACCAGCTGGTGTACGCCGTGACCAAGCTGGGCCTGGTGTTTGTGTACGACCTCACGACGGGCACTGCCATCTTCCGCAACCGCTTCTCCCAGCAGCCCGTCTTCCTGTGCCAGGACTCGTCGCAGGGCGGCGTGCTCGCGCTGAACCGCGCGGGGCAGGTGCACCTGCTGACCGTCAACGACGCCGCGATCGTCCCGTACCTCGCCACGACCCTCAACGCCCCCGAGGTGGCCCTCGACCTCGCCCGCCGCGCCAACCTCCCCGGCGCCGACCAGATGGCCGTGCAGCACTTCGAGCGCCTGCTGTCCGCCGGGCAGTACAAGGAGGCCGCGGAGCTGGCCGCGGAGTCCCCCAAGGGCATCCTGCGTACCGAGCAGGTCGTGAACCGGCTCAAGCTGGTGCAGGCGCAGCCGCCCCCGCTGCTCCAGTACTTCGGGCTGCTGCTCAGCAAGTACAACCTGAACGCGTTCGAGTCGGTGGAGCTCGCCTCGCTGGTGCTGCAGCAGGGCAAGAAGCACCTGCTCGTCAAGTGGTTCGAGGACGGCAAGCTGACGTCCAGCGAGCGCCTGGGCGACGTGCTGGCGCAGTCGGGCGACAACGACATGGCGCTGCAGTGCTACCAGAAGGCGGGGTCGTCAGGCAAGGTCGTGACGCTCCTGGCGGCCAAGGGCGACTTCCAGCAGCTGGTCGCCTACACGGGCCAGACGGGCACGACCCCCGACTACCTGTACCTCCTCCAGGTGCTCATGAAGGACAACCCACAGGGGGCCGTCAACCTTGCCAAGCAGATCTGCAAGCAGACGTGAGTGACGGGGAGGGGGTTGGGTGGCGGCTGTGCATGTTGCCACGGTACACGCGCTGTAGGGTGCATGGCGCGCGTCTTGCACTGTCCAGTCCCACACTGTTCCACTGGTGTTTCCGCTCATCTCCACGTCAGTCGTTTTCATCGCATCATGATTATCACCCCCCGCAGCCCCCAGCCGGTGCCGACCAACACGATCGCCGAGCTCTTCCTGCAACGCAACATGGTCCGGGAGGCCACGGCGTTCCTGCTTGAGGCGCTCGAGGGCGACCGCGCCGAGGACGCACCCCTTCAGACCAAGGTCATCGAGATCAACCTTATCACGAACCCCCAGGTCGCCGACGCGATTTTGGCGGCCGAGCGCTTCACGCACTACGACCGCCCCCGCGTGGCGCAGCTGTGCGAGCGCGCCGGGCTCTACATGCGCGCGCTCCAGCACTACACGGAGATCTCGGACATCAAGCGCGTCATTGGTGAGGGGGGGAAGGGGTGGGGTGCTGTGCGGCGTCGTGTGCGCTTGTGGTGCGCATGCCGTACCTATCGGCACTCTCGGCATCTCATGCCCTGTGCATGCTAGCAGCATGCCCCAGTGCTCGCGCCCGCCTCCCTTCTGCGTTAATGACCCTTACCAGATGTCCTGTCGAGATAATCACCATATTTCCCGCACCATGCCCCTGCAGTCAACACGCACGCCATCCCGCAGAACGAGCTGGTCGAGTACTTCGGGTCCCTCTCTGCCGACTGGGCCCTCGAGTGCCTCAAGGAGCTGCTGGTGAGGGAGGGAGACGCGTGGGGTGTACGAATGAACATCCAAAGCACCCGTGCACGCCCAGCCCGCACCCGCACCCGCACCCGCACCCGCACCGTCACCCCACCACCCACTCCCTCTTCCCTTTCTCCCCGTCTGTTGTCCCACCCGCTGGCTCTCATCCCACCCTCTCCCCCTCCCCCACCCCCACCCCCGCAGAGCAACCTGCAGCAGAACCTGCAGCTGGTGGTCAACGTGGCGCGCGAGTACCGCGAGCAGCTGACGGAGGAGAAGATCCTCGAGATGTTCGACTCCCGCAAGTGCCACCAGGGAGTGTTCTTCTTCCTACAGAGCTTCATCATGAACACCGACTCGGTCGGTGAGACGTGCGGCGGACACTTGCATGTAGGCGCATGTAGGCGCACAGACTTCTACTCGCACGCCTCGCTTGTTTTGGCACCTTGCGCATACTCTCACGCAGCCCCTGCGCCCCCCTGCTCGCTGCCTTCAGTGCCTTTCCGCACACCCGCACTCGTACCCCCACCCGCACCTGCACACCCCCACCCACCCCCCACCCCCCACCCCCCCATCTCCCCCCAGACCTGCACTGCCGCTACGTGGAGGCCGCGGCCCGCACGGGGCAGGTGAAGGAGGTGGAGCGCATGACGCGGGAGTCCGAGCACCTGGACCCCCCCCGCATCAAGGCGTTCCTCATGGAGGCGCGGCTGCCGGACATGAGGCCGCTGGTGAGTGTGTATAGTGTGTAGAGAGAGAGATGGGGCGTGTAATCAGAGGTGTGCGTGTTTGGACTAAGGCTGGTTTGGATGAAAGTGTATTGCAGGCAATTCGGGCGTGGGTTGACTGTACTTTCGACGGCTACGATTCGCATCCCTCGCTCACCAGCCGTCACTCCCCTGCCCTCTCAGATCAACGTCTGCGACCGCTACGACATGGTCTACGACATGACCACCTACCTCTACAAGCAGGGGCTCACCCGGTGAGACTAACAGCGACGCATGCATAGACATGACACGCAAGCGCCCACACGACTCGCACCCAACCCCACAGCCCCACTCGCCGACCCCCGACACCCCCACACCACCCAGCAGCCCCCATTCACCCATTGACATCCACCCTACCACCCCCACTCACCCCCCACCCACCGCTCACACACCAACACCCCCACCCCCCTCAAACCCCCCCAGCTACATCGAGGGCTACTGCCAGAAGGTGTCCCCCAGCAAGACGAGCGAGGTGTGCGGCGCATTGCTCGACCTGGACGCCGACCAGGCGTTCCTCAACCAGCTGATCATCAGCGTGCGGTCGCTGCTGCACGTGGAGCCCCTGGTGGCCGAGTTCGAGAAGAGGTACAAGCTCAAGCTCCTCTCGCCCTTCCTCGAGCACCTCGGTGAGGGGGGGTGGTGGGGTGATAGGGATGAGACGGTCATATCGGGTGGGGTGCGTCGTTGGGTGGGTCGTTGGGACTGACACCGAGTGGCGAGGGCTGTGCTTGGAGCAATCGGTGCTTCTGCTTTGCATAGGCAGTGCTCGGGCCAACCCAGGGTATCGCTGCTGGCGCCATCGTGGTCACGTCTGCCATTGTGCATGTGGTCACCCCCTCACCACACCCCCCCCCCCAGTGAACGAGGGCAGCACGGACGTCCACGTGCACAACGCCCTGGGCAAGATCATGATCGAGACGAACAACAACCCCGAGCACTTCGTCCTGACCAACCCGTACTACGACCCGGTGGAGGTCGGGCGGTTCGCCGAGAAGCGCGACCCGCAGCTGGCCTGCGTGGCGTACAAGCGCGGGCAGTGCGACGACGAGCTCCTGCGGTGCACGAACAAGAACTCGCTGTTCAAGGTCCAGGCGCGCTATGTCGTGGAGCGCAAGTCGCCCGAGCTGTGGGCCAAGGTGCTGGATGACGAGAACGAGCACCGCAGGCACCTGCTCGACCAGGCGAGTGTTATGGGATGGGATGGGTAGACTTGAGATGGGGTGATAGGAGAGCGCCGCAGGCACCTGCTCGACCAGGCGAGTGGGGGATGGGTGGGGGGATGGAGGGGGTGACAAGAGAGTGGGTGTTAAGAGAGAGTGAACACAACTTCCACTGTGTTGGGTGTAAGCGAAGAGGCGCACTCCATGACACTCGCCCTTTCGCCCCTCACCACCCCCCACCCCACACCCCCCAATCTCCCCCCCAGGTCGTGGCCCACGTCCTCCCCGAGAGCAAGGACCCCGAGCAGGTGTCGGTGGCGGTCAAGTCCTTCATGGCGGCAGGCATGCAGGCCGAGCTGATCGAGCTGCTGGAGAAGATCGTCCTCACCAACTCCTCCTTCAGCAACAACGGCAACCTGCAGAATCTGCTCATCATCACGGCCATCAAGACCGAGGGGGCGCAGTCGCGGGTGATGGACTACACGAACCGGCTCGACAACTTCGACGGGCCCAACGTGGCGGAGATCGGTGAGCCAGGGTGGGGGCGGTGATTGTTACTGTGACTGTGTGGCTGTGGTGGCGATGGCGACTGTGTGACTGTGACGGTGACTGTGACTGTGACTACGTCCCTCACCCCCGATCACCCCACCCCACCCCACCCACCCCCCCAGCCGTGGAGTACGAGCTCTTCGAGGAGGCCTTCCACATCTACAAGAAGTTCCAACTGCACACGGACGCCATGCGCGTGCTGCTGGGGAACCTCAACGACCTCGACCGCGCGCTCGAGTACGCCACCAAGGCGAGTGTGGTTGTTGATGGGTGATAAGTGATGTGAGTGTATTAGTTATGACGGTAACATTGTTAGTATTGGTGCTGTGGGGGGTATTGTGGCGACAGTGGTGCTGATGGAAGGGGCGCAGTCCAGGCGACCGTTGCGCATTTCGCACTCCCCCTCATCTCCCCATCTCCCCACAACACACACAACACACCCCCTCCTCCCCTCATCCACCCCCCCACGCCTCTCCCCCCCCAGGTGGACGAGAAGGACGTGTGGTCAGTCATGGCCGAGGCGCAGCTGGGGGCGGGGCAGGTGGCGGAGGCGATCGGCTCGTACATCCGCGCGGAGGACGCGGGCAACGTGGGCGCCGTGGTGGCGGGGGCGGAGGAGGCGGGGTGCTGGGAGGACCTGGTGCGGTACCTCCTCATGGCGCGCAAGCAGGTCAAGGACGCTCGCGTGGACTCGGAGCTGCTCTTCGCCTACGCCCGCACCGACAACCTCGCGGGCATCGAGGAGCTCATCAACGGGCCGCACATGGCGAACCTGGAGGTGGCGGGCGACCGGTGCTTCAACGCGCAGCTGTACCACGCCGCCAAGGTGCTGTTCCGCCACATCCCCAATTGGGGCCGGCTGGCCTCGGCACTCGTCCATCTCCACGAGTTCTCGGCGGCCGTCGACGCCGCCCGCAAGGCCAACAGCATCCGCACGTGGAAGGAGGTGTGCTTTGCGTGCGTGGCCGAGGGCGAGTTCAAGCTGGCGCAGCTGTGCGGCCTCAACATCATCGTCAACGCCGAGGAGCTGGACGAGGTGTCGCAGTTCTACATGGTGCGCGGCCACGTCGACCAGCTGATCGCGCTGTTCGAGTCCGGCATCGGCTCCGATCGCGCCCACATGGGGATCTTCACGGAGCTCGGCGCGCTCTACGCCCGCTTCCGCCCCGACAAGCTCATGGAGCACCTCAAGCTCTTCACGCAACGCCTCAACATCCCGCGCCTCCTGCGCGTGTGCGAGACGTACCAGCAGTGGCGCGCCCTGGCCTACCTCTACGTGCACTACGACGAGTTCGACAACGCGCTCCTCGTCATGATGGAGCACTCGCCGGACGCCTGGGAACACGTGGGCTTCAAGGACACGTGCGTCAAGGTCTCCTCGATCGACTTATACTACAAGGCCATCGAGTTTTACCTGGAGGAACACCCGGACATGCTGGCGGACCTGCTGCGCGTGTTGGAGATCCGCGTCGACCACGCCAGGGTGGTCGACATCCTCCGGCGCAGGAACCTCCTCCCGCTCATCAAGGACTACCTGCTGTCGGTGCAGGCGAGTGGTATGGGGGGTGGGCTTGGGGTTAGTGGGGTTTATGTTTATGTGGGTGGGGTGGAGTAGGGGGTGTCACTGGGTGCGGCACGGTGCAGCTGTCGATCTGTTCTCGGGCCACGCGCTGACTGGTAGCTGACAGTGACTTGTTCTGCTGCCTATCCGTGCGTTGCAGCATTGCCGCCTGCCCTGCCCTCCCTCACCGCATCACACACCCACCCCCGCCCTCCCTCACACATCCACCCCTTGCCACTCACCACCCCCACCCCCACCCCCCCCCCCCCCCCCCCAACCCTGCAGAAGGCTAACCTGGCCCCGATCAACGACGCCGTCAACGGCCTCCTGATTGAGGAGGAGGACTACGAGGGCCTCCGCGAGTCCATCACCACCCACGACAACTTCGACCAAGTGCAGCTGGCCTCTCGCCTCGAGAAGCACGAGCTCACGCAGATGCGCCGCATTGCCATCCTCATCTTCAAGCGCAACCTCCGCTGGAAGCAGGCCCTGGCGCTGTGCAAGCGTGACGGGCTCTGGAAGGACGCCATCGAGGTGGCAGCGCAGGTGAGGGAGATTGGGGGTGGCTGCGTGGTGGCTGTGGACTATAGAGATGCTATTGAGGTGGCGGCGCAGGTGAGGGAGGGGTGGCTGCGTGGTGGCTGTGGTGTTGGGGTGGCGGCGCAGGTGAGGGGGACATGGAGAGCGGGAGGGGTCAAAGGGTGGTGGCGGGGAGGGTGGCAGATAGGGCAGGGTGTCCCCCACTCTCATTCCCAATCACTCTCACCCCACATCCCCACCGACACACACACCTAACCCACTCTCACCCCCGTCCCTCCCATTCCCCCTCCCCCAGAGCGGCGACCGCGACCTGGTCGAGACGGAGGTCCTCCGCTTCTTTGTGTCTGAGGGCCTGCACACGTGCTTCGCCTCCGCCCTGTACTCGTGCTACGACCTGGTGCGGCCCGACGTGGTCATGGAGCTCGCCTGGGCCAACGGCCTCACGTCCGTCTGCATGCCCTTCATGATCCAGTCCTTCCGGGACCTGCACGCCAAGGTCGACACGCTCATGGCCGAGCGCAAGGAGGCCAAGGCCCGGGAGGCAAAGGAAGAGGAGGGCAAGCAGGCCCAGCAGGTGCCGGAGCAGCTGGCGGCCATGTACCACCAGCCCCTGGCCCTCCCGGCGCCGGCGCAACTCGTGGGGCAGGCGGGGGCGGGCATGTACGATGGGGGGTACGACGGCGGCATGATGGGCATGCCGGCTTCGGGTAACTTGAACATGGGCGGCTACGGCGGTGGCTACGGCGGGTTTTGAGCGGGGTTTGGGTTCGAGGGCGCATGGGTCGCGTATGCATGCACCGTAGGGGGACGCCGGCCCTGGCCAATAGCCAATTTTTTGAAATCACACGAGGCGCTACAGTGAGCGAGAAGAGAGTGATGCGAGACTGCGATGAGCAGAGGTCGCGTTGCACAGCGAGGGTGCCCTGCAGAGCGAGAGAGGATGCCGGGTAGTCGATGGCTCCTTCTTCGCAACTGACCAACCCCATGTACGTCGCGATTCAAGCATTGGCAGATCCCATATGTGCGCTGAAATGCATAGTACTACAGGTGCCTTGCATCACATTCCCTTCATCGCCCTGCTTTCACGCCCCCTTGGCGCTGGTCCCCGGCAGCCTTGGCGCCCCATCCATGGATGCCGCCATTTCCATCCGCAGCTCCATCGATCGCAGGCGGAACCCCACGACCATCAGCCACAGCAGCAGCTGGGCCAACTCCACCGCCGTCGACTGGCTGGGGGTCGCCTGGGGCGCAACGGCGAAGGGACAGAGAGAGTCGACGACATGACTTATAAAGTGCCACAGGCGACCAAAACGAGAGTCTCTCCACGGCGGCAAGGACAGTACTGACTTGGTTTGTTGTCACCTCGTCCTCAACTCTCACCCCTCTCCTCATCCCACAATCCCACTCCATGCCCCTCACCTTGAGCGTCTCCTCATCCCCCGACCCCAGCAGCCTCGCCACGAAGCACTCCATCGCCCCCACCACCTCCTCCCCCGCGCCCTCCGTCAACGATCGCATCGCCTCCGCATCCAGGCGCTTCAGATAGTCTAGGATCTGCGATGAGACACGAGAAGGCCGGTTGGTTTTGGTTTGGAAGTAAAGGGGTAGTTATCGGAAGGGTTGTGATGGGTATTGTACTATACTGTTCAGTGACAGGGTAGCCCATGACTACTAGTCATACCGTCCAGTGACACGCATGGTGGGCAATGACGGATGAGATAAGTGCTGTCGTAAGAAAGGCGGCATTGGGGTGCCCCATTCACTCGCCTTGTTGCCGGCCGTCCCCTGAGCCAGCCCCTGCTCCCGCAGGCTCCTCCGCAGACTGCGGACCTCCTCCTCCAATAACGCAATGTACTCTTGCGCGGGCATGCGCTCCGCGCCCTGCTCCATGTGCCACCTCGTGACGTCCCCACGCACACCGTTCGACTGCGTGCCTGGCGCGTACCCTCCCCCTCCCTCCAGGGCCTCGCCCACCTGCGCGCGCGCAGCGATGCAGCTCCGGCAATGCGCAGCGCGCCCGGCCCGCGGGAGAGCGCGCGTCGACGCCCTCACCTGCACGGCCGTGCTCGCGCTGCCCGGCAGCAGGGGCGTGGAGTGGGCGGGCAGCGCGAGGGACTGCTGCAGGTCCAGGCGCAGGCTCGCGTTGCAGAAGAGGTACCCGGTCATGAGCGTGCTGTAAATGAGCTGCGCCATGTTGTCCCCGCGCGTGGAGATGGTCACGTCGAAGAATGCGGGCGGTAGGGTGCCCAGCATATTGGTGATCGTCTGGCGCATCGCGTCCACGACCTCTGGAGACGCCTCGCGCGTGAATTGGTCGATCGACTCCACCGGGTCGACCGTGGAGACATACTCCTTCAGAGAAAGCGTCGGATATCCCACCTCCTTCGACGCCCCGCTCTGCGGCGTGACGGGAAACGAGTCGGAGCGGATTCTGCATCAGATGCCACAGGTCAGGCGGGGCGACAACTCTTCTGCGCGGGCGCAGGCGAGCGACGCGGGGGAGAGAAGCGGTCTGTGGTGCCCACCCTCACCTCTGCGCGCACCGCGACCCGCGGACGGCGCTCCTCCCGCTCGGCACGTCGTTTAAACATGCGCCTGCTCCACTGCCGCGAGTAGTAGCGCGCCGGGCTCCCTGGGCTCCAGGCGTGCACCCTGCACATCGAGCGTGGCCCAGGACGAGAGCTCACGGCCTCCCCAGGAGGGACGTGGAGGGACGCCCAGCACCGCGTCATGGGGTCCGAAATCCGCGAGCGTCTTGGGACGATGAACCACCCGCGCGCATCACACTGCTTGCCACCAGTGAAGAAGGGGCTCAGCGGAGTCCAGGCGTGCACGGGCGAGCTGTTGAGACTGCTGGCTTCGTAAGCCGTCTGCTGCCATGTCACACCGATGGGTGCACTGCAACTCCTGAGTCTGGCACAGCACGAAAACCAAAGAGCCTGCATTTCGATGACCTGGAGCGGCGGCGGCACACTTCGTTCTCCCAAGGCGCCCCTCCCGTCGAGCAGAGCCACTTGTCCTCGTAGGCGACCTCCAAAAACGTTTTGCTCATACGCTGAGCCCTCGCACCCCTTGCGTCCCGCTTCCGCCTTTCGCCCTTTCTGCTTATGTTAGCCTGAACCTCGTGGCTGCCGCAACGCCATCCGACGGAGCTTTCGTCGTTATTTTGTCACGTGAGTGTCGATGCGGCCACATGGAGGCCCCACCGTTGCCCTGTTAGTGCAAAATGGGGTCAACAGTTGCACGGTAGGACCCGAGGGCGCCGGGAGCGCGCGCCCGGTCCGGGGTCAGCGTCCTTTGCTGGCACGCCCCGTGGCTTGAGCTTGCCCGTCCCGCCCCGTTCGCGCTTGCACGCAAACGGAACTTCCGCTGTTTGGGAAGTGCTGGCTCGTCGCCGCGACGGGACGGCCAGCGTGCTTCAGCACGCTGCCTTGACCCCGTTGACTCCCGGCTGTGGCGAGACCTCCTGTGCGGTCTCCCTCGCACCGAGGCTGCACCCAGCGTGCGCGCGAGTTCCGGAGAGAGTACAGATTGCGACTGCAGACCTGCATGGCCCACCGTCGCGTCCCGCACGCAGGGGAGCCAGCTGTAGGGGCAGCGTTTGGATTATGGAGGGCGGGTGCCTCAACGGCGGCTGCTTCAAGAAGGGAGGACAGGCCTTTCGGTGCGTGACAAGACATTTTGTCCGCTGCGGCCCCGCGCGGACCCCGTGCGATGCCGGCGGGGCCGCAGCTACGACCGCAACTCCGATGGGTGTCGTGGGGCCCCGTTGCTTTTCTGCACACTTCGCTGCGCCCCGGTCGCCTTCGCAAGTCCTTCTGTTAATTATAATCGACCCATCGCGTGCCCCGCGTCCCTCCCCAGACCTCCCCCGGATGCTCCACTCCCGATGCTCAACGTCCCTCCCCACGTCGTCCATTTTCTCGCGGACAGCACCCGGGCATCCTCCCCCCGCGACGCCGACCCCTCCGATCTCACGGAATGGTCTCTCTTCCGCACTCTCCCCATCCGCACGAGGTGCGTTGCCTGCCCGGCCTCACGTGCAGCTCTGCACTGCACGACCCGACCCATGCCCTTCCACCCGCCAAACCACCTCCCTGGCGCCCGCAGGATCTGCGTGGTCGTCGGCGGCGTCTGCGGCCTGCTCGTCCTCATCCTGATGGCGGCCGCCGAGGGGTCCTCCTACCCCAAACTCGACAGTGAGGCTGAGACCTTCGCCTGCCTTTGCAACGCCCCAGGCCAGCTGCCCGGTGAGACTGAGCGCAGAGCCGAGAGCCCGTCAGGGCGAAGAGCCGCTCTTGCAAAGCGCAACATGTACAACAGTTTCCATTTGTACATCCTTGGCACCCCGCCACACACGTACGCACCGCCACCATACACCGTCTCCCCTCCCCTCCCCCGCAGCCAACTGCGGCGTCCGCACGGGTCAGGCCGAGGCGCTGTCAGAGTGGCGCGGCTGGGCGTCCACGGCCGCCAATCTCTGCTGGTCTGCGCTGTTTTTCTTTCTCATAGGATGCATGGCGCCCTTCCTGGCCGGCAACTGCTGCGCCTGCGATGGCCTCGCCTCCTGCCCCGGGTGCTACACCGGGCGCGTCACGGGTGAGGGAGCGGGGACGCACAAATAGATAGACTTACCTCAGTCCATTCCGCGAGTCAGGAGTTGGAATTGTTAGTGCTGGCAAGCGGCGCATGGCTTGCACTGTTGCTCACCTCTCACCTCCCCCCGCAGCTTCCGCCGTCTCCCTCAGCGCCGCGTGCGTGGGATTCGTGGCAGTCGTGCCCTGGATACCCGTCGTGGGCGCAGCAGAGGGGCGGTGGGCCGCGTGCCGCACGGTGGGGAAGAACGATGCGATACCCCCAGGGTCCTTCGCGGCGGCTGGGGTCCTCGGGGCGGCCGCCTGCTGGGCCGCATCCCTCTTCGCGCACCTCAGCGCCACCAACCCGGAAGCCCTCAGGCGACGGTTCGCGTCGGCCTCACCGCGCGCCGCTTACGCCGTCGGCAGCCCCACCTCCCGTGCCCCACGGACCTTTGACGTCGAGCAGCCCAACGCCGGGCCCGCCCCGGCCCCCGCGGCGCCCCCGCTCCACGGCAGCGGCAGCGTCAGTCTCGGGGATGTGACGAACGTGGCGGGTGGGGCAAGGCACCCGGCGCCGCGAAAGGGCGAGGCGGAGGCGGGCGGGGGTGGGAATCGAACCGAAACACGGCCGGACGGACCGCGCCGCAACGCGAGCTCGCGCCCGGCCATGCCGCTGCGGGGGGGTTGGGACGGCCCGGCGCAGAGTGGGGCGTCGCATGCGCACGCGGGGGATGGGTACGATGACCTGAGTCGACCCAGTCTCTCGAGCGGGCCTAGCGTGGCGGGCCCGCCGCCCCGCACGGTCATGCCGGCGCTGCTGCTGGGGCTGGCGGAGCCGGAGGGGGACGCGGGGGCGGCAAGCGTGCCGTGGCCTTCGGTGAGTTGCGGGGATGGAGTGGGGGGTTGTTACGTGACGTGATGTGATTTGATGTGATGGCGACTGAGTACCAGTGACTGTTGGTTGCTTTGCGACCGTCTCTTGTTGATCGTTGCCGTCATCGCACTCCTCATGTTATCCCCACCCCAACTCACCAACCACCGTCGCCCCTTTCCTCATCTCGTCCACCTCACTTCTTTCCTTATTCAAACCACTTAAGTGAACCCCATCCATCACCCCCCCCTCCCCCCTTTCCCAGGTCCGCCCACACCACATGGCCCCCACCGCTGTCGCCCCTCTCCTCATCTCATCCAAACCACTTGCGTAACTTCCCACATCATCTCCCTCCCCTCCCAGGTCCGCCCCCACCCCATGGCCCCCAACGCGGGCCACCTCAGCTCCGGCAGCATAGGCACGCGACACTCGCACCGGGCATCAAGCGTGAGCGTCTCTGGGGCGATGGAGGAGGGCAGGGAGGGCGCATATGCGGCGAGCGTGAGCGGGAGGGGGCGAGAGGCGACGGCGGGGGTGGGGGCTGGGGGTGCGGGGGCGGGGGCGGGGGCGGGGGTGGATGGTCATTATGCAGGGGGAACAGCCGCGGGTAAAGCCCTGGCGAGATTTCTGTCGCGAAAGCAAGGGAACCAACCTGACCTGTACGAGTAGCATGGTTGGTCGAGATGATTGGTTGCAACAATCGTGCTTGGTCGGTCGTGCCCATCGCCACCGGCACACGCATGTGTGTGTTTGTGAGCGTGCACCTGCTGCAATCCCATGCACGGTCGCCTATCTCAGAAGATTCAAACAGACGCGAACAGTTACTACGACTAAGCCCAGATGCTGAAACAGGGCCCATGCCAAGCCAAGACAGCTACCCTTACAATCAAACGTTCTGGCACCGTCGCCCTCTCTCCTATTCCCACCCCCACCCCTTCACCCCTTCCCCCCCCACGCCCCTCCACCACCCCCACCCCCCTCGCCCCGTCACCCCTTTCCCCCCCGCTTGCGCTTCTTGCCCCACCCCCCCTGCCCCCCGCTCCGCGCATCGGCCTCCTGTTGCTCCAACGCCGCCAGCGCCCGCCTCTGCCCCGCCACCCTCTCCACGTCCCTCGCGGCCCTCTCCCTCTCCCGCACCGCGTGCATGAACGCCGCGTCTTTGCGCAACGACCGCATCACGCCCCGCTGCTCCTTCGACACCGCGCGGCGCAGAGAGCGGGACTCGGCGCGCTCCCTGGGGGGGGAGGGGGGGAGACGTGGTGTTGGAATATAGACGATTATGTGAAGGTATAAAGGTATGATCGTGGTTATGATGATAGCCCACCCCATAGCTGATGCAATAACGGCGATTACAACTGATAGCCACCACCACCGACTCCCTTTAGTAAGTATCAACCATCCTTCATGCACCCCTCACCTGTCCGGGTCGTAGCTCTTCCCCATCGCAAACTCCTCCTCAAACCGAGGGTTTAATGCACGGCGGCCCTCGCGCACCAGGCGGAAGGGCTGCGCCAGCGGAGCACGTTTCACCTCCGCAGCACGAACCGCTGCTTTCGCTCTCGCTGCCAGACCCTGCAATGCCGACCGCATTGCACCCACCCCCACCGCCACCGCAGCCCGCCCCGCCGCCGCCCCCACCGCCCCCGCCACCTCCGCGGCGCAGGGGAGACCCGCGTGCGTGTCAAGCAATCGCTCTGCGAGCGCCCCCGCTCCCCCCACGCAAGCCGTCGCCAGCCCTGCCCGCCCATCCCCCACCCCCTCGCTCCCGCCTCCCTCGCCACCCCATGCGTCCGCCAATCGCAGCCGGCACGGCCACTCTAATGCAGACGCCGACTCGAACTCTTTACCATTCCCCTTCACACTTCCAACCTGCTCCGCCCTCACCGCCCCTTTTGCTTTCTTAGCACTGCCCGCCGCCCCTCCCCCCACCGCCCCCGTACCCTCGCCCGCCATCCTCGCAGCCTCCTTCATCGCAACGCAAGCGAAAGTGACGCATTCCGGCACCAACCTGCCAGCCGCGGCGTGTAGGTGGGCGAGCAGGGATGCGAGGTATAGGCCTTGGGCGATGTCGGTGGGGGTGGCGATGGGGCCAACAGTGAGGGAGTGGGAGAGGAGGAGGGAGAGGGGGGTGAGGACGGGGTGACGCTGCGGGGGGTGAGGGTGGGGGTGGCAGTGAGGGTGGCAGTGAGGGTAGCAGTGGGGGTGAGGGTGAGGGTGGCAGTGAGGCAGCCACCCACCCAGTCGAAGCACTCATTCAAGCACTCATTGCTAACCACCTCATCTAGAACCCTCATCGCATTCTCTTGATATCCACATCACACCAACCCCACCCCTCTCCTCACCTTGTCCGTGACTGGGAATGCGGCCGCCATGAGTCGCATGGCAGCCGCGTCCCTTGCCATGGGCCACTGCCCCTCTGTGACACGGCGGTGGATGCGGGACAGGCGGGCGCGGCAGAGCGTGGCGGCGTAGACGGGGATCTGGGCTGCGGGGGAGGGGAGGGGGTGGAGAAGGGTGAGGGTGGGGGTGAGGGTGGGGGTCGATGGGGGTGGGGTGTGTGTGTGTCCAATCTCATCATCCGCGACATCAACTTAGCTACTCAATCATGCATGGATTGTCATCGAATAAGCACATGTCATTATACGTATTTGCCATCGACTGCCAGCACCACTACCACCCTGCACCCCCTCTCTCACCCGTCATGGCGACGAGGGTGGGGGTCAAGGCATCGACTCTGCGCCAGTCTCCCTCCGATGCGCGATCCACGAAGCACTGCCACGCGAGGGCGTAGAGGGTGGACAGACCGCGGCCGCTGTCAGAGAGGAGCTGGGGGGAGAGGGAGAGGGGAAAGGGGTGATGCGATGATAACACCGGCCATCTCGCCCCCACCCATCACATGTAATGCTCACCACCACACATCTGCCTCCCACTCATTCACTCATTCCCTCATCCAATACCCCACACCCCATCCACCCCCTCACCTCCGCCCGGTGCCTCTCTGCGATCTCCGCCACCACGAGCCCCGCCTGACCCGCTTCCGCCCCCGCCAGTCTCTCTGCCAACTCCTCCACGCTCCCGGGCACGTTGTCAGCAACACTAGCAGCCGCACCAACACCATCTGCAGTGTTGCCCTTGCCACGCCCATCCACTGCCACCGCTCCCGCCCCCGCACCCTCGCCCTCGCCCCCACCACTCTCCTCACTCTCACTCCCACTCTCACCCTCCCCCTCCCCGTCACTCCCACCCTCCTCATCACTCCCGCCTTGCCCATCACTACCACTCTCACCCTCCCCACCACCCTCCCCATCCCCATCCCCCACCCCCACCGCCGCCCCCACTGCCGTCCCTCGCTTGCCCCTCCTCGCCCGCTCTTCTCCCCTCTTTGCCATCAAAGCCTTGATGTCTGACAAATGCAGCACACGACGGCGCACCACACCCCCACCCACCCCACCACCCTCGTCCCCGTCACCATCACTCCCCTCCTCTTCCCCACTTCCACCCTCGCCCTCACTCCCCTCCTCTCCCTCACTCCCACCCTCGCCCTCACTCCCATCCTCTCCCTCACTCCCACTCTCCCCATCCTCATCCCTCTCACTCTCTCCCCCACTCCCACTCTCCCCCTCCCCCTCACTCCCACTCCCCTCCCCCACCAACTCCTCAGCCCCCATCCCCAGCTCCGCCAACACCTCGCGCACCGTCTTGCCACCCAGCCCCCCCGCAGCCCCCCGCTTTTCCGCCAATGCTTTGAGCTGCTCTTGAAATGCAGCACGTAGAGGGTGGGACTGCAAACCGGCTGCCCCCTTGCCCACAGCACGCGGGGTCATACCCGCCACCGTCAGCTCCGTAACGTGCTGCGGGGCGTTCCGCGCCAATCGTGCTCTGGCCAGCGCGTCACCCCCATCCTCCCCCTCTTCACCATCCTCATTCTCCTCCCCGCTGCTGCTGCCCTCAGCATCCGCAGCCGCTTGCAAAGCACGGAGCCTTGCTCGCCGCCCAGCGTACCCACCCCCCTGCGCCGCCACTCCTGTCCCATCCCCGTCCCCCGTCGCAGTGTCTATATCTTCAAAATCGCCGCCCACGTCCGCATCGCCGGACCCCGCCATACGGCGCGCAACCGCGCTCGCGGCCGCCTCCGCCCGACGCCGGGACTCCTGGGGGGGGGCGTAAGAAGGTGCGTGTCACGTGGCATGGGGAGTGACAGGTGCATGCTGCGATAGATGAGATAGTGAATGTTGTGTGCCATACAACAGCAAGGGGTGGACAAGAGACGCGGCAGCGACAGAGTCATTACCACCTTTCCAGCCACCGCGCTTACCACCCCCTTCCCTCACAACAACTACCCCCACCACCACCAACCCCACACAGCCCCCCCTCACCTCCTCCAGCTCCGCCTCCGTCTTGCTCCTCTCCCCCGCCACCCCCCGCGCCTCAAACACCAGGGCCCGCTGCAGGCGGTCGTACGCCGCGTCATCCTCACCCACCGCTGCGATGATCACGGCGATGATAATGAATATATCATGTATAAACATGTATTCGTCATTCATCTTGTACTATCGATACGGTACTTATGTACGTCTGACAGACATAGTACTAGACACAGGCCAGACATAGTACTACGCTGCACCAGCCATGCATGCACTGCCATGCCGCCCTGAACAAGCAAGCATGCAACCCCCACCCCACCCCACCCCCTCACCCGCACCCCCCTCCCCCACCCCCGCCCCCTCCCCCTTCTTCGGTCTCCCCTGCAGCAGCCCCTCCCTCACCACCGCCTCAAACGCGGCATCCAGCCCCGCCAACGCGTCCGCGTCCGCCTCCCTTTGACGACGCTTCTCGCGCTTGTGCTCCTGGGGTGGACACAGGAAGGTTTATGTGTTGGTGGAGAAGAGATACCCTTATTAATGATGATGATGCTCTGTGTTGGTGTCGATGGTGGCGCGTGGGCACTCACACCCTCACATGCACCCCCACCCATCTGCACCCTTACAAACACACCCCCCACGTCTCACCTTGGACGTGGCAATTACACAAACGCACACCCCCACACCCTTGCACACCCCACACATCCACTTCCACCACAAAAATCTCACCTTAGACTTGGCAATGACCTCCGCCATGATCTCCTTGTGCGTCCTCGGCCTCTCCGCACCCTCCCCGCCATCCCCATTCCCCTCCGCAGTCTTTGTGAACAGCCCGCCCCCAAACGACAGAGCATCGGCATCCGCACCGCCACCGTCCCCGTCGTCGTCGTCATCCGACCCCCGCACGTCCTCCGCAAAGTCATCCAAAGCGTCCAGCGCCACGCCGCCGTGTGTCAGGACGTCCTCGGACTGCGGGGGGTGGGAATGGGAGAACGCGTCAGGTACAAATCCTTAGGAAGAACCTGGGCTGTGCTGTTGCGGTGGGCTGCGAATGAGCCCTGGCCCAGTCTCCGCTGCTCGCCTCCGGGGCGTCCGAAAGGTTGAATTTGCTGCGTCGGTGTTCCCGCAATCGCTGGCGCTGGAAGCGGGCGATGGCGCGGTCCGCGTCGGAGAGGCCGGCGTCCGCCTCGCCCAAACGACGGTCCGCGAACACGTTGGCGCGGCGCAGCTGGCGATACTCGACCAGCAGCGTCCGGCGACGCTCCTCCTGCGCGTCGGAACGCTTCCTGGCGGAGCTCTGCGGGGGAGGAGGGCGCCGGCGGTGGGCTGCACGTGCCGGCCGAGGGCTGGGCGGGCATGCGCGCCGATGGAGCACCTTCGCCGCGCCGCGGTCCCGCGTCCCGAGAAAGGAGAAACGTTTCTTGGCGTGTATGACCTCGAAAGGGTTGACGGGCGGCGCGGCGCGCTCCCGGGCCGGCGTGCCCTTCCCGGCCGGCTTCTTGCCCTTCTTCGCCATCCCTGCTTCGATGCGCGGCAGCGGACAGGTCCGTGAGGACGAGAGGATGATACGCGAGAGATATCACCGCACGCAGCCAGCCCCAGCCGGCAGCCAGCTTGGCCCGTGACCGACTGCGAGTGACGGCTCGCTGCTATCCCTGCCCGCGCCCGGCGACGCCGAGGCAGAATCACCGCGCGTGAGTTGACGTGAGGGATGCGCCGCGCATGGTGGAGAGGGCGGTGGTGGCGGCGAAGGAGGCGCCGGGGGTTGCCCCTGTCTGACTTGAGCTCGGGCCTCCCCGCCTCGCGTCAACACGCCCGTCGTGACCCCCACGATGCACTTTCATTCTACCATCGTCGACAAGGTGAGCAAGGCATGCGCCGAGCGTCGATGGCAACGACAACGGCGACGTCGTTGTCACTTCCCCCCAGCCTCCGCAACCGATGGGCCCCGGCGCGTCGGGAGTGCATAGCGTAGGTCGTACGGATCACATGAATGGATCCGGATCGGCCGCGAGCGCCTCCCTTGCCCGACAGCCTCCGGGCTCGGTTTTGATGCGAATTTCCCGCCAGACGCGGGCGCAAGGCCCCAGCTTTCCAGGGACGGGGGAGTTTTCGCGTTTGGTTGCGCCAGCTCCGCACCTCGCTGCCCCCGGACGCCCCTCCCGACCGTTTGGTGTCCCTGGGTGGTGCCCCTGGGGTGCCTTGCGGCGCGGTCAGGCCCTGGGGCCGCGTTTCATCCTGCTGCCGCTTGATGTCGCGCCTCACAGACATCCTCGATGTCCCCGTTCGATGACGACTCGCTCTCCTTGCGCCGCGCCCGTGTACCTCCCTTGCGCTTCTGGACTCCCCTCGCTCCCCTCGCGCTTGGCCGGGTTTCCGAAACGATTTGCTGCGCATCCGCATCCATCATCGATAAGCAAGGGATCAGGGGTCCCTTGGCGGCCGGATTTCGGGAATGGCGACGAGCAGCGACGCATGCATGCAGACGGCCAACGACGCGCCACCACCGAAGCACGCCACCGACGCGCGCGGCTCTCGAGACGAGGATAATTCATCCGTCGCTTCGACGAGCGCCGAGTCCCATCCCAACGACGGCGGAGCGCGCGAGACGATGCCCGCGGTCATGCTGCCCGAGCCGGCCTGCTTTGGGCCCGTCAGCCCGTCCGGTTCCCCGGCGGGGTCGCCCAGCCACGCACATCTCGAGCTCGCGATGCGGCTCGCGGGGAGGGACCCGGCAGAGGCCCGCGCTGCAGTCAAGGCAGCCAACACCAAGCCCATCGTAAGCGCAGCTACTACGGTGAGCTCCCGGAGCGGTTGCGGACAGCGCGGGTCGGCGACAATGACATGAAGACGTTTCTCCATCCGACACTCGACGCATCGCCTCCTAAAACCCTCGCCGCTGTCCGCCCTGTTGCCTGTTGTTGTCCCGCTTGCTGACGGTCGCACCTCAGCTTCAATTTCGCCCCTAACGCAGGAACCCGCCCCTCGCGCCCCGCGCCTGGAGTTGAGTTTCGACGATTTCGAGGTGCTGAGCCATCTGGGCGACGGCTCTTACTCGGAAGTGCTGCTGGCCCGGCTGAAGAGTGCGGGGACCGAGGTGGCCCTCAAGGTCATGGACAAATACCTGGTGCTGAGAGAAAAGAAGGTCGAGGTGAGATGCGGTTTGATTGTGGTTATGGGCACGTGCCTAGGGCAGCAGGCGAGATGGGAGGCGGTGGGATGGGCACGTGCCTGGTGCTGCGGGTGAGATGGAGCAGTGAGAGAGGCTATGCATGGCTGTGTTTGAGATGCCCACCGTACACGCAGCCATGCCTAACGTTGTTGGAAGAGGGATACAACCCGCTCTTCTCACGCTGTGCATCCTTATACAACCGCCCTTGCTACCTACCCTACCTACCGGTCCGTCCCATCTATACAGCCTCACTCCCACCGCCCTCAGGCTGTGAAGCTCGAGCGCGACGTCCTCGACGCCATGAACCACCCCGGCATCGTCAGGCTTCTCTTCACCTTCCAGGCGCGTGGCCTATCTAACGTTTCGCAGCCACCCGCGTCGCTCGCCCTCTTGGTGCCTCCTGCGCGTACCCTGCGCCTTGCAAAGCGTCTGCTTATACATATATGTTATATCTTTACCAACGCAGGACGATCGGAGCCTCTACTTGGGCCTGGAGCCGCTCAGGGGCGGCGAGCTGTTTGAGCGCATCCAGACGCAAGGCCCCCTGCCCCTCCCCGAGGCCCGCGCCTTCGCGGCGCAGGTGGTGCAGATCATCGCGCATCTGCGCTCGCACGGTGTGCTGCACCGGGACATCAAGCCGGAGAACCTCGTGCTGGACCGGCAAGGCCGCCTCGTCCTTGTCGACTTCGGGTGCGTGCGTGCATGCAAGAAACAGCGTGCAGGAAACAGCGAGCGCTGTCCTTGTTCTGGGAGATCAAATTTTCGGCATGTCGCTTTATATGTACACGAGAGCGCGGGAAGATGCTTGCCTTGCATGGGCAGACCACGCTGCAGCGGCCCACTGCAGCCATATGCGCTCGTTCCCTCAAAGCCGCATCGGGTTGACCTGTCATGCTCTAAATCACACGCACCTGTTGCGTTCACGCCCATTTGCATTCGCCTCCCCGTCACGCCCACCCACCCGCCCCTTCCACTCTTCCCCAGGTCGTGCCTGCGCCTGTCTTCTCAGTCACCCACCGCCGTCCCCGACCTGGTCGGCACCGCGGAGTACGTCCCCGTCGAGGTTCTCGATCGCCGCCCCGCCACGCCCGCCTACGATCTCTGGGGCCTGGGATGCCTCGTCTTCCAAATGCTCACGGGCCGGCCCCCCTTCCGAGAAGCCACCGACTACCTCACGCTCCAGAAGGTCCAGTCGCTGGAATTCAAAATGCCCGAAAACGTCCCCGAAGCCGCCGCCGACCTCATCCGGGCGCTGCTGACGCGGGATCCGGAGTCGCGGCCCGGGGCGGGCAACATCGAGGAACTGCGCAGGCACCCGTTCTTCGAGGGCGTCGATTGGGACGCAGTGTACGCGCCCGACAAGGCCGGCGCGGATGCAGATGCCGCGCGCGAGTGACGGCGGGGGGGCGGGGCCGGTCGGCGGGCGGGCGCTGGGGCGTCGCGATGCCGGGCCGGCCTGCGCCACGGCTCCCGCAACGCGTGGCCCGCATCTATGGTTGCGATGCGCGGGCCGCTTTCGGGCTCTCGCGCTCCCTTTCCTCGCGCATTCCTCTCCTCTTTGCACTTGCACTTTCTCTTTCTTGCCGCCTTACCTTGGGCGGCCTTGCGCAGCATGAGAGTTTCGCCGCAGCAGCACGCGCGGGCACCGCAGCGTTGCTGCGACGGCGATCGCGGACACAGTTCGGCCAGCCGTGCCGTTTGCCCAGGCACTGCACCCTCTCGCCGAGCTCGGCTTGTTCGCTAGCCCACATTGCCGGGTGTGTCATCCCCGGCCGGACTCTTTCTTGCGCGATGAGAGAAGTATCATTAACATGCTCGGTTTGTTTGTCAACACGGAACATGCCAATTGAACGCTTTGCGCTTGTGTGTCGTCACGGAAGTGTTGGCGCTAGGCAGCTACCCCCTTGGTGGGCAATGGGATATCTTACTCATCCTCCTCCTCAAAGCACTCTCGGATGCCGGCACGGACGGCGGCGAAGTGGGCGTGGGAGGCCTCTGCGGGGCACGACGAGACATGCTGCTGTGCTGATGGTACCGAAACACGCCTTGCCGCATGGCTTGCAAGTGCGTAGGGCAGCTGAGGCGCGATTCTCACCTTCATCGTCGAAGAAGGGCGGGCAGTACTTGTCCACACCCATCATGTCGAACATCGCGTCCGTCACGCTGCGGGGAAGCGAGGCGCCTGTGGTGAGGGGCAGTTCGCGCCAAGTTGTTGAGCGCACTTCGCTGCAATGTCAGCGCGCTTACCACGCCACCACCTCCTTCCCGTGCATCCGGGCGTAACCCTCTGCTGCAAACTCCTTCGCGTCGATGCAGCCGTCCCCTGCACGAAGCGGGCGAAGCGACGAAGCGTTGCAGGACTTGCGAGCTGCAGTCGCTGTATGCAACGAGCTTCATGCGCTCCTCCCTCACTGTTGCTGTCCCAGGAGAAGAAGTTGTCCGGAGCGGCTGCGAGAGAGTATTGGCAGAGGACGACCGCGACAGCTAACAAAAACACACCTCGTGACATCTCAACAGCAAAAGGCTCACTCGACAGGTGACATCAGGCGACACACAGAGCAGGCCTATTCAAGCTCTTCATAACAAATGCCGTGGCATCGCCCGCTTCCGCCGTCAAGGTCGTCGGATGTCCGAGTTTGCTGGCACCACGTGGACTGTCATTGGCCTGACGCTGCTTCCGACGGCACTCGCCCATCAGCTGCTTCCAGTCACGTCCCTATCGCAATCGGCACCCAACCGGACCCACGCGAGAGTGCGCGAGAGCCTGTGTGCGTTCGTGGCCCTGAGAGACAGCGCGCGCGTCGCACAGACCGCCTCCCTTATCTCGCTCGCGGCCGTCGGCACGACAGAACGACCGTCGGTGACCATGGCCGGTGCCGACGCTTCGAAGAAGGTGCGGATCGCGACGCAAACTCGTCCTCACCTAAGCTGGGCAGTTGCGGCCCGTGCCGCGCATCGCCAAAGCATTCCACCGTTCTCCCTCCACCCAGATCATCGCGGTGATCGGATGTAACGGCGCTCAGGGCGGAGTGGTCGCGGACGCCCTCCTGCGCGACGTGAGGGGCCTACTTCCACGCGCATGGTATTATCTAGCGCTTTCTCGCACATCGTCCAACGCGCGCCGCGTATTCGGCCGCCGCAGGGGACTTTCAAGGTCCGCGCGCTCGTCCGGAACGTCGAGGGCGCGCAGGCGCAGGGATCCCGGGACCGGGGCGCCGAGGTCGCTGCAGCGGACGTGTACGACGCGAAAAGCCTCGAAGAGGCCGTCAAAGGCTGCCACGGACTCTTCGTCGTGACCTTCCTGCACCCGCACACGGACCCCGAGCGCGAGCACAAGCAGTGCCAGAACGCGGCACAGGCGGCCAAGGCGGCAGGTGCGGTGATGGAGAGGCACTGGCGATGCGAGCCACCATGCGGCTTTGTTATGACCGGACGCGCGTGGCACTATCGTATATGTCACACGATTGCCACGCCAAGCACCCCTCACCGCCCGCACCCCACCCTTGCCCCCCCGCTCTCCACCACCCTGCGCACGTGACATTGCTCCCCACCCTACCCCCTCTCCGCAACCCAACGCTCCCTCCGTTGTTCAACATCGCTCGCCACCCCACCGACCCACCCCACCCCACCCCACCCCACCCCACCCCACCCCACCCAACCCCCACCCCGGCCCCACCCCACCCCGCTCCCCCCAGGCATCCAGCACGTGGTTTTCTCCACGCTCCCCGACACGCGGCTCCCCCGCTTCCGCGACTTTTACGACTCGGCCTCCTTCCCCAAGGTCACCCTGCGCGACATGAAGGTCCCTCACTATGACTGCAAGGCCGAGTGCGAGGCGTTCTTCGCTGATTTCCCCATCAAGACCTTCGTGATGGCTGGCGCTTATTACTCAAACCTGTACAAGTACGGATTCCTGTCCCGCAACGAGCGCACGGGGGGCAAGCTGGCGGTCACCTTATGCGTGGATAGGGACACGGTATATCCCGGGATGGACCTGGAGGATTTCGGGAAGGTGGTGGCGGGGGTGTTTAAGGCGGGGGCGGCGGCGGACAATGAGAGGGTGTACGTGGTCAGCGACCCGATGACGGTGGGGGAGGTGATGGACGTGGTGGGCAAGGTGAGGGAGGGCGGGGGTGGTGGGGTGGTGGTGTTTGGAATGGAGGTTGTGGTTGACTGGGAGGGGCGTGCGGGTAGAGACGGTGGGCAAGGTGAGGGAGGGCGGGGGCGGTGGGGTGTTGTGGGAAGGTGAGGGGTGGCGGTGGCATCCGTGTTGGCAACAGCGCTGTCGCGTCTTTTCATCGCCACAAGATGACGGCCATTGCCCCATGGCGTGCACCGAGTTCTTTCACTCGCGTCACGCCATCGGGGCATCGCTGTTCTCTTGTGGCAATGGACCGATTGCCCACGTTGATGATTACACGGTGTGACTGAATGTGACAACGCAACACCCCTCCCCCCCGGGTGACTATGACCGTCTTCAAATAACCACGATCTAAGTAACCCCGACTGTGCGTGACCCTGTCAAGCGACTGTCCCCAATGACCACGATAATACTACAACAATACTAGAACCCCGCCTGCGCGTGACCCTTTCAGGTGACGGGCGAGGAGGTCGTCCCCGCCTTCATCGACCGTGAGACCTACTCCACATTCTTCCCCGGGGCAGACGACCTC
Organism: Protoeuglena noctilucae; assembly: GCA_958009085.1. Taxonomy (NCBI): domain Eukaryota; kingdom Viridiplantae; phylum Chlorophyta; class Pedinophyceae; order Marsupiomonadales; family Marsupiomonadaceae; genus Protoeuglena; species Protoeuglena noctilucae. The sequence continues at coordinate 122,690 of OY253674.1, forward strand.
GCCAACATGTTCTACTTCTACGGGTGAGTGGTTATGTGTGAATGCATGTGTTTGTGGATGTAGGGTACATGCTTGCCAACATGTTGCCACTAGAACATCCTAGGGGTGAGTGTTTATGCGGATGTGTGCGTGTGTGGCACGGGAGATGTGTCCTGTGCATGAATAGACGCGACAATGCCAGTCACCCTCACCACTTCCACCACTCATCCACCACCCCTCCGCATCCACTCACCCAACTCACCCGCCTACCCACTGCCCACACACCCCATGCACTCAGCCCATCCATTCACTTACCCCTCTCCCACTCATCCCCATCCCCAGTTTCCCCTCGTACCGTGCCTATGTGGAAGAGCACCGCCAGTCGGGCCTCCTCGACAAATACTGCCGCCCCACGCCCTTTGCCGAGTGGGCCGCGCGGCACAGGGAGGAGCTGCTCATGAAGGGGGGGCAGGGGCAGGGGGGCCACTGAATGATTGATTGGGCTGGTTAAGAGGTGGAAGGGAAGCACGGTGGGGTTCGAAGGCGTTGGGATGTGGGGGGGGGGGGGGGGGGGGGGGGTTGGCAGGGGAAGGGGGCACTAGGAGCGCATTGGCGCGAGCAATAACGTTGCGATGTGTAGGGAAGGGGCGGCATGGATGGTTGTCATGAGACGCTGGCTAAGCAGTGGCCAGCTGTAACAACAGTTGAAGCGCAAGTGGGGTGCAGGCTAGCTGTGAGACATAAAGCATCTTGCGATCTTGTACACACCTTTGCCATACACGCCCTTCATGTGCCTCCCAGTACTCATGCCGTCATTCCTGGTGGTTATTGGTCACTTATGCCACTGTTCCTGCTGCTGAGTTCTGTCTGCTTATGCCATTGTTCCTGCTAGTATTGCGTTCTGGTCGCGCCCGCATTTTCACAGCGTGTGTTGCGGCGGGCGCAGGCGCTCAGAGCAGAGCAGAGATAAGAGAGGGCCCGGGGTGGGGGTGCCATGCGAGGGGGGCAGACCGGGCGCGGCGGCTGAGCAAAGGGCAGCCGACAGTGGTGCAGCACAGCACAGCACAGCACAGCGGAGCGGTGGGACAGCGAGGGAGACCGACCTAACACTTGCGTAGCAACCTCTACCGACAACAAAAGGGGGGGCAGTTATGCGTGCATGCACGCGCGGGGTGAGGAAAGAGGGAGCGGCGGGAGCGGGAAGGGGGAGGGGTGGTTCACATGCTCGCCACCCCTGCCCCTATCGACCATCACCCAAGCTGCAACCGCAACCACCCCATGTGCATCATATGCGGCAGTCGATGCCACGATTCCCCTATTTCCTCCTCAACAGCAGCAGCGATTCGATAGGAGCATCTGACACGGGGCCCACTGGCGCCAGACCGGCCGTGTCAGTTTGCGGTGTCAGAAGGTGGCCAGGGATGGCCCATTGAGCCCCCTGCCCCGCGGCGGCGAGGGCGGCCTCTGCTCGTTGATGTCTTGCATCCAGGTGTCGGAATCGTTGCCGTAGGTCATGTACACGCCCTGCTCGTCCACCTCGCTGCAAATGGGGGGGGCGGGGCGGGGTGAGGGTGAGGGTGAGGGGGGTGGTGAAGAGAAGACGAGCAGAGTTAAAGTGATGGGCAGAGCATTGCACAGCAAAGCCACCGCAAACAGCACGCACGACCACAGCGCCGACAATCGTGTGTTGTGCAATGCAATCTCGGCATCCCCCCTTGCATCGTTTACTGACTCACCCGTGTCCCGGCGGCAGCGGGTGGATGAGCTTGGGCACCATCACCATGTCGCGGCCAAGCACCAGGATGGCGCCCGCGTTGTTGGCCGTGCCGCAGTAGTTGGTCGCGCTGCAGTCAGCCGGAGGGTGGAGTTACAGTTAGTGAATGTGATGGACAGTAATGCAGTGCATGGTTGGTGGCGCTGCATGGATGACGGGAGACTGTGGATCACAATCAGTCACGGATGCAATTGTCATCTAAAGTAATGGTTATTTAAAGGAATGGAATGCACGACACAAACGGTAAGCAAGAGAGGCATGGGGGCACGTTCGCTCCCCTCCCTTCACCCCCACTGCTCCTGCCACTGCTCTCACTAGCCCCCATCCCTCGCCTGAACAGCGTGAAGAGCTACCCCATCCTCTCAATCACACAGCGTGATAGGCTATCCTCTCCCACCTGAACAGCGTGATGAGCTATGGACATGCAACCCATCCACCCTTGTCACCTGAACAGCGTGATGAGCTTCCCCTGGGCGAACCTCTCGAACCCATCCATGACGCACTCGTGGGCGCGGATCATCAGCTGCAGGCCGTTGCGCTCGCAGAAGTCCGCCACGCGGTCGGGGCCGAAGCACACCAGGCCGGGGCCACTGCATAGCGAGGGGGGTGAGAGGGTGAGGTGAGGTGAGTGGCGGAGTGGGTCCGGGGTGCACTGTCGAAGCACATCAGTGAGTTGCAACAAACTCAACCTTACTATCTCCACTAACGCACGCATTACCGCTCCCACACACCACTCCCCCACAACTCCCCACACATCCACCCCCACCCCCAAACACCCCAACCACTCACCGCGGCGACGGCTGCACCCCCTCCACCGCGTCGTTGGTGGTGGGATCCGACCAGAGCAGATCCGTGTAGACCTGGTTGCCATCTTTCAGCGAAATGGGCCTCTGCAGCTCCTCGATCTGCCCCAGGTTCTCAATTACGCGCCCGATGCCGCCGTGCATGCACACGATCTTGTCGGCCACCACCGCCGCCAGCGGGAGCCAGTTGAACAAATCGTTGAAGCGCTTCCAGACCTTGATGCCCCCATTCGGCCCCAACCGCTCCATGCACTCGTCCCGGAAGCCGAACAGGCTGTTGATGTCCTCATCCTCGTGATTGCCCCGGATCAAGTGCACATAGCGTGGGTAGTCGATCTTGAGCGCCAGCAGCAGGCACATGGTCTCCAAAGAGTGCCGCCCGCGATCGACATAATCCCCCAAAAAGAGATAGTCGATGTAGGTGACGTCGCCCGTCATGGTGGGCGCGCCGTACTCCTCGAAAAGACGCATCAGGTCCCCGAACTGCCCGTGCAGGTCGCCGAAGATCTTGATCGGCGCGGAGAGGCGCAGCACGGTGGGCTCCGCGCGGAAGAGGTCCTCGGCCTGGTCGCACAGCGCTTCGATCTCGTCGACGGATAGGCAGAACGCCTCACTGGGCGTCCACTCGCGGGGCTTGAGGAGGCACTCGATGGTCTTCTTGTGCACGGGGGAGTCGCCGCTGAGGGGGGAAAGAGGAGGGAGACAAAGGCGGGTGGGAGGTGTGGGTTGGGGGGGTGTGGGGCGCGGTGGGTGACGGTACGGTGGGAGAGTGGCAAGAGTTGATATTAAGACAAGCCCGTGCACGACAAGCAAGCTATGCGTAATCAATACAATTAGATGAGAACAGACACAAACAATCACACTCCCACCAACCACTCACGTGTTGTCCCTTGGCGACGACACGAACATGAGCCCGTTGGCGGGGGTGCGTTGCCTCTCAATCGCCCCGGGGGAGTCTGCCGTGATGACCCTCCTCGCTTCGTTGTGAAAGGTGTCGATGGAGAGATTGCGGATGAGGCCGCGCATGTCGGGCTGGTGGGGCACGACCGCCGCGCGGTGGTAAAGGCGCACGTCGGGGGTGGGGAGGGACGAGGGGCCGCCGCTGGGGGGTGGGGAGGGGATGGGAGATGTGAGGGAGAAGCGAGCGTGTAAGTAAGGGGCAGTTGGGTGCGGGTGCGCAGGTGCAGTAGCAAACGTGAGGGAGTGTGCAGCTTGCCCATTGCCGCCACCCATCCAATGACCACAGCTGCCACCCGCCCCCCCTCCTCCTCCAACCTCCCATACCCCCCCATCTCTCCCATCATCTTCCATCCCATCTCCTCGCCTGTAGTTCCCCGACGGCGACCGGTGCCGCGCGAGCGAGGGCGTGGGGGTGCGTGTGGCGGCCATCGTCGCCGTGGGGCTGCCCGACCCGCTGCTGTCCCCCCCCGGAGAGCCAAAGTCCCGGTGCAGCGTCCTGGCCACCGCCTGCGCCTCCTCTTGGGCGAAGGAGGAGAGGAGCTCGGCGTTGCTGGCGGGGGCATGCGTGTGCATCTCGTCGAAAAAGCAGCGCCAGGGGTCGGCCTGGAGGGGGGTGGGGTGGGGGGGGATAGGTGAGGGGATGGGAATGTGGTTGGATGGTTGCGGGGTGGTCAGGGAAGATGTGGGGAGGTAGTTAAGGAGCGGTGTATGACGGTGGCTGATGGAGCTGTCGCAGCCCTCAGCTCCCACCCCATCACAATGACACCACTATTCCCCATCGCACTCCCCCTGTCGCTCTCACCTTGGCCCTCAGCTCCCGCACCACCGCGTCCATGCCCCCAGAGTCGTCGGCCACCAGCAAGTCGTCCAGAAGCGTCGACCCACGCAGCCCCCCGTACACAAACACGAGCGGCCCGACGGCCGTCACCGCGTGCCGGCAGCGCCGGGTGAGCTCCAGGATCCCCGAGGCAGCCGCGGGGTGGTTGGGGCCCCGGCTGGCCCACACCCCCACGTCTAAGTCGTAGACCACGGCTGAGTTGTCCTCATCCACCATGCGCCCACCCCCCACCGCCCCGCCAATCACGTGCAGCCGGCCCTCCACGAACACCGCGCCGTGCTGGTAGCGGCCGATGGGCATCGCGCCGGGCGCCTCCGCCCACCTGGGGTGAGGGTGAGGGTGGGGGTGGCAGTGGTGGGCATGAGGGTGGGGGTGCTGGCAGTAAGGGTGGGCATGCGAGGTGCGCACAGGTGCAGGTGCGGGCGAGGGTGCAGGGGCGGTGAGCAAGTGCAGGTGCGGTGAGCCGGTGCGTGTGCGCCAGTCGCCGATCAGCAGCGGCGTCCCTCACCACCACCTCCCGTCCCTGTGCCTGCTGAGCCCGTACGCGTCGCTGAGGGGAGTGCCCTTGGCGTCCCTGCCCCCGCACAGCAGCATGAGGCCGTCGCGCCGGGGGACCGACGTGGCGTACATGCGGCCCACGGGCTGCTTGCCGTCCGACGTCTGCGGGTGGGATGAGATGGTGGGGGTTACATGGTGAGAGTGGGGTGGGTATCGGGGTGGTCGACAGGTCAAGTGTTGAGCCATGAAAACATCAAGACCATGAAACCAGTGTGCGACACGTTAGCACTGAACACATCGAAACCCCCCATCCTCGCCTGCACTTTCTGCCAGTGGTAGGGCTTCTCGGAGGTGTCGAGGGCCCAGCAGTCGGGGAGCGTGGTCTTGCCGTCGTTGCCGCCCATGATGACCAGGAAGCGGTTGACCACTAGCGTCAGCGTGTGAGCGTAGCGGGGGCCGGGGGATGGGCCCTGCACCACCACGCGGTGCCACTGGGGGGGGGAAGGGAATGAGCGGGGGTGACGCGACTGTCGTGGCAGTGAACGGCTGCGCAACAACCCTGTCTCCAACGATCCTTGAAACGTCACAAGCGAGTGATTGCAGCAAGCGCAGCAGCCCTCGTTCCTCGCACCCAGGCCGGCACCCGCCTAGCCCCAATGACGCGCTCCCCGCGTCCCATCACATACCTTAGGCCGCGCCATGTTGGAGAAATCCAGCACGTGCAGGTCGTTGTCCGCCAAGCCGTGAGGTCCGATACCTCCCTGGATCACCACCATGTTGCCCACCGTCGCAGCCGCGTGGGCCGCGCGCGCGGAGGGTGGCGTGCCATCTGGCACGACTTTGGACCACTCCCTGCGCGCGGAGGGACGCTCCGGGGCGAAGCTCGCGCGGCGAGGAGAACTAAACGGTATATGAGCGGTCGGGGACAACCTGGCGGGGCCCCGCGCGGAAGGAGGGCGGCGGTCCGGGTGCAAACCGGCGCAGTGGGCGCGTGGCAGTTCGCGAGCCCCGGAGCCGGCGCCTCTCACCCCGTCGACAGGTCCATGATGTGGATGTCATTCGTCGCCCCCGCCAGCCGAATCCCGGACCCCGCCGCCTGCCCCGGCGATGCGGGGGAAGCCGCCCCGTCCGCCCTGGATCCTGCATGACACGGGGGGGGACGGGCGCGACCGTGGGCGTCGACGCGGCAAGCGAACGATCCACACCGCTCCCCCGGAAACGCCCGGGCACCGAGAGGATCGTCCGGGCCCCGGGATCGCGCCCCACGCGGTCATCAGCGACCCCCCCTTCGGTTGCGCCACCGTGGGCCGGTCCCAGCGCCCGAGGGCCGGAGAGCGCCACCCTAAAGCAACAGGAACTACCGCGCGGGACCGCGCAGGCCGCTGCATCGCCCCGAAACGCGCGCCGACGGTCGACCGGCATCTCGCCCGCCCCCCGGCGTCGAGACGGGCCACCGAAGGCATTGCCGGAGATCGATGGGGCCCTCGGGAGCGCGTGCGGCCACCGAAGGCCGGGAAACGGGGCCAGCGCGCCCATCCCGAGGCCGACCCCAGCGCCAGTCCCCTCGCGCTCCCCTGGGGGGCCTCCGGCGATGGAGACCGGCGCGGAGACGACCCGTACCGCATCCATCGCCGCCGGGCTCGGGGGACGGGCCGCGCGATCGGGGATTCTCCGCTCGGCCAGCCCCAGAGGCTGGCCAAGTCAAAATTTCCGGCCCGGGGGAGGCCTCCCGCCTCGGCCTCTCACCTTCCAACGCCGTGGCCCCTCCAAACATGACCAATTTCGCCGTCGTGATATCCGACTTGTTCCCCATGATCGCCGTCAAGGTGTGCCCACATCTTGGCCCCGGCTTGTCGCCCAACACCGGGAAGCGCCGGCATAACGGGACGGGGGAGGTCGTAGCCTCCGTGCTCGCGCTGACGGCGGACATCGTCGCTGGATCCCGCCAAGTCCCGGCACGCACGGAGACCGTCCCCCACAGCGGTCACAGGGGAAGGCGCCCCCTCTGGCCCGGCCCTCCCCTGCGCGAGCCAATCAGCGCTGCTCTCCCGCGGGGGCCCTAGAGGCGACTCGGGAGCACCGCAGCGAGGCAGAAGTGCTTAACCGCTGAGAAGACACCGTCTGGACCGTCCGAGAAACGCGCTGTCGACGACACGGCCGCGACACATTGCAGATCTAGACACGGAACCCCGAGCGGTGAAGGGAGCGAGCGGGGACTGCCCCCAAAACCCTCCCCGCCCGAATGCTGGTTTGCGCAGGCCCCCGTTGCTTCAAGTGGCTGGCGCGGCTAATTACACTCGATTAATACAGCTTGCATGCATATTGATCGCACTGCGTCGTGCCCTAGATCGCGGGCCCTGCCACCCCGTCCTTGGAGCCATGATGGGGCGCAGCAGGGGTCGAGCAGGGAAGCTAAATCACGCGCACCGCCTCGCTGGCGATGTAACCTGGCCGCAGCTGCCCTCGGACCTTCCTCCTGGCCTCCAGCTGGAGCTGCGCCACGACGGCGTCTGTGCCGCGGCGCAGGGGGCCCGGCGCGGGGTTGCCGTTCCGCGTCGCGGGCGGCGACAGGCGGGGGACGGAGAGCGTCCGCGTCGGCTGGGGCGAAGAGTGCCGGGATGCGCCGGGGGAGGAAGCTGCGGGGCACGAAGCACGTGGGAGGCGTATGCGGCGCAATTTCGCGGCCGGCCAGCTGCGATGCGGCGCCAAGCCCTTCTCCCCGACTCACGAATGTCGCTGGGCCGGTAGAGGGGCGACGAGGGCCGCGCCCCGGCGGCGGGCGGGGGGACTCGGTAGGGCGCGCCGGGCGAGTGCGGGAAGGCAGGGCCCGAGGCGCGCCTGGCCCTCGCGGGGCCCGGGGCGACGACGGCTGAGACCATTTCGTGAGAGAGGACGCTGCCGAGGCCGCGGCTGGGGGATCTGCTGGGCAAGAAACGGATGGGTGGGATGGACGTGAACGTTTGCGCAGCTGCGGGGGCCCGGACATCAAGCACAGCGCTGTCACCCGCCCCTTACAAAGTGCAACACTGCGGCTGTCGGTACCCTGGGCATACGCGCAGCTCACCTGGACGCGACGGGGCTGGGGCTGCGACCCCATATGGCGTTGTTGGGGGGCGAGCGCAGGGGCGCAGATGGCAGGAGTTGTGCGCTTGGTTGGGGGGAGTCAACGTGGGCCCTGGAGGGGCTGGGGGATGCCCAGTGGCGGGCCGGGGCCGGCGGGCAGGCGATGGGTTGCAGATGAGTCGGGCCGCGGGGGCTGGGGGGAAGGGGGCTGCCGGGGCGAGGCTGGCGGTAGGGCGACGGTTGCTGGTGGAGCGGGGCCGGTTGCTGACGCGGTAGGGGGCTCCGATGGGGGCTGGGGAGGCGGGGGCTAGGCGGAGGCGAGAGCGGGCGGGCGTGGGGAGGGGGCGAGAGGGGCCGGATGGCCGGAGCGGGGTTGGGTGCGCGTGGGCTGGGGACCTGGCTGGGGTGCCTGGAGGGTGGGCCTGCCCGTGGCATGCCAGCCATAGGAGAGGGGCTGGAGGGGCGTGAGGGTGTGGCGCTGGATGGCCGGGGTGTGCGGGCGCTTGCGGGGTGGCCCTGGGGGGGAGGTGGGGTGGTGGGGATCACGTTGCTGTGTGGCATGGAGCATGATGTGCCATAATGAGCGTGGCGTGGAGCGTGAGTTGTGGTGGCACGTGTGTGTTGGGGGCGATGGGGGCAGGCATGTGAAATGGACTACAGCAAGGCTGCGATGTGCTGCTATCGATAGTAATAACCGATGTAATGTCTAACATACGCTGGGTTCATAATGTACCATTGACACACATCACCATCAGGCTAGTCACCTTGGCGGGCGTGCCGGCCCTCGATGAGCGCGGCGTGTGGCCCTGGCCCCGGCTCATGCCCTCCACATGGCGAGCGATGTCCGCCGAGAGGGCATCCGCACGCGACCTGTCCCTCGCCAAAGCGACGCCTGCCGCGACAGCACCCACCGCGCCCACCGCCTGATAAGCGCAAGGGTTGGGCGACAGCGGCCGTCGACCCTCGCTGCCCGCGGCTCGGGTGGGGGTAGGGCCGCCAGGTGCCGGTGCTGTGGCTGGAGTGTGCGGGGCCGCCCGCGGAGTGAGCGGCGTCGCGTGGCTGCCCGGGGATGGCGCTGGCGGTGGGACTGCCGGGATGCGCGAGGCGCGTGTGTGGCCCGGCAGCCCCACTGCAGCCAGTGCATGGCCTTGGGTCGGCGCCTGCATCTGAGTTGGTGCGTCCAGTCGAGTCGGCGGGTGCACTGCTGGCGCCTGGGCTGGGATGGGCCCCTGCGCTTGGGTCGGCGCTTGCATGCCAGTCAGCTCCTGCGCTCGCTCCTGCATCTGCACGCGGGTCCTCGCTCCGCCGTTCCCTGCCACGCCCATCTCTGGCGTTTGGACGCTCACTGGCGGAGCGCAGTTGCCAGAGACACCCCCGGTGGTCAGCTGCCCCTCCGTGGCTTGTTGGCGTGGCTTGGGTGTCGAGGAGTCCTGACGAGGGGCGTCTCCCGGGGCCAAAGGCACCGTAGGCTCGGCGGCAGGCGGCGAGATGGCCAGGCTGGCGGGGGTGGCAGTGGCGGGGGCGGCGGTGGGGGCGACGGTGGCAGGGAAGGCAGTGGTGGGTGCGGCCTTGTTGCCAGGGGCAGCGATGGAGACCGGCGATGCCATGAGCGGTGCATCACTGGTATCGCCATTGGCTCGCTTTCCTGAGTCTCCTCCCTGAGCCTGGGTCTGTGCGGTGGCCGCATGGCCTGTACCATTGTTGTTGACGCCCTGGCGCTCGGCACCTGCGGGCAGCACAAAGCACGATAAGTGAGGATAGCATGGGTTTGAAGACAATGCTGAACAACTGATTGAGATGCGAGACCAATAGGCACATGTAGGGTTGCAGGCGCGCTTGCGATGGAGGCTGTGAAGCTGTCGCAGTGTGGCTGGCAGTCACTTCCCGCACCTGCAGCTGCTGCTGGTGTCTCGTCTCGCGCTCTCTCCGCTGGCGGGGCCGTGGGTGCTTGCCCCATTACGCGCAGCACAGCCGCCAGCGCACCGCCCCCCTCCGCCCGCACCAGCCGCCGCAGCTGGGCACCGAGGGAGTCTGCGCAAGCAGTGGAGTCACCAGTGATGAACGATGTTGTTGCAAGTGATATGGTGGGTACACGGTACCCAACTTGTTGCCATCATATCATGTCTCCCAGCATCATTGCCATGTGGGTTGCCTCGCTCTCGCACGCATGCGCATGCGCACTCACCCGCCACCCTGCGCTGGAAATCCACCATCGTCTCCGACAACGAGGCCAGCCCGGCACCCGCACCGGGGCCCAGGGCCATGGCGAAGGCCCTTGCGGTGTGGGGGATGAGCGTGGGGTGCACCAGCAACGCGCGCGCAGTCGGGCGGGACGCGGGGTCCTGCGAGCCAGTGAGCGAGTCATTGATCGTCGTCACTTGGTTTGCTAATGCAAGGGGACTGTTCGACTCTCGCTCGATTTGTCATGACATAAATGCTTGAGCACTGCCACTGCCCCAGGCACTGACGCTGACACGGTTGGCTGCACGCATGCATCCACAGCACCCTTGCACAGCCCTTACCAACGCAACCCTCACAACCGTCTTACATTGCTCCACGTGCCCCTTTCGAGTCTCATCCCCACTCACCCTCTGCAGCATGAGCGCGACGAGGTCCTTGGCAGCTTGGGAGTAGCACGCCGGCACGGGCTCGTGGCTCAGGGCTGCGACGCGCCTGCGCAGGTCCTCGAGGCTCGCGGCGTGGAACGCGCACCGCTGCGCCATGATCTCGACCATCACGCACCCCACCGACCACACGTCATTGGGCCGACCGTACTCACGCCCCTCCAGCACCTCAGGAGACATGTAGAGGGGCGTCCCGACCCACGTGGACGCCAGCTGCGACGCGTGCTCGAGCTGCCGGGATATGCCGAAGTCGCCCAGCATCACGTGCGTGATGCGGCCGGCTGCGAGGTGAGGTGAGGAGAGCGCGGGTGTGAGCGATGGCTGTCAATCACGCCGCACAACGCTGCTTTGAGAGATGCTCCCCTGCGTTTCCGAACACAGTCGCGAGCAGGACGACAGCCACTCGCGTGTGTTTGTGAACATTTGATGACTTCGAATGACCAAAGGCAGTCACCATCAGGATCCAGGCACACGAAGACGCTTTGTATAAGACAGCTACCGACATATGACTCCCACAGCCAGCAGCAGTCACCGTAGGGGTCGGAGCACACGAAGGCGTTCTCGGTCTTGATGTCTCGGTGCAGCACGTTTGCGTCATGGAGGTACTCGAGGGCCAGGAGCATCTGGGCCACGCACGACAGCACGACGCCCTCGTCCAGGTGAACAGCCGGGTGGCGGGAATCGACTCGACTCTGCTCCCGGCGCATGGCCTGCGGGCGAGCGGGGCAGTTGATAGTAGTAGGGAGCGCGATGGTGCCCAGTCGGGAGAGCGAAGGTGGTGAGAAGGAGATGAAGAGGTGATGATAACGAGTAGTAGGAGTAAGAGCGTTACAGTGCACAGTGGCCTGCGAGGCGTGGTTGGGAACGTGCTGTGTTGTGGTGTCTGTGAACAGCACGTCACCTTGACGAGGCCTTGGACCGTCCCGCCCTGGCAGTACTGCAGGACCAGGTGCAGAAGCGGACCACGCGAGTCCTCCGTGACCGTGAAGTCGCGGCACCACACCGTGAAGGGGTGGAAGAGCTTGCACTGCGAGGGTAAGAGTTGTCAAACTCTTGTTGCAATTCGCGATGCGGTCATTGCTGGCCCCTCGCGGTTAAGGCAACCAAAGACGCGGTGGGATGCGGCCAGCACCTGAATGGACACTTCACGCAGGATGGCGTCGAGATGCTTGGGGTCTTCCGGCATCCGCACCGTCTTGATGACCCACGGAGAGCCACGGTACGGCCCGCGGCGCTCCATCGCCAGCACCGCTTTACCGTACGACCCTGCGGTTCGGAAGTCATCTCAAAGTTGCATTTATGCTAAGGGCGGCCTCGAGCCGGCCCCAGCATCGACCAGTCGGCGCGCTTGCCTTGGCCAAGGGTGCACATCAGGTCGAAGCGCTCGTCGGGCTTCCACCGCTTCAGCCGCCTCAGACCCGCTATTTTAAGCGCGCTGGCTTCCGACATGGCTCTTGGCGCCGTTGAAAGCCACGAATCCGGGCGGACGTCCCTGCGCCCCGCCAACCGGCGCGGCCGTCGCGCGGGCGCGAGGGGAATCTAACGACGCCCAGACAGGAACCAGCGACTAATTGCTTCTCAAAGAACCAGGCACTGCGCCCACAGCAGTCGGCGTGGTCCGGGAGGGGACCCGGACGGCAGGCCAAGCGCGTGAGGGCTGAGGCCAGACGCAGACACTGAAAACGACAGCAAATTGGCAAGATCTAGGTCTGTTACGTGCGCAGTCGGCAAAAAGAGCGCCCTCATGCGCAGAAATGGCGAGCTCGTCTGGCACCTGAGTTGCCAGTCGCGCTAGGTGCTGATTGGCCGTCACCGGCCGCCGCGCGACTGCTACCTGTCAGCGGCTGAGCCAGTGGTGGCCTGGCAGGCGGCGCCTGGGTCGCCGAGGGGCCGAACCATGCAGGCTGCGGAGAAGAGCCCGGCCGCGGCCGCTGCGGCATCGGAAGTCGATCGCAAGGTCATCCCAACGCAAGTGAGAAACAACATCCTTGACAAGGTCTTGCTTTCCTCGCTCTCGACGCCTCGGGGCCGGAGAGGCACGCCCAAGTCGAGCGCTGCGATTGCACAGGCCCCCCGCGCCTCCCCGGCACCCGCAGTCCTCCCATCGCACGAAGGCGGATGTGGTGACGAAGCAAGACACGATCGCGCTCACCGACGCCGACAAAGCCGCGCTCCTGCGCGTGTATCGCGCGATGCGCACCGCCTCGTGGCTGCACTGGGCCGCGATCGGCATGACGGCGCTCAGGCGAGTTGCCACATGAACATTTGTAAGCTACATACTCACCTTGTTTCATCGCATAGCAAGAGGCAGCCGCATCGTGCCTGCGCGTGTCGTGATCGTGCTCTGACGCGTGTCATTGTATACATGACTAACGCAGGTACGTCTCGCGGTCCCTGGAGGGCTGGCTGGAGAGCCGGCAGGTGCTGGACCCCTCCTGGGTGATCGTGGGCGCCACCGACTGCCTGGCGCTCGTGGGGCTGGCTGTCACGTTGGACGCCGGAGCCGCCAAAGTCCACGAAACCGCGGTGAGTGTGTTGTGTTGGGGACGTTACCCTGTCCTGTAACTTGACAGACATGACTAGTGTTGTTAGTAACGAGATGCGGGTTGTCATAATTGATGATATCATATGTTGATATCATGTTGTTGTTTATTACAAAGCGTCGCTTCTGTGACTGCAGTTGGGCAAGGGCACCGGCAACGCGATTGACCAGATGGTGGCGCTGGCGGGGGTGCTGGGCAAGGTGTTCGAGAATTTGAAAGTGGCGTGGACGGTGCAGGGCATGGTGATGCTCATGTGGCTATCCATGTACGATGCGGGCGCGATGTCCGCGGTGGGCGTGGTGGCGGTGCTGGTGCTGGCGGAGCGCATTGCCATGCAAGTGGTGCCGGGGTATCCGTACAGAAACAGGGAAGCGAGAGAGGCCACGCTCAATCCATTGATTGTCACGGCCCAGGTCATCACGCCCGAGGTGACGCTGTGTTCTGACGTTGTGCTGTGATGGTGGCGGGAGCGAGAATGTGCTGCGGCGGCGGTGAAGGCGAGAATGTGCTGTGAGTGGTCGCGCACTCGCAATCTCCTGCTCGCCGATCCAACTCCACACACCCGCTCCCCGAGCCGCACCCGCTCCCCGAGCCGCACCCTCACTGCCACCCACACCCCCACCCTCCCACGCCCCCCCTTCCCCGCAGGCCCCCTCGTTGCAGAAGATGCTGCAAGGCAACGAAGCCGACGCGGGCGACTCTCTCTTTCCGCAAACCAAGGTCGACGCGAGTCGCGAGTCCATGAGCAGGCACACCTACTTGCTGCCTAACCAGGCGAGCGGTGGATGGTGGGTGGTGGATGGTAATGGGGGTGGTAGGGGTGGTGATAGAGTGGGCAGTGTTGGAGCGGGCGGTGGTGGTGGAGTGGGTGGTGACTGAGTGGATGATAGATGAGTGCAAGCTGAGAAAGCAAACGAGGAGAGTGCTTCGTCTTTCTTGTGTCACTCTCGTCACCCGCTTCTCAGCTCACTCGCCTCACCCATTTACATTCACATCAACCCCCCCAGGTCGCTTCCTTTGCCGATGTGGTGGGTCACCTGGTGATGACGGGCGGGGCCGAGGGGAGGCTGCTCTTCGCGTCGATCGTGCAGGCGAGCTGTGATTACGCTTAAAGGCGTTGGTTGTTGTTAGCAACCAACGTGGCCTGTTGCTGTCGCCTTCTAACTGTTGCTGTGTAGTAATAACACCAACTGCAGGTTGCAACCTACCCCTCTCTGTTGCAATATCTCCCTGTTACTATTCACCTGTACCAGCCTGCCTCATTCTCATTATCGTCGCCCCCCAGGTGTTTGGCAACGTGTGGAGCCGTGACTGGATGGACGTGGCCTCGGGTGCCGTGTCGGTGTATGGGTATTACAGCGAGAGGCGCGCCATTCTGGGAACGGCGGCGTTATTGGAGGAGACGCTGGACGCAGAGTGCACGCTGGATGAGGTGGGAGGTGGTGTTTATATATGTTTGTGTAACATAATACTTACAAATAATGTGAATTTTTTTCAACATAGTGTGTTGACATGGGTGGTGGCAGAGTGTGACGGGGCTGTGGGTAGCGGAGTGCACAGATCCTTGATATTAGTCTATATTCCAAACCATTAATATCTATTTCATCTCGCCACCCCCCCAGATCATCCTGGCTTACGGCGGCAAGGAGGGCGTGGAGGTGCCCTTCGTGGGCGCAGACTGCCCCAGCGTGGCTTTCCTCTTCCGGTGCCTGGTGAGACTGTTATGATTGCTATTATTAATCATAATTATTATAGATATCATTATTATTTATTTTATTGATGTATTTATTTTTATCATAATAACCATGATTATAGTTTACATTTAGGGGCGCTCCTCTCTTGCTCCGTGCAGGGTGAGGCGGCGCTCACCATCGGCCTCAACAACGTCTTCGTGGGCATTTGGGGCGTGCTGCAGGTGGCCAACCTCGGTGAGGCTGCTGTTCCTGCTCTTCTCTATCAAAATATGATCGCCGATGCACTCCTGTGATGTTTATGTGCTCTATGTGCCTGCACCTCCTTGACCGCAGATGACGACATGCTTCGCCTGTACGACTGGGGCTACAAAACGGTCCTGGCATTGCTCAACAGAAAGATCTAAGCGATGCAGGGTGATTGATAATTGTACGGCACAGTGTAGGGTAGTGGTAAGCGAGACACGCAGCATGCGTCTGTTGCCCGTGACATGTGGCCCAGTCAAATGAAATACAGTTCTTCGTCACTTCGCTGTTGCCTCGCTTCAACACCAGCCCAATCATGCGCCTGGCAGCGCTGGGCAACCCTCAGCAACCGTCCGTGTACCCCCCACACCCCGAACCAGCACATACAAAGCAAGCATCTAACACCGTCCCTCTCACTCCTGCCTCCTCCCCAGCGCCGCCAGCACATCCCGCATCGTGCCCGTCTTGGCGTACCGAGGGTCCCTCCCCAGCACCTGAGCCAAGTCGCCCAGCCCCACCTGCCGCTGCTTCATCAAATCCTCCACAAATGCCTCCTTTCGCCTCTGTGCCCGGTCAGCTTCCGACTCCCCCAGCCGCTCCCCCGCCGCCACCCCACCCGCCCCCGCCCCCGCACCTGCACCCGCCCCCGCACCCGCCGCACCCGCCCCAGCCCCCGCTGCCCCCGCCCCCGCTGCCCCGTCCCTCTCCGCAGCCATCGCCTCCTCCGCTCGCCGCCGAATGCGGTTCTCCAGGAAATTGCCGCGAGAGAACATCGTGCGAGGGCCGTCTGCCTTCTTGCCGGCATCTGCGTGAGATGGTGGGGGCCAGGCGTTAGGGATGTGACTAGACTAAATGCGGTTGGGAGAGAGTAAAAGAGTGCATGCGATCGAGAGGGAGTATATGATATGTGGTGATGGGATCGGATAGGCTGGCTGTGCGAAGCATGCGACACACACACACACCAGCACCGCCCCTCACCCTTCCCCGCCCCCGCCGCCCCTGCCCCGCTCGCCGCCGCCGCCGCCGCTGCTGCTGCTGCCGCTGCAGCTTTGGATTTGCTCCCAGCCGCTGCTGCTGCTGCCGCCTCCTCTGCTTTCCTCGCTTGCTCTTCCCTCAGTTGCTTGATGCGTGCATGTATCATGTTGACCCCTCTCAGCGGGTGCGTGGTGGTCGCAAGCCTGCGTGAGATGGGATACCTATCAGATGGGATGCGGATGCGACACCTTGCACCACCGTCACTCCCACTGCTGCGCTCACTCCCAATCCCATACTCTCTCCCACCCTCTCGCTTACTCTGTCCACCCATTCACTCCCACCCATCCACATCCACTCACCTCTGGCTGTACCGCTGCACGTCCAGCCTCAGCTTGGACAGCTCAATGGCCCTCTCCAGGATTCCCTTCAGATGCGCCTCGACCGCGTCATTCAGAAACTGCCAGGCGTCCCGAGACATCTTGGAGATGCTGGGGGGGGAAAGAGAGGAGAGGTGGTGTTATTCAAAAACTGCCAAGCATCCCGGGACATCTTGGAGATGCTGGGGGGGTGGTGGGGGGAAGGGGCGAGATGTTATTTGTACGTACATATGTAACACTGCCCATGCTCAGCAGCTACCATGGGCACTTTTATCTGCAAGTTCCTTCCCAACACCCTCACAGCCATCCCTTTGCATGATGACCCACTATCACTTCCCGCATATTATTCACTCACCCATTCATTTCCATGATTTTCTTGGCCAGGTCGAAGGTGGTCCACTCGTCCAACGAAAAGGGGACGTCCGACGCGGGACGAGCATCGGCAAACTCACCCCGGTGCACCTGGGAATAACACAGAAGAGGGCATGTGCGTGAGAAATAAATGAATAGATGATAACTCTCTGACATTGTTGTACAATACGTATGGCGAACTCACAACCCTTCCATCTCGCATGCACCTAACGTCCGCCCCTCTTCTTGCCCCATCTCACCCATCCACTCATCCACCCACTCAGGCCACTCACCATCCGCCCCTCATCCCGCACCACCTTATCCACCCACTCCCACCACTCACCATCCGCCCCTCATCCTGCACCATCTTATCCACCCAATCCTCGTCATCCTCCTCCTTCTGCCCCGCGGCCCTCTTGGCAGGCGGGGCGGCCCCAGCAGGCGGCCCCTCCACTTTACGCTTCACACCCTGCACGCAAGCATGCGAGCAGACATTGATATAGCAGACGTTGTATGCATGCAAGAAGCTACGTATACAAACGAGCGTAGCAATGCACCCACTCGCACGCCCACGAGGGCGTGCATGGTGCACGGTGACATGCCTGGGTGCGCTGAGGCCTGAGCTGTGTGCCTTTGAGGTGCAGTCAGTCAGTCCTGGGCGCGCTCACCCTTGCTGCCCCCGCAGTCAGCACCCTTTCTCCCAACACTCACCGCTGTCTTGGACTCAGCCCCTGCCGCCCCCGCTGTCCCCGCCCCTGCCCCCTGAGCCTGTCCCTGAGGCTTGCTCCCAGGGCGCATCGCCTCCTCGAAATCTTGCTGCCAAAGAGCGCGCATCTCGCTCTGCAGAGCCATCATATCCTGCTTCCTCTGCGGACGGGGGAAATGATGGATGCGTGTGCTGCGAGACGGCGTGAGGGTCCGACACTCATCAGCCCCCATGCATCCCGCATGCGCCGCCGCACCCCCGTGAGCGTGGTGAAGAAGTTCTGGGACGCGTATTTCTTCAGCATGGACATTCCGGCGTTATATCGCTGCACGTACCACTCCCCGCCCAACTGCGTTCCCTGCGAGGCAAGCCGCGGCCGGATATAAGTCGCGAGACTACGAATTATTTCTTTACGACCGATCTCGCACCAAACAGGCAGCTCAGGCTGTTCACACCGGCGCAGAGAGAGGTCGACCCGAACACACCGCGGCCGCTGTTAAGAGATGCTCAACCCGCAGCGTCGCGCACCTAGCCCCGGCCCTCGCACCTTGACGTAATCTTGGCGCAGAAGATGTTCCATGATCTGATGGAATTGAGTCTTCCATTTGCGCTCGTATTCGGGAGGCACCTCGGGCTGCGAAGCCGACGGCGGGGCCGATGCCACCCCGACCGCAGCGCCGCCCCGATGCTGCGCCTGCGCGTGTGCGGCGGCGACGGCCGGCGATTGCGCAGCGACGCCCGCCGGCTGCGTGGCCACCGCTGGCATCCCAGCCATGCCGGGCCTCGGCGCTTGTGCGAAAGCCCCGGGTCCCGGTCCCGCCGGCCTCATGGGCTGAACCTGCGCCACGGCGGTCGCTGCCGGCTGTCCCACAGCCGGCGCCGGTGGCCGGGTGGGCGGGGCTGCAGCACCGCCGGGCTGCAGGGCCGCGGCCGGTGGGGCCGTGGAGGCCGCAGGCGCTCGGGAAGCCGCCGGGGCTTGAGCCGCTTGGTCATCCTCGAAAGCCTCCAGGATATCCCCGAACAAATCGTCGCTCATCTCGTCGCTGGCGCTGGGAGAAAGGCCACGGAGTGCTGCGGACGCGAGAGACGCGCGCTTCTGCGCATCAGCTCGCGAACCGGGGATACAGATGGTCGCATCTCGCCATATGAGCGCCATAGGTCACCCAGGCGTGGCGACTCCGCGGCCAAAGCGCGCCGTTCCGAGGCCAGAAGCACACTCACGTGCGGGGACCCCTCTCCAGGGCGTCGATGTACGCCAACGAGCGACCAGCACTATTCTATCATTACAGATGTACTACACGAAGGGAAGGGAGACGGAAGGGTGCCAGCAGTGGCCCAGGCAGCGTGGAAACCCGTCCCTCGGTCGTGCGTCCCACCACGATGCGGCGCTGTGCCCGCACCCGCGTCCGCAACACCCCGATGATAGCAGCAGATTGCGTGAGTCCAGCTCTGTCGGAAAAGCGAGCACAAGACGCGAAACAAGCAGGCTCCTGCACACAAGTTCTGGCCCTACCCAAGGGGGCGCATCAGCAGCGCAGTGACCATCTGCGTAGGCAAAACATGCACGTCTGGATCGGCGACAGGGTCGGGATCCACGAACGAAGTGCGCAGGTGGCGTGCCGCAGGCCGAGTGGATCGGGGAAAGCTTTTCGCGGGGCCAACTCGCAGCGAGGCCATGTTCTTAGCTTGTGGACACGTCCCGTGTCCCCATGCGCGCGCGGCTTGAGGCGGCTCGCCACGTTTCGAGGGCTGAATGACGCCTGCTCTCTCTCAGCGGCTTTCGTGAGCTAAAGCTGATGGCGACCGCAACTTGCCACCTTTGTCGATCCGCACAGATTGGCGGACGAGCAGGAGCACGTGTCGGGGACGCGCGGGGGCTGGGCAATCAGTCGCGCTTGCTGGAGGTCCCGGGCGGCCGGGTAGCGGATCTCCTGCGGAAATGCCGGCGACAGTCGTCACCTGGAGCCGGTCTCCCGCCTATGGGGCGATCGCGCTGGCCAGGTACGGCCCCCGCGCCGCGCGGGATGCTCGGGCCGCTCTCCGGCGTGCGGCGGCGGCCCCCGGCAGTCCGCTCCACGCGCGGTCGCCGCCATCGCACCCGCAGCATGACTGGCTTCGAGCTCGCCGTGGAGCTGGACGAGAAGGGCCGGGGCTCGCGCGAGACGCTGCGCTTGGACGGCGGGGCGGCGCTGCAGGGCACAGCCGCGATCCTGCGCTTCATCGCGCGGTCCGGGGGCGCTGCGGCCGAACATCTGGTGCGTTCTTGCTCTTATCTCGCGCCCGCCGCGCCCGGGCAACCGGATCTGTCCCGCGCGGGCGCAGGGTTTTGACGTAAAACGCACCTCGCGTGTTTGCAGCTGGGCACCGGCCCGATAGGTATGCACGAGGTGGACGAGTGGCTGGCGTTTTCGTCGTCTCTCGAGGCCGGTCCGCAGTTCGACTCGATCTGCGCGGCGGTGGATGCCCAGCTGGCCCTTAGGTCGTACCTGTCGGGCCACGACCTCACCGTGGCCGACCTGGCCGTCTGGACCACGCTCACCAACAACATGCAGTTCGACAAGGCGAGGATGGTAGCCAGATAAGCCAATAGTTAGCATTCCATGGTCATCGTGGAGCACGATGCGCAGTCGCCATCCCAGAGCAATCAAGACGCCCCATGGAGTGGGCATGGGGCCTTACGATCAATGTAGTAGTTGCTATTACTAACATCTCGCCTTGTGCTTTTCGTGCTTTCGCAGGTGCTCAAGCAGGGCAAGCTCCCTCACCTCAACCGCTGGTACGCCCACATCGGTGCCGCCCCCGCGGTCGCTGAGGCCTTCGCCAAGGTGAGAGCAGCAAGTGCGGAATCATCACCGACGGTGTTGGTTGAACTCTGCGATCACTCCGAATCCCCGATCTTCTCTCGTTCGCAACAACGCACGGCCGTCCGCCGGTTTGCGACCATCCTCATGTTTGAACGTGCTTTCCGCCCATCACGATAACGTGCTCCGCCCCCGCCTTCCCCCGCCCCGCAGTACGACTGGCGCAAGGGCGGCCGCGGCACCCGGGAGACCTCCTCCCGCGCGGCCGAGGTCATCGGTCGCTCGAAAGGCGAGGGTGGCACGTTCGACATCGACCTCCCTGGCGCCAGGCCCGGCCACGTCGTCACGCGATTCCCGCCCGAGCCCTCTGGGTATCTGCATATCGGGCACGCCAAGGCGGCTTTGCTGAATGACATCCTGGCCAAGATCTATGACGGGCGCATGCTCGTGCGGTGCGTGGGGGTGTGGGGGTGGTTGCGGGTGTGGGTGTGGGTGTGGGGTGTGGGGGTGCGGGTGACACGAGAGAACGCTTTAGTGGTGATAAAAGCAATTATAGTAGTGCTAATCACCCATCACTGTCGCTGAACTTGACCGTCGCTTAATCCCTCCGCTTGCTCCATCCCCCTTCAGCTTCGACGACACGAATCCCAGCAAGGAGAAGGACGAGTTTGTGGACAACATCCTCAAGGACATTCAAATCCTGGGGCTCACCTTCGACAAGGTCACCTACACCTCGGACTACTTCCCGCAGGTGCGATGAGGGGGGCGGGGGTGGTAGGGTGGTAGGGTGGTGATGATTGATAGATTGTTGTTGTTAGTGCGTAAGCTACTCGAGTACTTGCTCACTCACCTCGCTCACTCAGTTACTCACAGTCACCTCACTCTCTCACCCCCCACCACCCACTCCCTCACCCCCAAACCCACTCCCCCCACTCCCCCACTCCCACCAAACTCCCTCCCTCCCTCACCACTCCCTCACCCCCTCCCTCAACTCCCCCCCCAGCTGCTTGACCTGGGCGAGCGCATGATCCGCGCGGGGCTGATGTACGCGGACGACACGCCCGTGGAGCAGATGAGGGAGGGGAGGCTGGCGTTACAGGCCAGCCCCTGCCGCAACCGCACAGGTGAGGGGGGGGAAGATGTATGTGGGGTTGTGTGAGTGACTGGGGGTGGTGGTGGGTGGCAGCAGCAGCAGTGAGGGTGGCGAGGGATGGGGGGATTATGTAACTGAATGTGGGACGGATGGTAGCTGCGGATCGTTGTAGATTAGGGAGCATCCTGTTGCTATGCTATGCGCATGCCAACTGTGCGCCATCGTAGCCGCCGTTTCCGGCCTCGGCTGGTGTCGCTGGCAAATCGCACGTTCGATCCCCGCCTCCGCCCCCTCCCCCAGTGGAGGAAAACCTGCGCCTTTTCGAGGAGATGAAGAAGGGGACCGCGGAGGGCGCCGCGAACTGCATGCGCGTGAAGATGGACCCCGCCAACGCCAACGGGTGCCTCCGTGACCCCGTCGCATTTCGCTGCAACCCCACGCCGCACCACCGCACGGGCACCAAGGCGAGTGGTGTAAGAGTAAATAGCAATAACGACTGCCTAGTGTAAGTATCGCTGATATTAGTACCAGCAATGGTGTGCAACCCCACGCCCCACTGCTGCCCTCTTCATCACTCACTCTCGTTTCCTATTCCCTATCGCAGTACAAGGTGTACCCCACGTACGACTTCGCCTGTCTCTTTATCAACCATTCATTCTCATCTTCTATCCTATCCCCATCATGCAGTACAAGGTGTACCCCACGTATGACTTTGCGTGTCCCTTCGTGGATGCGTTCGAGGGCGTCACCCATGCACTGCGATCCTCGGAATACAAGGACAGGGAGACGCAGTTCTACTGGTGAGGGATGACGGTGTTGTTGTTGTTATGTATATGTGGCAAATATGGGATAGATTGGGATAGATGATATGGAAAGTTGATGGGTGGGACACGGAGGCGCGGTTATTTTACTAAGGATGGGAAAGTGTTTACCATCATCCACACCACTCTCGCCCACGCCACCTAACCCCCCATCTCTCACCCCCCCCAACCCCACCCCCCCCCACCCCCCCATCCCCCCAGGATGCTCAAGCTGGAGCAGCAGGTCTGGCCCAGCCTCCCTGACGTGGTCATTTACGATTATGCCCGTCTCAGCTTCGTGCACACGGTGCTGTCGAAGAGGAAGCTGCAGTGGTTTGTGGACAAGGGCGTCGTGCAGGGGTGGACCGACCCCAGGTTCCCCACCGTGCAGGCGAGGGGGTTGGGATGGGGGTAGAGGGGTTGCTATCGATTGCGATTACAAATCGCTTGCTCGCCCACCCCCACCCCCACTCACCCATCTCCGCTAAGTTGTCCACCCCCACCTTTCCTGCTCATCCGCTCACTCTCACTCACACATCCACCCCCACTCACTCACTCCACCCCCACCCCACCCCCACTCACCCCCACTCACTCACCCACCTCACCCCACCCCACCCCATCACCCCCACCCCACTCACCCCCACCCCCCCCAGGGCATGATCCGCCGCGGTCTGACCCCCCACGCGCTGCGCGAGTTCATGATATCCCAGGGAGTGTCCAAGAACACCACGCTGCAGGAGTGGGACAAGATATGGGCCATCAACCGCCGCGTCATCGACCCGGTCGCGCCCAGGCACACGGGTGAGAGCAGGGGATGGGATGGGATGGTTATCATGGGATGGTTACTATGGGATACATGGGGTAATTGGTGCGCCGTCATTGACCCCATTGCCCCAAGGCACACGGGTGAGGGGGGAAGGCAGAGGGGGTGGATGAAGTGGGGTGGGGTGGGGTGCTGGGTATTGCGTGTCATGCGCTGCACTGCATAGATAAAGTCAGCTTGCATGTAGTATATCACTGCATTACATTCCCTATTCCCCATTTTCCCATTCCCTGTTTCCCTATTCCCCTCACCTCCAGTGATCGAGTCCCGCCGTGTTCCCCTTTTCCTCCACCATCCTCCTCTCATTTCAATTCCACACATATCATAATCCTTCCTTCCCCGCACGTCCAGTGATCGAGTCCCGCCGTGTGCCCCTTATTCTCTCCAACGGCCCCACGACGGTCGAGGTGGTGACGGTGCCGAAGCACAACAAGAACCCTGATGTGGGGAAGAAGGCGTCCTATAGGAGCAGCCGCGTGTGGGTGAGTGGATGGGGGAGGGTGGGGTGGGTGGGGGTGTGTGGTGGGGTGGCAGTGGGGGTGGCAGTGAGGGTGCACGTGTGGGGCGGGAATGATGTAATAAACACATCCTTGTCATTACTGGTTGTTATATCTCTCTATATACATACACATTTCATCCAACCCCCATTCCCTCTCCCCCTCACCCCCAGATCGAGGACGCCGACGCTGTTCTCCTCTCCCCCAACGAGGAGGTCACCCTCATGGCATGGGGCAACTGCATCATCCGAGAGATCGTCAAACACCCCGACGGCCACATCGAGGCACTGAAGGGGGATTTGAACCTGGCCGGGGATTTCAAATCGACCAAGCTCAAGCTGACGTGGCTGGCGGACGTGGTGGAGTTGGTGCCAGTAGTTATGAAAGAGTTCGGGTATCTGCTGACCAAAAAGAAGATCGAGGAAGACGAGAGATTCGAGGATTTTGTGAACAAGTGAGGATTATGTACTGGGGATATGTGGATGGGTGGGGTGGGGTGGGGTGTTTGTAGCAGTGAGAGTGGGGGTGCTTGTTATGGGTGAGAGATTCGAGGATGTCGTGAACAAGTGATGGTTGCTTGGTGGTTGGTAATTGCTTGCGAATGGATGGATAGAGCTGCTGTTGCTTACTCGCCCACCCCCACATCCCCACTGCCACCCCCTTCCCACCCCCACTACCCCACACCCACGCCCACCTCACCCTTACCCCCACCCCCTCCCACCATCCTCCCAGGAACTCCGTCACCACCACCGAAGGCCTGGGCGACCCCAACATGCGCAATTTGAACAAGGGCGACATCATCCAGTTGGAGCGAAAGGCCTTCTTCATCGTAGAGCAGGCCATGGGGGTGGCGGGGCAGGGGATCGTGCTGCACCGCATCCCGGACGGGAAGCAGGGGTGATGGGGAGAGGGATCGTGCTGTGGGGAGCAGGGGTTGGGGGGTTGGCTAATGGGGGTGGCATGTAGTTGGTCTGTTGGGGTGGTGGCGCGACGAAAGGGCGTTCAAGAAGCGTGCCTTGGACCAGCGGAGTCCCTGCGAACGTGCTCTGGTCTGGCGCGGGCGTTTCGATCAAACGTGCTTTGCGCCGGACGAACTAAGTGTGACCTGAAAGGACGTGGCTTGAAAGGACGAAGACAAGGCATTAAACATGATTGGCACAAGTCTCAAGCGTGCATGTGTAGTGTCGACTGGCGCATGCCTTTCGCACAAAACCGTGGACAGCAATTTCTCAGCCTTTACTCCGCCCCTCACCCCCCCCTCCCCCTCGCCGCCACCCCTTCCTCCATGTCACCCCCCAGCATCAGCTCCGCCTCCGATTCCGCCACCGCCCGACTCATCTCCACTTTCATCGAATCAGGGCAGCCGTCCATGACGCCACGGAAAAGTTTCCTGCAGAGCGTCAGAGAATAGAAGAGAATGGAGAGGGTTGATGTTAATTGCATGTGTGAAGGACAGTATTGACACATCCCCAGTCTCGCAGCCCACCTCACGCCAACCCACTCACCACACACCACCCACGCCCACACCACCACCCCTCACGACCCACACCCCCACCCTCTCATACCACCCCCCTCATCCCCACCCCCTCACCTCAAATCTCTCGCCCGGTACAGCGACCGCCCCACGATCTCCTGCAGCACGATCCTCTTGAAGTACAGCACGAGGCTCTCGCCCCTCTTTCGTGCTGCGCCCTGGATGGGGTCAGGCGCGCTCAGCACAGCACCCCAGTCCACGCCGGGTTTGGTGGAAGCAGCGGGGGCGCTTTCTCTGAAGAGGAGAGAAAGCAGAGGGAAATCGTTGAATATCTATGGACAGGACTGCCATGCATAGACTAGGCAAGCGCATCGCACCGCCCCAACGCTCATTTCTCTGTATCACCAACCATCCCCTCCCTTCATATCAAGTATATAACCTTAACATCGACACTCCCAGTCACCCACCTGCCCCTCCCCGCCCCCGCCGTCCCCCCAGGCCGGCTGGCGACATGCTCAGCCACACCCGCACCCACACCCCCAGCACGTCCCGCCACCCCACCGCCCTCCGCCCCGACCCCAGCTGCGTCCCGCGATGCCCCCGCCGCATCAACGTTTTCGAAATCATCATCGCTGGATTTGAATTCCCGATCGATGCCCCGGTGGGTGGGTGCGGTGCGTGGGCGGGTGCGGGCGTAGGGGTTGTTGGGCACCCATGTGCAGAGGCTCGCAGCCACGCGGTTGCGGTTCGTGCGCACGCCCAGCGCCGGTGCGGGGTGCACTGCGGAAGCGGGCGGGGGAGATGGAAGGGTTGCAATGCAATGGTGGGCAGGCGTTTGCAACGACCGGACCGCTCTGTGTAGCACGCTGCTGCACAATGCTCGCTCAACACGCACCCGAGAGGTCCCAGGGGTTCTTGCGCCGCTCGTTCGGGGCGTACATGGCGGATATGCGCCGGTGCATGTGGTGCAGCTGCGTCAGATGCCGCGCCGTGCCTGTCTCCGTCTCTAAGACCTTCGCCCGCCGATTGGCGCTGACCTGGGCCGGCGTCGGCACCGTGCAGCATTGGCTCTCCCGATTTGAGTCTTTCTGGTACAGCCCGGCCACGCGCCTGCGGCTCAGCGCGTCCACCGGCCCGTCCGCGCGAGGGTACCGAGAATTCACTTTCCCCGTGCGCGCGGCCTGGGCCACCCGCAGGTCGTGGCTGCGGAGATTGTTCGCGATCTCCTGCGGCGAGTGTAGCGGACGCGGGCGCTCGCGAGGCCAGCAAGCGCTACCGGGGCTGCACCGCTCACAACAGAATGCGAAGCCCCCGCGCGAGGCGAGCCGTGGTCGCTGACCTGCGCGCCTCCTATGTTATTGTCATCTAGGTAAAAGCGCTTGACTCGTTGCATTGCTGCGAGTTACGCAGTCCCGCATCGCCCCGGCGGGGCCCCAAGCGATGGATGCGTGCCAATCCACGTTACCAGCGATTATTTGAAGCTACGCCAGGCTGGCAGACGCAAAGAGAGTGCGCAGTGATGTCGGGAGCGAGCCTCATGCATTGCAAGGTCCAAGCAACGCAGAGGCAGACGCTCTCACGGTCTCTGACGATTGCAAGAGGGAGCCGAGCTAAAGCTAGCGCTGTGAGCCTCCCTGTCATCCATTGCGCCCAGCGTCTGTCGACTGCCTCGCGCGCAAACGATGATCCAGAACGAGGAGATCACTTCAGACTCCCTGGTGTGTGTCCGTTGCTTCTCAGATCCAACGCAGCTTTTGGACCTTTGCTTGGTGGGATGGACGGCGAGTTAAGCGTCGACCAGCTGCGGGAGCGGCTGAAGGGGCTGAAGGAGCTCGTGGACGAGGGGCTCTTCACCCAGGTGCGCGTCGCGACCATTCCCGCCCGCGCCGATCGCGGGACGCCGCAATGACCGCCGTGCGGCATGCTCGGCATTCCGCGCGCAAGAGTGCGGCCCCGGCACGCGCCTGCGGGGCCGCGCCGGGCTGCCAGGGGCGCCCTCGTTACGAATCCGGGCGCCGACGGTCCGGGGTCCCGACGCGCGTATCCCTGCGTCCGGCGCCCAGGAGGACTACGACCGCATGAAGGGGGCATATGTGGCGGCGGAGGTGATTAGCGTCGGCCGCCGCACGGGCATCGTGTCGAGCGGGACGGAGGAGCAAGCCATCAAGCGCGCCTTCTGGGAGTCCGTGACGTCCGCGCGGTCCGCAGGCGGACGGGAAACGGCGTCGTACGACTTTTACCAGATCAGGTGCCGCGTTGGGAGGCCATGGGGCGCAGCGAGCCGCTTTGCGCGGGGTAGAACTCGCAACTCGCTCGCTCGACTAGTTAAAAACGCTCCCCGCTGCCCCTCGCGAGCCATCGGACTTTGGTAGACAGCAGATGTTGATCTTTATAACATCGGCGTCGTCGCGCGCGCACCCGCAGGAGCCCGAGCAGCCAGCCGGAGACCCCGCACGGCACGCGTGCCGCACCCACTCCCCACAACACGCGCGCGGCGCCCACGCCAGTCCCGACGCCGTCCCAGGGCCCCTCCCGCGCCCAATCCCGCGCGCATTCCGGTCATTCCACGCCGGTTCCGCGGGCGCTGTCGCACGGGAGGTGAGCGTGGTTACGAGTGCTTTCTGTCCTTCGCTGCGCCGCGCTGCCGCAGCGTTGCCGCTGCAGTGACGGAAGTCGGTATGAATGCGATCCAAAGATGCCCGCTCTGCGCCGCAGGGCCTCGCAGGACCGTCCCCCTGGTCTGTCGACGCTGCCCCCGCTCGTCGACAACGAGGGTGGGCCAGTTGCGGCACAGCAGGTGAGGGATGGTGGGTGTGGTTGAGGCAACAGGATGACAGACAGTGCTTGGTATGTACCGTTGCTGTCCTCATCGCACAGGCACCTGTGACATCAATATCACGATCAATGACGCTCTCCCCATCGCAGGCCAAGGACCCACGCCAGCTCCCAGGCGCCGTGGCACTCCCGGGCATGGCCGCGCTGCAGGTGGGGCATATGGGGACATGGCAACAATCATGACGGAGATTCATTTCATGGTTACTATCAACTCACTGCGCTGTTGCCATCTCACACTGCCCTCAATCACCACCCACAGCCCCCTCACACACACACACACACACCCAACCCCCCCACATCACCCCTATCCCCCTCATCAACCCCACCCCCACTCACCCACCCCACTGAGCCACCCCACCCCACCTCACCAACCCCCCAGAACGGCCGCCCCCCCCACGCCCTCCGCCCCGTCTCGAGCGCCCAAAGCGACTCGACGGGCAACGACGACCCAGCGCCACCCACATCCATCGACGGACACCAATACGCCACCCCATCCGCACCCTCCGCCCCCGCTGCCCCCAACACCCAACCTATCGCATCAACCACGGACGATCACCCCTCTGTCTCTGTCCCTACTATGTCAGTGCCAGTGCCCTCGCGTCAGGGTTCAGCGGCAGGGACGGTGGACCGCGCCCCGCCCCGGGGTACGGTGGTCAACGAGGGTAATAACCTGGCGGGGATCGGGTTCGACCAGGCGATCGCGGCGGAGTACAAGCAGCTGCTGCAGGTGAATAGGGGTTGGAATGGTGGATTTGTGGAGAACGTGATGTGGGGCGGTGCTCCTAATGACACCACAGCAACTGACCCACACTGTGCAATTGACCCTCACACAGCAGATAGTACCTCCACTACCCCTGCGTCTCTCACCCCCACAGCGCGGCGCGTACATGTGGATGATATTCAAGATCGAGGACGGCAAGGCGGTGGTGATGGAGACGACGGGCGACCCTGGCACGAGCTGGTCTGACCTGATGGACCACCTGCCACAGCACGAGCCTCGTTTCGTGCTTTACGACCACCACTTCCGATTGGGCGACGGGTGCCAGTTCAACAAGCTGGTGTTTGTGGTGTGGGCGCCGGAGAGCGCGCCGGGTGAGTGGTGGGGGAGGGGGGGGGAGTGGGAGATATGGGGGGTGGGAGGGGAGAGGGAGTTGGGATAGATGAGAGAGGAAAGGGAGGTGGGAGGCGGAAGCACGAGTCAGTAAACACGTAGCTGACTACGATTGCCAACGATTGGGTCCTGTCACTAATAATATTCCCTCTCCCCCTCCCCCCAGTGCGCCTCAAGATGCTCTACTCATCACTCACTCACTCATCATTCAATCTCATTTCTCTGAATCAATTACCCCCCTCTCTCCCCAGTCCGCCTGAAGATGCTCTACTCTGCGGGCAAGGACGCACTGCGCCGCAACTTGCCGGGCGTGACGGTGGAGATGCAGGCGTGTGACTGGGAGGACATGTCTCTGGCGGAGGTGGATGCCCGGGTCCGGGCCATCACGCAGGGGGGGTGAGGAGTGGTGAGGGTGGTGATTATGAGAAAGTGGGGGGAGGGTGGTGGTGGGTTATTACGGGGGGGGGGCGATGAGGGTGCATGAGAAAGCAGGAGGTGGTGGTGGGAATGTGCTTACCACAGATGGGGGACGCAGCTTGTCTGTTTATGTCACTATCTATCGCTTGATGTCTTTCGCTCGCCGTCAGCAGAGGCGGGGATTGAAAGCGAAAGAGCGAGAGAGCGATGAGTCGATATTGCCACATGCCCGCTGCCACACAGTGTGTTTGCCAGTGATGCCCACCCGTGTCAGATGGCCACAAGGAGTTCAAATTACAGAGTGCTGCGCATCACAGATCGCTTCAGCGTTAACCCTTGCGCACTTCTGACACGCCACAGCCCCACTCCTCGCCAACCGCACACCACACCCCAGCAACCACCCTGTCCGTGCAGCTGCAACTTTAAGCACAAAGCAACCGCAGCTGCGTCAGGGCAGCTGAGTCAGGAAGGGCGAGGGGGCATCAGAAACGCTCCCCTCCCCGCCCCCCGCCTCCACAAACGCCCCCCACCCCGCACCTCCCTCATGCACCTCCTCCTCCCCACCCTCTACACCCTCTGCAACTTGGTCCAATTGCCCATCCCCACTCTTGCTCTCATCAACACCCTCCTTGCCACCACCCACCCCACCCTCGCCACCCTCACCGCCCTCGCCACCCTCACCGCCCTCGCTATCCCCACCCAACCCCGCACCCTTAGTCACCTCTCCCCCCACCGCCTGAGCATTCGACTCTCCCATCTCATCCCCACCCAGCCCACTCGCTGCCGCCACGCTGCTCTCTTCCCCACCCACCGCCACCGTCACACTTTCATCGATGTTACCAGCCCCATGCTCGCCACCATCCCTATCAATCCCATCACCCCCACCATTGAGCACCCCTCCATCCCCGCCCTTCACAGCACCAGTCTCGCCGCTCCCTTCGCTGCCACTGCCCACAGCGCCACCCACCCCCGCCTCATCGCCACCCTCCCCACCCGTCGCCTCCACCACCCCCTCCGCCATCACCCCCGCGCTATCCCCCAGCTCCACCCCGCCACCGCCACCACTGCTCTCAGATTGCGCGCTCGCCGCCACCCCCTCGCCCATCCCCGCATCTCCATGCTTAGTCTGCTCAGCATCCCCGCTCAGCTTCCCGTCGCCATTCTCACCCACCCCACCTCCGCCCTCACCCCCCTTGTTTGCCCTGCCCTTGCCCCCCTTACGCACTCCCTCGTTGCTACGCTGCTCCTTCACCCTTCCATCAACACCCTTGCTCCCACCCTCTTTCTTGCCCATGCCCACCTCCTCATCGCCACCCCTGCTCACCCTCCCACCCTCCACCCCCGCATCCCTCCCCTTCGCCCCACCCCTCTCCCCGTCATGCTCAGTTGCGCTACCATTCAAATCTTCATATACTTGATCGATCCAGCCCCACGCAATGATGCTCACACGGCCAAGGCTGTGCTGGCGAGATGGGGGCACCTGAGGGATGCCGTGCTTCCACTGCAGAACACGAAACACACAGAAAAGGTTTTATTGATAAGAGATGTTTGAGTCATGATATGGACGCAGCGATTGCATCGGTAGATGCACAGATGGGGCTGACCATGGCACTCACCTCCACATGCAAACCCTCATACTAGCCCCCAACACCCCACCCCACCCCTCACCTCCACGTTCACGTCCCTCCCAAACACAAACCACCGTATCACCATACCCCCATACACCACAACCACCCCTCACCTCCACGTTCACGTCCCTCCCAAACGCGTACATTGATCCGTTGGGCAGCGGCGCCGACACAACGGCCCCCGTCCGCATGTGCTGAAAGGCCACCTCCCTCTCCGCCCCGAATGACGCGGCCACCGTCGCGTTTTGTTTCTTGGCTGCCCAGGGCTTGATGGCGGCAGCATCATGGTGGAAGGGCTTCCAATCTACGAGGGGAGATGAGAGGGGAAAAGGGGTTATAATTTGAGATGTAGAGTTAATTGTCAGTACAACCAGCCCATTACAACCAGCCATCCATTCCATTGGCACCCTCACCCGCCGAATCCTTGTACCAGTTGAATCGCGTGGCCTGGATGCGCATGCCGAAGTAACTGGACATCCGGTCAATCACTGCGACTGGGGACCACATGACAAGGGTGGCAGTGGTGGCAGTGAGGCAATGGTGGCAGCGGGGGAAGTGATGGCAGTGGTGGCAGTGGGGGCAGCGTGGCAGTGGTGGCAGTGTGGCGGCAGTGGCGGTGGGGGCACAGTGGGGCGGGGGTGGCACAGGTGGGGACACAATGGCGGTGTGATCAGCAGGCGAGAGGGTTGAAAGGGACAAGAACAACGGCGTTGCCAAAGAGACCTTTCTATCACACTGCCCATGTCCCGCTCGCCTTTGCGGAACGTGGGCGACGCCTTCCAGTCGTACTTGCTGTCGTTGGCAATCCAATGGGAGTCCTCGTGCCACGTCACAAACACGTCGTGGGTGCCTGCGGGGGGCAACACGCGATGCACACATGTGCACGTTCATGTTTACATGGACAAGTACCCATGTCTGTGCATGCCCACATTCATGACCATACCCATGCCCACATCTACAAGTGCCATATCCATGCATGCCCACATCCATGACCACCTCTGCGCCCCCCACCACCCACCACGCCCACCGCACCCCCACCTGCGCTCTTAATCTCGTTCAGCAGGCTCTCGTAAACACTCCCGTCGCTTTCCGCGCAAAAGAAATCGGTGCCGATCACCACGTCACGGCCCACGTACGGTCGCGGGAAGCGGGGCACGGGCGGGGCCACCACAACGCGCAGGTCGGCGGGGCGGTGGGTGGCAACGGGGTCGAACGACGTCGTGTTGACCCCGCGGCGCTCCGCCAGGGGAGCGCGGTCCGCGCGGGAACCGGACCGAGCGCTGTTCTGCCTCTTGCGGGGAGCTGCCGCGGCGTCGGGCTTCGCTGGCGCGTCGCGGGAAGGGGCGTCAATTACGGTGGCTTGCAGGCGCTCGTTGCGCGGCCCGGCGTCCTCCCCGGCGCGGCGCGGGGCCGGCTGCCGCGCGTAATCGCTTCCCGGAGCGGACGCGACCTCGCGCGGCGCCGGGGGCGGGGCCGCTGCGCCGGGCTTGCCGCCAGCATGCGGAGCGCGGTCACGCTGCGCCTGCCTTGCCGCGCCGGGCTCCCGGTGGCGATCCCCGCTGTCCCCGGAGCGAGATTTGGGCCTCTGTATTTCACGCAGGGGACCTCCGCGCTCGGCGAGCGCCGCGTCGCGCGTCGAATCGCGGAGAGCACGGACCATGATCTTCATCCCCGGGCCCTCCCTCACTGCGGGCCCGGGCACAGCGCGATGGTGCGGACGACACTCTTGCCTCACGTACGAAGCGGCGGCGATGCAGGGGTCGTGCGCGCAGCAGCCAGCGGCCCACCTACGGTCCGAGGCCGCTCCGCCACCTCCCCGTCCCCGTCCTGCGCGGGAGGTGCCCGCGCAGCCCGATGCTCGACGTGAAGGCCACCCAACCCATCTGTAGACACGTGTCGCACGGTTTTCAGCATCGCAGAGGACCGGGATTCGCGCAGAAAGCCGACAGTGTGTGGGCGCGCTAGCAATCAGCTTTGATGAGACGCAGACAGCGCGAGAGATTTGCCCGGTGCGCACAACTGCACCGCGATAAGCGCAGCGGCATTTCATCCGCGCGGAAGATGCGCTTGGTTGGGTGCACTGGCGCTCTCTTGCGTTTAGTTGCGGCAAAATCTGAGCCGGCGCCCCTCCCCGCACCATTCCATGCACGTCTGGGTGTGTGACTGTTCACGGAAGAGCTCCGCACACAGTCAACAAGACAGGCCGCATGGCAGGCGCGCAGCCAGCCACGGTCGTCCCGTTGTTCGTCTCTGCAGCGCAGGTGGCAGAGGTGAGCAGCAAATCCAGCATCCTGCAGTCCCAATCTTTGAGCTGGGCATATCCAAGCTGAGCATGTCCAAGCTCGTCCCCCGCAGTGGCTCGGCGACGCTGACACGCTCGTGGTCGACGTGCGCGATGACGACTTCCCCGGCGGGAACTTGCGGGGCGCGGTGAACGTCCCCGTGGACAATTTCGAGTCGGATGAACAGATCCATGCCTTCGTGCAGGTTGTCCATTAGTTGCCATCGCGCACGCCAGCACTTGCATGTCCCGGGGCTCCGTCCCTTGCACACAAACCCAGTCATCTCATCTTCCCGCTTTGTGCAGCAACACGGCGTGTTGTCCAAGACCCGCGTAGTCCTCCACTGCATGCTGAGCCAGCAGCGGGGCCCGTACGCCGCCTCACGCCTCGCGCGATGGTTCACGCGTCGGCTGCAGTCGGGCGCCCTTGGAGCATCGCAGCACGTTCCCACAGTGCTCGTGATGGACGGGGGATACCGCGGATTCCGGAGGGAGTTTGAGGGGCGCCCAGAGCTGTTCGACAACTTAAGGGGGCAGCCGCTCGCGAGGCTGACCAGCTGACGAGAGAGGGCGCGGTGGAGTGAGTGACGTGGCCTGATGGATGCAAGTAGTGATAGCAGTGACTGACAGCACGACCTAGACTGTGATGAGCTAGAACATTGTAAGTACGCCAGTGTGACTGTCGCGATGACCCAGCCGGCAGGGCGCTGGCCAGTAGACGCAGATGCATAATTTGAACGCCCTAGTTGCTCAGGCATCTAGAAGATATTAACTGTGCGAGTGTGAAAGGAGAAACAGGCGCGGGCAACCATCCTCAGCAGCAGCTCATCCGCAGCACAAACAGCGACAGTCGTCGCACCCCCAGCCATATCTCATCCGCAGCACGAGAAGTGCCGGTTGTGGTACCACGTCTCCCTTTGATATACCATCAAATCTCATCCACAGCACGAGAAGTGTCGGTTGTGGTACCACGTCTCCCCCTGGGGCGCCGCGATCTCCTCGGCCGTCAGCCTCTCGTCCAGTCTCGGTGATAGCGTGAAGAAGTCCACCACGTTGGCCCAGGGGCCGTGGTTGAAGGCCAGCGAGTGCTCGGGGAGGCCGTCCAGGTACCACAGGGCTGCAAGGGGGTGTGGGGTTGTGAGGGAGAGTGGTGTGAGGTTGTTGAGGGGTGCAGGGGGTGTCAGGTGGTGAAGCATCACAGGTCTGGGGAGATGCAGGGCCGGGCAGCGAGAGACTGGCAGCGACAGACTGCCTCAAGCCCTGCGTGTGCCCAACCAGGTGTCCTAGCTGCTACTGTATTGTTGATGTTACTGGAGCAGTGATTGTATCCTAACCCTCACTCACCCGTGGGGTGGTCTTCCTTGGTTTGCTCGTACGTGGTGCTGTTGGTGAGGATGAGGTAGACCTGCCCCACCCACAGGAGGCACATGGGCACCATGATGAAGGCGAGCAGGATGGCCGTGACGACCAGGAGGGTGTCCCCCGATGCCCACTTGGCCCACTTCATGCTGTAAGCGAACGCCTCGCAACACGCCGAGAAGGCCCAGGTCACCAGGACGGTCTGCGCACATGTGAGGGGTCGTCGTGGGGTTTGTTGTGAGTGTTATGGGCAGAGCTGGTGGGGACGGAGAGGAGAGAGCGAGGTGAAGAGAGGAGAGAGAGAGGTGAAGCTCGTGTGCGGGGTGTCGCGGCACAGTGGAGCCACTGTTACAGCTCGTGTTGCATGCATCGTCTACTGGAAGTCGTGGCAATGCCGTCCCTCGCATCGCTGGCTCGCCTGGGTGGTGCTGAATGCAAAGAAGAGCCGCTGGTTGTCGCGCCCCACGCAGTTGCCCACCCACACGCAGTGGTGGTCGAACCGACGCACGCACCGACCGCAGTCGTAGCAATGCTGCGGCACAGGGGGCGCAGTTACGAAAGCGGTGAGTTGCTAAAGCAGTGGGCTGCGAGTTGCGGTGGACATACCGACACACGTGCCGGCAACCATCGCAGTCGCATTTGCACTCGCAATCGCAGTCGTAACGCCGCAGCTCCTCCGCACCTTGACGCGCGGCGCCTGCCACAGCCCGCACTGCCCGCAGTAGCGTCCTATGGGCCCCACGTCCCCGTGCTCTGGGTCCCTCCCCGACTCGGGATCGTACCGTATCACCGCCACATTGCGCTTGGCGGACCCCAGCAGGCCGCTGCGGAGCGCGCGCTGGCCGTCGGCGGGGCCGCGCTCGGCGTCTCTCCCGCCGGCGGCCGTCGCGCGCTCCGCCCCGGGATGCTTGGGGCCGCCCTCTTGAGACTCGGCCACTGGGCCAGGGCCAGCGCGCGCGCCACGAGGCATGAGGGTGCTCGCGGGCGGCTCGTCGCCCTCGGGAGCCGGCCACAACGCGTGAGCGTGGCTGTGGTCATGTCCATGGTCATGCCCATGTGCATGTGTGTGGCTGTGGTTGTCGTGGGAGTGGGCGTGGGCGCCGTTGACGGGGGCGAGCGCGACCTCCCTCTCACGTCCGGCGTCCGCCAGATAGACGGCGCGATTGGCGTCTGGAGCGCAGGAGACGGGAAGCAAGGCTTGGCACGGCATCGCATGGTGCGTCGTCACATGGTGCGTCGTCACATGGTGCGTCGTCACATGGTGCGTCGTCACATGCGGCCCGATACGCCGCCCCCACCAGCCCAAGCCCCTCGCGCAGACATCTGCAAGCTCACCTGAGGTGGCAGCGTGTCCCCGGAAAGCCTGGTGCTCCTCCCCCGCATCGACGTAGCCCGGCTTGGACCTCGCCACGATCACGTACAGCAGCACGTTCACGAAGAACACCGCAAAGAAGACTCCGGCGTAAGCGGGGTAGTTGTAGTTTGGCATCGGATCCAGGCTCTCGTTTTGCTGCGGGAAGGGAGGCAGGGCGGGCTGTCTTCAAGCGCACTGCGGGGGCGTGCAAGCGACGAGGGTCAGGGCCGGGGACGCACCGGGGTGGTGGGGTCGTCGTATGCCGTGTGCTGGCGCTTGCCGATGAGGCCCATGCGGATCGGGCTCTGCGGGGTCGAAAGGCAGCGGGCTGTGAGAGGGGCGTGGCGGGGCGCAGCGGTGTCACATCGCAGGGCGCAGCCGAGCACCTCCGGGAAGGTGCAGAGGACCGCCATCACGTATATGTGCAGCGCGAAGAAGACCGCTCGCGCCGCGGCATGACCGATCCTCGCTTCGCGCAGCCTCCGGACGCGGAAGTCCTTCGAATCTTCTGCAGGCGACGTGCGCACTTCGCGGTCGCTGAGAGCGGCGTCTTGGCCCCGGCCACGCAGTCGCCGGGTCACACTCGCCCAACCAAAGCGCTCGACGCTGCTATTGGCAGGAAAGGCCGCTCCGCGGCCCGCGGACCAGGGCGGGCGCACTCACCGTCCTGCGTGCCCCGGCAGCAGCCGTTGCAGAGGGCGTTCGATGCCTTCAGCGCCGCCTCCCCTACCGCCCTTCCCTTCGCTGCCGGGGGTCCCGGCATCCGGTCTCCAGGGACGCAACGGTCCCTAGGGCTGGGGGAATCCCGCGCACGAGCCAGGGAGCGCGCCAGTCGTCGTCGCGGTGGACCGATATGTGTTACCCAATAGCCACTGCAGGGTTGCCCACCGCGTCGCGCGCGGACGAGGACGCCCGCACCCTCGGGTGAAACGCCAGTTTGCACGCCAACTCTCACGGAAAGGGCGCGTCGCGATTTCGACGCCTCGGCGATCATTCATGTGACTTCTTCAACGAGAACATGGACTCGCTGGGTCGTCAAGGGAAGGGGGGGGCGATACTGGGCCAAATATACGCGAAATATTGCTCAACTACTGGGTTCTAGGCCATAATCGGCCTGCGTGCTGCCTCCGCGCGCCGGCGGGGCCACTGCTGCTCAGTCATTGCTGGTCATCGCCGTCATACCCGTCGTCCCCGCCCACCTGCGGCAGCGAGCGCGGAGAGGTTCGGCAGCGAAACCAGCACGCCGCTCAGGCAGGCAGTCGAGGCCGGGGGGGAGAGCCCGGCGAGAGGCGGGGCTGCGGAGTGGCGGGCTGCCCGCCCTGCGCCACACTCGCCGTGGGGGATCCGCGCCTCCTGCTCCGCTTCGTGTGGCTGATGATCGCAGCAAGGTCCTCCTGCGGCGAAGGACGTCAAGGAAGCCGTCGGCGAGGTACCCTCCTTGGGAACTCGCGCCGCAGCTCGAGCCTTGCAGGGAACGGCCAGGGAAAGCATATCGCCGCCGAGCGGGCCCGGGGAATCCCCCCAAGCCACTCCCCCGTCGCACGGGATCGGTATCAACGCGCGCAGCGAGCCGGGGCGCGAATGGGGTGCTGGGGAAGCGCGGGCGCGCCCTTCCCGCATCCCCGTCGAAACGGGCCCGCGGCTGGACGGGCGAGCCTGCAAACCGCCCAGCAGCGAGCATCGGAACAAAACGCATCGGCCGAGGTGGGGGGAGCGCGGCTAGACCTCGGCCAGCGTGCGGGGGACCGATCGTTGATGGCAGGCAGGCGAGCGGCCGGGCTCACGTCGATTTCATGGGGCTGGATGGCCCACTGCCAGAAAGGCCGCTTATATGGCAGCTGCAGCTGCTGTGGGGGTATTGGCATTGTCTCGGGGCGCAGGGAGAGCGCGGGGGCGCTGCAGGAGCTGCTGAAACGACGACCCGATGCTGCACGAGGGACGCGAGGTGCTTTGCGACGACGATTTGGCCGCCGGGGCGCGGGATGAGCGTTTAAGCTGGCCCAGCCAGAACCAGGGCTTTCACAGGGCTTTCCCTACCCCGCCACCGCGACGCTGCGGCACGGTGGCACGCCCCGCCCTGTGCAGCCAAAAACCATGAGGAGCTGGAGGTCCGGCGGCCCACCCGCACGGAGGTCTCTGGGCGCCACATGGCATCCAACGTGCTGAGACCCGGGCCGAGTCCGCCAACGCTCCTCAGCGGCACGCGCACGGGGCGGGGCAATCACTGCGATCCTTGCGACAAGGACGTGGCCACGGCCCTGCACGGAGGCGCAGGTGGAGGGCGGGGTTGGCAATCCTCAAGGCGCCTAAAGCAGCAGGCGATCCACGAGGGCACGCCCAGCGCTCGCGCGCGCCCTAGAGCCTCCTCGAAGCTGACCTGGTCGCGTCGATGTAGCGCGCGAGGCAGTTGGACAGGCAGCGCTCCTCTGAGCTCGACAGCGTCGCCCCCGGCTTGTCAATGCACTGCGGGAGCGGCGGGGAGGCGTGTCGCGCGGCCGCCGGCAGGCCATCTACATTGGCAGCATCCAGAGAAGCGCGCCGGGGCCAGGCTCTGCCGGGCCGTGCCGCAGGCGCCCTGCGTGGCATCGGCGTGAGCAAACCTGAGCGATGCACGCGCGGGTCCGCCGTGTTTTAACCACCATGCGTCACCTTATCGAAGCACTTCTCCCGCACGGTCGCGAAGAAGCGCATGGCCTCCTCCTGCTGCATGGACATTTGGACCTGGGAAGGCGATGCGGCTTTGGGGCGTGGAACAGCGCAGACGGGGCGGGCGGAGCGTCAAGACAGAGCGCATGCGAGGGCATGGCTCTCCGGGGCCAGCCTCGTGGACAGCCCGCGACGGGACGGCTCTGCATCCCTCGTCAGCAACCTCGTCCGTGGCCCACGCACCGCAGACATCAGCTGCTCCTCGTTCAGGTGCCCCCCCGCTCCCGCCTGGCCCGGAGGAGGGGCCCCGAAATCCGCCATCGCGCTGCTCGCCAACGACGAGAGTGTGTTGACGAGGATCCGATCGCCGGGGTCGAGGGCGCGTGGCAGCGAGCCAGCCGTGAGACGATAGGGCGCGGGAGGATACGAGGGGGATTGCGAGGGGGACAGCGGCGCGAGGAGCTCACGGAGGACTTGCTGGAGGGTGGGGGGACGCGAGGGTGGACGTGACCGGGACGAGTTCTGGCGGGGAGGGTAAACAACTTGGGCGGCTGTGTCATTGCCAAGGCCCCGCCACCACCCTTGCCCTACTTGAAGTGGCGGGGATGCCAGCTCCCACGTTCGTCCGAGCTCGCTAACTACATCGGAAGTGACTTTGACGGGCTCTCTGGCCGTAGACCGCTGTTCCCAGCGCCCTCGGCCCCTCACGCCGCTTTTGTACGTTCCACTCTCTTCAGCCGGCGCCTCGTCATCGCTGGGGCCGCGCCGGGGTGTCCAGGAGGGGAGGGAGTCGGTTTTCCACCCGCTGTCCGAACAGGAGCTCGTCCCCTGCTCGCCGCGTGCATGTCGGAGCTCCACAATGCCGTGGAGATCCTGCGGGACCGGCTTTTCTTCTCCTGCGTGCGGGACTTGACAGGGCTCAGGCAAGGGAGGAAGGGGCCCTCGCGGAGCGGCGGGGCGCCTCGCCGCGCCGCGCCCTCGCGGCCAAGCGCGCGTGACGGCCTCTCGAGCGCCTTGGGACATCGTCGATCGCCCCAGACCCGCCCCCTCGCCCCCGCCCGCTCAGATCGCTCCCCCAGGGCAGCACGGCCTTTTGCGTCGACAATGAGCTCATATATGAGCCATTTTTCGCGGACTTCGGCCCACTGAATATGGGACAGGCCTATCGCTTCTGTGAGAAGTGCGACGCGCTCGTCCGCGACGCCGAGAAGCGGAACGCCCGGGTCTACTTCCTCGCCCAGGCCCAGCCTAATTTCCGGGCCAACGCATGCGTCCTGATCGGCATCTACCAGGTGAAGATTGCCCCGTGACCTCGAACTCCGCCCCCCCGCCGCGCCGGCGACCCCGCGCGGCCGCGCGACCCCGCCGGAATCCCTCTTATCTCTCTCCGGTCGCTCCGGCGATCGCGGGGCGCCTCGGGAGGCCCCCCAGCGTCCTTGCGCCCGGGACTGCCCGTTCGGGCGCCCATGCGGTCGCCGCCGCAGCCCCCCCCCCCCGCGCTCCCTCCTCGCGATCGCTCCGCGGTTCTTTCGATCGCACGCGCGAGCTGGACCCGCCAGACGCGCGTCGGGGCGCCGCGGCGCGCTGGGCGGGGTCCTGCCTCCCCTTGCATCTGGCCCCGCGCGTTTGATTTTCCACGTTGCGCCTCTCCCTACCCCGCGCACGCTTCTCCTCACAGCCTCTCTCGGCGCCCCGCCCGGCCCCGGGCCGCCCTTCCCGCGCCCGCGTGGGCCCGTTTCCCTGCCCTGGGCCCCCGTCTCAGGGTGGCCAGCTGGCGTGCGCCGGCGGGCGCTCGGAGCGCATCGCCTTTGTCGCCCCCGCGTCACAACTTCCGGCTCTCTCCCCCCCGCGCAGGTGATGGTGCTGGGGAGGTCCGCGGAAGAGGCGATTCGGCTGATTGAGGGCTTTGGTCCCTTCCAGCCCTATCGGGACGCCTCCTGCGGCCCTTCCTCCTTCCCCCTCTCCGTCCAGGACTGCATTCGGGGCATGGACCGCGCGAACAAGGCCGGGCTGGGTGAGCCGCCGCCCGCAGCGCCCATGCCATGGTTGCGACTGCGCTGGCGACAGCCTCGCGACACCCCACCTCTCGCCGCACCCCTCGCAGTGAGCTTCCTGCCGCTGGGGCAGCCGTCCGGGTTCCATCCCGAGGAATACGAGCATTACGAGCAGGTGGAGCACGGGGACTTGAATTGGATCGTGCCCGGCAAGATCGTCGCCTTTGGCGGCCCCCACGCCAAGCGCACAGAGTTCTACGGCTACCGCACCCTCGTGCCCGAGGACTACCACGACTATTTCCACCGGCGGGGCGTCTCGGCCGTCATCCGGCTCAACAAGCGCGTCTACGACCGCAGGAGGTTCACGGGTGAGGGGCGCGGTGCGGTGCATCACCGCATCCGGGCCTCGCCCTTGGGTCACAACTGGGGACTGCAGGTCATGATTGGGAACCAATGGACCCACACGCTTGACCACCAACTTCCTCCGTGCCGCCCGCCACTCACCTTCCGCCCCCGTCGCGCACGCCCCGCCCCCGCAGACGCCGGCTTCCGTCACTACGAGATGTACTTCCCCGACGGCACGTGCCCGACCGAGGCTATCATGCGCCGCTTCCTCTCGACGGTCGAATCGGAGCCGGGGGCGGTGGCGGTGCATTGCAAGGCGGGGCTCGGGCGCACGGGGGTGCTCGCGTGCTGCTACATGTGCAAGCACTTCGGGTTCACGGCGGAGGAAGCCATCGGGTACATCCGCGTGTGCCGGCCCGGGTCCGTCATCGGCCCCCAGCAGCACTTCCTCAAACAGATGCAGGGGTGGCTGCACCGCGAGGGGCGCATGCTGCAGCATAAGCTGGTCGCCACGGGGTCGTCCAAGCGCGGGCCGGGGTTCTCGGATGCGGACTCGCTGGCGTCCACCCAGGCCAACTCCGCGGCCTGCTCGAGCCCAGACGCCGACGAGAGCGGCGGGGCGACGGCGGTGCGCGAGTCGGCGGACGGGGACCGGTCGCCCACGCGCGCCCTCAACGCCGCCACGCGGCCCGCGCCCTTCATGACGCGCTCCGCGATCCAGTCCGAGGGCGGCGCGGGGCTGCTGCGGGCGTCCGCGCCGGTCGGCACCGCTTTGGCGGCCGTGCGCGCGCGCCAGGGGACGCCCCCCGCCACCCCACCCCCGGGCAACGAGGCCCCCGCCGGCCGCGCCGCGCCCCCCGCGGGCCCCTCCGCTGCGTCCGGCCGCGCGAGCCTCCCCGCTTCCCCCGCCGGCACGGCCCGGCGCCTCGAGACGGGCGCGGGGGTCCAGGCGCTGGTGGCGCGCCTCTCCCGCACGCGCATCGGCTCCGTGGGGAGCCTCGGCGGGCCCCCCGGCAGCGCCTACGGCCCGCGCGCGCCGTCGAGCGGGTCTTGGAACGCATCGGTGGCGCCCCACCCCGCGCGCACGGCGTCGGGGCTAGAGGGCGACACCCGGGGCAGGACCCGCACCCCGGTCCGCTCGGCCAGCAGCGGCCACGTGCTCGGCCTCACCGCCACCGCCACCTCGAGCACCGGGGGCTTGTCGGGCGTGCAGGTGCGTGGCTGCGGCTGTTGTGCGACTGCTGCTCTGCCATGTCAGGTACGTGGGATGGAGGCATATGCGGGCGAGCGTTGCATGACTGCGGGCTTACGGGTGCCCCGGGTCTCGTCCAGCCTCCATTCCCGGGCCCTTGCATCTCGACACGCTCGTTGACTGTACCTTGTCGACCTTCCCACCCTGCCTTGCGCGCTTGCAGAGGATTGTGACCCGCAGCGGCCAGCCCCGCAAGCTCCCCGCGGCGCTGGCGGCCCAGGCGCAGGCGCAGGGACGCGCCTACTCCCCCACCGGAGCCAAGGGTCCCGCGGATTACGGCTTTGGACAGCTGGGGAAGGTGCGTGGTTGGTACTGGCAGCTGCGGCGGCACGCGCTGGGGAGCTCTCGCGGCATGCTTGCGCTGGGCTCGTGCTTCAGCAATGTTCGCCATGTGCACGCGCGTTTATATAATCCATAAGCGGCTGTGCTGAGCAGTGGACTGTGCCATCAACGCATAACCCTGCCACTGGGACGCCCGATCACCCCATTCCCCCACGCCCCGTGCCCCGCAGGTCCCCTCCCGCTCCTCAAGCTACCTCAGCAACGCCCGGAGCAGCACGGTGGGCCTGGGCCGCAGCACGGGCGGGGCGTCGCGTGGGGTGGACGGAATGACGTCCCCCGTCTCCACTCCCGACTCCGCCCTTGCCGCCAAGTAACCCCGAGTAGCCCCGTCTCGGTATTCCGCATAGCCCTTACGGTATGGCTCTCGCCATGCATCCGTGTGCATGTGCTGGGGCGCCTTGGCAGAGGTCGATCGACGTTGGCACGCCGCAGGATGCATCGCCACCCCACCCATCCCGTAGGAAGGCCGTAGAGAGTTAGCCGTGAGCCCTTCTCGTTTCGTCCGCATATCTCGCTCACGTCGCGAGGCCTGTGGTAGCACTAGTAGTCCCCCTTCCATGGGGCAGGCCCGGCCCACGCGCCGCGCTGCCCGCCCCCCCTAACTCACCCACACCTCGCCTCGCTCGGACCCCTTTGGTTGCCTTCTAACGCCCCCTAGCGCGTCGCGCCATTCCCGCGGTGCGCCGGCTCTGCCCCACGCGTCCCCGGGTGGGGCGGTGACTCGCTTTAAGACATGCGATGATAATGGATAATATGTGACTCATGTTATGTGGCAGGCAGGCATGCGACGTGATTGTCTGAGATAAGACATGCAGCCAGTCTGTTGGGCGTGCGACACGGGCACCAAGCTGCGGTGTTGTCTGTGTGCAACAGTTGAAACTTCAAACGCGCAGGAAACAGGGTGCAACGCCTTTCAACGAAGTGCGCGGAGCGCAACCGGCAGACCGGCAGGGGCTCCGGAGAGGCAACGAATGCACGATGCATTTCCCATCCCCCGCACATGCCCCCGTAGCACCGTCTCACACACCCCACACGTCTCCCCTCTCCTCGTCTCACTCGTCGTCCTTCTTTTCGGCGTTGACCTTGTCGAGCCACGGCTTGATCTCATGTTCGTCGAAGATGCGGAACACGACGCGGCCGCCTTCGTCGCGCGTGAGCGTGGCGATCTCGACCTTGTCCGAGGTGAGAGAGGTCGAGTCCATGCTCTTGGCCATGATCTTCAGGCCCATCTCCAGCGCCTCGTCCAGCGTCATGCCGTCCTTGTAGTCCTGCGATGTGGGGAATGAGATGGGGAATGAGAGAGCAGGGGGTGGAGATGAGGGATGTGAGGAGGGGTGCATGGGTGAGGGCATGGGACTGACACTGATGCCCATGCAAGCACGGTACTGGTCCCCATACGTCATGCGTTGAATTGACTCCCACCCACACACGCATGGTACCGACACTGCCGCCCACACATGCATCCCGCTCCATCTCCCACCCCTCGCCTGCTTCAGGAGGTTGTTGGCCGTCTGGTTGTTGGCCCCGATAGCCGTCGCCTTCCATCCCCCGAAATTGCCAGCGGGGTCCGACTGGTAGAGCTGGAAACCGAACGCCTTGTCCCATCCAGCGAAGAGGATAGACGTGCCGAAGGGACGCTACGGGAGCAAAGAGAGAGGTGCAGGTAAGGAACGGTAATGACTGTTACGGTTGGCCCAGGCGAGAGCGGAGAGAGGGGCAGGGCAGGCAAGCACAAGGGGGGATGCTTTTGACAGAAAGGGTCTAACCATGCACACAAGAGTACGAAACAACTATCTCGTCGATGCGGCCATGCCTGCGTCGACCCACTTTGCCCCTCCGCTCACCTGGCCCCCGAACTGCGTGTAGGCTTGCTTGCGATCGCAGACCTGGCGGACCAACTGCTCCACCGGCATGGGCTCCTGGTACGTGTACATGTAACGCTGCGGAAGCAAACAGCACATTGACGAGCTTTTGCTCGCAGCTCATTGCAGCGCGCACCTGCAAAGCGCAGCCCAGCAGCCCCGCCCATCATCCGGCAGCTCGCCTGCGCGGCCAGGCGGCACGAACTGATCAAAATATTCGCATCGGAGGTAATTCCGGCGACCGCGCAGGCCACGTGGTCGTCCAGGAGATACATCTTCTCCCTTTTGACCCCTACTGCCTTCGCGTCGAGCAGCTTGGACGT
Organism: Protoeuglena noctilucae; assembly: GCA_958009085.1. Lineage (NCBI taxonomy): Eukaryota > Viridiplantae > Chlorophyta > Pedinophyceae > Marsupiomonadales > Marsupiomonadaceae > Protoeuglena > Protoeuglena noctilucae. Next base: position 167,355 of record OY253674.1, read on the forward strand.
GATCTTCTTCTCCGCGACGAGAACGACCCCCGTGCTGGTCAAAAGACCGATGCACGCGCCCGCCTGGTTGATGGCCTCGATCGCATACTCGACCTGAGGGAAGGGAGGGAAGGAGGCACGAGCTTTGCCGGAGGAAGAGGCTTCGTGGCGAGATCTGGCTGCAGGCAGGCACGACACGCGCAACTCTATGCTTGGGTACGCCGGGAAGGCGCGGGGACCCGGGATGCGCGCGTGCGGAGCGTGCAACAGAGGCGCACATAGCGCACGAGCCTGACGAGCTGGCAGAGCGTGGCTAGCGACGATATCCCACGGACACGACACGAACGATAGCGAGGACTCAGCAGGCGGAGGCACTGACCTGGAAGAGGCGGCCATCCGGGCTGAAAATGGTCGTCCGGGTGTCATACCGTCGCGACATCCTCCCCGCCCCCGCTCGCCCCCTCCGGAGTCAGATCCGGCGCGTCCTGGCACTCGTGTATTCTCAACGGTCGGCGGGTGAGGCAGGCGCGGGCAGGACGAGTCGGAGATGACGGTCAGGCGAGTGGGGAAGGACGCAGTGCGATTCGCGACGAGGGTGCTTCGGCTGAGCAATGCGCAGCGATTCCGCGTGACTTTCAAGGCTAAGAGTAATCGTATCTCGGCGATTGTCGCGGGCAAGACTGGATAGCACGTCCACACTGGCAGGAGCGTAGGGCAAGAAACAGCAAGGGAGACGCGACACATCGTGCATTCGCCAACAGCCATGCATGATCAGAACGTGAGCTTCTTCTTCGCCCCATGCGCCCCTCGTGGACTTCCATCGAGCAGCGACGTGAAGGAGTCAGCACGGTCGGTGTCCGGGCCCCACGCCATGGCGTCACCCCCGCCCTCCTCCCACTCGTACGGCTGGTATCGCCGCAGCCGTCCGTGCTCCTCCACGTCCCCCTCGTTGTCCTGCAAGATGTCGTCCAAATCATCCTGCGCAGCAGATGCAGGTGCGGCCGCCACTGAGCCCATGCCACGCGCGCGAGGCGCCCCGGCGTTTGCAGCAGGAGAGAGAGAGAAAAAGCGAGGTCGGCGTCGCCCACGGCGTCAAGCGAAAGAACGTCTGCACGCGAAGCTGCTTACAGCCACCTCGCACTGCAACGCTCACCAGCAGCTCTCCGTGCGCCAGGTCCACTTCATCCGTCAGCCGCACGATCTGCTGCTCGATTTCGTGGATGGCCTGCACCAGGTCCCTCGCCACCAGACTCTTCACCTCGACGTCGTCCTCCTCCAGCACGTGCACGAGCATGCGAGGGATGTGCGACATATCGATGCGCGTGACCTGCACAAATGCGGACGAAGCAGGTGGAAGTTGAATTTGTGCGACGCGCGCGGCTACGTTCGAAAACAAGAAAAGCGATATATTACAAAAGAATGCATTCGCGAAGCCGCTGCGCCGCACCAGCACGTGGATGGCTCCAGCGTCAAACGCTCCCTTAATTTGGCCCAAACGGATCGACACGAACGCGTGTGCACCCTGCAGCGCGAGGTCGTATGCGCCCCAAAGCATCTCCAGGTCCGCCAGCGTCTCCTCGACCACAATCACGTCGTCCTGCAGCTGCGCCAGCTCCGCACGCAGCTGCACCAGTCCCGTGTCCTCCGCGGGCCTCCGGGGCTGGATTGGCTGCGAGGACGAAGCGGTGCGGCTCGCTTAATGAGGTACAGGAGCGAGTGCGGCGCACGGCAGTGATGCCAAGTTACCCCTTGGCCACCGTTCATGAATACAACCCTCAACCCACCATGCGCTCGCCTCTGCAGCCCATTGTAACCATACTGTCTTATGTGGCCACCACAGCCACCACAGCAATCGGCCATGCAAACCACTCGATGTAATGTTACAATCCCGCCCCTCCTCACCGCAGCTTGGCTCGCTTGCCCACCCCACCACAGGCCACCGACCCACGCGGCCCACCCGCCCCCCAACGCCATTTCACTCGCGTCGCCCCCCTCCGCCCCCACCACGCCTTCTCCACGCCGCAGGCTCCTTGCCCGAAAACTCTCCCCGCTCATCAGGTCCCGCACAGATGCACGACGCCCCGGCCCCCTTTGTGCCGGCGCCGTTGTGCCCCTGACAAGCAGAACAAATGAGTCAGGAACTCAGAACCAGATTCGAGCACGCGTGGGCCAGAGGGGCCATACCAGTTGCAAAAAGCAACATGTGAAACAACATGTGAAGCAACAAGTGCAACAGCACAGTTTCATGGGCACACTGCGACGCTCACCAGTTGCCCAGCGCAGATCCCAGCCACGCCCCCCATCCTTGGCTGGTTGACGGGACCTCCGTCCCCGCCCGCGGCTCCCCTGAGCCCCGCCTGCGGTCCCCCATGTCGGTGGGCCCTGCTGTCCTCTGCGATTGAACACCAGTGGCGAAGAAGTGACAATGGTCGGCTCTTACCATTTGTTAAGTGGCTCGCTGCTACCGAGCCAAGACTTGGGACGCCAGTGCTTCCCAAATGTGAAACAGCCACCCACCAACAATGGGCCAACTGCAAAGCCCGGATGCACAAACCAAGTCAAGCATTGAATCCCTCACCTCTACGACTGGTGCCTTCTCCTTAAACTCCAGCTTCCCCTTGACGCCCCATCGCTCCCGGGCTTGCTGCAAACGAAGGGGCCGGGCGCATGGCAGTTGCTTGACAGTAGCACTACGACAAGTGCTGCTCTGAGCTTTCTTGACATGACACAGCCAGGAAGCACCTAGGGCGCCTAGCATGAAGCTGCATGCTGCATGCTGAAACACGATGCTTGCCAGCGCCCGTCTCCCCACCTTGCCACGCCCCTCTGGCGTTCCCCGTCCCCGTGCCCCGCACGCAAAGCACGACCCCTTGCGCCCAGCCTCCGATCCTTCGCCCAGTGACCTCCCGGCTGAGCTCGCAGAGTCCTGCACGGGCGACGAGGCTCTATGGTAACGAGGGTCTCGAGTATTGAGGCTCTCTCATGTAAGTGCCGTCACGGTCTTGGGTGTCATGCTTTGACATGCGTCACAAGCCACCCTAGCTACCCTAGCCAGCCCCACTGGCATCCAGTAGCAATGACAACAAGCACAGCTACGCACGCCTCACCATGCCGTCCGACAGATACGACAAAGACCGCTTCATGCGTCCGCCCCCCTGCTTCACTGCGTGTGACAGGGAGCCTGGCACAGTCACAATCACCGCTAATCCTGCGCCGTGCCGAGGGCGGTGCTGTGAATGCGTGCGATGAGCGCAGACGCAGCAACTCACGGCTTCGCTGGGACCGGAAGCTGAGGTTGGTCAGCATGCGTGTTAGGGCACCCGGGGGACGCCTGGCGCGGCCCTGCGCCTCGCGTCTCTCGATCTCCGCCAGGTCTCTCTGCCGTCGCCGAATGTCGCGCTTCACCGAGCCCACTGCCTCCAACAGGCCCTCCCGCTCCCCTGCACACGCACACAACAGGGCCGCAGGTCCAAGCCATGCCCTTGTGCACAAATCCCAGCCCACACGGCACCACGCTGCGCGCAGTACCGCCCGCGCTCCCGTGTCTCACCTTGCAATACGTTGATGCGGGTGTTGAGGGCCCGCAACGCTTGCTGGTACGCCTCAATGCAGTGCTTGGCGGTCGACACGTCCTTCTGTGTAACGTCCCTGTACTGGCCCCGCCCGCGCTCGATCTTCCGCTTCTTGCGGATCAGGTCTCGCCTGCGGAGACGCCCAGCAGCCAGTTATGACGCCAAGCCTGGGTGCTCTCTGAGAGCCTGTGAGCCATGTGCCTGCATCGTGCGGCGCACGCCCACCTGGCCTTGCGGGCGAGTCGCGCCTGCTGCTGCCGCTCCGCTTGCGTGAGCTCGTAGTACGCGTCGTCCCAGACCATCTCCATCTCTTCATTGAAGTGACCCAACAGCCCCGCATCCTGCGCCGTGTCGAGCGCACCTCCCGCAGCCTGTTTCGCCTCCTTCCGCACCTCCTCGGCGACGGCGCGCGCGGCGCGCTCCCGTCCTCCATCTTCGCGAGCTGCAAGCGGGATCGACGAGCGCAGGTGCACGCGGGATTCGTCACACTCGCGCAGGCGACACAAGACGCGCCCGCAGAGTCGCCCACCGTAGTCGCCGAAGATCCCCCGAAGCACAGACGTCATTTCCGCTCACGCCTACCACCCTGCGGCCGCGCGTGCTCCCCTTACTGAGAGGCTCGCTCGCAAATCCCCCCGCATGCAGCAGAAGGGTCGCGGAGACACCTACGCATGCCGCTTTGCCCAGGACGCGCCCGCCGCGACTTCACAGGGCAGGTGGCTGAGCGGGGAATGCTAATCCGCCTGCAACAGCCGTGCTCTTCCTCGACTGGCTGCGTCACTCTGGCGCACGGTGCCAGTCCGCCCACCCCTCGTCCCCCCGCCGCCCCCGGCCGCCTCTGCCTATCTTTCATTGCCCTTCGACCCCAACACGACCCGGGACGAGGATGCCGACGGAGAAGGACATCGCCAAGGCCGCCAAGGAGGGTGAGGGCCGCCGCGCGCGGAATCGCTTTGCAGAACGCCGGCACCTGGGCACCCGATCCACTTCTGGTATCGCGAGCTGCCCGGGTAAATCGGCTGTGGCCGTTTTCGCCTTGCCCGGGGCCGCGCGGTAACGACCGCGCCCCCCTGCCTCGCGGAGGGGATCCGAGGCAAGGCCCTGCGCCCCCGATCGCGAGTGGCACTCGCGAGTCCGTAGGCAGGGGGCGCGCTTGGCGGGAGGTGCGGCCGGCGTGGAGCGGGATGCCGTCGGCCGTCGCGGCACGTCCCCCGTGGCGCGCGCGCGAGGACCCGGGTGGCAGCGAGGCCTCCTGTCGTTTCACGCGCAGGTGGGAAGAAGGGCCAGGACATCTGCGGCCTGTCCGACATGGGGGGCGTCCAGTTCTTCACGGTGTGCCTCGAGACGCCGGAGGCGAACCGGGAGCTCATGTACGCGTCTCTGAGCGGGATGAACCAGGACGTGAACCCGGAGGAGGGGGAGCTCAAGGGGGGCGCCAAGGGGCTGGGGAAGGTGGGTGCCTCGCTGCCCCGCTGCCCCTCGCTGCGCCGCCGCTTCCCCGGGCGCCGCCTCCATCCCTGCTCGGCTGTTCTGTCGTCGTGCATCTGCGTCTGGCACGAACTGCCGGATCCCCCGCGCCGCTGCGCGCTGCGGTGCCTCGAGGGCCTGAGCCGCCAGCCCGGGGAATCCGCGCCGCGCGCGCGCATCGGCGCTCGTTACCTCGCGCGCCCAGCGTCCCGCTCCTCGGCGTTATTGGAAATAGGTGCCCGCTTTCTCGGTCGCCTCGCAGATGATCATGTCGTACAACCCTGACCTGGTCGCCATGCTGTGCCACGTCCCCAACGCGCTCGCGGAGAAGTACACCGCCGACGCCTGGGTGGAGGCCGTGATGAAGATCTCTGGCGGGGAGATCATCGAGACCAAGGAGGTCGACGACGGCAAGTGAGTTGCGCAACGCAGCGCAGCGCGGCGCGGAGCCTGCCGTGCACGCTAGCGCGGCGGGCGAGAGCGCGCCTTGAGACCTGTTAAAACGAGACGTTTTTTCGCAACACAGGGTCATCTACGTCGAGATCAAGGCGGACCCCAAGGCGGAGAAGTTCGCGATCAAGATGCGCGACGAGGCGGCGGGTGTGTCGTACAACGCGCTGGTCAAGGCGGGGCTGGTGGCCGAGGACGACGACGACTTTGACATCAACGAGTGCGAGGGCATGGATGAGGCAAGTTGGCGGGGGCAAGGCATGCACACGGGACGGGGAATGGAGCAGCGATGTGCGATCGGGTGCTGCTGCGCTTCTCCTGTTTAGTGACATTCAACAGGATACATAGAGAACGACGCCTTGCTTTTTTGTCTCGCAGATGGAGTGGTGAGCATCGGACGTGCATGAGATGACGTCCCCACTGTCATGTTGAATCTTTGTGTGCCGGTGGGTGCGTCGCCCCTGTTGAAGGACGGTGAACTGCTACATGCCACGTGCGCTGTAGGCTCCAGGGCCCATGTGTTGCGCTCTTTGCCAGCCGGATGGGTCTGGCTAGGCACATGAGCAAGACTGGCGCAGACGCTGCCAGGGAGAAAAGCCAGAAGAGAAGATTAGAAGATCTTGCGACTCCCACGTTTGAGATAAACTCCCACCACATGTCTTGGGGACGGGAGGCCCTGCATTACGCGGCGTGCCACGGCCACGTCGCCGCGATGACGGCGCTGCTGGACAATGGCGCGGCGGTGGCTGTGGAGGACGCGGACGGCGACACGCCGCTGCACGACGCGGCCGGCGGGGGTCACGTCGATGCGGTGTCGCTCTTGCTGGACCGGGGAGCGCCGATGGATGCCGTGACGCGCCAAGAGTATTCGGCACTTCACTGCGCGGCCGACCGGGGTCACGTGGAAGTCGTGCGGCTGCTGCTGTTGCGGGGCGCGGACATCGACATCCGGGCCATGTACGGCGGCTCGCCCCTGCTCGCGGCTGCCAGGCACGGCCAGCTGGGCGTGATGCGGGTGCTGCTCGATCACGGGGCGAGCACTGCGGCGGACATCAGCGGCCACACCCCGCTGCATGGCGCGGCGGTGACGGGTCACGCCGACGCGGTCTCGTTGCTGCTGGAGCGGGGTTATGCGAGTTTAGTCGCCGCGGAGGATCGGGAGGGGTGGACCGCGCTCCACGCCGCGGCCGCCGCCGGCCATGCCGAGTGCATCCACCGGTTGGTGGCTGCGGGTGCGGACGTGGGTGTTGTGGAGGAGGACACCGGGAGCACCCCGCTGCACTTGGCGGCGGCAGAGGGGCATGTGAGGGCGGTGCGGGCGTTGTTGGATCGCGGGTCCGATCCTTCGTGGGTCGATAATAAGGACAGGATGCCAGCAAAGGTGGCCAAACAGCATGGGCATGTGGATCTGATGCGCATCCTGGGGGAGCCGGAGGATGTGGGGAGTGAGGGGAGTGGCGATGAGGGGAGTGGCGATGAGGGGAGTGGTGGGGAGGAGGTGGTGGGGGATGCGGTAGTGGGAGAGGGTGGCGTGGTGGCAGAGGGTGGTGCGGGGGGCGGCGTGGGGGTGGGTGAGGGCGAGGGTAGCGGTGGGGAGGATGGCGAGGGCGAGGGTAGCGGTGCGGATGTGGGCGGCAGTGAGGGTGGTGGTGATGAGGTGAGAGGGGAGGCTGTTGATGATGGGAATGAGGATGGGGAGTTTGATGGGGATGATGCAGAGTGGGATGATGAGGGTGGGGGTGGTGAGCAGGGTGATGACGATGATGACGTCAACTATATGGACATCACACACGCCCTCCATAGTCAGGGGTCTGAGGAGGATGATGAGGTGGGCAGCGAGTTGGGGGATGAGAAAACCAAGCCCGCGCATTTCCATTCCGTTTTCACCAACTACGCCGCCCTGCGTAGGGCGCAGTGGGAGCTGCACCGGGCATATCACGGGGGATGCGCGTGCGATGGTTGGGGCCAGTACGATTGCTGGGCGGATAAGGTCTGCCAGGACAAGCGGTGGATGTGGGGGTGGTGGGACGTGCACTATGCGGTGGCGGATGGGGACATGGCTGAGCTCGCAAGGTTGCTCAACGATGGGGCAGACGTCGACTGTCTGGACCAGCAGCACCGCACGCCCTTGCACATGGCGGCTGGCAAGGGGCGGATAAAGGCAATGCGGGCGCTGCTGGCGCACGGGGCGCACGTGTGTGCGAGGGACGATGAAGGCTCGACACCCCTGCACTTTGCGGCAGAGGGGGGGCGCCTGGGTTGCACCCGCCTGCTTATCGCGCACGGCGCGGAGCCGGAGGGTGTTAACAATGCCGGGGAGAGCGTGTTGCATTTCGCTGCGATGGCGGGCAACATCCCCGCGATGCGCCTGTTGGTGCGGCGGGGGGCAGTGGTGCCGCGGCAGCCGGGGCCCGGGCGGTCGGCTATCGTGGGGCTGTTTTACGCTGCCTATCGCGGGGATGTGGAGCTCACGCGGCTGCTGCTGGACAGAGGGGGTGACCCGAATGAGCGCGATTGGGAGGGGCGCACGGTGATGCACGTGGCGGCGTTTTACGGCCACGTGACCGTGATGCACGCGCTGTTCGAGTGCGGGGGCTGCATCGACGTTCTGGATGCGTCGCTGCGCACCCCGCTGCACTACGCGGCTAGTATGGGTCACTGGGGGGCGGCGCGGTTAGCGGTGCATCTGGATGTCGACTCTAAGCTCAGGGATATGGTCGATAAGAGCGCGGCGGATTATGCGTCCCAAATGGGGGACTGGACGCTGGGGGATTTTCTGGAGAGCGATGACGGGTGGGACGAGGAGGGGAGCGGGGGGGAGGAGGCGTGAGGGGGGTTTGTGTGGGGTTGGGTGGGGTGCGTGGGGTGGGAGTGGGCGAGTGGGCGTGGGGTGGTAGCAATGCAGCCGCGTGCACTCTGCTTATCAGGACGGCCCTTCAATGGTTGTACCGACCAGGCCGGTTGATGTGCAACGGCAGCTCTGCTTGCCAGGGCACCACAGCCGGTGCGCGTGGGAGGGAAACGGACTGCGCAGCAGCTCAAGCGTGCTATGCAGGTGCAGGTGTGGGTGTGGGTGTGGTTGCGGGTGCGGGTGCGGGTGCATGGCAACATTCGCTGTCCAATAACGCCATGCGATGTGCCATTTGCCATGACAGCCACATCCACTTAGCTAAGCTTACACATCCATGAAAAAGGAGCCGCCGATTGCTGCTTGCTGCTTGCTGCAAAGAGTACGCACTGCTGTGCCCCATCCACCACAACCCATTCATCCCCACTCAGCCCCTCCCACCCACCCCACGCCCTTCCCACCACAACACCCAACCACTACAGCCTCTTACTCCCTGCTAACACCCAACCCACCCCCACCCCATCCTCACTCCCGCTTCCCCGCCCCCCGCCGCAGCATCCCCACATCAAACGCCCGCACCTCCCCCGGTCCCCCCATCCCGCCCTCCAGCAGCTCCCTCAGCCGCACCGGGTCACTCGTGGGCTCTCGGCAAGTGAAGCGCTCGCACACGTAAGCCACCGCACCCGCACCCGCAGGGGCGCGGCTGGGGCCCTCCGATCCCCGCGCAACCGCCAGAGCTGCCGGGTTGTGTTTCTCCCAGAACGCCACGTCCCCTGCGCGCGGAGCGGTGGCGGGGTCGAAACGCCAGTGACGCGCCAGAGAGCACGTTTCGCGCGTCCGGCCCGGGCCCACCCACCTCGCGGGGCCAAGTGCCACGAAGCAAGCCGCCGTTTGAAAGCAAACCAGTAATACAACTTAATATAATATTATTAATCAAGTGATAACCTTCTTATATTTGAATCCCCTCATGTTGTCCTCGCCTGGCTTGCTGAGGTCAATGTGGACGATGGTGCGTGATCGCCCTGTGCGATAGGTCCGCGTCACCTCCCTCAGCAGCGCTGCGTGCGCTGCGTCGTCGCAGCCCGGATGTTTCGCGAGAATGACCTGTTGTTGCTCGGGGGAGGTGGCAACGACAGCGGCGGCTGCGGCCATGGTGGGCATCGAGAGGGGCGACTCCCGCAGCACCTCCGCGAAGGCATCCACTGCGGGGATTGGGAAGAATAATGGGTATATTTATTATTATTATAAAATGGAAACTAGGATCAGAGGAAGGATGGGGTGGAAAGACAGCAACGTGAGGGTCGCTGCCAGGTCAATAATGGGGACTTGTAGGTGACGAGAATGAAAAGTGGGATAAGTGAAAGAATGGGGACTGTTGTGGAACGGCAGCGTTGTGAGGGTCGCTGCCATGTCGATCATGCCTATCATTGCTCATGGCATAGTAGTAGTGGTAGTTCATGACTTGCTATGCCGATTGCCGCTTATAGCTACTACGATAGCATAGCAGCAGCAGTGTATGACACGCTTGCAATGAGCCAATCAACTGATAGCGTCTTACCGCATCGTTGGGCCTTCTCTTGGTATCCCATGTCCGGGAAAAGGTGGCTGAGGCGGGAGATATTTAAAGCAGCGATGCTGGAGGCTGGGGGGAGAGGGGAGGGGGGGTGGGTGTTGATACTCATAGCAGCAATACGCAATGCTGGGGGGCGCCAAACTGTGCTATGTGCTTTGTGCTATGGGCGGCCGCCACTTCCTACTTTTGCCACAATCATGTTCACACTCACATTTATATCTATAATTAATTCAAATTCCCATCTCACCCGCCGGCTCCGCGTTGTCGGTGTCCTCCTTGAACCTCACGCGCACGTGGGGGTCGTCGGCGTGATTGTGGAAGTAGCCCCCGCTCTCGTCGTCCCAGAAATGCGCGTCCATCGATGACTGCAGGTCGGACGCCCATTCCAGCCAGGAAAGGGAGCCAGAGACCTGGGGATGGGTTGGGGTGGTTGGGTGGTGGGGGTGTGGGAGTGGGGGAGTGGGTGGGGGTGTGGGTGCGGGTGGGTGCATGGGTGTGGGGGTGTGGGAGTGGGTGCATTTGTGAATGATGGGACCAGTCACAGTCACTTATAGATGCTGCGTTATCTGTGAGCCTCACCATAACTCCCATCTCATACAGCACCACCCAACACCCCTCAAATCATCCAGCACAACCCAACACCCCTCACCACCCCCATCACCACCACCCCCCTCTCCTCACCTCATACATATCCAGCAGCCCCCCCACCATCTGCGCATAGTCGTCCGCAAACCCCCTCCCCGCCTTTCGCGTCCGGTAGCTCCTGGCGAGCATCTTCGAATCTTTATCGTAGAGATGCGATTGGATGAAACATGCGGCCTCCTCTGCCGCTTGCAGATAGCGATGAGGGTCGTGGGTGGTGGCGGGGAACTGGGCGGGGGAGGGGCTGCGGGGGGGGGGGGGGGGTTGGGGTGTGGGTGGGGTGAGGTGAGGGGATGGGGAAGTGAGGGGTGAGGGTGAGAGGAAATGGGTGGGCTGTGGTGCGAGGGAGAGGTGATGGGATGGGATGAGGGAGGGGGTGGTGGTGCAAGCGAGAGCATGGTGCCACAGCGCCTCAAACGCCATGCCAAGTCAACCCACACCATTCCCCCACCCCCAGTGCTCAACACCACCACCACACCAACCCCCCATCCGCCACTGCTCACCCCAGCACCCCCGCCGCCCTCGCCATCGCCCCAATCGCCATCCATCTCACATCACAAACACCACAACCCCACCCCCACCACCCTCTTATCTCACCTGAGCACCCCCGCCGCCCTCGCCATCGCCGATATCGCCATGCCATTCCACGCCACAATGACCTTGTCGTCGCGGCGGGGACGCGGGCGCTGACTGCGCACTTCGTGGAGCCTGGGATGGGCATGGGGGAGAGGGGGGTGGTGAGAGAAACCACGCCATGCAATAACCCCTGATTGCAGGCTGCAAACTCCATCCCACCCCACCCACACGCACCCCATCGCACTGCACCACCCCACCACCTCACCCCCACCCCATGCACCACCCCATGCACCGCCCCATCATGTACCACCCCACCTTCGCAGAGCACGTTCGATCCCCTCGGACACCCCCCCCGATGCCCCCTCCCCAGGCCTCGCCACGTACAGCACGTTCTTGCCAGCGAACTCCCCGTGAGGGTCGCTCCTCGCAGACCGGTCGCAGTTGCCAGACGGGCTGCGGGGGTGAGTGTGTGTAAGTCTAAACAAGTCTGTGCAAGTCTAATTAAATCTAGTCTACCATGGCCACACCCACTGGCAGTCAATGCATAACTGGCGTCACCAAAGCAACCTGCACCGCCCCACCCACCCATACCTCCCCCCACCCACACACAAACACACTCACCGCACGTCAAACATCCTGCAGAACTCCTCCACCACCCCCCCCCCCCCCCCCCCCCCCCCCCTCCACCCCCCCCAATGCCTCCTCCACCTCCCCACGCCCCCACACATAGAACGCGCCCTCCTTCACCCTCCCCCCGCTCTCAGCAGGCGAGTCCGCGTCCTCCGCAGACGTGAACGCCCCCTTCTCCGCATGCCGCATGCCTCGCAACAAATAATCCAGCGTGGACCTCACGAATCGGTCGAGCGAGGCGTCCCCCGTCAGCGCGACATAATCCACGCACGCTCTCGCGACCTGTGCGTTGTCGTAAAGCATTTTCTCGAAATGCGGGACGTGCCAGAGCTCGTCCACGCTGTACCGGTGCATCCCGCCGCCCACTTGGTCGCAGATGCCCCCGCGTGACATGGCGGTCAATGTGGCGTGGGTCATGCCCAGGAAGGGGGCGGCGGCGGCTGGGGGGATGGGGAGGGGGAACTGGGGTTGGGAGAGAGGTTGGTGGGGGTGTTGGGGCGGGGAAAGGGTTGGCGGGGGAGAGAGGGTGGTGGGGGTGGTGTGCGGGAGGGGGTTGGTCACGCCCCACGCATCACAAACACCCGTCACCCCCTCCACATCACACCCACTCACCCTCATCCCCCCCCTGCTTGGCCCTCCACGCGTGCTCCATGAGCGCCGTCAGCTCTGCTGGCCTGGGGAACTTGGGCGCGCCCCCGAAGCCCCCGTGGTCGCCGTCGAAGCGGCCCGCCAGCACGCCCGCACAGGTGGCGAGCATCTCGTGTGCCTAAAACAGGGGGTGGGAGTTAAGGGGTGATGAGTGTGTGTACTGATTGAATGCACAGCCATGCACAGCCAGCATTTCGTGGGACTGAGGGACATCCACACCCACACTCACATCCACACCCACACTGCTACCCACACCCACACCCACACTGCTACCCCCACACCCCCATCCCACCCCTCTACCCACCCAACCCCTCCCTCACCTCCGCCCTCGACACGGCGCCCTTCCCCCCCCTCGCCGCCCTCGCCGCCACCTCCTCCAGCTGCCGCATCACGTTTCTGGCACTGCCCCGGATTTCGTCGCCGCGCTCGGACCACAGGTCGGCGATGCGGCGGATGAGGCTGCGGAGGAGTAATACAGGGGTGGGGTGGGGTTGGGACATACCCACAGTTAGGGTGAGGCTGCGGGGTGGCGTTGGTGGGGTGGGGCTGGTGGGGTGGGGTTAATAGTGCCACAGAGACTGATGGCACTGCCAATTATTGCTACTGCTACGTGTGATTATGGCACCAGCTTCCCCTGCCAGCGAATCAAAATATTCTTCGGCATCCCCGACCCACATCACGTTCCCCAGCACCTGTCGCGCTCACGTGAGGAATCCAGGCCTGCCGTACGCGTCCTGCTTCGGGAAGTAGGTCCCGCCCACGATGGGCTCGAGGTCGGGCGTCAGAAACACCGTCATGGGCCTGGGGTTAATGGCAAGAGGAGGGAGGGGGTTGGGAGTTACAAACAGAGTCATGGCGTGGGGGTGGAGCGAGGGGGTGGGCAGGGTGACTGCAGTACAGGGTGACTGCAGTACATCAATCCAACACAATATCGTGTGCACTCTGTGCTGCAATCCCGCCCTCTCATTTCGCCTGCCGCCCCCCATACTCACCAGCCCCCGCTCCCCGTCATGGCTTGCACGAACTGCGTGCGAGGAGCGGAGGAAGGCGATCACTGTCAACTATTGCCCTCACAGCACCAGCGTTGGGCAACACTACGACTACGCACAGCATCCCTCAAGCGACTTTCAACCTCCTTGTGAAGAGCCCCCCCCAGGTCACCTCCATGTACGTGCGGTCCACGTCCGGCCTCTCTTCCCTGTCCACCTTGACCGACACAAAGTGCTCGTTCAGATACGCGGCCACCTCCTCGTCCTCGAAACTCTCGTGCTCCATGACGTGGCACCAGTGGCAGCTGCTGTAGCCCACCGACTGCGCCACAGCACGAAAGCGGTGAGGTGGCGTAACGCAGCACATTTTGGTGAGATGGGGTGCTGAGATGGGGTGACGCGGCCCCGAAATACTAATCCATGACTCTCTCTGACTCCAGCGTGACTTCAAGCATGTGCGCACCAGGAATATTGGCTTGTTCTCGCTCCGGGCGCGCTCGATCGCTTCGTCGCCCCATGGGTACCAGTCCACGGGATTCGTTTGGTGCTGGAGGAGGTACGGCGACTCCTCACCCGCCTGCTAGCAGGGGATTCGCGAGGCGAGCGGTGGATGGTGCGTGCTCGGCAGTTGGGCGCTGTCGGAGCACGGCGCGCGCTGCTCACCAGCCGGTTGGGGGCCCCAGCCCGCACGAGTATCGACATCCTGCGACCGAGGCTGTCCGGAGCCCGGTGCGAGCGGAGGACGCTCGAGCCCGGAGGTGTCGCGGGGCGGTGACCTACAGGCGGCCTAGGAGCCAGCCTCCGGGAGCCTGCCCGCCCGCGAGCTGCCCCAATCTCGGGCACGGACCTCAATGCGCAAATGCAACGAGCGATCGGACCCGATGCGCATGAACGGGGAGCCATTTCTCGCGAACCAACAGGTAGACGCAACGACGAGGCCTGGGTACCCACGCCATATGCCAGTTGCTTGTGATAAACAGTTGTAGACGCGCGAGGCTCGAGAGGACTCCCCGGCCGCGTCTGACGCCAGACACCTCGCCCAGTGGTCCGCCCTTCCGCGCGGTCGCCCCAACTCCGCACACATTCGCATGGCGGAGGGGCCGGAGAAAGCCTTGTCGCGCTCCTGCGCCCGCGAACCCGGTGACCCCGACAGCTGACGAGCTTCCGCGCCGATTTCGCGCTCTCGAGACTGCAGCAGCTCTGAGGTGAGCTACTGGAGCTGGTCGGCAGCGCAGGCCCCCCTGTCGGCGCAGCCAGTGACCCGGGGATGCACCAGGAGCTTCGCGGGAAGCCTGCGCCCCGCGCGAGCGCCTGCGTGAGCCCGCACGCTCCGTCAGCGTCTTCAAGCCGTTTCAGCTCCTGACTGGGCGCGCCAGGGCCGCGGGCCGGGCCCCGCGTCGCGAATTGGCGGCCCCGGCTGTCGACGCAGGACAAACTCCGCATCGGGCGCTCGCGAGGCCGGGAAAGGACCTCCGCCGGACAGCTCGGCCGCACGTCGAGCCGGATGGGCGACGGGCCGCAAGTCCGGGCGTCGGGGCGCTCGGGCGGCCCGCAGTGCACACTTGACCCGGCGCAGCCTGCGCCCGACGCCGCCCGGGACGTCGCGCGTGGCGTGGGGCGTGCTTCCGTGTCGAGCGGGGAAGAGAAAGTGAGCCGTGCGACGCCGGGAGCCTCAGCCACGCCGCTCGCGCGGGTCCCTAGTTGCGGATGGCAAGGCGTGCGTTGTTCCCCGCCCATCCGCGCGCCCGTGCCCTTTGCGCAGGAATCGGTGTCTCATCGACCGAGAGCGCGTCAGCGGACCCTCTTCCGCGACTCCACCATCCGTCACGTGGACGTGAGTGGCCGCGAGAAGGCTGCGCACGGCATCAGATGCATGCCTTCTATTGCAACCGCCTCCCACCCGCGCCCCGCAGAGAGCCATCGCGTCGGGCTCGCTCCCGTCGATATACTGCCCCTGCGACCCCGGGCGCTTCCCCACCCCGGAGCAGGCCAAGCACGTACCGCAGTGGCACGAACTCCGCGACTGGAGCCTCCGGGCCGGCAACGAGGGCGGCGCGCGGCCTCCGTGGGCCTCGCCGATCCCCAAAATCTCCACCGCGGACGCCGGGACCGCGGAGGCTAGCCCGGCGCCCCCCACGCCCGTGCTGCGTGTCTCCCGACTCAAGTCCAAACCCTTCGGCGGCCGGGGCTACACCTCCCAGTTCCGCGGCGTCCACCAGACGATGCCCACCGGTGCGCACGTGGCTGTTAGCGACCGCTCCGCCCTCGGCTGCCTGTGGGCAGGGGCGGAATCGACACCAATCGCCAACATCGTGCGCCACGGTGCGACACACCCTTCGCTTTTGCAGTTGGCAACCGCGTGATGTGTACCACCGCCGCAGGTCGCTGGGAGGCGCAGTTCCGCCGGCAGGGTCGGCCCACGTCTCTGGGATGCTTCGACTCTGAGGAGGACGCGGCGAGAGCGTACGACCAGATGATGATATGGATACACCTGCGAGAGCCCAGCAAGGCGAGTGGGCGGGGCTTTCGAGTCGCAGTCGTAATGGGCATTGGATGGCAGTGACTGGGGTTGTGCCAGTACTAGCAGCGAGCATGTTCACCCACCCCTCGGCCCCATCCCCATACCCCCCAATACCGCAGGCGCTCAACATCAACTTTGATTTGGACAACTACGCGGGGCAGATCGAGTATTTGCGGGGCGTGGCGCAGGACGACCTGCTGGACGAACTGCGAAAGCTGGGGCGGCTACAGGCGGAGGTTACCAAGGGCCGGCGGCATACAGACAGGAAGCGGGGGCGGGGTGGGGGCGGGAGGAAGGACGAGGGGGCGGGGTTCGGGGAGTCGCAGGGTGGCGGTGGGGGCGACGCGCAGGACGGGGCTCGTGAAGCGACGTGGGCCAAGGGGGGGGCAGCAGGTGCGGGTTGGGGTGGCAAGGTCCATGTCTATGTCTAATTCATATTTATAATGTTCCACCCGAGGTGGGTTGACATCGGGAACATGCTGGTTGCTCACGCATCCGTGTGCCTCGCTTCTCTCGCAGGTGCAGGGGAGGGGTGGAGTCACGAAGGGCAACAGGAGGCTGTTCGCGACGGGGTATGGGCCAGGGGTGGCGCAGCAGGTGAGGCAGGAGACTGCCTGTGAAGTGGCATGGGCCAGTGGGTGCAGCGGGCAGCGGCGCAGCAAGGCTTTGGTAACACTTGCCGCGTTGTTCACGCTCACGCATCCGTGCACGTCGCTCCCTCCCCGACCCCGCAGGCACAGCGGAGGCGTGGGGACACGACGGGCCGCCGCGCAGGTGGGACCCGTCCCTTGCCCCCACCTCAGTGGCGTTTGTGGAAGCAATGGCAGACGCGGGTCTCGGTGGTTTCGGTACCGGCGCGGGGGACCCGGGCTGGGAGCCGCAGCGGATCCGCGAGGCCTGGATGGCGCCCGCGAGGGGTGCCGCAGCGAGCGGGCCCTTCCTGTCGCGTGGAATGGTGGCGCTCGCGCCACCGGGAAGCGGGCCTCCACCCCTTATGGCCCTACCATCGCCTCTGTTCTTCCTCCCGGCCATGACGGGGCTCCCCGGGGGGAGCTGGCCGCCCGCGCTGATGCCCCAGCCACTGCAGCCCGGGCTGCCCGGCTTTGTGGGAGGGCTCTTGGGAGGGTCGGTGTCAGTGTCGTCGCCCCCACCGCTGCTGCCGGGGCGCGGGATGCCGGCCGCAGCCGCCCGCGGCATGGGGACGGGCGTCCCCGCGAACTGGGAGGCACTGCGGGGCCCCACCAGCTGAGCGCGGCGATGCGTAGCGGTGCACAGCAGGAGCGGCTGCGCTGCTATGCTCTTGTGTAGATGTCATCACCAGTCGTCATGCATGTCGACTTCGAGTATAATGCAGACTCGTTTCAACGCGAGAACGGCGAGCCATTAGGGTGTGCAGGACCTCACACGCCGTGCGACAGGGGCTGCGCGGTAGGGCGGGGCCCAGCCATGGCCCTCCCCGGCCCCTGCAGCTCCGAGAACTCGCTCTTGATGCGCGCGTACGGCAAGTCCCGGCCTTGCTCGAGCGCCTCAAAGTCCGCGGCGAGGACGTTCTTAGGGACCTGGCCGACTGCGATCGCCTGGAGGCGCCCCTCGGCGTCCAGGAAAACGTACTCGGGGATCCCGGGGACCCCGAACTCGGCCATCTCCGGCGCCCACTGCGAACATTCACGACTCCGGGAGGTCGACTGCGGGGAATAAGGCCGTCGCGCATCCGCGGGGCTCACCGGGACCCACGCGCACCTTCGTGTTGTCGACGTTCAGCATCACGAAGTTGACGCCGTCCCTGTGCGCGCGCTCCACATCGTACGTATCCGCCGCCATCAGCTGGCATACCTTGCACCAGTCTGCGAGGACCCCAGGGAAAGATAATTCGCATCCTCTCTTCGTGGCTCCTCGCCCCCGCCTGCGCGAGGCGGAGGCGCATCTGCGAGGGCCTCACCCGCGTAGAACTCCATAACCGTCGGTTTGCCGTTTCTGAGCGCCTCCTCGAGCGGAACCGCGTCCCGCTCGAGCTCGGCCAAGGACGGCCCCGGCATCGCGAACTTGGTCGCGACGAAGATGGCGGCCCCCAGCGCCACGGCTGCTCCTGCTAATGCCCCTCCGCTGCTCGACGGCGCGTCAGCCGCGGGAGCGGGCGCTTCTCCCCGCGCGGGGGCCTCGCGCTCGACCGTGCGCACCTCCTCCCCGCCCGGTCCGGCGAAAGCCACGCACCGCAGCCTCGCTGGCGTCGGCGGACACGTCACAGATCGCACCCGCGCGCTCGCTGGGGCGCACAGGCGCGAGGCCGCGGCAGGGGGGACCGCCAAGGCTGCCATTGGTGATGTGCGCGATATTCAACGCGAAGGGGACACAGGACTTCACAACTACCTCCTTTGCAACCGCAGCAACATGTATGTCCGGCCTAAGGGAAGGGCAGTCCATGAATTTGATAGTGGCTAGGTCACAAGCAGGTCATCACGCGGGAACAGGCGCGCCGTACATCCTCGACACGTGAAAGAGCGTCCACCACTTGACAACCCTCAGAGCCAGGTCTGGGGGGACGAAGGTGAGGACAGACTGGCAATCCGTCCGGCGTTGCTCCATGCCACAACAGTCGCCCACCCGTCCCCCGTCGCGCCACCCACCCATTCATAGTGTCACCTGACAAGGCCCACAAGAGCAGCCCAGCGCCCAGCAGGATACCCAAGGCCAGGACCTTGACCTGCCACCGAGTCTTGGCCGTCGATGCGACCAACTGTCGATGCCTCACCCTCACCTCCGGCAGCAGGCCTCCTGTGGGCCCCAGGCAAAGCGGTGATTCGCAACATGTGCACCCGACGTGACCTGCGCCACATGAATTCGATCCTCACCCGCAAGCTCGTCGTCGGCAGGGTACGGCACGGGGACTCGGCGCCTCAGTGCGCCATCGGGTCCGCCCTCTGAAGCACCCAGGGGCGCGCTCAGCCTGCGATGCAAAGCCGGCATACAGTCAGCGTGGCCCTCATAGAGGTGCCGAATCTGCATGACGAGGAACATCTCAGCTCCGCCAATGTGCGCTCTCCCATCTGCGCACCTGATGTGGCGCCGGCTGTCCATGCGCGGCCGGGCGCCCGCTTAGCTGCTTGGGCTTCCAACTGTAGCGCTCTGCGTCGCGCGGGTGGCGCTGACCTCGTCGGGTATTTCTGGCAGATCTGACGCTCGGTCCACCTCGCGCGCTGCGGGACGCGTGGGCCCCCACATTGCTAGCTTCGAGTCGACGGAGCCGCTGTTGACCTGCCTGCGCGCGACTGTCAAGTGTGGGCGAAGACCGTTCACAGCTCATCGCCGAGCTCGCTCCCAGACGCGTCTTTTATCACCCCTGTTACCGCACACGCTTGGCGCGCTCCGTCTCGTCGCTAGCCCGCAAACCCCCGTGGTCGTCGCGAAAACGCGCGCCATGGATCCCCCGGGGGCGGTCCGGGAGCGCGTGGAATAAGGTGCGTTCGTGTGCAGCGCGTCGCGGCATTCCGTCGCGCAGGTGGTCGAACCCGTGCCACCCAGGGACACAAAAGCCGGCTGCATGAACTGGGCGGCCGGTCTCCCCCCCAATGGCGTCGCCCATGCGCGTTTTCGCTTGGGAAGTTGCTGCGAAAACGGAGCTCGGCTGCGTTCGTGCGCGCTCGGTCCCAGGCGCGCGGGGTGGAACCTGCGACGCATCTGCCCCCGCTCGCGCCGGCGTCCGGCGCCGCGCGCGTCCCCCTGGGGCCGGTCGTGGTTGAGACCGGGCTCGCTTTGGCGCTTGCGAGCTCCCTCCGCTCTTTCGCCGCCCCACACGACGCATGCTCCGACGCACGCCCGCAGATGGTGGAGGCTGCTGGTGGCCTGGCGCCCACGGCGTCCACGCCGGTCTTGCCGGCCGAGATAAGCAGGATCCCGCCACTGCCGCCGCGCGGGGGCGAAGGCAGCACCGCGACGACGGCGGGGGTCGGGCGGCAAGGAGGGGGCGGGAGGGTGATGGAGGAAAGCGGCAAGGTCGTCGCCGGGGACGCGCGCGACAGCGGCCCGAGCACGTATACGGACGGCGTGAAGGGTCCCGGCATCAACTCGGCCCCGGCATCGCAGACCGAAGACCACAAACGCTCGCGACGCGTGCGCGTGGCCCCCGAGCCGCCCGCGCCGCTGCGCCGGCGGAGTTCCAGCATGCGCGCGCGGCGGAACAACGCGGCGGAGCGAAGGGTCCAGAAGTTCCGCGCCAAGCTGGGTGAGCGCGGCGGGCGCGCGCGCCGGGGCTCGGGTCATTTCGCGCCCACTGCCCATCTCCCACCCCGCTCCGCCCTCGGCGCCCGCAGACGCCTGTCCGGCGTGGGAGCGCTTCCTGGTAACGATTCTCCAGTCGTGGCCCTACACGCTGCTGGTCTGCGCCGTCGCGGTGCTGCTCTGCGCGACCGACACGGTCGTGGAAGTGCTGGCGGCCGGGGGAGCGGCCGTCTGGCCCGGGTACGCCCTGGCGGGGGTGCTGTTCGCCGTCACGGTGCTCGACACGACGCTCCATTCCGTCGAGGCGCTGCGGCGGGTGCTGGACTTGGAGGGCACGCACGTCGTGCTGATCGGCCTCGACGCCCTCGCGCTCGCCTGCTTCGCGGCCGGGCTCGCCATCACCGGCAAGGTCTTCGTCCCGTTCCTCACGGGCCTCACGACGGTGTCCTCGGTGGATTACGCGCGGACGGAGCTTGCGAGAGAGTCGCAGGAGCGGGCGACATCGATGGGCCTGCTGCTCCTTCCCCTCTTCAAGCTCGTCACCGCTCTGCACCGCAAGACGTCCTGGGAGCGCAGTCTGTACGGCCGGCGCGCGGACGCGACCCGCCCGGCCCGCTCGCTCCGCCGGGTGGTGCTGTTGCTGGGATGCGTCACCGTGGTGCTCTTCGTGGCGCTCGCCCAGATCCAGCTGTCCGCCGGGCAGATGTGGCACGTGAATCCGACTCAGGTGGACATGAGCCCGCCGATCTTGGTGAACGTGGTGGCGCACGGGGGGGTCGGGGACGGGGCGTCGGCGGAGGCGGCGATCGAGGAGACGAACGAGGTGAGGGGGTTGTGGGGTGTGGGGTATGGTGGTGATCATGATGGTGTAATGCAGTAATTGACACCTTGCTATCTCATTCAATTCCTACCCCCCCCCCCACCCCTTCCCACTCCGCAGCTGAGCCGCTGCGCCAAGGCGCTGTGGGTGGAGCGCGACGGGGCGGTCGTAGCCGGCACGCCCGGCTCATCTGGCGTCGACCTGATCGTCTGGTCGGACGATAACACCACGCGCGGCTTCTTCTCCCTCACCTGCACGCTTCCCGTCGCCAAGGCCGCTTTGCTCGCCAAGATGGCGGTGGTGGCGGCCGAGATCATCGCGCTTGTGCTACTGCACATCCTGGGCCACTCCCAGGTTGTGAGGCCGCTCGTGAGGTTGCTGAGTCAGGTGTTGTGGATGGCGTCGCACCTGGACGAGTCGGGAATGCTGCTGGATAAAGACGCATACGCGGGGGACTTCACGGCCGAGGGGGCGGTCGACCGGGTGGTCAAGTCCAGTGAGTGGTGGTGGTGAATGAGTTGTATTATTTAAGAATGATTGGGAGTGGAGTGCATAGCAATGGTGACCACAGAGGGGGCGGTGGACCCGGTGGTCAAGTCAAGCTGCCCGGCTGAATGTCACAATGCTCATTCATTCAAATTAACCAACAAACCCCCTCTCTCCTCCTCCTCACCCCGCAGTCAAGCTCCTCTTGAAAGCGTCGTTCCGCGGCGGCAACGTGATGCGGCGGATGCTGGCGCAAGCGAAAGAGGACGGGGGAGAGCACGATGCAGGGCTGATGGAGATATACGGGGTCGCTCCTAAGAAGATCACCGCAGCTACGGATAACTGGGCGGCGAAGAGGGAGACCAAGCACGGGACGGGCAGCCAGACCGAGTGAGTGGGGGGTTGGGGTGGGGGGGGTGGGGTCGTATAGTATGGTGGGGGTTGTGGGGTATTGGGGCATGCAGGGGTGTTAACCACCCTGTCACGTAACGATCCAATTACGTAGTACTAACCTCTTTGGAACTGTCACCCCATTAACACCAACTCACTCACCCCCACCCCATTCCCCCTCCAGGGCCGCCTGGGACGCGCTCTTCCGGCGCCCCTCCCGCCGCGAGACGGCGCGCGACCCCCTGCAGCCCGTGCAGAGCATGGCGCTGCACCAGAATTTGAAAATGTCGGCCACGTCGTCAGCGGGGGGGGACCGGGAGAGGCGGGGGGTGCGGTCGCGGCGGCCCCCGGAGCCGCCCATGGAGGAGGGGAGGATGAGGTGAGGGATTTGAATGTGGGGGGTGAGATTTGAATGGGGTGAGATTGGTGAGATGAGGTGGGAGCTGGGCACTGCTACCGCTTACCCCCACTCACCCCCCTCCCCCACACACACCCCCAACTCACCCCACTCACCACCCCTCACACCACCCCCACTCACCCCCCCTCCCCCCTTAACCCCCGCAGCGCCCCCCGCGTCTCCGCGGGCCCCGTTTTGGTCGACGCGGGCGTGAGCAGCCAGCACTCGCATTTAGAAAACGACGCGTCCGAAAGCGCGGAGGTCGACGCATGGCGACAAGCACTCACCCACCTCGGCACCCCCAACTGGGACGTATGGGGCGTTCGAAAGGACTTGCTACCGTCTATGGTGATGGAGATGTTCCGATCACTGGGGCTGGTCGATGCGGCAGGGCCGATGGTGTCGGTAGTGAGGGGAACGTCAGTGGGGAGTAGCAGGCGGATGGCGGGGACTGCGGCGGGGGGAGCTGAGGGGGAATCGGGGGCTGGGACGCCGGTGGGTGGGGCGGCGGGGGCGGGGACGAGGTTCGCGAGGCCTAGGAATCACTCCAGCGGGGCGCCGGCCAGGGTGAGGGGGATCATTGGGTGGGGTGGGGTGAGAGTGGTGGTGGGGTGAGGGGTAGCGAGATGGGGTGATGTGGGGGGGTGGTAGTGGGAGTGGTAAGTGGGGCGCCGGCCAGGGTGAGGGGGGTGGTTTGGGGGGGTGAGGGGGGTGGTGATTGGGTGGGCTAGTGGGGGTGGTAGTGACAGGCGGGGCGCCGGCTAGGGTGTGGGGAGGGGGGGGGGGGGTTGTGGGGTAGTGGGGGGAGGGGAGGGTGGGGTGGTGGCGAGGGTGAGGGTGGTGAGGGTGGCAGTGAGGGTGGCAGTGGGGTTGAAGGGTGTTAGTGTGGGCATGTCCAACCTTGGCGACTCACCGTGACTTACCATCACTCAATCCTCTCATCTCACCTTTTCTCATCTCACCTTCTCCCCCACTCTCAGGGCATGTCCAACCTGGGCGACTCCAAGACCCCTCGTCGCATGTCAGGCCACCCTTCTGTCAACTTCGTGCATGCGGGGACGCTCATGTCCTTTCTGAACGAGGTGCAGAGGAGGTACTTGGATAACCCGTACCACAGGTGAGGGTGGGAGTGATGATAGGGGTGGGAGTGGGGGTGGTCATAGGTGTGAGGTTGAGGGTGGCAGTGGGGAAGTGGGGTGGGGGTGGTCGTGGGGTTGGTGAGCAGCACTCTCGTGTGCGTCTGCCCTGCAATCGTGCTTAGCAGATGGGAGCACGCGGTGGACGTGACCCACACGACCACGCATATGTAATAACACCACCAGTATCCCATGTATTATCAATACTTATAACTGCTCTTCCCCCCCAGGTGGGAGCACGCGGTGGACGTCACGCACACCACCTTCATGATGCTCAAGACCTGCCGCTCCTTTCGCAAGCACTATTTGACCAAGCGCGACATCTTCTGCCTCATGGTGGCGGCCGTGGCGCACGACATGGGGCATCGCGGGGTGAGTGGAGTGGGGTGTTTAAATGGGGATATGATGGTTGTGTGTGGGGCATGGTGCGACGCTCACTCCCACCCCCCATGCCACCCTCACTCCCACCCCCACTGCCACCCCCCATGCCACCCTCACCCCCACCCCCACTGCCACCCCCCATGCCACCCTCACCCCCACCCCCACTGCCACCCCCCATGCCACCCTCACCCCCACCCCCACTGCCACCCCCCATGCCACCCTCACCCCCACCCCCACTGCCACCCCCCATGCCACCCTCACCCCCACCCCCACTGCCACCCCCCATGCCACCCTCACCCCCACCCCCACTGCCACCCCCCATGCCACCCTCACCCCCACCCCCACTACCACCCCCACTCCCGCCCCCCCCCCCCCCCCCAGGTCAGCAACGCGCACCTGGTCAAGACGGGCGACATCCTGGCGATGACCTACAACGACCAGTCCCCCCAAGAGCACATGCACGTCTCTGCCCTGTTCCAGTTGTGTCAGAAAGTGCCGGGGGCCAACATATTCGAGAATTTCCCCAAGGCGGACTTCGAGGAGTGCAGGAGGCTCATCATCGAGGTGAATCACCCTTTTTCTTCAGCTGCCCTTACTGCCACCCCCATCATCAAACTCTCATTGCCACCTCCACCACCACCCTCACTGCCACCCCCACTGCCACCCCCACCCCCACCCATGTTACCACCCCCACTGCCACCCTTACCATACCATCTCACTTATCGATCACCATCTACCCCTCCCAATACAGTTGATCCTCGACACGGACATGGCGTGCCACTTCAAGCGCGTGGCTGAGTTGGAGGCGCTGCTCGCCAAGGCAGCCGCCAAGGAGGGCGTGCTGGTGGACAGCGACAGCGATAGCGACAGCGACGGGCCGTTCGGGCTGGAATCCATGGTGAGGGGTGGTACCGGTAGGAGTGATATAGTTATGGTAATAGCAATGGTGACGCGCTCACCCACTCAACCACTCACTCACCTCCACTCAACCCCCCTTCCCCCGGCCGCCCCACTACTCACTCCGCCCCACCCACTCACCATCACTCCCTATCACTCTAATCAATCGCAATCATCTCCCCTCCAACCGCAGACCGACCACGCCCTCTCCCCCGGCCGCCCCACCCCCCGCTACGACCCATCCGACGTGCGGCAGATCATGCTCGCCATGCTGCACGCCGCCGACCTGGGCAACAGCGTGAAGCCCGTCCACTTGCACGCGCGGTGGTCGGTGCACGTGATTGAGGAGTTTTTTCAGGAGGCGGGGCTGCAGAAGGAGCTGGGTATGACGTCTTTGGCGTTCATGGACCCGGCGCAGTGCTACGTGCCGGTGACACAGGTGAGTTGGGTGATAAGGGGTGGTGGTTGAGGATGGGTGGTGGTGATGGGGGGTGTGGTGCAACGTGCCGGTCACGCAGGGGGGGGGGTGATTGTGTGGTGATGGGTAATGGGTGGTGGTGATAAGGGTGATAGGGGTGGGGTGCAACGTGCAGGTCACGCAGGTGAGGGGGGGGGGTGATGGGTGGGGTTGATAGGGGTGGTGATGGGTGGACTATGATAAGGTGTGATCGATACTAAGTGTCACTACTAATCAACTTATCACACCATCCATCCGTCTCATCCAACCCGCAGCTCGACTTCCTCGACTTTGTGGCCCGCCCGCTCTTCTCGGTCATCAGTCGCCTGCTGCCCGAGGTGGACTACATGCTGGGCGCGCTGGCCAAAAACTACGCCTTCTGGTGCTCCGTGCTCGCCGAAGACCAGTTTTCCAAGTGAGTTATGTGTATATATAGATATGGATGGGTTTCGTGATGGTAATGATTGATGGTCGACTGTTGATCAATGGTCGATGGGTTGATAAGTGGGGTGACATGCAGAGGACCAGTTCTCCAAGTGAGTCATTTATATGTGGATGGGTTGGTGGTAATGTTACTAAGTAGATGGTGATTGATGGTGGATGGATGGGGTGAGTGGGTGATCGGCTGCCTCCTCACCCTGACCTCCTCACCCTCACCCTCCCCTCCCTCACCCTCACCTCCTCGCCTCACCTCTCTCTCCCCAACTGCATCACCCCCTCCCCCTCTCCCTCTCCCTCTCCCTCACCACCCCTCCTCACCTCACCTCTCCCTCCCCCCCCCCATTACCACCCCCCACTACTCACCTCTCACCACCCCCTCATCAACCCCTCACCTCCCCCTCACCTCCCCCTCCCCCTCCCCCATCCCCCCCCTAGGAACGCCTCCGGCCTCGTCTCCCACCCCTCGGCCACCCTCGTGCAGCGCCGTACCGCCAACAGCTCCGAGTTTAACATGGACGGCGCCAGAGCCAGACAGGCAGCGTTCTCAGGCGCCCTGCGCCACGGCAACACCGGGCTGGGTGGTATGGGTGGTGGTGGTGGTGGTGGTGGTGCGGGTGCGGGTGGGGGTGGTGCGACGGCGTTGGTTATGCCGGAGGCTTATGCAGACAATGAAGATCAGCTGCGGGTGCTGTCGGCGGCCATTCCGCAGCTGCGGGCGATGGGGAGGGGGATCACGGGTGAGGGGGGTGGGGGAGATGGTGGTGCGTGGTGCTGTGGCGGCGGTTACTTGGGGATGGACGGGAGAGGGGGGGGGTGCGTAGCTGTTAATTGTTGTATCATCGAATAGATAGATAAGAGAGGGTGGTGTAATGTGCTTGTGATGTGCAGCTCCATGCCCAGTCATGATGGTGGCATGACACGTCTGTCTGACACGCCTTTCCCGCAGACGCTGCCCTGGCGCTGGTCCCATCCGAAAAGAAGAAGGCGTTCGCGGCGAAGCTGGGGCTGTGACGGATGACGAGTGTGACGAATATCCGTGATAACGGGTTGAGAATGAGTGAGAGTGACCCTGTGGACGAGGAGCGGGGGGCAGCGAGGGACGAGGGCGGTGTGCGACGCATGACGCAGCAGTCGGCACGGCGCAGGCACGCGGCCGCGAGTGCCGAGCACCGGCACTGCGCGGCTGCGTGCGCCGATCCGATCGCCGTCGCCATTCGCCATTTCACCGCCACGCCACCCGACACCCTAGCAGCTCGGGTCGCGCCATCGCCCCGCTTCTCCCGTCCGCCCCGTCCGCCCCGTTCACTGTTCCCGCCACGCCACGCCACGTCAGCTGCCCGGCCTGACCAGCCGCGAGCCCCGGCTCCCCGCCTCGTTGTCTGCTTTGTCGCAGCCAATGCGCACGCTCTCAGATAGCAGCTACACCCTCGCTCGCACCAAGCTGCTACGCCCAAGCTGCTTCACCGGCCACCCCACGGCACCTCGGCTGGTCCACCGCGCCCGCTCCCTTGTTGCTCACCGCGCGGACGCCCGCCGCGCATTGCCACGTTTCTGACACCCCATAACTGACAAGACTCGCACCCAAGCGCACCCCCTCTTGGTCCGCGATTTCCCTGCAAGCTTCCCCGCGCCTCTGTGCCCCCCCCCCCCCCCCCCCCCTCGCGTTGCTCGCGCCCCCGCAATCGCCTGCATTGGCCCTGCTCCGGCCGCCACCCCGGCGCGCCAGTTTCAGGCAGCGGCACTGGCACTTGCGTCAGGCGCACTCCCCGTGCCTCCCGAGACTCCCAGGCTAGCGCAGCTCGTTTCCTTTCCGCCTCTTTTGTGCAAAGCGGTGCTGCGGTGTCGCGGGAGGGCCCCTAAGCGACCGCCCCGCCCCGCCCACCCCCTTGCTCCCGCTCCCCTCACCCACCCGCACGCGACGCTGGTTGGTGTTACGCACCGGCAAAGCACCCCCGCGCCCGGCCACAGCGGATGCGGGTGCGGGGGCGCATGCCGCTGCACGCAGCCGCTGGCGTGCCCCCCTGTACGGGCGCAGTGTGCATGGATCGATACCCATGCCGGCCCCCTTCTGTCTTGCTAGCGCATCGCGCCATGCTCTTGCTTTGTATCTTTGGCTCCCCGCCTTCACCACCACCCGCACCCGGTCTGTCGTTCAACAAATGACAGAGCAGATGCACCGGGTGCGATGGCCGGGCGTTAGTCGCGCCGTTTGCGCTTCCTGCGATGTTCGTGTTCCCGCTTCGCTTCACCCGCGCAGAGAGCGCTGACCCCCGACTAGCCAATCGGTTGTCGATCGGTTAGCGCCCTTGGGGGGGGGGGGGGGAGAGTGGGCTGCATAAATGTGCTCCCGCCCTCTCTGTGGTTGCGCTGCTACGAAACGTGCTCCCCGATTGAAGCCTTGGAATGCGAATGGGCACAGATGGAAGCAAACAAGCGGATAGGCAAGGGGAGAGGAAGAGCAATTGCGTGAACAGCGCTGCGATGCTATCTGCAAGCACGCATGGTCTTTCGCCCCAGCCGTAGACAGGCAAATCACCCATCACTGACAGCGTTGCAAGACACATCAGTCATTAGAAGCACCACCGCCATGAATACCAGAGTGCCTATCGGCGTCACGCTGCCATTTGCATGGCTCGCTCCATCGCCTGCCGTCCCACGTTGCCCCCGCACACCACCACCACCGCCGCATCCCCTTGCATGGTCCCCGCGTCTGCCGCTTGCAACGCCGCGGCCAGTGCCACCCCCGCCGCTCCCTCCACCAACTGTGCGAGAAGGTGACGGGGATGACAGTCACTAGTGACCAGTGACCAGTGATGGTGAGGGTGAAGATATGAAGATGAGGATGCAGGGTGTTATTATCGATTCGAGCAGTCACGCTGGCCTTGTATCCCCAGTAAAGTGGCTACTATGCCTCAGCTCCACCAACACTGTGCTACCATCCCCACCCCATGCTCGCCTTGCCATCGTGATTGAGCGCCCCCATCATCGCTCTCGCAATGTCCTCTTCCTTTACCGCCACCCATTCGTCCACCAACCCACACACCTCCACCGTCAGACTCCCCGACTCCACGCCCCCCGCTGTGCCGTCGCTCAGCGTTGCCTGCAGGCATGAGACATGATATAATCGAGGAAAGCAAAGAAGGTTAATACAACAACGTTTCATCTGCTTTATACTACTACGTCCCAAATCCCGCTTTCCCACACTGAGTGCTCTTGCATCAGCCATCTGTTGTGGTAGTTTACCACAACCCACCACACTGTCCCACTCTTCACTAACCCCTCACCGAATACTCTCGCAGCGGCGCCTCGCCCCTCACAGCTCGCTGCATCGCGTCGCTGGCCGCCGGCTCGCACCCCACCAGCCGCACCCGCGCGCCGCCCCGCCCGACAGCGCCTCGCAACACCGACGCTACCCCTGACATGAGGCCGCCGCCCCCCACGGGAACGAACTGCGGGGGAGGGCGAAGAGCGGGGGGTGGAGACCGGGGATTACACCGCAAATGGCGGCGGAGGGTGGTGGAGCAGCTCTTGGTAGTATCGACGTTTGCTTGCTCGGACACCATCGGTGGCGAGCTGCTACGAAGGGAACGTGCCGTGAGGGAACCACGTGACACCATGCGCTCACGTGCTCTAACCAAGTGCATTGCGTCAGCATACCGTGCCAACCGCGACGCTCCTCACCACGTCCAACGTCATCGCTTCCAATGCGGCCAGCAATTCAATCGCCACCGTGCCTTGGCCGCCCGCCACTGGGAAAGGCGGAGAAGTGGGGTGGGTTGCTAATCATGGGGTGCAGGTGCAGTGGGGTGCATGGCGCACACTGTGCATTAGAGCTGCACGCGCTGCCCCAATCTGCCAACCCTGCCGCGCTCACCTAGCGAGTCGTTGTATGGGCTCACATACGCCGCTTGTGACTCATCCGCATGCTCCCTCGCCCTCTCTTCAGCCTCCAGCGATGTCGCCCCTGCCACCACCAGGCGAGCCCCACGGGACCTCAGGCGCTCGGCCTTCGACGCCGATACGGTTTCTGGCACTGCGGGGTGAGGAGAGAGGAGAGGAGTCAGGGCATTTTATAAGCAAGGGACATGTCGCTGTCGTGTCAGGTGGCTGGTGCCAAATAATTTACTTTTAATCCATCATTTGTCGGTAATTCTAATTTTATCCATTATCCTTATGATCCTGGTACTGTCTCTGATCCTAAATAATTCCCAGTCATGGGTAGTGCACCCCACCAGTGAGGGGTGCATGGGTTTGTTACATGGGAAAGGAGAGCGGTGAGGTGTGCCTGGAATGCCTTAGCCTATGTTATGATATGGAGATACCACCAACTGTGATGAGTAAGTGTATGTGGGGCCAATTGTCTCACCGAAAATGATGGGGGCGGGTGCGCCCGGGCAGGCCGCGCATGCGTGCAGGACAGCCAACGCGTGGTTGCCCGTGGATGCAGTCACGATGGCAGGGGCGGCTCCGGGACTCGAGCACAGCGTCTGGATCTTATGCGCCGCTCCTCTGCGGGGGAGTTATTTGAAGCGAAGCTTTGGTTAGGCGGTTGCAGCTATGGTGCAGCTCCACACTGTGACAGCAGGGCAGATTGCAGCAAATTTCTCATGGGAGCTATGCAATCGATCTCCACCTTGCTTTGAAGGAGCCCGTGATCTGCTCCGACTCGAGTTTGAGGTAGACGGGCCGCCCCGCGCGCTCGGTGAGCCATCGCGAAAGCAGCAGCGGCGTGGGGACGTATCCCTCGCCGCTGCAACGCAGCGCGGACCACGCCTCGCTCGCGACACGCTCCGCCCAGCCTTCGCCACCGCGAATGACGCTCCAGCCGTTCAAAGCGACCAGGCTGCGCCAATGCGCCAGGTCCCGGGACGCCGGCAGGGTGTAGGGGACCGGGCGCATGCGGAATGGATGCCGTAACGATATCAGCGAGTCACAAAGAGTCTGAAGATGGCTGGCATGGGGAGATGAGAATGCGAGGACGAATGAAGAAGAAAAATAAGCAGTGTCAGGCGTGGTTCTCCCCCGCGACCGATGCCCGACATCCAGTCGCAGTCACTGGCTGCGCTCCTCACATTCAATGGATCGCGCGCCTCTCTGGCTCCGTTCGCCTCGCGCCCTCGCCATCCAGCAGACCCTCCAGCCTTGCGTGCATCTGCCACACCAGCCGCGGACAGCGTCGTCGTCGCCGCGCCCGATTCGGCCAATGTCTGCGCGGTGTGCCATGCTGGCGTCGCCCTCGGCGCCCGCGACGGTTGCGTGGCCCTGCAACCGCGGCAGATCTTCGTCGCTGCTGCTTTTCCGGACGAGGAGGTTTTCGAGGACCCTGGCGACCGCCGCGGCCGAGACCGTCACAAAGAACCCCAGCCAGGACTCCGGCGGGCCCGATGGCGACCCGGGGCTCACGGGCGGGGGCCCCAAGCGTCGGGCGCGGCTATCTGCCTCGCGGGAGGCCACGATGCCGATTGTGGAGAGGGAGAAACCGCTGCAGGAGTACATGAGCCTACCTGCGTCTCAATACAGCGTCCTGGATGCGCGCAAGATCGAGAGGGTCGACGATACGACTTTCGTGGCGAGTGGCATTGGCTTCGCGGCTGCCGCGCGCTTGTAGCCCGCGGAGCGCGGTGCCGAGCTGCAGATGGCACGTGTACTCTATCGCGACTCCGTTGCTATTGGTTTGAGCTGCAAATCAATCCCCCCGCCGCAGTGTTACGTGGGCGAGCTGCGCTTCTTCAACTTCCGCGTCGAGCCCGTCCTGACCGTCTCCGTGGAAACGAAGGATCGAGGCTGCGTCATTCGGCTGCTCTCTTGCAAGCTCCAGGGTTCCAGGTGCGGGGGCGCGGCTGAGAGGCAGCCGGCTTGTTGCGAGCGCCACGTTCTGCAAAAGCGATGATGATGCAGCGCCCAGGGGCTGGTCCATTGCCTGCGATACCCGCCTATCCGACTGCTGTCGCGCAGGGTCGTCGAGTCGCAGAATGAGAAGTTCTCTGCGACGATGGAGAACGACGTCACGTGGCGAGCGCTGGATGCGCCTGAAAGCGGATCGGCGCCGTCGCCGGGGAAGGAGATCGTGAGCCGCACGACGGTCACGGTGGACCTGGTTGTGCCGGGGTGGTTCGCGGTGCCCGTGCCTGCGATCGAGCGGACGGGAAGCGCTGTGATGCAGTCGGTCGTGAACCGCATGGTCCCGCGGTTCCTAGCTCAGCTGGAGCGCGACTACGCTTTGTGGGCATCAGGAGACACCAGCCGGCGTCCCCTCAGCGACGGAGGGCTTTAAGGCAATTTCTGGCTGGCAGCGAGCGCTGGCGGCAGGAGGTCATCCCCATGGCCACATCGGCTTACGCGCTTAAAGAAACCGGCGTTTCGCGCACTTACTTGCTCTTCGCTTGCAGTAGCTGCGCCTGCATCGCTGCCAAAGCGCTTCTGCGCCCCTGGTGCGCGTATGCTCGTGAAGCCACGCACGTGGGGCGCCATCTGCGGCATCGGCTCCGCTGCTGGCTTCGCTGGCGCGACATTCTTGCTCTTCGTCACGGTGACTTTTGATCAACGAGCAGCTGCTGGCGCTTGCGGCGGTCAGCATCGCTCCCGGACCTCCGTCAAGTGCCCCCTCCCCTGCAGCCGTTTGCGGAGGACTCCCCGCCCTGGGCGCTGCTCCTTCCAGCCAGACTAGTAGTGTTGACTGTCCCAGGTACATCGCCGTCCTCCGGCCGTCCCTTCCGCGCGTCTCCGCAAACTGTGGGGACGTTCCAATTCCGCACCTCCCTCGCGCGACGCAGTGCTCGCGGGGACGCTCCTCTTCTCCGCCGTCCTCTTCTACGCCGGCCTAGTCCTCCTGTGCGCCGCGTTGGGACGGCCCCTGCGGAGTTTCACGGCCCCGGCCGTGGAAGCGGTACGCCAGCGTGTCGGTCACGACTAGCGCGTCCCAGGAGATCGCGATGGCCTCCTCGAGCGCGAATCCCGAAGCGTCGGTGCCGGACCTTGCCGACTGGGGCCAGCAGTGCGACGAGGTGCTGGCCCTTGCCGCCATCTACGGGGACGCCTTCCGCATCGTCAATGGCACGGGCCTGCCCCCGCATCCGACGCCGGACGACCTCGATCGGTGAGCCCGTTCGCAACTGCATAGATCATGTCACTCGTCCATTTGCATCTCATCCATTTGCATCTCCTCCACTCGCTTCTATCTCCATGGCTCCTCACTGCGCCACCTCACCTACAGCAGCGCGACATCATACATCGTCTTTTGCGCAGGGATGTGCCCGTCCCGGACCTGGAGGTGGCGATCGAGGTGCCCGTGGAGCTCCCCGGCCCCCGCGTGCGCCTGCAGCTCTTAGCCGCTGCGTCCGAGGGAGAGGTGGGCCCCAGCACAGCACGACCAGTGATTGGCAGAGTGCCATCGGCGGCCACGCCCCTGAGCCCCTCTTCGTCCGCCCCGCTAGTGCCGCTGCGGTTCTTGCCGCCCATCGAGGCTCGGGCGACGCTGGGTGCGGGGTACCCATCCACCCGCGCCCCGACAGCTCATGTGGCGGTGGAGTGGGGCAGCGAGGGCGCGGGCGAGCGGATGGAGGCTGCGCTGCGGGACGCGTGGGAGCGCGTGCGGGGCATGCCCGCGCTGCACGCGTGGGCGGAGTGGCTGAGGGAGAGCGCGCTCGAGGCGGCGGGGGTGGTGGACCTGGGCCCAGCCCCGCTGCTGCAGGTGAGGGGCGCGGGGGTGGTGTGGCAGGAATAGCAAGCTGCGGTTGCGATCGTGACAGTTTGCAACTGCGGTGGATGGTGATTGCTGATTTGTGAATGGTGATTGGATGGGCTGGGAGGGCTGTAAGCCGGTGGCAGGTGGAGTGCTTACTACTATGGATGGCACGCGTCACTGTATGGATTGCAAGCGTCGTTCCAGCCACTCCACAGGTGGTGCTGGGGGACGGGGAGGACGCGGACGACGCGCTGCGCTATTTGATCGAATTCAGCGCGCGCAAGGAGCGACAGGCCTTCGAGGATCGCACCCACGAGTGCCAGCTTTGCGGGGAGGACAAGCCCGGCGCGCACTTCCTGCAGCTGCCCGAGTGCCGCCACGCCTACTGCCGGGCGTGCCTCACGTCGCTGTGCTCGGTACACGTCAAGTGAGGGCGCGATTCTGACGTGACACTTTGCGATTATGAGAAGCTAAGATTTGGGCAGTCTGCATAGAGCCTCACCTTCTAAGCCAACGGGGGAGGTGAGTGTTCATCCTACCCAGGTTAAGGTGCAGAGTGGCCCGCATCACGCATCCACACTTGTGCTAGACTTGTGACATGCATCCATGCCTCCAGGGAGGGCTCCCTGGCGATGCTGCGGTGCCCCGACCCCGAGTGCAAGCGCCCCCTGCCCCACTACGTGCTGAGGGACCTGCTGACCGACGAGGAATACCAGCGGTGGGACGAGCTGTCCCTGGCGAGTCGCGATGCGCACATCACGATAAGCGCGTGGCACGTCTGCTGACTGACTATCCTTTTAGCAAGCGTGTTTGCACATTGTGCATGACACCTCGCACTTTTGCGCATGGTACTACGCACCTCACACGCAGAATAGGCCCATTCCACCTGACATTCTGCATGCACTCCCACCCTGCAGCGCCATGCATGCACCTCCCCCCCAGCCCAGTCCCTTACCCCACCTCTCCCTCCGCCCCCCCAGTCGCGATCTCTGAGCGTAATGGGCCTTCAGTACTGCCCCAGGTGCAACACAGCTGCAGAACAAGAGCCGGGCCGCGAGAAGGGCGTGCCTCTGGCTCAATGTCCCAAATGCATGCTGGTCTTCTGTTGCCGGTGCCGATTGCCAGATCACGTGGGGGAGTCTTGTCCAGAGGCTATGTACAGAGCCGGGGCAGACGCGGAGGCACTCGAAGCGAGCATGCAGGGAGAGCTGGCCAAGTTGAAGCTGACGGCGGAGCAGGTGAGAGGGGTTACATGATCCCCCGGGCGGAGTTGCATCACCGATCCCTATCTCACGGACCCTAGAAAGGCCAGCTTGTGATGCAGCGCCGAACAATAGATGTTCTCATGTTGAAAGTTCTACCCTCTGGTGCGTATGGGGCGTAACCCGCATAACCCGCATCACCCGTATCACCCGCATCGCCGCAGGAGCGGGAGCGCAGGCGTCTGGCGTCGGAGCGCCGTGCCGAGGCTGGTTTCCGCAAATACCTGAAAGAGACCGAGGTGCGCCACTTGCGGTGCCCGGTGTGCACGGCGGTTGTGTTCAAGTCGAGCGGATGCAACAAGATGATGTGCACCGCGTGGTGAGACCTGCTGACATGAGTGAGTGTGTCGAGCATGGCAGTATCGACTGAATGGCTCATCGTCATTGCCTGGTAAGACCTTGCATCAAGCGCGTGTGATGTGGGGCGTGGCAGTGTCGGCGGCTTTGCCTGGCGAGACCTGTTAAGTGTTTCCAGGTCAGCCCATGTCATAGCAGTGTCATCATTCAATGTTTCACTCAGTCTGCCTGACTCGTCCCCCTCCCCCCGCAGTTCCACTCCCTTCTGCTTCAATCACTGCCACATCATTTACTCAGTCTACCTCACCCTCCCCATCCCTCGCAGTTCCACCCCCTTCTGCTTCCTTTGCGGCACTTGCATCTTACACAACCATATCACTCCTCCCCCCCGCAGTTCCACCCCCTTCTGCTTCCTCTGCGGCTCCCAGATCTCCGGGTACGACCACTTCAACGCCGAAGCACGAACCGGGTCCGCCCAATGCGCGGGCCGTCTCTTTGATCAAGAGGAAGTCAACGCATGGATGGCCGCACAGCAGTGGGTCCAGAACAACGCGCAGCGCAGGGCCCCTGCTGTGGTACGCGTGCCCGACCGTGCCTACAGCAACTGTGTGAGGTGCGGGCAGCTGACGGAAAAGGTGGCGAACAACAACCACATGCGGTGTGCGGCGTGCAACAGTCAGTGGTGCTATGTATGTCGGGCGGAGCTGAGGAGGAGGGGCACGCTGCACTTTGGGGAGCCGCCCAAGTGCCGACAGCACACGCCTGGGTGATGAGGGTTGTGTGTGGATAGATAGCCACCTGGTTAGTATGGGTAGCTGGGGGGGTGTTGCGAGTGCCGTTGGCACACGCCGGAGTGACGTGGGTATCGGTGGGCTTGGGTTGAATCGCCAGGGATACTGGGCAAGTAGAGCAGATGGTGGGGTGTCAGGAGTGTCGTAGCAGACGCCTAGGTGACAAGTGCCGCTTTCATCAGTTCATAGTACCTCTCGTGTCGCCTATGGGTTTAATCCCGACCGTCAAGCACTAGCAAGCAAAGTGTCACACAAGTGATGTTGTCACATTCGACACACACACAGCTATGTCCGCACACGCCCCTCAGTCACTCCTCCTTTCCCCTCGGCAACCCCCCAGCCCCCCTAGCCCCGCCCTTCGCATCAATCTTGCCGCTCTCAGCGACCACCTTCGCCACCGCCTTCTCATAGACCACCGCGAGCCGATAGACGTAATATGTCGATCCGTTCCACACACTCACGGATATCATGGTCAGGAGGAAGGCGGTGTGGAGCCAAAAACTGCGCCAGACCAGCAGCGGCCAGGCAAAGAGGGCCAGGCCGATGAGGGCGTGAAAGAGCATGAAGACGAACGCCTGGCCGGAGAGGGACTTGACGCCGAAGTTGCGCTCGATGCGCTGTGTATGGGGGAATGGAGGGGCAATGTCCAATCTACACCGAAGTTGATCGCATTGCGCTGCGGGGTGGTGGGGTGGCGGGCGATGTTCTGCGTCGCCCCTCACCCTGTGCATCTGCTGAGATTGCACCTGCTGCCCACCACCATCGCCCCTCACCTTGTGCATCTGCTGCTTGGCGCAGAAGTCCCCAAACACCGTGCGCCACCCCTTGGCCGGCATGTGGATGCCCCAGGTGCAGAGCCACACCACGTAAGGCACCCACCACGCGACGTACACAGCGAGGGTGGGCAGGTAGGCGTTGGCGAGACCCAGGGGCTCGGAGTGGGGCGTGGGAAGCGCGAACAGCCCCGGCCATGCCGCGGCGTATCGGTCCGGGAACCAACGTATGGTCCAGCTCATGAGGGCCGCGCTGGAGTGGATGAAGAGCGCGCCCTGCATGCGGTGCGATGCGACGGTGTTGAGTGGATGGGTGGATGAAGAGCGCGCCCTGCCGTGCAGTGCGATGCGGGAACGAAGTGATAGACTTGGTGAAAGATGAGAGATGCTGGCAGCGGTGGTAGGCACCGTCATTGCCCAGACACCTGTATAATCGGTAAGCGTTTCTCACCAGATGGTCGATGGAGTGGAAGATGAGGGCGTTGGAGGTGAGGGCGATGGACCAGGCAAGGGGCCCATTGGCAATGACGAACATCACCCGCAGCAGCGCGGGGCTGTGGGTCACAGCACGAACGGCGCTCCATGACGTGGCCGATCCCACCAGTGCGGCGAGGCCGAAGGCGATGTAGAGCTTGTTCATCACCCAGCAATACTCGAGCCAGTACAAGAGGTGCTTGGATCGATACTTGCGAACCGCGAGGATGCCGGTGAGCACGGCTGTCTTGACGACCTGCGTGGAAGACGCAAGGGGCACTCGTGATGTGGTATATTACCATTATTATGTGATGTAATATAGGTGATGTCATGATGAGCGGTGAGCGAGGCTGTCGTGTGTGACACAGAATGAAGTGGAGTGGGTGACACGACGCTCGGTCTTAATGGGCCTCAGCAGCGGCACGGGACAGGACAGTCCTATCTCCCTGGCTGCGCTGCACGCGGTCATTGCACCGTGTCACCCAAGGGTCACCTGCCACACCCAGAAGTACTTGGGACAAGCGCCCAACAGGAACGCAGTGAGCGCCACATTCATCGTACCTAAGAAGAACGCCACGTTCCTGAGTGCAAGGACGTCACGATAAGGCTCGCGGGTGCAGCAGAGGCGCAGCAGAGGCGCGACGTCGACGTTTTCGGCTGGTGGTGTCACCCGAGCCCCTCGGCAAGCAGCCGCTCCTTCTGTAATCGGATCACTTTAAGCGCCTTCGCCACTCCGTCCGCCTCCTGCAGAAGGAGACGGCTTGGGCGCTCAGCGCGATAATAGGCGAAACTCTCAGAAAACGCATTGGAAACGCAGCCGCTCACCGAGGAGGAAAACGTCGTCCCTGTGCCGCGATGGGCTCCATCAGGACCCCCTTTTGGCGACAGGAGGTACCCGCTGATTCCCGTGTCCGCGTCTTCGCTTTCCATCGCGCACGAGGCCGCTCGAGGCCGGCGAGACTGTTAGAAGGGGATTGCCTGCGCAGCAGCGCTGGATTCAAGGCAAGGCCTGGCAGGGGAGTTCGTTGGTCGATATTGCGCGTGTCACGAGTCTCGATGGGCAAGTGTTTGCTGTGAAAGCCGCGAGACTGGCTGTTGCAAGTCGTATCAGAAACACCAGCTGCGTCTGGGCCAGATACGCGAGACAGCTGGCGTCGGGATCATCGGCCGCTCCCACGCCGCTACTTCGAGGGTGACGCGTGTTCCGGGGCTGCATAACGTCTGGAATGGCGGGCATCGCAGAGGGGCAGGAGGTGCAGCCGCAGGACCTGCCCCGCCTGCGCTCTGCCGAGGGGCTCGTGACGCTGGTGGGCTTCGGTTCGCTCCTTAGCGAGCGCAGCGCGCGGACGACGTTCCCGGACTTATCGAACTTAAGGCTAGGGCGCCTCGTGGGCTGGCGGCGCGTGTTTGCGCACGTGGCGCCCATCTTCTTCGAGCGCGGCATCGCGAACGTGGAGACCCGCGAGATGTCCAGCCTCAGCGTGGAGCCTTGCCCGGGCGCGCGATGCGTCGTGTCCCTGTTCGAGGCGCCCATGTCCGACGAGCAGCTGGCCGCCTACGTTGAGAGGGAGCACGAATTCCGATTCGTGGCCGTGCGACCCACCGGCCTGGATGGCAGCCAAGTGAGACTTTGCAACGACTCTCAGCCCGCTGCATATAGCACCCCGCTAGCCACAAGTTGTAATGACACTGGCTTCTGCACCCCAACAACTCCTAACTCGTTGCGCATGGCACCCCGCTAGCTGCTGGTCGTAATGCTCCTGGCTCGTCCAATCGCAGGGCGAGGGCCTCGCCGTCGTCTGCGCCCGATACTCCGATGAGGAGTACCGCGCCAAGCGGTGCCCGCCGGAGGAATTTGAGCGGCGCTACGGCCGCTTCGGCATCGACCGCGTGTGGAGGGACGACGTGCTGCCCTGCCAGGTGATCTGGGGTGATGGGGCAACCCGTCTGCTGCTCCACGCCGGCGCTGTGCTTGCCGGATGGTCAAACGGCCGTCCTCGACCCCATGCCGTGTCGCCCGCCAAGCGCAGGTCTATTGCAGGCACTGCGTCCTGGCGGCCCAGCGCATGGGCGGCGAGGCCTTGGAGAGCTTCCTGGACGACACCTATCTGGCAGACCGCAAGACCACCTTGCGTGAGTATCTGGCAAGCCACCCCCACGTCATGGCGTCCGAGCCGCCGCCCTCCCTCGCGGAGCGCTACTCGGGATGAGCTGATTCGTAACATCCATTGAACGGACAGCGGACAAGAACACGAGGGGAAAGCTATTGCATATTTAGCCTTCCAGCTCTTCCTCCAAATCCCCCTCCCCTTCTTCAGGGACCTCGACTTCGTATCCCTCGTCCATGTCCTCCTCCTCCCCCGCAAATTCCTGTTCATTTGCGACCGCCAATGCGTATACTCCCGGCAGCATCCTCCCCACGTGCAGCCACTGCGGGTGCGGGGGCTCGTTCGCTCGCGCCAGCCCGCACGTCGCGGTCGGTAGCCCACAGCGACCGCCCGCGCGACTCGCCTTGGCTGCCCAGCTCTTTTTGGGATCGATGACGGCAACCATCCCCGAAAACTGGGCCGTCACGTGGTCCGGGCTCTCATTCCCCTCCCACGCGCAGTTGTCGCACCCCTCGTCCTCAAACTGCGCGGAGGAAGCCGGCTGAGTCACCGCCAGCCGCGGATTGCGATCTCAGAGATACCAACCTGTCGCAGGAATGCAGACGGCCCCCAGCGCGCACCTGCTGCGCCGTCTTGACGAGCTTGCACTGCTTGCAGCAGCGCAGGTCCTTGTGTGCGTCGTCAGGAAGCGTGGCGTGCGCTTCAATAGCCGACATTGAACGTCTTCCGCGCCCCAGTCAGCATCCAGCGGCAAATGCGAGCCCCAAATGGGCGCTGATCCTGCCCGTGGCGCAGACGAGTCGGCAAGTCGCGTCGCGAGGCTCGGGAGACTGAGTGTGCGCAACTAGGTGTGGCGGAGGGCGACATCTGCCCAAGCATCAACCGTGCAGGCGACTTCAACGGCGCCATCACTCCGCGCCAGTGACTGGCACGCCACGAAGGCCACTGAAGCCAGCATCCTTTGGTCCCAAGACACAACACATCCAAAAAGTCCACATAGCGCGCTGCAGGAGCTAGGATTTGCGCTAGTTCGAAGCCTGGGCTGCCTCAATCCAAGCGCGAGTCCCTTGGCCACAATTCAATCCCTTTTTGCATCCACCACCTCCCTGGACCTGTAGAATCGATAAATCAAACATGTCCCGGGTCGCGGAGACGACTGGCCGCACCTCGGCGTCAGTCCCGCTCGCACCCAGTGCTGGCCTCCCTGCAGCCAAAGCCGAACCAGCGCCGCCCGCCGGCTCCCTGTGCGCAACGGGCACCTCCAAGCAAGCAAAGCGCAGGGCAGGGCGTGCCAAGGGCGCCCCGACCGCCAGCGAGGTGGGCATGCATGCCGCAGGGCATTCCGCGCACTGTCGCCCCCGAAACAGAGCAACCGTGCGAGCCTGGGCGCACAGGAAGAAGCGGCGGACAACAAGGTGAAGGATGCCGTCCGCGTCGTCTCGGAGTCCCTCGCCCGGATGATCATCCGGAGCCGCTCGGACGAAGTGCTGCAGCGCACCTTCGCCCTCTGCAGGTCGGGCCGCCGACACGCCCATAATGCCACCGTCCTGGCGCAGCCTCTCCGCGAGCGCACGCAGCGACTGCGCTACCCATCGCCCGTCCGCGCAGGAGCCAGGGTGGCTCGGACGTGCTCATGTGCCTCCTCAGCCCGCGCGCGGGCCACTCGGCCAAAGTCGAGGCCCTGGCCAGCCAATTCCAGCGTCTCTTGCTCCCGAAGACGGACCCAAAGCGGGGCGCCGGGCTCAGTGCCTGAGGAAGGCCGGCAGCGGCTGCCCGACCTTGAACCGCACGAGGAAGGACTCGACGGTCTCCACCACCTTGCCCGGCTGGTCCTCTTGAATGCAGTGCCCTGCGGAGAGCGGCTCGCAGTGTGTTTACCCGACTGCTCTGCTGCGCGGTCGCACCAGTGGTTGCCGTCCATCGCCTCGCCTGACTCGGCCACCATGACCAGTTGAAATTTGCCCTGCATTTGCCCTATCGTCATGGCCTTGTCGAGACGGTCGGTGCCCGCGATCATGAGGACCTGCAGACGCAACGCGGCGGCCGTCGCCCTGCTCAGCCGTGGCTGCCGTTGTCGCTCGGTGGCTGTCCGTAGTCACCTTGGGGCACGGGGCATGCAGGAAGAGGTCGCTCATGCCCTGGTACCATCCCTGCCAATGAGCCTCTGACGCCGCGAGATGCGTCTTCCACGCGACTCGGCCGTCGGGGCAGACGCGGAGCATGTCTGGCACGGACACACAAGCAGCCTGGGGGCAAACAATGTCCCATTGGGACGGTTGAGGGTCGCCTGGGCTGGCCTCCACCCTCCTCGCGCCAGCCAGACCCTCCGCTTGCTGCCTTGCACCCTCACCTCGGGATTGCGGGTCATCCTGGAGTCTAGGCTCCAATGGATGGCGGCCTGTACCGACGCAAAGGACGACGGCCGCTCTGCGAGGACCTGGTGCATGTGCACGAGGCTCGCGAGGGCAGATCCTTCCACAACGTCAAGAACAAAGAGTCCCGCGAGGTTCGAGACGCTTTTGGAGGCCGCGGCGTGGACGGCGACGCTCCCGCCGAGGGAATGCCCCACGAGCACGATCGACGCGGCCGGCTGCTCAGCGGCGCAGATGGCCTGCGCGGGGAGGGGCGCAAACCGATGCGCGTGAGTTATGACAAGCGAGCGGTGACGGCCCGTGTCGCGCGATCGACAGCGTCGCGCACCTTGGCCACGGCCACGGCATCTTCGGCAAGAGTGGTGGCCGAGAGGTCCGCGTCGTCCTCCGTCACCGTGGCGCCGTGGCCTCGCATATCGAATGCGACAACCCGACATTTCGGCTTCAGCGCCGCGGCCACCAGGGACCACGTGAGGGCCGTGTATCCTCCCCCGTGCACGCACAGCACCGTGGGCCCCCCCGAGGCAGCCCCGCACTCATACACGCGAAAGGTCGCGGACCTGCGTTGATCAAAAAGGCGCGCAGAGATTCTAGGGCAACCGAATGCCTTATCGCGCGGCGGGAGCCCCGCTAAGACGCGCCGCACCTTTCGGGGATCGCGACGTCGCGCTGACAGTCCCAGTACCGTTCCCAGGTCGCGATGGCCAGAGATCCTGGTGATACCGTCAGCGGAGCCTTGCTATGATGCAGCGTGAGGTTCCCGGGCCTGCAGGGAGCGAGAGCAACGTTGCGAGCAGTCACTGCTCGTGCTCGCGCCGTCCTGGCCGATCTGGGAGGTTTCCTACCACGCGTGGCGAACTCACTTCTTCCCAGGAATCGGGGGCAGATCGCCGAGTCCGTCAGGCTCGTCCCCCGGCACCATTCGTCCAAACCCTGGGCGCGCCGCTCATCCACGTAGAGGGGAAGAGGAGAGCGGCCCCGCCCCTATCCCAGACCGATTACGTGGGATGGAGTTTGAGTTTGTGCCAAAATCACATTGCCACGACGCACATAGCCGGAACCGAGCGAACCCTGATGGTCATACCCAAGCGGTCCTGGAACAAGCGGATGCGCCTGCGCGCTCTTCGCCCCAGCACCTTGAATGGGGCATTGGTTGTCAATCAAAAACCGCGTTTCGAGGTCCGTGGCATCTTGGGAGTTTTCGTGCTGGGAGGGTCGATGGCGGGTAAGTCGCGGTCTATAACGCAATATTACGAAGTTTGTGTTTGCTCGTGAATTACTGAACAATCTCTTGCCCGCTATTAGGGTCTGGGACACTTTCACGTGAAGTTTGAGGGCTTGCGCGTTTGGGGCGGAGTTAGCCGCCCTTGAGGGCCTCACAACCTGCATTTCGCGCAGGAGACGCCGTTCAGATATCAGCGTCTTCGATGGAGGCGGGGGAGCGCCCTGACGGGCCCGGGGAGGGGCCTGGGAGCTCCGCAGTGCGGGATGCCAGCACGGGGCCCTCGTCGGCCGGCGACGGGACTCGCCGCTCCCACAGCGGGTGCGTACCGATCATGATATATCTGGTGCGCCCTGTCGACGACGTCCGCGGGGCGCAGCGCGCGCATCGGCCGCCATGCAGGTCCGACACCCGCGCCCAGGGTGTGCGTCCCCCCGCGGCGTCCGCCGAGCCCTGCCCCGCGTCTCCGCAATCCTTCGCAGGCACTCTCGTTCCGAGAACCAGAGCCCCAGCCCATCGCACTCGGTCGTGATCCACCCGGACCCTGACATCCCCGCCGACCCGCCCGCGCCGCGCCCCGCCAGCGCCGCGGCCGACCCCGTCCAGAGAGTGCAAGAGTCCCAGCGGCGCGTCCATGCGAGCTCGCTGACCTCGGCGGTCGTCGCCGCCGACCCCGCACGCATCCTCCAGCCACCCGCGGCCATGCACGGACCGGACTCCACCTCTGCCCTCGGTGCGGGCCCAGCGCTGCCAGACACCGCCCGCGCCTCCGCTCCGGTCCCGCTCCGCTCCCCACATGGCGCGACATCATAGACGTGCACAGCGGTTCACACCCTGCCCCCTTTCTTGCACACAGAGGCATCGGCGGTGCAACCGGAGTTCTCACCCGGGCCCCGCGGCACGATGACCAAAGCACGTTCCAAACGATTCGTCGACTCGGTGCGGAACGTGCTCTCCGGCGACGGGAGCGCCAACGAAGTCCCCAGGTGCAGTGCGTGGCTACTTTCCAATGCATCGGTTGTTAAGAATCCGCTACCCTACCCTGACTCATCGGGGCAGCCTGCGACGATAACCGCAAGCTCATGGCCCCAGACCTTACCCCCCGCTCCTCACGCATTGCACCCCACCCTTCGCATCCGCATGCGCATGTGCATCCCTCGTATGCGAATGGTCACCCCGCTCAACCCACCCTTCGCAGGAAGATGGACCTCATCAACCAGGACATCCCCGAGCGTCCCGAGAAGGTCAAGGGCATGGAGAAGATCAAGTCCTTCCGAGCCATCAAGCAGGGCAAGGCGAGTGGGTGCGATGTGATGAGTATCGGGTCACACGCAACGGGCGCTGTGCGACGTACCCGCACGTGCCACCCACCATCGCACGCAACAGCCGCGATGCCATACGCTATGCTACTCACCCCACTGCCCCAATACCCCAACCCACCGCCTCACTGCCCCACGACCACCCCACCACCCACCCCGCCACCCCACCCCAATACCCCACCACCCCACCCGCCCCCGCAGCAGCAGCGCCCGGGTGACTACTCCTCCACCACCTCGTCTGGCCAGGGCGTGACCCCCACGTCCCCCCAAACGCTAGAGATGGGC
Organism: Protoeuglena noctilucae; assembly: GCA_958009085.1. Lineage (NCBI taxonomy): Eukaryota > Viridiplantae > Chlorophyta > Pedinophyceae > Marsupiomonadales > Marsupiomonadaceae > Protoeuglena > Protoeuglena noctilucae. The sequence continues at coordinate 211,457 of OY253674.1, forward strand.
GACGGGGAGGCGGGGGACCCCACCCCTTGGACCCGATGGAGCATGGCAGATCATAAGGGGCCGGCCGCAGAGACCGCGCTGCGTTGTCGCATCCGGCGCACGGCAGACATCATGTGGCAGGAGAACCCGCCGCGTGTGCTCAAGTACCGCACCAGCCACCTGCACTACTGGGGTGAGGGGCGGCACGCACAGCGCAGGGTGCGGTGCAAGGGGCCTTTGGCACGTGTCACATTTATTTGACTCGCTTGACAAGTCTGCCGGATTGTTTCACGAGTTCAAATCCTGCATTACAATCACTGTGTCTCTGCAGGGTACATCCCCGGCCTCATCCCCCGCAACCTCCGCGCCACGGTGCTCGCCAACCCCTACCTCCACATCCAGACGGCCCTGATGCTCATCTGGTGCGGGTGAGTGCCAGCGATCGCTTGTGACTGCCGGAAAGAGCGAAAGGGATGGCGACGGGCGCATCGATTGACTCGCTGAGAGCGACGGCACATTATGAGTCTATCCGGCGGCCCCGTGTTTCCCACATTTCCTATTTCATAATAGGAAATTCCACCACCGTTACCCCACCATTACCCCGCACCTGACATTCCCACAACACCCCCGCCTGTTACACCCACAATGCCAACCACACCTACACCCCCCTTCACGCAGCATCATCCACTCGACGGGTCTGGGCATGCCCGTGGAGTACCTGCAGACGTACGTGATGCTCTTCGGGACCCAGCTCATGGGCGGCACGTTCAACATCACGCAGATGATGATCTTCATCCTGGGCCTCTTCGTCACGCTGGTCATCAACCGCTTCTTCCAGATACGCGCGCTGTATGCCAAGATCCACTCGGTGACGGTGGAATTGGTGATTACGGCGACGACGTTCCTCCAGCCGCCCCTCAACGGCACCGCCACGCCCCAAAAGGCGCAGATGATGAGGAGGGCCAGGGCGCAGGTGAGAGAAGTGGGGAGGGTGCGTGTGTTGCAATGGGCAGGTGATGCGCAGAGCACGTCATGTGTAGGTGCGAGGAGTGGCCGAGTGTCGCATGCCTTGCCACCCTCTCTATACCACGCTCACCATACCCACCCTTTCTCACCCCATCCACCCCCCAGCTGGCCCGCTACCTCAACCTCGGCCACATCCTGAACACTCACTCTCTCTGACCTCTCTCTCACTTACCCCACCCACTCCCTCCCAGCTCGCCCGCTACCTCAACCTGGGCCACATCTTGGTCGTGGTGGCCGCCGACGCCCAGTCCAAGCACTTCCCGGTCACGAGGGGTCTCAAATACGGCATCAAGGGCACGGCCGCGTGTTTGCAGAGGCCCAGCGAGGCGCAGCAGCCGAGCGTGGAGACCAGCCCCAGCGACCCGGGGAACCCCGCGTCCGGGAAGGTGAGGGAGACTCGTAAATCATAATGTTATGCTATCTATTTGATGCTGATCTGTTTTGAGAAGGCGAGGGGGTCTGTTTTATGCTTTCTATCATATGCTGATGTATGTTCGGGAAGGTGGTCGAGGGGGGATGGGTGGAGGGGCGGGGTGGTGGGTGGTGAGGGTGGGGATGGCAAGTGTGTGTTAACCCACTCCGGCTTAACTATGATTGTTGCCTCATGGAACCGTGTGATCGTTCCCCCGCAGTCGAGCGTGCGTGACATTGGCCTGGAGGACCTGTACAGGGAGGGGCTGGTGACACTGGAGGAGTGGGTGAGGAGATGAGGGGCGTGGTTACATGTGACAGCTTTCTGTCATGGTGGAATGGCATCTCAACAACGACCCCATTCTCGATCAACAACATGGACGACAGCCGATAATAGTACCACCGATACTAATAACACCTACCACAACAATTCATTACCACTCCCCACCTGTGCTCCGCAGGAGATCGTGGAGCGCGGCATGGAGATCGGCCTCCCCCAGTACCTGCTCCCCTATCAGTGGAGCATGCGGCTGGTGCAGGCGTGCGCGGCCAACGAGCTGCTGCAGGGGGCGCCCCCCTCCGTCAACATGCTGCAGACCAAGCTGTCGGCGCTGGTCGAGAACTGCGCCTCCATCTTCACCGCCATCAACTCCCAGGTGACGATTGTTGGTTGGTGACTGTCAGTAATACTAGCTATGCATTACTAGTCGAGAACTGCGCGTCCATCTTCACCGCCATCTCACTCACACACCCCTCTCCACCTCACTCACACGCCCCTCTCCACCTCTCTCAACATGTCCCCGCCCCTCCGCAGCTCCCCTACCCTCTCACCCCTGTCACAGTCACCCACCCACACCTCATCCTCTCTCCCCCTTCCCACCTCTGCAGCTCCCCTACCCCTATGTGGCCCTCGTGTCCCTCTCGGCCCACTTCTACCTCTTCCTCCTGGCGACCTGGTTTGGCGCTCTCATGTACGGCGGATTCCCAAACACGGTGTCTCGAATGACGCACGAGGAGGTGCAGCAGGTCCAGGACTACTGCGACTCCACGTGAGAGATTGTGTTTAACTGGATATACGCGATAATATATAAAATATATATATGCGAGTTATGGTGGTTGCTGTCCCCACCTCCCATCCCCGATGCCTCCTGCCCCGCACCCTGTGCGTCACACCCACACCCACTCACACCCCATACCCCACCCGCAGCCTCCTCCCCCGCACACTCTGCGTCACGCTGATGGGACCCCCCGACTCCCGCCCCGCCGGCCCCTTTACCACCGCCTTCTGTTACATCATCCTCGCATTCACCAACCTCGTCTGTCAGGGCCTGCTCGACATCCACTCCATCACCGACAACCTCTTCGGCAACGGCCCCGCGCGCTTCCCCCTGCGTGCCCAAATCACCTCCCTCATCAACTGCACCCAAGGCATCCTGGCGGTTTCAAACACCCTTGACGGGGGGCCCCAGGCCAAGGCGGGGGGTGTGGGGGGTGCTGGGGCGGGGGTTGCGGGTGCAGCGGGGGCGGGGGCGGGGGCGGGGGCGGGGGTGGGGGCGGCGCAGGGAGGTGAGGGGGTGGGAGGTGGGGTGGGGTGGGGATTGGTGGGTCGGGCAATTTGTGGTGGCATCGACGCTTAAAATGCATACACTGCTTCCTTCTTTGTTCTCTCGTCCCCTACCCACCATTCCCGTCATCCCCCCCAGACCCCGCGTCTCGCCTCCCCGTCTCGACCCTGCAGCCGCGACTGTCGGGGAACGCCCCCAAGTCACCGTGAGTGCCGCGGTCGCTTCTGCCGCTCTTGGTTATCATGATTGATGCAACATTGCTTATATGAACTTGATACTGACTGGTCGTCTTGTCGCATGCTGTGGCCACCCCATTCTCTTTCCCACCCCATCTACCACCCCACCCCCCGCAGCCGCTCCGACGCCGTCCAAGCCCGCGACCGTCACTGGCAGTCGGACGCCCTCAGCGTCATCACGACCATGCCATCGGGAGAGCGCCTGTGGGTGGGGGCAGACATGGAGGCCGTGCCCCACGACGCGCCCCACCTGCACCGGCTGTCGGTGGTCAGCAAGAAGTCCGCGGAGGGGAGGGTGAGTGTTGGTTGTTGATTGTCACTTTTTGTTTGTTATAAGACACCTGCACCGGCTGTCGGTTATACAGTCAGCAAGAAGTCCGCAGAAGGGAGGGTGAGTGGCTGGTTGTTAGTGATTGTTGTAATGTTGTAATGTAATGTTATTGTGGATGCTCGTGTTAGATATGCACCTGCACCGGCTGTCGGTCGTCAGCAAGAAGTCGGCAGAAGGAAGGTGAGTTATTCAAACGCCTCTTGTGCTCTCTCGCAGCTCACTTACCGCACAGCCCCGCTCCGCAACACCTTTCGGAAGCCGCGACATGATCGGCCACATGTGCAGGTCCCTTGTGCTTCTGTATATCAACACATGTGTGAATGGAAGTACAATATTCGCTCCCCGATTCCCGCAGCGTCCGGCGGATGCCAGCGCGGGTGCGGGCGCGGGTGCGGGTGCGGGAGCGTCGACTGCCCACGGCCCAAGTTATAGCCACAGTCACCCCCACCCCCACGGCCGCGTCTCAGGCCACCCGTCCCGGCTGGGCCAGAGCAGTGTGGCAGCCGGGGCGGGGGCTACGGAGGCAGGGGCGGATGGGTGGGGCGAGGAGGATGGGGAGGGCGGCATGGGGCCTTCATCCATAACCAACGGGCTCACCCCTGACCTGCAATAGGGGGCCTGGATTTTGAAAATGCGAGTCGGTGGGTTGTTCACAAGTGTTGGTTTTGAAAACTGTGAGTCCGGGCGTCTCTCATGATAAGTGCTCGGTTTGAACAGTGCATGAGAGGGTGTTGGGTCGGTGCGAGTTGTGCTGTGCGCGGCTGTGTCGTGAGTCGCAGTGGAGGCGGGGAGAGGGGATGGCAGAGTGACGGCGATAACAGCGATTCAAACGGAAAGGCGCCTCTGCTTATCCATCGCTTCCCTCCCACATATGCGCGTCTTGTCACTTCCTCGGTGCCCACATGGCGGGGGACAACGATGACTGACCAGGACTGCAAGCACCGGGTTGGAAGTACGACATCAGATGAGATGTGATGCATCACTGGACGTCGCACAACCGTGGCATCGCAAAACACCGACATGCGAACCAGCCATGCAAGTTGCCACCCAAACACCCCAACATGCGAGTCGGTCTTTCAAATACCCCAACAACGACCACCGCACCACGCCTTACCCGGCCCCACCGCCCCCACCGCCACTGCTGCCCCACTGAAATGCCGAGGAGCTCTGCCCCATCTGACCCATCTGCTGGAAAGCGTTGCCGCCCGAGCTGCTCTGTTTGAACGCCGCAAACCCACTCTGCGCCCCGAAGCCACCGCTGCCCTGCCCGCCAAACCCACCGCTCCCCTGACCACCAAACCCACCGCTACCCTGCGCTGCCCCAAACCCACTGCTCTGCGCCCCGTAGCCACTCCCGCCCTGCCCCTGCACTGCCGCCTGCCCAAAGCCCGACGTCGCCTGCATCCCCGGAGCCACGCCCGACCCTGGCAGTGCTGTGCCCCCAAATGCGCTCAGGTTGCCGAAAGACGGCGTCAAGGAGCCCTGCGACGCGAGAGCTGCGAAACCGGACCCGCCGCCCGCCCCCGCCTGTGCAAAGGGGCTCGCGACGGGGCTTGTTGTGGCTAGCGGGGCCTGACCTGCCGCCTGGGCCCAGTTAGGGGACCCGCCTGCCCCCGATCCCGGCATTTTGAACGCCGCGGGCTGCCCGAACCCGGCAGTCGCTGGCTGCCCGAAGCCCGGCATGGATGGCTGCCCAAAGCCGGGCGTCGCGGGTTGGCCGAACCCTGCTGTCACAGATTTGCCGGCGTTGGCGAACGCCCCGGGGGCAGCGGTGGAGGTCGCCGGCGCTCCGAAGGGCCCAGTGCCGGCACTGGTGGAGCCGAAAGCAGAGGATGTTGAAGTGGCAGTTATGGCGAAGGGGCTGGTGACAGTCGCTGCCGATGTGGCGCCAAAGCCGGTCGTAGCTGCACCGAACCCCGCAGATGAGGTGGGGGTCGCGGTAGTGCTTGATGTCGCGGGGGCACCGAACGCAGTCGTCGTGCCGAAGGGACTGGACGTGGGCGGGGTGGTTGATGTTGATGTCGATGCAGCTGTGGTGGCGGTGGTGGTAGCACTGGTGGTGGGGGCAGTGGTGGCAGCGGCGGAGGTGGGAGTGGCTCCGAATGCAGAGGTGCTTGCAGCCGGGTTATTGGCTGCGGGTGCTGCTGCACTGCCCAGGCTCAGACCGCTGAAGCCGAAAGGGCCCGACACCGCGGGTGGCGCTGCAGAGGTGGCGGACGTCGAAGTCGCGCCCCCGGAGCTCCCCGCCCCGAACGCGAAAGCCCCTTTCGACGCCCCCGCGCCCCCCAGCGCAGTGCCAAGGCCGAATGCGCCACCGGTGCCGAACCCGGCCCCCGCCCCGCCCCCACCCGCACCCCCAGCCCCACTCCCACCCAATGAAAGGCCCCCAAAGCCTATCTCCGCCTTTCCCGGTACCTCCACCTTCGCCTCGGCCTTATCGCTACCCGCAGACGCCCCTTGCTTACCGGTAGCGTCCCCGGCACTCGTCACGCGATTGGCCGCCTCCCCAAACGCCGCCAGTTTGGAAAGGTCCGCCGCGCCTGGCACCGGGGGCATACCCGCCCCGCGATCCTGACTGGTGGCTGCTGCCGGGCCCGCCCCTGTTGTCTTAGCCACACCCCCCGTCTCCGTAGCAGCAGTGGTGCCTGTCCCTGTCTTAGCAACGCCCAATGTCTTGGCAGTAGCAGTACTGGCAGCAGTAGCACTGGCAGTAGTAGCACTTGCAGTAGTATTACTGGCATTAGTACCGGCAGTGCCCCCAAATCCTTGGAACAGGGAGTTGAGGTTGGCGAGGTCCTTGGTGGATGCGACGGGGGGTAACGGTGAGGGTGGCTCGTGGGTGGCTGCTTTCTTGGACTGAGGGAGGGGCCTATCGGCGTCGCCTGTGTACAAGGGGGAGAGTGGGGGTATAAGTGATGGTGGGAAGGGTGGGGCGTGAGCGATGGTAGGGAGGGGTGGGGGGCGTGCGAGATGGTGGGAGGAGTGGGGATGTGAGTGATGGAGTGACGACGGATAGGGCAAGGATACTGCAAGGCAAAGCACAATGCAAGGCACAAGGAGCGTAGCAGCAGCGGCGTGAGTGCCAAGGGCGACATAAGCGAGCGATATAAGCGCGCTCACCGGTCTGTTTTTCCATTGCGTCCTTATCACCGTCGTCATTCGCCAGCTTCCCCATATCAGCAAACGTGGGGACGAGGGGCATACCACTGCCCCTAGCCTCTTTCGCCCCATCCTGCCCCGCACCACCACCCGCATCGCCCCCGCCCCTCTTCCCGCCCGCCGCCGTCGCCGTTGCCGCCTTGAACGCCCCCAGAGCCGCCAAATCCGCTGCGGTGGGCACTGGCGGGGCCGCCGCTGCCCCAGCGCCCCCCGCACCACCCTTGTTCCCCGCGGGGGCGGCAGCAGGGGCGGGAGCTTTGGAGGCAATTGGCCCGAACTGGAAAGGCGCAATCGTTGCAGGGGCCTTCACTGCAGCCGAGGTGAGGGTGAAAGCCGGAGCGACACCTGGCTCGGTGACACCCTGCTTGCCGTCTGCTTTGCGAGACGCTGCCTCGTCCGCCGCTTTACCCGCATCCCCCTTGCCGTTCCCCTGGCCATCTGCTTTGTTCGTGATGCCGAAGTCAAAGGGTGAGCTCCCGAACAGCCCCACCGGTGTTGGTTGGGTCTTGGCGGGCGGTGGCTGTGTGGCGCCGGGCGCAGGGGACAGCGCGAAGATCTGCGAGGAAGTGAACTAGCGGGGAAAGGGATGCGGAACGAGATAACATGAGAGGGCAGCACATGAGCGGTGCATGTGCATGGGGTGGGGAGGCGCAAACGCAAAGCGCTCTTTGCTGAGTGGTACGCAAACCCATCTCCATACAACCCCTCGAAACGAAACAGTAAGAACATCTCATCGCAACGTTCGCGTCTCACCGGCTCTTCCTGCGGCGTCCCCGGCGCTGCGGGCGCCTGGCCCGGCGTGGCGGGGGTGGCGGCGGAGCGGGCGGGGGGCGAGGCATCGTGGCTGACGGAGCCTGGGGCCGGGAGGGCCTTGGCCTGCGGTGCCGCCTCGGCTCTGCGGGGAGTGGAAGGGACAGAAATGGAACTGACCCGACCGTGTTATTGGTTTAAGTTGGCACGATATCACGCACGGTGGATCTCACATCACACATCGCACATTACGCATCACCCATCAAACTTGACATCAATCATCACCCATCCCACATCCCACATCACCCATCGCACATCAAACACTCCGCATCACCCATCCCACACCATCCATCCCGCTCCCCACCTGGCCCCATCCCCCCCCGCCCCCTCCTCCTCCTCTCCCTCTGACCTCGCCAGCAGCGGCGTGACGGGGTAATACCGGGGGCGACCACGGCCATCCACAGCCACGCGGAGCTGCGGAGGAGGCGGGGAACGACACTAGGGTGAGATGGACCGATCATTTGCGATTGATAGTAATGATGCAACCCATAAACTACATGGATGAGCATGATTCATATTCATCCATCTTATGACTGGCACAATAATGTTACATCGCGGATTCGCCCCTGCTGTGTCCCAATCACCCCCATCCCCCACACACCACCCGACCACCCAACCACCCGCACCGACACCCTCACCCCCCACCCCCGCCAACCCCCATCCCCCCCTCACCAGCGCCTTGCGGACCGTCTGCGACCCCGCCCCGCGCCACGGCGACCGAATATTCAGCGGCCCGCTCCCCAGGCCCATCCCAGCCGACCCTTCACCGGGCGTCGACACGCCACCCGGACTGCGGCTCCTGTCCCTGTCAGCCCCGTCACCCCCCAGGCCCCTCAGTCTTGTAGGTGGCGACGGCAGCGTGCTAGGCTCGCGCTCCGGCGACGCAGAGGTGGCCCGGGCGGCTGGGGTGGTGCGGGCGGGGGTGGGCGGTGCGCCGACGGCTTTGGGGGCGCGGCGGGCGTGGCGGGCATCCCTCAGGCCCCGCTGCACCCTCTCCAGCCTCTGCAAGAGCTGCGCGAGCTTGCGGGAGCCCAGGTCCCATTCCTGGGGGGAGGGGGGGGGTGTGGGGTGTGGGGCGAGGGGTGTGTTATGGGCAACGCAACGCAAGGCTTGCGCTACTTTGCTAGGGGCTAGGGTGCATGACGGGTGGGTTTCAGTTCAAGTGCAGAACTCGCCCCTGCATCTATTCATCGTTATATATCAATAGAAATCGATAGATATCAATTTTAATACGCATGCCCATGCAACTTGCCTGTGCGTCCGTCACCCCATCAGCCCCCACGCTGCGCCTGGGCCCCTCCCCCCTGCACGCCGCCACCATCTCCCGTGCTTGGGGAAGCTGCCTTTCCACCACCGCCGCCAACGCGCACACGCACCCGAGGGCGTGCTCGAGCTCTTGCTCTGCATTGGCCTCTCGGGGTGGGAGGGGCGCGGAGGGGTCGTCACCTGAGAGGGGTGGGGGTGAGGGTGGGGGTGGGGGTGAAGGAATAGGAAGTGACGGGAGTAGTTGGGAGTGCGATAAGCTAAGCGCCCCTCACCTCCCGCTCCAATCTCTTCCTGCAGCGCCTCCCTCCGCACTTCGGCCTCGGCCAGTCGGTCCCTCAGGGCATCCCGACGCCTGCGCATCTGCCGCCACCCGCGCCCCAAAGCATCGACGGCGTCCGCGGTCTCTTTGATGGCCGACCAGAGGGACTCGACACCGCTCGCCGTGGCTGCGGGGGGTGGGGGTGGGGGTAGGGGGGTGAGAGTTGATCTCTATAGTGCCGGACCAAAGGGACTTGATTCCGCTAACTGTGGCTGCGGGGGTTGGAGAACCCAGGTAGCAAGCGACCACAGCTGCAATGGCAACCATCCTGGCACCTCTGCGCAATCATATTCTGCTTGCTAACCGCAAATCCCACATGATGTTCGCACTGGCTCATCACACACACAGGTCTTCTGAAACGCGGTGTCTAGGAAACGTCGCTTAGCAACTGCAGTCATGCAAGTATCACACACTGGTCACTCACTGGTCTTCTCGAAAGCTGTGTCTCAGAACCGTCGCTCAGCAACCACAGTCATACAAGCATCACACACACACTGACTCACTGGTCTTCTGGAAGGCCGTGTCGACCGTCGTGGCCCCCTGCCCCGCAGACGCCAAAGTGGCGAGGATGGCCTGGCACGCGGCGGCCTGCTTCCGGACCTCGTGCATCTTCGCAAGCATGTCGGACTCGATGGGGCGCGCGGGGGACGACTCCGGGAGCTGCGGGGGCGGACGGATGAGATGACGTTACTAAAATCGGAGGCGACCATCAGAGCTGTATGATAGGATCAGGCTGGCTTTGGAAGCCAAGCGTGTGTCGGTGCACATCCATGCACATCGTGCGGCATGGTGTAGCAATGCCAGTAACTCCAAATCACAAATCACGGTACCCTAACATAACCTCAATAAAACCCCAAACCCAACACCTCACCTCCGGGCTCGGCGCCTGCACGGCGGCCGGCGGCACGGGTTCTGGCGCCACGCCCCCTCTCTTGGTGTGGAAGGACACCAGTCGCCGCGCGGCCCCCGCCGACCCGCGAACCGGCGACCCGGGAGTGCGGGCGCGGGGCGGCGAGGGCGTCGGGCCCAGGGGCGAGCCGGGGGTGGGTGCCAATGAGGGGCTCGCCAAGGACGGGCTCGCTTCGGCTTTGACCGATAGCTTGGTGGCGACCAGGTCAGCCAGCTTGTCCAAAAGGCCCCGCGATGAGAGGAGGTCGAGCAGAGCGGCGTTGTCGAGGGTTTGGAGGGCAGCGGCGGTGGCCGCGGAGGGCTGCGGGGGTTGCGGGAAGCGGGGTGATAGTGGGCCAAAGGTCGCAGGGCCAGCCCACGCTAATGTCGCCAGCAGCGCAAGTTGCAATGGGTGGATAGGAGAAGCAAACAGGGCGGCGCGTTCACTATTAGCAACTGCAAGACTGCATCATCCCAAACAGCGCTCCCATCTATCTCCTCTACCACTCACCTTGCTCTCCTCCCCCTCCCCATCCGCGAACAGAGGGTTGGCCTTGGCAGAGATGGGCGAGGCACCCATCCCATTGAAATCCAGAGCCCTGGCGCCCTCAGCGCCGCGCCCGGCTGCCCCGGGAGCTGCGGCGGGCATGGGCGGTGTTGCGGGGCTGTCGGGGCTGCCTTGCGCCGCGGGCTTGCCGTGACCGGGCGCGGGGGTCTGCGGGAACGTGCAGGAATCGTGTATTGTGTGTTGCAGGGATCTACAATGTAATGTACTTTGCAAAGCCTTGGACGCAGTTGAGGTGCAGCTGCGCGGGGTGACAAAGGGCGATCGACGGTCCGCGACAGGCAGGCTGGCGCTGCTGATGGTGTGTGTCTGTTTTACATGTCTGCCTGTAAGCTATGCCCTGCTGTCGACATCGCAACGATGGCGGTGCATGGCGTACTTCCATGTACTGCAGCGATGCCACGCCAAAAGTAAAGGATAGCTTACAAGCAGCCAGTCACAGCATGTACTACCAGTGATGTGCCATTGACGGAAGTGCGCAGCTCACAGGCACCATTACAGACCGGGTCCACCACGCTGTTCACCTGTGCAAAGGCAAACGCCGGGCCGTCCGCCTGCTTCCCTCCCGCAAAGGCAAAGGCGGTCCCTTGTGCCGCAGCAGTGCTGGGAACAGGGTTGGCCCACTTGGGAGTCACGGCCGGCTGCTGCATCGCTCGGTCCGACATGGGAGGTGGGGAGGGGGCCACCCCGGGCCTGCAGGGATGAAGCACGCAACACGAATGGGGCGAGGGTGTGACGATGGCTGACACCTGGAACGTATGTGAAAAAACAGAGTCCATACTATCAGTCAGTCCATAGTCTATACATATGTATATCTATGAGTTCTTATTACGACTCACTGCTGGGGTTTCGGAAACACGGGCGCCGCGAAGGCACCAGGCTGGGACAGAGCCGGCTGCGCGTGCATCGGGGCTTGGAAGGTAGTTAGCTGGGCAGACGGAGGGGCTTGGGAGGGAAAGGCCGTGGCAGCTGCAGCTGGAGCTTGGCCCTGGGCTTCCCCCGACGGCTTTGTCGACACGCGCCCTTGCGCTTGCGTCGGCTCTCGTCCCTGCCCCTGCATCAACGCGCTCCCCTGCCCCTGTGTCGCTTCCCGTCCCTGCGCGTTCACCACCACGAATCCCTCCTCGCCCTCCTCGTGGCCCTCCTCGCGGGCTTCCCCCGGAGTTGGTTCTGACACCGTCTCTGACGCCAGATCGCTGTCGTCGTAGTCAGAGGCCCCGAACACTGCGGAGGGCGCAGAGTCAATAATGGATGATCGCTAAACGATTGCTGGACAATTTGACAAAGCCAAGCTGTCATTTGATGCGACGGAGCAGCCTCAACAGCGATAGCCACGCAAGCGTGTCTTTGTCTCACAGGCACGCACAGGCACGAGAGAGAGTAAAGCACAAGGTGGGGTGTGTGAGAGACAGGAAGAGGGTGTATGCCTGCCTGTGAGAGACCGCATTGATCACAAACAGTCCTCAGCCCCCTTGCCTGGGATGGGGGCGGGGCGCGCGAGGGCGAGGTTGCGGGGGAGGGCGGTCATGGGGCGGGGGTCCGAGACGACGCCACCGGGCCTGGCGTAGTGGGACTTGTCGACGGAGCCGACCGAAAAGACTCTGCGGGTTTAAGTGAGGTGAGTGGAAACATGGGACTTGTTACCAGACACCATCACCTTAGTAGCGCTCATGAGCTTGAGTGAGAAGACAGGCGGCATGCCGACCGTAGATGGGTGGTCTGGTGAGTGCAATACACTGACTATACATCAAACCCCCATAACAAGGGCATCCAGACCACCCAAGCGCGCACCTGAGCCGACCGTCGGACGTGGCAATGATGACGACGGGCGAGGGCGGCAGCGAAGGGCTGTCGACGGCGTCCGTCGGGTCGTAGAGCTCCTGCAGACCCGCAGGCAGCTTGCAGAGGGACACGCCGAGACCGACGACGAAGTTGTCCGCTGCAGAGAGCAAATACGAGAGCGAATGAGAGAGCTGAGCATCGTGTTAAGAGAATGTGGCCAAGCCAGCCCTAATCGTTCCAATCCGCACTTTGCATTATAGCTGCATCGAATAACGGCGATAACAAGCAACCCGGCGCGGGTCGCAATCGCGGCGAGCGTCACCTGCATCCGATGCAGGGTCGCTCTTGTCAAAGGGGATGCGCACGTCCCTGTCCTCCACCGCCTCGACGCCGGCGAGCTTCGCGGGGAGCAGGATATTCAAGTGGTAGTCGTAGGCCCAGCGATGGGCGACGAGCGCGGCGCCGAAGCCGGGGACTGCGGGCGGGGCAGCGCAAAGGTTGCAGCGCGTGAAAACACGAACATCCGCCGGCCGCGCTGCCCGACTTAGGTGCGGGTGACATCTCTGCGGCGCAACTCACTCTTGGCAACGAGCAGGTGCTGCCCCGGCGGCTCCCGCGGGTCCGCGCTGGGCGTGGGCGACGGCCACAGGACGCCCAAATGGGCCGCCTGCGTCCTTGCCCCCAGGTCACGCCCCGAACTGCCCAGCACCAATGCGACTCCATCCACCTGCCCGCCAGGATCCGCCTTCGCCGGCCGCTCCTCAAGCAGGAGCCTGCAAGTGCAAGAGAGGAGAGAGAGCACTCGTGTGCTACACTCATCACACCATACATGCCTGGGCTGCGCCTCGCCGACCCACTCCCCGCTCGCCTGTCGGGAGCGAGCCAAGCCAGGGACCCCACCGCGATCCCATCGGCCATCTGTGGCGCAACCACTGCCGCCTGGGCGATGCGGGTGCCCTCTTGATCCATCTTCGCCAGCACCACCCTGTCTCGCAGGGACATGGCCAGCAGGGCGCCGTCGGGGCTGCTCAAGACGGCGCAGGCGTCGCCGGGCGCATCGCCCAGCGGCCCAAGCCCACCCGCGCCCTCCCACACCCGTCCCACGAGCAGTCGCCCACCGCTTGTCACCGCCACCAGGCACCCGGGCAGGGATGCCAGCGAGTCACCCCGCGCCCAGCACGCGGACCGGAGCGCGTCGCCCCGCGGCGCGACGAGGACGGAGAGCGGGGCCGGCGCGGTCGACAGGGCAGCGGTGGCGTAGACGGCAATGCCACCGGGACCCATAACAGCAAGGGCCGCTCCGTCATGAGAGAACTCGACCCACGCGGGGGCGCCGATGCCTCCCGGAACGCCGAGCGCGGACGCACGGAGCGACTCCGGGTCTTGTGGCTTTGTTTTCTTGTCGTCTTCTCCCGGCTGGGCCCGTGCTACCAGCGCCGACACTGGCATGGCGAAGACGCCCTGGGGCAGCACGGCCGCGCACAGGTCCATGCCCGGAGCGATGGATACGGTATTCGCTTCCGCGGGGACCTGCCAGGGGCCCTGCGCGGCGCCCTGCGGGGACGGACGAGGAGTTACGGTGTGCATGACCGCCTGCGGCCCGAGTGACTCGAGGTGGCGGGAAATACCCTCACGCATCGTCGCGGTATATACCTGGAAGTAAACGACCCCATAAGAGTGGAAGAATAGCGACGCCGGCTCCTCCTCAGGCTGGAGCTCCGGCTGGGGGAGCTCCACCACCGGGGCCCCGTTCATGGCCGAGCGCCCCGGCACGCGCCGTCCTCCGGACGTATCAAAGGATTAATCCTGAGGTGGTAGGTGCGCGAGATCGTCTGGCGCGGGGTCTGCGCGCGAAGCTGGGCACGAGCCGGCGAAGCGCGAAGTGTGGCGGGGCCATCGTGGCTGTGTCAAGCTTCCACGACATGCGCGGGCCTTTGTCAAGGAAGGCCACCATCGATGGCGAGTGACCGCAGCCTGAAGGCCGCGAGGAAGGCCTCAAATGCGCACAGGCGCTCGCAGCCCAGCGGCTCGGACCCTTCCGCCGCTCACGGGCGGCAGATTTGTCTGTGGAGCTGGCCGTGCTGCATAGTAAGCGACAGCATTGCTCTGATCATGCCGCACGCACCTGTCGTCCCCAGCGGAGTCGCCATCTGGATGGGCCAGTGCAAACAAGCTGATTGGATCAGCGCGTGCCCAGGATCCCTCCAAAGCACACTTTCTGAACACTTGTGGCGGACCTGCATCGGCGATCGACCTTGACCAGCCCGCAAATGCCTGAAATGTTTGCCCGTGCCAGCGACACGGTGTCTTTTCCCCCTTCCTGATGTTCCTGAGCGACGGATGGCGCCAGCGTTGCGTCATTCGGTGCATGTAGTTGCCGTTCTAGTCTCTGCTGTAACAAATACTTCGCGGATCGGCGCGCCCGAGCACTCAATGCAGCGTTGCGCTTCCCCACCAGGTTTTGTCCGACGCTTTGAGAAACAGATCGTGTGCTTTGCGTGAAATCAATCGTTACTTAGTTGTCTCCTCCTGCTTGGTCAGGGCAAGGCTCTGGTGCAGTTTCCCCTCGGAGAGTAGGCGTGGGCGGCTGGGCTGGGGGACAGCTCCCGCCTGCGCACCTGGGCGGGGCTGAGCGGGATCCGTCGCGATGCTCAAGAGCAAGGCCTTCATCAAGGTTGGACGCGCCGCCCTTTGGAAGCCCTTCAGAAGCCACAGTGGCGCAGCGAGCCTGCGACCGCGCAGGGCATGGCCGCGTCGCTTCGGGAGAGGCCCTCCCGCTCGTCCTCGCGTCGATGTGATCGCCAAGCCACTCTATATGTTCCGCAGAAGACCCGGAAGGGCGCCGTGAGCAAGGTGGTGCGGGAGCACTACCTCCGCGATGACATTTCGTGCGGGTCGGCCTCTTGCGCGTCGTGCGCGGCCCCGGAGGCCGGCGCGCCGCTCTCCGCGGGCCCCGGCGTCACGTACCTGGTCGTCGACACCAATGTGGTCCTCCACCAGCTCGATTTGCTGGAGCACGCGTCGGTGGCGAACGTCGTTCTCCCGTCCGTGGCGCTCGAGGAGGCCCGCAAGCGCAACCACGCGGCCTATACGCGCGCGCGTGCGATCGCCTCGACTTCCGATCGCCATTTCTACGTCTTCGCCAATGAGAACCACAGGGACACGTTCGTGGAGGCGAGTCAGGGCTGGGTGTCATTGTCACTTGTCATGTTGTCATGGCACAGCTGCTGTCTCTGGGCTTTAGCTATGGTTTCCATCGGCTATATCTGCTGCATGCGCTGTAGCGGCAACTCGTGCGCCACCGATGGCACCTTCCCCACACCTCCAGCATGTGACTGCCACGTCTCATGCAGCACGTTCGGTATCGCACCCGCCCACCCTCCGCGCCCCCGCAGACGCTGCCCGGCGAGTCCCCGAACGACCGCAACGACCGCGCCATTCGCCGCGCTGCCAAATGGTACGCTGAGCATCTGGCGGGCAAGGGAATCAATGTCGTGCTTCTGTCCGACGACGCTGACAACCGCGCAAAGGCAGAAGGTGAAATGAAGCATCGGAGAGATGAAGCATTGGAGACACAAAGCGATGTGTGTGCATTATAAGCAAGCACGCTGGTCCGCGCTCGCTTGACGCCCATGTCTCTGTCTAAGCTCTCATCGCACCTTCCAGGACCCATCTATTCTATCACACACAGCATGCTCCTGACCCATCGCCACCCCACCACCCCCTCCCGCAGAGGACGGCATCCGCGCCCTCTCCACGTCCCAATTCGCCGAGTCCAAAGCCTCAGAGTGCCCAGACCTGGCGGACCGAGTCGCGATGCGCGACGCTCACCCGCTGAACAAAGAAGAGCACCGGGATAGCCGGGGCGGGAAGCGGACGAGGCTGGCGCTCTATCCGGAGCACTTGCCTGAGGCGGAGCTGCTGGCTGGCGTGCGGGGGGGCAGGCGAGTGGGGGGCATTGGGGATGGGGGATATGTGAGGTGCTGAGTGGGGTGCACGGGGGCAGGCGAGTGGGGGGCCTTCCAAGGGGCTCGGGGATGTGTGAGGTGCTGGGTGGGGTGTGCGAGGGTAGGCGGGCGGGGGGCATTGTTACGGGGGGACGTGTGAGGTGCTGGCTGGGCAGTGGTGTGCTCTATGCAAAGTCCTGTCACCTACATGTCTCGTTGCAACCCCTGCAGGTTCCACCAGGGCCCCATCCGCATGTCCCGGTATAACCCCTTCGAGGGTTTCCTGGCTTCCGAGTCCGTCGGCCGCGACATCATCGTTTCTGGCAAGCTGGAGCTGAACCGGGCCATGGACGGGGACGTGGCGGTCGTGGAGCTCCTGCCGCAGGAGCAGTGGAGGGGCGAGGCCAGGGAATTGCCGCAGGAGGTGAGGGGGCTGCTGGGTTGTTGGGACGTGCGTGTGTACCTGCTCGTGCGCTTTTTGCTGAAGTACAGTCAAGCTGAGGCGGCAGCTGGATCGCTTGGTGAAGTACCTGGATGCGCATATCGTGCTATGCAACGCACATCGTGCTTTACACCGCACATTGTGCCACACACCGCACTTCGCAGGGCGGCGAGGCGGGAGAGCCGAAGGAGCAGGGAGCCGCGGGCATTGCGGATTGGAGCCTGGGATCGAATCAGGTGGACGCGGTGGGTGCGGGGGCGCGCAAGCCGTGCGGGCGGGTGGTGGGCATCCTGCGCCGTGCGTGGCGCAGTCGGGGCTACTGCGGGAGCCTGCTTGCGCCGGACAGGGTGGGCGGCAGCCAGAGCCTGCTCTTTCTGCCCGTCGACCGGCGCATCCCCAAGGTGCGCGCTTGCTGCGTGGGACAGGGGCAGCGTGGGCTCTTTAGCAAACAGCATGGGTTGATGTGCGCTTGCAGCGATGGTGACGCCATGGTGTGCCACATGGGTCGTGCGCCACAGCATACTCAACATCCATGTTTAAAATCCATTATTTGAATACCCGCGTTTGCAGATCCGGATCCGGACGCGCCAGGCCGAGCAGCTGCTGGGCAAGCGCCTGGTGGTGGCGATCGACGACTGGCCCGCCACGGACAGCCACCCCCAGGGCCACTACGTCCGCACCCTGGGGGAGGCGGGGACCATCGACACCGAGACTGAAGTGGTGCTGCACGAGCACGACGTCAACTCGGCGCCCTTCACCCAGGCGAGGCCGGCGCCAGTGTTGTATTGTTGCGGGTAGTGTTGCGGGTTCTAGGTTCTGCCCTATGGGGCTGCAGCACAGGGTGGGTGTGGGGTGGCAGTGTTGTTAGGAGTAGTGTTGCGGGTTTTCCCCACTGGTGCTACAGCACAGCGTGGGGGTGGTGAGGTGTAACTCGGTGGCTGCGAGCGTCGATATACATATTTGTTTCTTCCGTGTCTTGCAGGCTGTCCTTAACTGCGTGCCCCTGCTGCCCTGGGAAGTGGCGGACGAGCACCGCAAGCAGCCCCACCGGGGTGAGTCGCTGTGGCTGTCTGCTGTGCTGCTCGGGCTACGTTGGGCTGTGCTGATGGGCGATCAGTCTGTCACAAGCAACTCGGCTCAGCTCAGCTCAGCTCAGCTCAGCTCAGCTCAGCTCAGCTCTGCTCTGCTCTGCTCTGCTCTGCTCTGCTCTGCTCTGCTCTGCTCTGCTCTGTTACCATCCTCGCCGTCCCTGTCACACCCGCAGAGGACCTGCGTCACGTGTGCGTCATGTCGGTGGATCCGCCCAACTGCAAGGACATCGACGATGCCCTTCACATCCGGGACCTGGGGGACGGCACGCTCGAGGCGGGGGTGCACATCGCGGACGTGTCGGAGTTCGTGAGGCCGGGCACGGCGGTGGACAAGGTGAGCGGAGATGGGCAGTGCAGTGCTGTGGGCGACGTGGGGGTGGAGATGAGATGAGATGGGCAGGGCTGTGCATGCGGTGTGGGGATGTGAGGTGGACAGTGTTGTGAGGCCGGGGACGGCGGTGGCTAAGGTGGGTAGAAGGGCCTGCGATGTGCAGTTGGCAGTGTTGTTGCCGACAGTGCCCCACCCCTCACCCCGCAGGAGGCGTCTCTTCGTAGCACGACCACGTACCTGGTATAGCCACGAGATGAGCAGTCGGCAGTGCTGTTGACAGTGCCCCATCTATCGCCCCCCGCAGGAGGCGTCTCTTCGTAGCACGACCACATACCTGGTGCAAAGGCGTATCGACATGCTGCCCAAGGCACTGACGGAGGAGATCTGCTCGCTGAAGGCCAACGTGGAGCGACTCACCTTCTCCGTGATATGGAGACTCACGCCGGTGACGGCGGAGCACGGAGCACAGTGTGCGCGGTGTGACTGACGACGGGTCACACTGACGGTCGATCCAGCCGACAGTAATGTCGTTTTGGAATGGCAGCTGGCATGCGGCGACCGCAAGCAATGTGTACCATGGTACATCTCCCAAGCACATGCCATGACAGCACGTGCCATGACAGCACGTGCCATGACAGCACGGGGCCTCACGCATACACCCAGCATACACCCCTCTCCCCGGCCCTCACATCGTTTCCCCGCGCGCCACCGTCCCCTCAGGAGGGCGACGTGCTGGAATCGCGTTTCACCAAGGGTCTGATCCGCTCCCGCGCCGCTCTGACCTACGCGGAGGCGCAATCGCGCATCGACGATCCGAACGACAAGAGCGACATCGCTGCGTCGCTGCGGCTCATGAACGACCTCGCCAAGAACCTCCGCCGGCGGAGATTCCAGGCCGGGGCTCTCGAGGCGCGTCGCGGGGCTGCGGCTGTGTTGCACGCTCGCACTCGCGCTCACACACCCACGCACGCCCACGCGCGCACTCGGTGACCGATCCTTGGCTGTCAGTCGCTACGGCTCGACCCCGGCGGTGTCGGGTTCGAATCCCGTTGGCGATTTGACTCTCCTTTTCTCCTCCGCAGCTGGCGTCCCCCGAGGTCAAGTTCCGCATCGACCCCGACACGCTTGAGCCCAAGGAGGTGTCGGTGTATGAAACGCGGGACACGAACCGAATGGTCGAGGAGCTCATGCTGCTGGTGAGTGAGCGAGGCATGCTGAATAGTAAGGGTTTGCTGCAGGTGAGGTGGGCAAGGGCATGGAGTGGAATGGACGTGTGTCAGAGTGATATGGATAGTAGCATGCACGTGACAGAGTGAGATGGAACTCGTGCTGGGGTTCGAGGGGCATAGACATGGGATGGGTGTGCGAGTGATAGAGTGAGCGCACAGCTGCTGGCTGTTCCATATACTCCTCCCCTAATGACCCTCACTCCTCTCTCCCTTTATCCCCACCCTCCTCTCCCCTCTCCACCCCCCAGGCCAACGCGACGGTCGCCGAGCGCATTCTCCACTCTTTCCCCGCCTGCTCCGTCCTGCGCCGCCACCCCACCCCCACCGAAGAGATGTTCGCCCCACTGGTGGGCGCCGCGGCATCTGCCGGCTTTACTGTTGACGTCACCACCAGCCTGGCCCTCAGCAAGTCCCTCGACAAGTGCGTGCGAGAAGCCGACGCCTTCTTCAACAAACTCATCAGGCGAGATGCAATGGGATGTGTGGAATCTGTGTGGGACCAATCTTGATGCTCAGTTACTAGGTACGCGACACCGACGCCTTCTTTAACAAACTCGTCAGGCGAGAGGGGTGGTGATGTGCGGGACCAGCGATGTACAGCTAGCACCTTTGCACCCCCTTGTGTGACTGCGACAGTCACCAACAGTCACGAGCTGTTGCCAAGCTCCCCATACAAACCCCGCCCCCCAACTCCCACCCAACCCGCTCACCCTCCCCACCCCCCAATATCACAGCCACCCGCTGCACTACCCCACCCATCCCACCCCCAACCCCCCCCTCACCCTTACCCACCCCCCAGGATCATGGCGACCCGCTGCATGACTCAGGCGGTCTATTTCAACACGGCAGAGCACTCACGCCCCGAATTTTATCACTACGGCCTCGCCATGCCCCTCTACACCCACTTCACCTCCCCCATCCGGCGATACGCCGACGTGTTCGTGCACCGCCTCCTCGCGGCCGCCATTGGACTCGAACCCCTGCCGGACAGGTGAGGGTTGGCATGGCGGCATGCGTTGGTGTGCTTTGCTTGCATTGGACCTGAACCCCGCAGTATGCCCCCTTCCCTCACTGCCATCCATCCACCCTTATACTCACCTTATCCCTTCTTAATCACTGCCGTTCGCACCTTATGCGCCATACCCACCCCATATCGCACCCACGTGAACTCACCCCCACCCCTTCTCACCCACCTGCAGCTCCTTCGGCGACCGTTCGCGCCTCAACGCGGTCGTGGACAACATCAACACCCGCCACCGCAACGCCCAGTTCGCCGGCCGCGCCTCCTCCGAGCTGTTCATGACGCAGTACTTCAGCGGCAAGACACAACATGCGGACGGGCGGGTGGTGCGGGTCCGGCGCAATGCGGTGGTGGTGTTCCTGCCCAAGTACGGCGTCGAGGGGGTGGTGTACCTGGGGGAGAAGGGGTCCAAGGAGGTGAGAGTGGTTGAGGGGTGTGTGTTCGGGATTGATGGGTTTTGTCGGAGCATGTGGGCTTGCGAGGAAGGGTGTCGTGTGGTGCGGCTATCAGTGGTGGCTTGGACAGGGTGCCGAGGAGTGACAGGATGTCGGGACATGAACGAGCATTGCATTTGCCGCTTTGCTTGCCGCTGTTGTTGGATGTGCTGTGCTGCGGCCTTTTGCTGCCCCCCTCCTTCGTGCAACGGGGTCTCTTGTCGTTTCACTGACTGCAGTGGGAGATGAACGAGGGAGAGTCGGAGGTGCGGAATGGAAAGACGGGGCAGACGCTGCGGGTCTTTGACGCCGTGGGGGCCGTCATCACCGTCACCGACCACGGGCACGGGCGCAGGGAGCTGACCATCGCGCTCGCGGACCGGGGCCAGGTGCCCAAGGAGGAGCTCGTTTGAAACAGCTGCAGTTGAATGACGGGGAAAGCGGGAGAGGGCTGAGCACGTCCATTGTGCACATTGTGCTGCACTCTGGCACTGTGCGGTCACACGGGCTCTCAGACCTGCTGCCTGGCACTCCAGTCAGTGATGGCGCATTTCCGTCTGCGGGCGAAGTGGCCGGTCCCATCCTGAGCCAGCTTGGCATCTCTTTCCATCTGTGCTAAGAAATCCTGCGAGGCGCTTTGCATGAGCGCGCCGGAGGAGTTCAGCGGTTTCACTGACAGAGAGCTCGACGCGTACATCCGACAGCTCCAGGCAGAGCTGCGCGCGCTTGTCGGGGCGGGCGTGCCCGTCGTTGCGCACGCTGCGGCCCCGTCCGCGTCCGGGCGGCCGCGTGCGCTCCCACCCGGAGAGCTCCGCAAAGATGGCGCGCAGCTGGACCAGAGGAGCAACGTAGGGGCCGGCGCGGATGCGGGACCGGGGCGCGGGGACCCCGAGGGTGGCGCATACGCAGTTGATGGGGTCTCCGTGCCGGAGCACAGCGTCCCCATCCATGCGGACGTGCGCACACTGGACTGGGACGTCCTAGTCACCTCCCACGGGGGCCCCTTCGACGCGATCGTGCTCGACCCGCCGTGGCAGCTTGCCACTGCGAACCCATCAAGAGGCGTGGCACTTGGCTATGGGCAGCTGACCGACGCGGAACTGGAGCAGATGCCGGTCGGTCGATTGCAGAGCCCCGGCGGCCTCGTTTTCCTCTGGCACATCAACTCCAAGTTCCGCATCGCCCATCGCTTGTTGGACCGATGGGGGTACGACGTTGTCGGTGCGCTCGCATGTGGTGTGCGCTGCTCGCCGTCCCCCGCATCGACTGACGCACTCAAACACAGTCATTTGCGTGGATGTCATGGCGACATTATCTTCAGGACCGACCTCCCCACCTTAAGTGCCTATGTGTGTGTGTGCGCAGACGAGGTGGTGTGGGTGAAGACGACTCGTCATCGTCGGCTGGCCAAGTCTCACGGGTATTTCTTACAGCACGCCACGGAGCGCTGTCTCGTGGGACGGCGAAGGGGCGACGGTGGGAAGGGGGGGGCCGCCGGACCTCACGCACCATCTCAAGCCGAACCGGGTGCGCTGGCTGGGCGATGCGGGTGTTGGTGTTGGTGGAGGCGTGGGAGTGGCAAGCTCCGGTTGCACTGATCGCCGCCACATCGTTTATACGCATCACAGGTCAAGCGACGGAGGGAGGGGAGCCAGGAGGCCCCAGCGTCGCCGGCCACGCCCTGCCCAGCAGCGTCATCATCGCAGAGCGACGCGGCCAGAGCCAGAAACCAGAGGAACTGTACGAGTACGTGGGTGAGATATGCATTGGGTAGTAGTTTACTGACTCATGGCCAGTGGCTTTGCTGCCAGTCTCTGGCCTTGTGGGGCTGTGAGTCATGTATGACACTAACTTATCCCCCCACTACATGCAGAGAGCCTCTTCCCGGGGGGCCGCTTCCTGGAGATATTCGCGAGGAGCAACAACCTGCGCAGTCACTGGGTGTCGGTGGGCAACGAGGTCCCCCGGGTGGGCGGTGTTGCCAAAGCCACTCTAGGCGCCCCTTGATGCACAACCATCAATCACACGACACGTGTGAGACCCTGCATCATCGTAGCTGGCCGATGCCACGTTTTGAAAGGCCTAGCTACTCTAGGAGAAGTGACGACGACCCTGCAAGGTGCCACGGCACGCATCGCTGACCAGGTTTGCAACTCAGGCCGCTTGGCACGGCATGTTCTATGAAAGCGTTGGGTGGACCCTCATAGGCTCTGTGCAGCACGGATTGCGAGTCTCTTCGTTCCCTACTTGCCATTGGACACGCGCACGTCGCCCTCCACCGGCTTGCCAATCGCATAGACCGTGAAGCCGATCCGACGAAGCTCCGCGTGGTTGAGCAGCAGCCGGCCGTCGAACACGCACGCGGGCTTGACCATCGAATCGTAGATGCGCTGCCAATCGTAGTTCTGTGCGAGAGGGGCACCGGGGGGTGCATCTACGTGCTTTGGTTTCCACGCCCCGCTCCGCCTTCCTTGCCTAGCTTCGCAATCCTGGCCAAGGGCCGAACGTGCTGCTATCCTCGCGAAACGTGCTGCAGTCGTCGCCCACCCCAATCGTGCTACGCCCGTCACCTTGAACTCGTCCCACTCGGTGATGACCAGGATGCCGTGCGCCCCCTGGGCCGCCTCGTAGGGGTCGCTGCTGACGTGGACGTGCTTCTTCACCGACTCGGTGCGGCCCGCCACGATCTGCAGCAGGGTGACGCACACGCTGTCATGCCTCTTGACGGGGGTGCCAGACTGGCCCACGCCTCATAAATGGCAGCAAGGGTGGCAAGCGTGTTCGCGCCTTACAAAAGTCAACGGGGGTGCAAGAGACTGGTCCATGCATGGCCAGCTCACCTGGTCGGTCAGTGCACGCAGATGGGTCCATCCCTAGCCGGCTCACTTGGTCGATCGTTGCACACCAATGGCCCCATCCCTAGCCAGTCACCTGGTCGCTGAGGGGGTGGTCCCATTCGAACCGCGAGAAGGAGAGGTCCGTGTAGACCTGGTCCGCCCCGACCTGGGGATCGTACACCGTGATCTCCGCCCCGTCCTTCAGCAGCTCGTTGCACACGTCGATCGCCGCCGTCTCACGGGTGTCGCCTGCGCAGCACGCGGGGCTTCGGGAGCGATGTGAAGGCACAGCGCCGCTCATCCACCCTTTCCTGACTCTTTCAGTCACTGGCGCTCGCTCGGCCCCAGTCAGTGCCGGTGCCAGTGCCAACGCCGTGATTGCTTGCTGGGCGTGGTGTGTGGGGCGCTGGGGCAGTCCCATGGCACCTTCCCTGCCCTCACTCACCCGTGTCCTTTTTGAAGGCGAAGCCGAACAGCGTGACCTTCTTGCTCTTGATGGTGTTGAACAGCGTGGCCACCACCGTCTGCACAAACCGCCGCTTCTGCCAGTCGTTGATCGACACCACGCTCCGCCAGTAGTCCGCCACCACGTCCAGCCCCAGCGTCTGCGATAAGGTTGTTCACGGGGCTGCCGTGACACGCGCGGTGCTGCTCGCAGTGCAAGCTGTTGCCATCAAGCTGTAGTGGTGTGCGTCGGGATGAACCAAGCATTGGCTGCCATGCGTCATCGTTGTGTGTTTTGTGGTCGTCGTGCCCCCGTCACCCCGTCGTCGCAGTGTGCTGACGACCGCACCTGCGCGATGTAGACCAGGTTGAGGATGTCCTTCTGGAAGCAGGACCCGCCGAACCCCACAGACGCGTTCAGGAACTTGGGCCCGATGCGCGAGTCGGTGCCGATGGAACGGCTGATCTCCTGGACGTCCGCGCCCGACATCTGCGGCCAGAAACGTTGCGTCAGAAACAGGGGACGACACAGCAATGGACGATGCAAAAAAAGGTTCCATGCACGTTACTGGATAGTCACAGCTCGCCGGAGCGCCCCGCGTGGCCCGGCTTGCACCCGGCCCGCACCCCGGCCGCACCTCGCAGATGGCCGAGATGGTGTTGATGGACGAGATGCGCTGGGCCAGCATGGCGTTGGCCGTGAGCTTGGCCAGCTCCGCGGACCAGAGGTTCGTGAGCAAAATGCGCTCCTCCGGGACCCAGTGGGCGTACACGGACCTCAGCACATTGGCCGCCTGCAAAGCGCAAACACGGTGAGGCGATCGATCGTCCCAATCGAGGCTTAACCTCCCGCCGCACCGTGCTATGACGCTGCAGGTATGAGAAGCACCGAGTTAGCACAGGCACAGGCACAGGCATGGACACTCACCGTGCGGCCCGACTCAGTCTGCCGCGACCCGATCAGCACACGGTCCGGCGCTTCCAGGTCCTTGATCGCCGTGCCCTCCGCTAAGAACTCGGGGTTGGACAGGACGTCGAAGGCGATGTTGTCCAACCCGTTCTGCAAAACACGGGCAGCCCAGAGGCGGTCAGGCGCAAACGGACCGCCCCGCGTGCCGGCCCTGCAGCCCAGGCGAGCAGCGGCGTCACCGTGTTGGCCGCGAGGACGCGCTCGATGGCCTCGGCTGTCTTGACCGGCACGGTGGACTTCTCCACGATGATCTTGCGCTGCCCCGGGAGCGAGTTGCGTGCGATCATGCGGGCCGCGGACTCCCAGTAGGTCAGGTCCGCGGCGCTGCCCGCACCGATGCCGGAGGTCTTGGTGGGCGTGTTCACGCTGCGGGGGCCAGGGACCGGGGCGCGGGGCCCGATCGCGACCTGCACTGCGCCTCGGGGAGAGCGCAGCCCGGCCTGCGCTGCCCCGGGCGGCCTTGCGGGGCTCCCGCCGCGCGAGCAGGCGAGACGCACCTGACAAAAATCATGTCCGCGTCCCGGACCGCGGCGTCGCAGTCCGTGGAGAAAAAAAGGTTGCGGTTGCGGGCCTCCTTGACAACCTCGGGAAGGCCGGGCTCGAAGATCGGGAGGGTATCGCTATTCCACGCGTCGATCCTCGCCTTGTTGATGTCCACCACGGTCACGGTGATCTCTGCGCGCGCGGCCCAGATATCTGGCATGGCGCGCTGTCCGCGACGGGGCTGGGGAGCCAGATTCCACGCACCACGCGCGGCCCGGACCGCCCGCGCCAATCGAGGTTGGACACCCGCGGGCTCGGAGACCCCGCCATGAGGAATCGCCCGGATCCCGCGCCCGCATTGCCCGCAGCACCTACCTGGGCATTTCATGGCAATCATCGCCATGGTGGGACCCCCCACGTAGCCAGCCCCGATGCACACGATTTTCATGGCTCCTCTCCTTGCTCCGGTCCAGCGCTGGGGGCGCAGCGATGACAAGGGGCGACGTTCCAGCGCCAAGGTCCTGGAGGCAAGTTCGGTCGGCGTCAGACCTCGCGGAAGCGTAACTGGGGACCGCTTAGCCGAATTTAATTGTGCGCGGAGTGCATGGCGATGCGGATGAGCGGGCGCGCTAGTCCGACCCGAGAAGTCAGAAACGGTCCCTGACATCCGGCGAAATTTCGAGCCCTGCCCCCGATGCGCGTCCTCCAACCGACTGATTTCTTTAGCTGGAGCCAGCACATGTGGCGGCGGACCATGAGCGCCATCGGACGCCTTGCAGCCGCAGTCGAGGCGAGTGCGCCCAGCTGCGTGGCGTTTCTGCCGTCGCCGCGGTACCGCGTATGATATATTGAATGGATGGTTCTTGCCACGGGGCGCATAGCCCTCGAGAGTCCCTGGTTTTCGCTGACGGCGCGCGGGACTCGTCTTGTTCTAGAACCACGAGCGCTGACGGCCACCGGCGCCGATGCGTGGCCTCACCGTCCACTCCTTGTCCCATGCTCGAGCGGGAACCGCACGCGCACCCATCTATGGCCCCCGGAGCGCAGGCGGCCACCCCACGAGCTGGCCCGCCGCCACTGTCCTTCGTCGCGACCCTCGCGCCCCGCTTGTCGATATTTCGTCGCGCAGTTGCTTCGTACACGTTCTCATGGTCTTTTTGCGTTCACTTGAACCTCTATCCAACCGCGGGGCCCCCCGTTTCGTGCAGGCGCCCTCGATGCGGGCATCGACGAGCGGAGCGACCCTCCGCCGGGTCCCCGTGCCCCGGACCGCCGGCCGCCGATGGTCACCGGGCGCGGCGTGTATCCAGAGCGCGCTGAGCCTGCCGCTCGTCGGGGCGGCGGCTCCGCGTGCCCGGAGGTCTGCCATGGCGACCCAGGCGGTGGCGGAGGCTCAGGAGGAGACCTTCACGTACCAGGCTGAGGCGAGTGATGCGTACTGTGACGTTCGTCGCATTCCTGAGGGCCCTACCGATCACAGCCAGCCCTTCAGCGGCGCTGCTTGACCCAGGGACGATGTGACCATGTCTCCGACCCTTTTGCTCCCGCAGGTGGACCGCCTGATGGACCTGATCGTCAACTCCCTGTACAGCAACCGGGACATCTTCTTGCGCGAGCTCGTGTCCAACTCGAGCGACGCGCTGGACAAGGCCCGGTTCAAGGGCGTGCAGGACGCGGACTATTTGGGCGACAACGCGGACTTCCGCATCCGCATCCGCGGCGACAAGGACAAGCGGACGGTGGTGATCGAGGACAACGGCGTGGGCATGACGCGGCAGGAGCTGGTCGATTCCCTAGGCACCATCGCGCGTTCTGGCACGCGCAAGTTCCTGGAGGCACTCAAGGAGTCGAAGCAGGCAGAGGGCAACAACCTGATCGGCCAGTTCGGCGTGGGCTTCTACTCGAGCTTCCTGGTGGCCGACCGCGTGACGGTGCAGACCAAGAGCCGCGACGACGCCAAGCAGTGGGTGTGGGAGAGCGCGGCGGGGTCCCACCAGTACACCATCCGCGAGGACGCGGCGGCGGACATTGGCCGGTGAGGAGTTGCCTGCTGCGCACGACGCTGCTGCTGGAGTTGCCATTGGGGCGGCGTGCGGCGGGGCGGCGCGGTGTGCGTGTGCGTGTGAGGCAGGATACACATGGGCTTCCCGAGATGGGTGCCGTGTGTCGTGACGTTTGTCTCGTTTGGCCATTTCCAGGGGCACGCGCATCACCTTGTACCTGAAGGAGGACTGCGACGAGTATGCCGACAGGGCGCGGCTGAAGAGCCTGGTGGGCAAGTACTCCGAGTTCATCTCCTTCCCCATTGAGATCTGGCAGACCAAGTGAGTTTTCTCTGTGCGTTGCGGGATGCAGCAACGCACAAGTGGTTACGATCGTTAACACCCTTGTCTCGTTGCCGCAACGTTCGCCACCCCCGGCGGTCTTCCTGGCGGTTCCCTGACGGTGTTATGTATCTCCCCTGCGCACAGGACGGAGTACAAGGACGAGGAGGACGTGGAGGCCACCAAGAAGGCCCAGGAGGAGGAGAACAAGAAGGCCGAAGAAGAAAAGCGGGAGCCGACCACCGTGGCGCCCGTGCTCAAGAACCAGGCCGTGACCAAGGAGGAGTACCAGCGCGTCAACGGTGAGATGGGTTGAGATGGGCTCGATGAGATGAGGCAGGAGTGCCAGCGCGTCGACGGCAAGTTGCCTTTACGCGTGTCGTGTGTTGCTGGTCCTGTCGCCACCATCCCATCCCTCCCCTCTCCCGCCAATCGCAGAGTCCAAGCCCCTCTGGGCCCAGAGGTCGAGCGAGGTCAAGGACGAGGAGTACAAGGAGTTCTTCAAGCAGACGTTCCGTGAGTTCGTGGACCCCCTGGCGTGGAACCACTTCAGCGTGGAGGGCACCTACGAGTTCAAGGGACTCATCTACGTCCCGGGCATGGCGCCGTTCGAACAGGTGACGATGGTCGACACGTCTGTTGACATCCACGCAGAGCACAGTGTCATGTCGAGGCACACATTCGCGGGTGGTATCGCCAGCAACCCTGCCACCACGCCAAAGCATGGATGTGTCCGTCACTCATTCTGCGCGCCCCTCACGCCCCTCACCTTTGCAGTATGGTGTGGCGGAGAAGACCCGTTCAATCCGCCTGTACGTCAAGCGTGTCTTCATCTCTGACACGTTCGATGAGGAGCTCATCCCTCGCTGGCTCTCCTTCATCAAGGGTGTCATCGACTCCTCGGACCTGCCCCTCAACGTGTCGCGCGAGATCCTCCAGGAGAGCAGGATGACCAAGGCCATCCGCAAGCAGATCGTGCGCAGGGCCATTGCTATGCTCGAGGGGCTGCAGGAGAAGCAGGAGGACTTTAAGGTGAGAGTAGATGGGCGGTGGTGCGATGATTGTCATGTGGGACGCAAGAGACGGTGCTTGTTGCCTGTCCTGGTTGGGGCTCACCTGTGTCACTACGTGACTGTTGTGTGAGACAAAGCAACCTGCTCTTGCTTTGACATGCACACATGCGCTCAGGACCATGCACGGCACACCGGATGGCTCGTCACCCACCACTCCCTCTATGTCCCTCTGCCCCCGCAGACGATGTGGGATTCGTTCGGCCGCAACATCAAGCTCGGCTGCGTGGAGGACCAGGAGAACAACAAGCAGCTCGCCAAGCTGCTCAGGTTCGCGTCCTCCAAGACGGACGGGGCCAAGAACGAGCTCACGTCGCTCCAGGACTACGTCAAGAGGGCCAAGGAGGGGCAGGCGAGAGGCTGCGGGGTGCTGGCGGCATGTTAACAACGCAGTGTGGCGGCGTCTGTGCAGTCGCGCTTGCTGTCAGCGGCCGGCTGAGGTCGTGGCGACGGCGCACCCGCCAGCAGCTACACCACTCATCGCGTGAGCCTTGACGGATGGAGTTTCGACAACTGGTGCTGTCGCTTGCGTCGCAGGACAGCATCTTCTTCATGGCGGCGGACTCGCGCTCGGCGGCCGAGGCCGCGCCGTTCGTGGAGCGGCTGACCAAGCTGGGGTACGAGGTGTTGTACCTGACCGAGCCGATTGACGAGTACGTGGTGATGACGCTGGGGCAGTTCGAGGAGAAGAAGTTTGTCGACGTGACGCGGGAGGGGCTCAAGCTGCCCGAGGAGGAAGGTGAGGGCCGGGGATCGCGGCATGGCGAGGTGGCGACGAGGCGTGCGGCTGCCATGATGTGGCGAGCCTCTGTCGTGCATGCGTGCGGGCCCGAGAGCGGCCCCGAGAGCGGGCAGGTGGGATGAGATGGGTGGTAGGTAGAGCTCATGTGATATTGAGTCGATGCATATGAGCACTCAGCTGCTTTCTGTTACGATTTATCCCTGCAGGCAAGGAGGAGGTGGTGAAGAAGGCGGCGGAGGAGCTCCAGGCGCTCATCTCGTTCGTGACGGAGCGTCTCAAGGGCAAGGTGGAGAAGGTCGAGGTGTCGATGCGGCTGGAGGACACGCCGTGCGTGCTGGTCACGTCCAAGACGGGGTGGAGCGCCAACATGGAGCGCATCATGCGCGCGCAGGCGAGCGGGGTTTGCAAACGCGGCCGATGCACGCAGAGTATAGTAAACTGCGTCCGGCGGTGGCCGCATCGCTGCAGCGTTGATCCTCGACGCCGCTGCTTTACGTTGCAGGCGATGGGCGACAACCGCGCGATGGACTTCATGCGGGGCTCCAAGATCCTGGAGGTGAATCCGTCGAGCAACGTGATTCGCAACATCAACAGCCTGGTGGCTGCGGGGGACCGGGAGCAGGCGGGGCAGCTGGTCGACCTCATGTTCGAGACGGCCCTCTTCACGTCGGGCTTCACGGTGGACGACAAGCGGGGGTACGCCAACAAGGTCTTCTCGATGATGGAGAGGGCAGCGGGTGGGCGGGGCTCGTCTGGGGGCAGCAGCTCTAGCGGGGGCGCGGGGTCGGTGGTGACGCCCGAGGTCGTCCCGGAGTCCAGCAGCGGGGACAAGGAGGACCCCTGGAAGTAGATATGGCGCTTGCGGACGACAGGGATGCACGCGCGTTTACACGAGGCGCATCTCGGGCCAGCGATTGAAACGGCGGCGTCAGCCGTGGGTAGGAGCCCTATCCCGACGCAGGCTGCGCTGGGGGCCATCCGGGGGCCGCCGTGACGCAAATTTACCAGTCGGAGTACTTGAGCAGCGCATCAGCAGCCGCCGGCCGCCGATTTTCGTTCCCTTTCCTCCGATATATCTGGTAGAAGCAAGATGTCCTGTTTCGGCAAGGCAGAGACCGCGCCGGAGCGCCAGACCATCGTGGTTTTCGGTGCCGGGGGGCAGACGGGCTGGCATTTCGTCAAGCATGCCCTGGATGCGGGGTACCACGTCCGCGCGTGCGTCCGCAACACCGAAGCCCTCGCGAAGAAGCTCGGCGCCCAGGCCAACGACTCGCACCTCGAGCTCTTCCCGTGCGACATCACGAACGCGGGGCAGGTGCGACTGCTTCCATCCAGCCCGGGCTGGGACCAGTGGAGACAATTAGTGATCGCACTAATCCTGCACACCCAGGTCGACA
This sequence comes from Protoeuglena noctilucae, assembly GCA_958009085.1. NCBI lineage: Eukaryota > Viridiplantae > Chlorophyta > Pedinophyceae > Marsupiomonadales > Marsupiomonadaceae > Protoeuglena > Protoeuglena noctilucae. Next base: position 242,556 of record OY253674.1, read on the forward strand.
AAGCCATCACCAAGGGCGCCAATGCCGTGGTCAGCTTCATTGGCCACTCCCGCGACTCTCGGCCCGGGATGTGCCCGGCGTTCATGCGCCAGGTCCTGGAGTCGTCCCGGAAGGTGCGTTGTCATGCGCTCGCTGCCCGCGGACCTCCCTCCCGCCGCCTGCCGACATGCGATGCCTAGAGTCGTTATTCGGGGAAAAGGAGACGGGCTTTTGAGAGGGCGGGGGCGCGCAGGGTGGCGGCGCAGTGGTGGTAACAGGGGCGGCTAACGTCCGCAGATCAAGTGCGATCGCGTGATCTACCAGTCGGGCGGGGCCGTGCCTGCTCCCGGCAAGACCTTCGCGGACTTTTCGATCGGCATGAAGATCTTCCGCATGGTCCTCATCCGCGCCTTGGGCATCGTCAACATGGTGCGCGACAATGACGCCGTGATGGAGGTGCTCCACAAGGAGGCGGACGATATCCGCTGGACCGTAACGCGCCCGGGCATGATCGTGGAGAAGCCCAGCCAGGGCACGGTGACGCCGCACCCCACCAAGATGCTGCTGAGCAAGGCCGTCACCTTCACCGACCTGGCCAAGTGCACCCTCGAGCTCGTCAAGTCCGGCGAGTACGTGCACGAGGCGCCCTACGTGAACTACTACTGAAAGGGCCTACTGAGCCCAGAGCCTAGGGTGCGTGGGCGCTGTGAAGCAGAAGTCAAAGCAGCGGACACGAGTCCTAGGGAAGGGGGGGGGTAGCGATTGGAAAGAGGGAGCAAGCAGCGCAGATTGAACGACAGACGACTCGCACCCGTCATCCGTGCAGCTTCAGCGCGCCCCACAGACCCCTGTTCCGCACCAGCGCCATCAAATGCTGCGACTCTGCCGGGGTGGCACGCAGGACGGCGGCCAGAGCAGGCACCATCGCGTCGCGCTCGCTGGTCTTGCCAGAGAGCGACGCTTCGGCGAACTTGAGGATCACGTTCTTGCCATACATCGAGTCGACTGACGATGACCCCGCACCCACGGGACCGGGCGCGCCGCCAGCCGCCGCCTGCCCCGCCGCGGGAGCCTCCGCAGGGCCCGGCCCGGACACCGGCAGCGCGTTGCTCGTGCCGAGCGACGACCGGGCCAGCGGGCCCCCGCCCCTTGCCGCAGGGCTGCCTGCGCGCACCACCGCGCTCGCCGACTGCGTGAGCTTGGGCCGGCCGCCCACGTTGCCACCCCGCAGAGCGTCCAGCTCGGCCTCCAGCTCCCTCTGATGATCCTCGATCTGCGAAGCACAAGCACACACAGAGCCATCTCTACCTTCACACGTGAATCGCCACGCACCCCTGTACCCTGGAGCTGTCGGGGCAGTGTCTGTGACAGTGTCTGTGTCCCAGATCACCACTCAATCCCCCTTCTCAGAGACTCTCAAACAAACCCAACGCTCCCTCGTACAGCACGCGGCATTTGCCGCACCTGTGTGACGAGCGTGCGCAGGCTGGCTGCCTCCTTCCGCGCCCTCTCCAGCTGCCCCCGCAACTCCGCGCCCTCCGCAGCCATCTGCGCTCCAAGCTCCTCCGCCTCGCGCTTGGCCCTGTCTGCCGCCTCCTCTGCGGCTCGCCACCGCTCCTCCGCACGCTGAAGTTCCGCAGTAGCCGCTGTTGACGACTCCTCAGCAGCCACGCGCTGCCTCTCGGTTCGCTCCACGTCCGCACCCAGACGCGCAATCTGCAGGCACATGCACACGCAGCCGTGGGCTCGTCGATGCAGCACAGCATAGCTCACGGCACAGCCCAGCCCATCACAGCTTGTGCAGCAACCCAGCCAAGCCCAGCTCACGCCACAACCCACCCCGCCACGCCCCGAGCTCTCACCTCCGCCAGCGCGTCCGGCGGCCACTGCGCCCGGTCCCTCGCGGCTTCCTTCAGCGCCTTCCGCACCCTTGCCTCCGACTCCGCCTGTGCTGCAGTGATGCGCTTGTCGGCCTGGGCAGCGTGTGCCAACGCATCCGCCAGCTGAGCCTCGAGCGACTGCACCCGCGAAGAGACGTGGGCGACCTGCAGAAGGAAGAAAGGAGTTATAAGGTCACAGATATACCTGATCATTGCACCCGTCTGAGTGACTCATACCAGCATCTGCACCCACCCTCCACTGTATGCACCCATCCACCAGCACCTGCACCCACCCACCGTATACATCCATCCATCCACCACCGCCCGCAGTGCCCCCACCCCACTCGCCTCTTTCGCCGCCTCGTCCGCCTCCTCCCTCCGCCGCACCACCTCCAGCCGCAGCTCCGCCGCCGCTTCACTGGCGTCCCGCAGCCGCGCCCGCAGCTCTGCCGCCTCCCCCGCCGCCCGGTCCGCTTCGGCCAATCGCGAGCGAAGGACATCAAGCTCTGATGACCGGGCGCGCAATCGAGGGACCTCCGATTCCAGAGCCTGCCGGGCCACTTGGAGCGACTGCGGGGGCCGAGGGATGGCGCGGCTCGGGCTTCCCCATCGCTTAGCCAAGGTGGTGCGGCACGGCACGTTAGTATTCATAGTCATACAAGGAGCCACCCACCTTTACTTGCTGTGTCAACTGCTCGATCTGCTCCCTCGCAGACGCCAGCCGCGTCGTCAGGTCCTTCCTCTCTCCAGCCAGCTGCGGGCAGGCACCAGGACGTGTGCCATCGACCATCCCGACCCGTGCACACGAGGCTGCTCCCACCCATCACAGGCCAAACAGACCCGCGTCTCAGGCACGCGGTGGTGAGCGCATGTGCGTGACAGGACACAGGTGCCCTCACCTGCTGCTCTAGCGCCCGCGCCCGCTCTGCCAGCGCGGCGTGAGCCTTGCGCTCGGCGGTCAAAGCGCGGTCCGCCTCTTGCCCCCGCGCCCCCGCTGCCTCCACCAGCTCCCTCGCCGACTGCACCGCTTGCTGTTGGGCCGCCCGGCTTTCCTTGACCTTCTGCCGCAGTGCCGCCACCTGCGTTGATGCAACGATGTCTCGTCAACAACAGCCCGCACCATTCTGTGATTCACCACAGCATGCACCCTTGCGCCCAGCCATGCACTCTATCTCTTTCCACCTCACCTCATCCCGACGCGCAGCTTTGCACCCAGCCACGCGCCCTACCCCCATCTACGCCTCACCTCGCGGTCTCGTTCCGCCACCGTTGCCTCCGCCTTGGTCCGGAGCTCTTTCTCTTTGGCGAGAGCCTCGGCAGTGCCACGCACCATCGCGTCGACACCCTGCTTGCTCGCCCTCGCCGCCTCCACCTCGGCCCGCAAGTCCCGCACCATCCGATCGCGCTCCGCGACAATCGCGCCCCGCTCCTCCCGCCACCGCGCGCGCTCCCGGTCCCGCTCCCCCGTCGCCCTCTCCATTGCCGCCTGTGCTTCCGCCAATTGGTCCACCAGGTTCCGCAGGTGACGGTCCTTCTGGGCCGAATCCGCCGCTAGACGCTCCATGCGCGCCTCCAGCTCCGCGCGAGCGCGCGAGGCCTCCTCCGCGGCTGCCCTCGAAACACCGACACTTGCCCCCTCTGCCGTGGGACCATCGATGCTGGACCGAGGGGCCACCGGCGCGCCACTGTGGGACCCAGAGAGCGACACCGCGCTGCTCTGGCGGGGACGGAAGTTCCCAGGGCCTAACGGACCCTCCACCTCCTCGCCCTCCCGCCGAAGCGACTCTAAGCCATGACTCTGCGCCACGGCCGCCCCTGCACCCGCATCCTCGTGCCTCGCCTCGCCTCCTCGCTCCCCGCTCCCCCGGCTCCGCAGCTCCTCCAGCTCTCGTCGCAATGCGTCCCGCTCCCCCTGCACCCTCTCCAGCTCTGACGCCAGCACTCTGACACACGACTCTTGCGCGGGTCCCTCCAGGGCATCCCCTGCCGTCCCCGCCGCTCTAGAGCCCTCGCTCCCGTCCACTGTGATAGTCACGCGCACGCGAGAGGGGCCAGGCACACCCACCGGCTCTCCTGGTTGTGACGAGCCAACCTCTTGTGATGAGGCAGCATCATGCACCGTCGCTCCCCCGTCCCCCCCGCGGTCCCCCGCGGCCCTCACTCTCTCTAGCTCCGCCGTCACCGCCTGCAGCTCTCGGACCAACTCGTCCCGCACCGCCACAAGCTCCACCCTCTCTCGCGACACCACGTCTTGTGCCTGCGTCACCTCCCGCAGGGCCGCTGCCAGCTCGTCCCGCTCGCGCCCGAGTCCCTCCGCGCGCGCTTGCGACTCCCGCACCTCCGCCGCCGCCACCTCGCGCCCCTCCACAGCCTCATCTCTCTCCCTCGCGATGCCCACCATGCGCTCCACCAGCTCGTCCCGCTCGCCCTCCGCCCGCCGCCGCGCTTCCAAAGCTTCCTCCCGCTCCCTCGAAAGCGCCTCCGCCCTCTCGCGCAGATTGTCGCACTGCGTCACAGTCTCCGACAGCTCTCGCTCCAAACTGCGCACGGTCGCCTCGAGCTTGTTGACAACCGCCCTCAGCTCCCCCGTCGCAGCCCCCGCCTCCTCCGCAGCGCCCTCCGCGTCACGTGCGCGCCCCTCCGCAGCTGCCGCCCTCTCCCTCGCCCCAGTCAGCTCGACCAGGGCCTCGTCGCGATCTTGCTCGGCCACCGCTGCCCTCTCTTGCGCCTGCTCGGCATCTGCCAACGCCGCGTCCCGTTCCTGCTCCGCTGCCGTGACGCGCGCGTCGAGACCCTCCCGCGCCGACCAGAGCTCCGCGACCTCTCCCTCCACGCGTGCCGCCCTTGCGGTCGCCTCCTCCTCCCGCACCCTCGCCTGCTCCACCTCAGCCTCCAAGCCCTCCACCGTCTCCTCCGCTCGCTGCAGCATCTCCCGCACTTCCGCGAGCGACGCGTGGAGCTCTTCCACCTCAGCGGCGAGCTGATCTGCGTCAGGTCGCGCATCGCGCCCATCCAGGCCAGCCTCCGCTGGGCTGGACAGGACCGACGGGGCAGGCGGCGCATCCACGGCGACACCGCTCTCTCCGACATCGCCACCCGCTTTAGCGCCAGATGCAGCGTTCCTCTCTTGTATTGCAGCATCTCTCTCTTGCACTGCAGCGTCGCGCTCTTGCACTGCAGCATCCCTCTCTCCCACTGCAGCGTCCCTTTCTCGCAACGCAGCGTCCCTCTCTTGCAACGCAGCGTCCCTCTCTCGTGCTGCAGTCTCCCTCTCTCGCAATGCCTCCTCCACCTCCCGTCCCAACCCCTCCCGCTCTGCCCTGCCACGCTCGCCGCTCTCCCAGCCCACCAGCGCCTCCCGCAGGCGCCCCAGCTCCCCGTCCCGCTCCGCAATCGCTGACTCCAGCGCTGATGCCGCTTCCTGCAACGACACCACCTGCCCATCCAACGCCCCAACCCTCGCCTCCAGCTCGGCCTTGTCTTGCCCCAACGCCCCAACCCTCGACTCCAGCTCAGCCTTATCCTGCCCCAACACCCCAACCCTCGACTCCAACTCAACCTTGTCTTGCCCCAGCGCCCCAACTCGCGCCTCCAGCTCAGCCTTCTCTTGTGTCAACGCCCCAACCCTCGACTCCAGCTCAGCCTTGTCCTGCACGATTCCCTGCATGCTCGCCACGCGGGCCTCCAGGTCTGCGACCCTGGCGCGCCACACCGCGACCTCCTCGTCCCCCGCTTTCTCCCCCGGTGCCCCAGACGAGCTCCTGTCACCCGATTGGAGGTGATCGTGTGCTGCACGCAAGTCCACCTGAGCCCGCGTCAGCTCCTCCTGCAGCACAGCACGATTGCCAGCCCTCAGCATCCCACGGCCATCCACAGCACGATATGCGACTCGCACCCCACGCGCCGCCCGTTTGCTGGGGCTCTCACTGTCTCGCACCCCACGTTCCCCTCGCAGCAAGGTGCGATCACCAATTCGAAACACTGACATTCTGACATCCTCATATCCATCTTGGTTACCTGCGCGGTCGCCAGCGCCTTCTGCAGAGACTCGACTTCAGACCGGTGTCGCTTTTGGAAGGAGCTCGAGGACTCATGAGACGCCGCTAAGCGAGCATCCAGTTCCCTGCGACGGCGGCGCAGACGCGGGCGCGGCGTGTGGACAGTGTGCAAGCCACCCCCGTGCGCCACCCCTCACAGCATCGGCTGGGAATAGCGAGACAGCACCCATGCCCTGGCTGCCTCGCCGCAGATACTGCAAGCCGCCAGCTCTTGTTCTCGTGTCCCGCTCACTTGATCGTCGCTTCCCGAGCCTTGGCCCGATCCTCGGCAGCGTTAGCCTTGGCGGCCGCAGCTGTCGCCTCTCGCCGCGCCCTCTCCGCCTCCTCCCGCACTGCCGCCAGCTGCCCCTCCAACCCCGCACGAACCGCGTCCCGCTCCCGCCGAGCCTGGAGCGCCTCTCTCTCAAGCGCTGCCAGCCGTGACGCACCCTCGCCCTCGCCCTCACCCCCGCTCTCGCCCACAGATATTAAGTTGCCGACCCCCGCGCTCTCGGACCGCGCCCGCAGCTCCCGCAGCTCCCGCTCACATTCCGCCAGGCGCGCCTGCGCCGCACGCAGCGCGTCACCCTCTGATGCGCCACCTCGCCCGCTCGCACCCGCATCCCCCAGCCGCGCCGTCAGCTCGTCGATCTGAGCCCTGCAGCGATGGAGACCGACGCTCGAAACAAGACGTCGCGATCAGCAGCGGCGAAGCTTAGAGAGTCCATGCGAGGAGCTCACCTCAGTGACAGGACCAGCACCCGGTTGACGCCGTCGTCCGTCCGTCGCACCTCCAAGGCTGCCTGCCGCGCTTGGGACGCGGGATCTGCTCCTCCCAACGTCGGGCGCCATCCGGCCTGCAGTGCGGCTTTCTCCAGCGCTGCGTTGGCTTCCAGGAGCGTCTCCTTGTCGCGCAGATGTCGCTCCACCAGCGCCGCGAGGTCGCCCTGGCTCAGCAGCCGGAGGGGTCGGGCGCTCTCCGTGGGGATTTTGACGTACTCTTCTGCGGCCCCCGATGGGCCCGACGCTGCGGGGAGAGGCGCCGGGAGCGTTCAGCAGAGACGCGCCTTGGCAGATCGCCCGGCGAGTGTCGATGATGCGCAACTCGCCTGGGTTCTGGGATTCCGCCAATCCCCGAGGTAAGGACTCGCCATCCGACACGACCTGCGCGCACCCCGGGTCCCGCGGCCGTCAGGAGAGGGACGTTAGAGCGCAACAACCTGCGAGGCGGGGCGCCGTGCTCCATCCAAAGCCAAATCTCACCCCCCTCGCAATCGCTGAAGCCTGTTCAGCCGCTTGCTTGAAGCGGTCTTTCAGCGAGTCCCAATTCATGGCGCCGCAGTCGAGGGACGACGATTTACGTCACGCGCCATACCTCGGGGCCGCCATCGTTCAGAGGCGCAACGAGACAGATCGGGAATATGCTCTATGGATGGCTTGGCGAGCTCCTCGCGTACATCTCACACTTTCACTGGTGTCACGCGCCAGAGAGGCGCAATCTTTGGCCGGGCGGCTTCACCAGCGAGCCGTATGCAATGCTTTCTCAGCCTCCATCGCACGAGACTCTCCTGGAGCATTCGTGGGCCTGGAGTGAGGCGTCCAAGTGTGCAGGTCGCGTACGTCCAGCTGCACTAGAAGTGCAGACGAGGTGAGCGGAGCACTCAGACCCAGCCTCAACACGGCGGGGCGCTACAGGGATCACACAGGCACAGGACGCGCGGGCGGGGCGGGGCGAGCTGCGCAGGGCTTGGGAGGGCAGATCGTCAGCTCGACGTGTGGGGGATCGGCAGGCACGGAGAGTGAGAGTGACTCACTCGCTCTCCATGCTTGTCCAGCTCCCAGCGATCGTGCTGCCGACCTGCCTTCTTCAGCATGTCTTGCCATGCTCGCTCGAAAACTCTGAGATATCGAGGTTGCCCTCATCACCCGCGGCGGACGACCTTCTGGGCGCCTGAGCGGCAGAGACGACCTTGGGCTGAGCAATGCTATCGATCCAGGTCATAGTCGGCCGGATCGCGTGGGCGGCACGGCGGCGCGGCAACACCAGCACCGCACGTGACGCATCTCGGCCGTTTGCGTCGCGAGCGACCCATTGGCTGCCCCGTCGCTGCCACCATGCGTTTGCATTCAACCAATCTATCCCTTCTCCCGCAGGGCAGGCTCGATGGCGTGGCGGAGGGCTGCGCGCGCTGCTGTGTCCGTCGTCGCCCTAGCAGGCGCCGCTCTGGCGCAGGACATCCGCCCGGGGAGGCCCCCGACGTGCTATGAGGTGCCGAACTTCGCTGCCGACTCCCCGCTCTCGTGCGGCGGCAACGCGAGCTGGGAGGCGATCAGGGACTGCGTGCTACGGACCGTGAACGTGACGACCGTCTCGTGCGACGCGTTCGGCGACCTGTACTGCGGAAACGTGATATTTAAGTGAGGACGTTCCTCGGCGATGTGAGCAAAGCTCCAACTAAGCCCCTCACGCGCCGCCTGGGCTTCCTTCGCAGAGCAATCGACGCCTTGGGCGCCGACCTTGGCTCCCTTGAGCTCCCCGTGGCGTGCCTGCCCTCGAACATGTGCCAGGGAGACGCTTCTCAGAACGCATCGTTCAACAGCACCGATACCACGGAGTTTGCCGTCAACCGTGCTGGACAGTGAGCGGCCACAAGCCCAGCTACGCTTGTGAGCGCAGCCAGGGAATACCCATGAAGGCCGCACGCATAATCCTTGCTCTGCGCCGCAGGAACTTCACCATCCTCAGCGCTCGCACGTGCTGCACTGAGGACCTGTGCAACGTACCTTACCCCGCAAACGTCGGCAGACGGCTAGCAGCAACCTCCGCAGCGACTTGGCCCGCGGTCTTCTCCCTCGCAGCCGTGGCCTTGACGACCCTTGCTATGATATGACGGCGTAGGGGTGGTGAGATAGGCTTGGGTGCAGAGACTGGCGGTGCGGCATCAGAAACACGCTGCAGATGATGAGAGCCGGTTCAATTTCAGCTCCTCCATCTGTCAGCGAGAAAGCTCTGGAATCTGTTTCTCTCACACGTGCTCTGAGGCCTGTAGTAACGAGATCGGCGCAGCGGATTCGTCCAAAACTGGCCTGAGAGAGGGCGGCTGAGCGACCGCCCGCGACCTCGCCGCGATGGCGCAGTGCGGCGTGCTGATGGTCGCGGAGAAGCCGTCCCTTGCCGCCAGCATCGCGCAGTTCCTCAGCAACGGCCAATGCTCGAGCTACAAGCACATCCTCGGTGCGTGCCGGCGAAGACGAGCCCAGCCCCAGCCAAGCCCTTAGCGGGCAGGGCTGGAGGAGCGCGGAGTGCGAACGCTAAACCCCGCTGCCTCCGCAGACGTGCACGAATGGAGCGGGTCGTTTGAGGGGCGACCGGCACGCATCAAGTGCACGTCCGTGGTGGGCCACGTCTTTTCCATTGATTTCCCAAAGGAATTCAACGACTGGACGCGCACGGATCCGACTCAGCTCTTCGCGGCCAAGACGGTGCGCAACGAAGCCAACCCAAAGGCGCACGTCGTGAAGCACCTCTCCACGGAGGCTCGTGGCTGCGAATACCTCGTCCTGTGGCTCGACTGCGACCGCGAGGGCGAGAACATCTGCTTCGAGGCGAGGGTTGCCGGGTGCTCTGAGGGTTGCATCGCCTGCTTGCAGCGTCTCGCACCTCTTGCGAGCGCCGTCGGTAGCTGCACCCACGCCGCAGGTGATGGCCTGCTGCTTGCCTGTTATGTCCAAGCCCTCCCGCGGCCGCCAAGTCTACCGTGCCAAGTTCTCCGCGATCAGCGCTCCGGAGATCCGCGGGGCTTTCGCCAAGCTGGGAGAGCCGAATCGCTGCGAGGCGCTGGCGGTCGATGCGCGGCAAGAGCTGGACCTCAAGGTCGGGGTGTCTTTCACGCGCTTCCAGGCGAGCAGCGATGATGATGACGGGGACCTGTTTCCGGGGTACCCATGCTGTTTATGCCTCGCTTCTAGGCTAGGGCTCTCGTGGGCCGGGCGCAGGGCAGGGCAGGGAGCAAAGGGTAGCGCAGCCATGTGCGGGCGACTGGTAGGAGAGCATGTGTTCGTGAGGCCATCTCGCTGTTCGTTCGCAGACGCGGTACTTCCAGGGGAAGTACGGCAACCTCGACGCCACCGTCGTTTCCTACGGGCCGTGCCAGACGCCCACGCTGCACTTCTGCGTGGAGCGGCACTTGCAGATCCTCGAGTTTCAGAGCGAGGCGTTCTGGGTGGTCAGGCGAGAGCTGTGAATGGCATGGGGGGTGGTCAGGCGATCGCCACTAACATGACAAGCCTGACATGGTTGTCTGTATCATGAGTCCAAACCACATCCCACGCACCCCCCCCCCCCCCCCCCCCCCCCCTGGCTTGCCCTTTGCAGGCCTACGGTGGTGGCGGGCGGGCGGCGCGTGGTGCTGGAGTGGGCCCGCGGTCGTCTGTTCGACAAGAGCGTGGCGATGTTTTACCAAAAGACGGTGCAGGACGCCAGGCACGTCACGGTCGCGACCGTCAGTGAGGTGCGAGGCGATTGGGGCGGCACGACCTAGCTAAGACCGGGGCTGCGGTCTGAGTGGGTGGTAGCCACAGCACTGGCTGGAGTGATGGCTGATATGCAAACTGACCTGGGCTTTTCTGTCTGTGGCGCCGGATTTCACAACCAATGTCACCCTCGCTCGCCATGCACGGACACGCTCACTTGCACGGCCACCCTCACTCGCTCACCTCCCTCGCCACGACCCTCTGGCCCCGCTCGCCATGACCGCAGAAAGAGGAACGCCGGCAGCGCCCGGCCGGCCTCAACACGGTGGAGCTGCTCAAGACGTGCAGCGCGTCGATGGGTCTCGGCCCTCAGCACGCCATGTCTATCGCTGAGAGGCTCTACACCCAGGGATACATATCCTACCCCAGGCGAGTGGGCGTGTCGTGATGTGGGCTTCGGGGCAGTGTCGTCATGCCCCTCGGCTCATCCCCTCCACAACCACTCCTGTCCCAACACACAAACCCAGCAAATCTCCAGCCATCCTTACATAGCGCAGAACAAATCCCCACTCAACACACTTTGTACAGCAAACCCCACCATTTGTTGACACCGTATGCAGGACGGAGTCGTCTGCGTACCCCCTTAACTTTGACTTCCAGGAGGTGCTCTTGGCATGCATGGGCACGCCCCACCTCAGGGACTACGCCCGGGGCATCGCGGACGAGGGATTCAGCGTCCCTAAGGCGAGTGGCGGGAACGCGATGTGGTAACGTGCTGAGATGGTTGCTACAGTCGGTGCGACTCGTACCTCGTTGTCGTCCTCAACCCATCTTCATACAAGTACCAGACGACTCTGCTGTGGTCGGTCCGTCACTGGCGTGGCGCTCGCTGTGAGCTTATCCTTGTTTAGTCACTACGCATTGGTATTGCCGTATCATCATGGCCGCATTCCCGCTGCTGTCGTCGCAGGGTGGCACCGACGCGGGCGACCATCCGCCCATCACGCCCGTGCGTGGCGCGTCGGAGTCCGAGCTGGGAGGGGGCGCAGAGTTCCTCATCTATGATTACATCTGCCGCCACTTCCTCGCCAGCATCAGGTGACTATAAGTGGGGTTACTTGATGCGAATGGGGCCCAGCTGATCTCATCTGCTCATGTGTCTGTCCTCCCCTTCCCACCTCTACTTTTCGCCCCTTCCCACCTCCCCTCCCCACCTTGCACCTCCCCAGCTCGGATGCCGTCCTCCGCAAGACCAAGGCGGCCTTTACGTGTGGTGGCGAGGAGTTCACAGCGACGGGCACGGTGCTCAAGAAGCCGGGGTTCATGGCGGTCATGCCCTGGCGAGAGCCGCTGGGCGACCCACTGCCGCCCTTCTCGCAAGGGGCGATGCTGGAGCTGGACCAGTGCGAGCTGCACCAGGCGAGTTGCAAAGGGGCATGGAAGTGTCAGGGACTATGATGTGTCCCTGCGAGCTGCACCAGGCGAGCTGGGATGTAGTGTGGAAGTGGCAGGGAGCGTGCTGATGCTTGTTGTTGCACGTGGCTAAGCTGCACCCTACCGCTGCCACTCATGCGCCCCTGCACCCCACCCCTGCCACTCACACCCCACCCCTACCACTCATGCTGCCCTGCACCCCACCCACCCCCCGCAGGGCCAGACGTCCCCTCCCGGCCACCTCACCGAATCAGAGCTCATCGGTTTGATGGAGAAGCACGGGATTGGCACGGACGCGTCCATCCCCACCCACATCAACAACATCTGCGAGCGCAACTATGTGCGGGTGGAGGTGAGGGATGCGCATGCAGTCTCTTTGAGGCATTGGACAGTGTGGCAAGCGTGCGCCAATCCTGTTGATACCACATTAAGTGAACCTTACCCCTAATGGTGTCGGCATGGGATGTTGCCGCCCCAAGTGTGCGAACGTTAACTGCGACCCATCATGCTTGCCGGTCCTCACTCCGGGCTTTACCTGCACATGCTATGCTCATAGTATGTGATGCACGATCTCACTCTCCCACGTCCCCTCAGGCGGGCCGCACGATGGTCCCAACAGAGCTCGGAGTGGTGCTGATCCGTGGCTACCAAGCCATCGACCCCGACCTGTGCCTGCCCGGGGTGCGTTCGCACATCGAGAAGCAGATCGACCTGATTGCCACGGGCAAGGCGGACAAGGATATGGTGGTGGCGTACGCGCTGGACCAGGTGTGACGGGGTGACAGGGAAAGAGTAGTTACTAACTACTGCTGTGGCAGGGTTGGCGTGGGTGCTGAGAGAGAGGTGAGAGGGTGAGGTGGCTGGAGTGGCAGGGGTGGCGTGGGTGCGGCTAAGGGTGCAGTGCGAAGGTGGGATAGCAGCGGTGATGGTGCAGCCGGCAACATGACTGCCAACCTCGCCCTCACCCAATCGTCGCTTTTGTCCTATCTCCTCAGTTCCGCCAGAAGTTCCTTTACTTTGTGTCAAAGATTGACAAAATGGATCGACTGTTTGAGGCCACGTTCGCCACCATCGCGGACTCCGGCAAGCCCCTGGTGAGGGACAGGGGAGGTGTTGTTAGCGAGAGGGGGGTGGGTGAGCGGGACAAGGGTGGGTGAACGGGATTTGGGTGGCTGACAGGCAAGTGATGAGCGGCAGTGGATGGTGCTTGAGATGGTTGCAGAGAGCTAGCATCTCTCATCAGGTCACCTCCCCCCTTGCAGAGCCTGTGCGGCAAGTGCAATCGGTACATGAAGCTCATCAACGTCCGGCCGGTGCGCCTCTTCTGCCCCACGTGCGAGGCCGTGTACAGCATGCCCCAGGGAGGCGAGATCGAGCTGTACAAGCAGATCAAGTGCCCCCTGGACGGATTCGAACTCGTGCTGTGGTGAGGGCCAGCGGATCAGTAGTGCTCGTTGGACAAAGTCGTACTTGCTATGGTGCGCAGCAAGTGGCTCTCTAAATACCTTCAACAGCACCCACCCACATGGAAACATGAACCCTGGGCACCGCACATCATTGGTGTGGCCCTCACCACGCCCTCGCTCGCAGCTGCATGGGCGGCGCGGACGGCAGGAAGTTCCCCCTGTGCCCGTACTGCTACAACCAGCCGCCATTTGAGGATGTGAAGCTCGTGGGACCCAACACCCCGGGCGCGAGGTCGGGGATGCCCTGCACCGTCTGCCCCCACCCCGCGTGCCCCAACAGCGCCGTGGCCATGAGCGTGACGGCGTGCGCCGAGTGCGACGAGGTGCGCGCTGTGCATCGAGTAGTCAACAGGGGTCCCTTTGTTGATATCGACTACTTTACTTTGTACAGTGCAGCACACTCCAGGCTACCATGTGACCACTGCCCCATTGATTTAATTTCGTGTTTCGTCGCTCTCCCTTCGCAGGGCCAGCTGGTGCTCGACCCCATCAGCCACCCCCACTGGCGCCTGGACTGCAATCGCTGCGACTTCCTCCTCACCCTGCCACCCGACCTCCACCGCGTCAATATTCTCAGAGACGAGACGTGCAATGAGTGGTGAGTTTTTTTCAAGAGAGATGGGGGGTGAGGTGCGTGGTTGCACATGCATGTGCGACGATTGGAGTAAGAGAGATGGGGCAAGGGAGAGGCATGGCAGCATCTGTGCGTGCCCTCCTTTACCGTTCTTGCATCCAAATGTGCTCTGTTCGCTAATAGTGCATGAACCCCTCGCCTGCATCCCCACATCACTGCAGTGGCAGTCGGATGCTGGAGTTGGACTGGCGCAAGGGCCATGTGCCAGAGAAACTGCAGGGTACCACGACATACAAGACGTGCGTGGTGTGCGACGAGTGGGTGTTGTCCCTGAGCCAGGCCAAGCACGGCAATATTAGGCCTGTGGGACGGAGGGGGCGGGGACGGGGGCGCGGGCGAGGGCGGGGCCGGGGGAGGGGCAGGGGGCGGTCCGTCGACCCCAAAATGTCTTTCCGAGATTTCTAGCAAGTTCATGTTGCTGCTGCTTTGCGTCTCAGCTCCTTGGGTCCCCAAACTGCGCTGAGAGTGACGGTCTCTACACTACCCAAGCCACCCCGCACATCATTGATAGCAAGCACTGTTGTGTTGGTGTTGCTTCCACGCTCATCTGGCTCATGCTCTCCGGACTCTCGATAGAAGCGGCGCAAAACGCTGTCTTTTTGCTTTTACTCTATCAGTCACGCTCCCCGTCCTAGCCGCTTGTTGGCAGGTGCGCACTGTTCAAGATAGTCACGCCGGCCGCGCTCGCTCCTGACAGGGGATTGAACAAGTACCTAGGAATCAATAGGCCTCCTAGCTCATCGAATTCGCGTGCACTACTCAACATGCAATGTGATGCCCAGCACCTCGTCTGCCCTCGTGCCCACCACTCCCTCCACCCTGACCCCTCTAGTCCCCCTACCAACCGCGCCCGCCTCTCCGAGCTCAGCCCGCCCACCGTTGCCACCCCCGCTCGTCACGCACAACCCACTCGCGCTCTCGCTGGGCAAGCGGACGCACGACACGCACGACGCATGCACGGCCCAGATCTGTTGACGCCCTCCCGGCCTGTCTGTCATGATCCCCGACACCTGTTGCATGATGGCGTCACCAATACCCTCTCCATCTATGCCATCCCCGTTTGCGACTGCACCCTGGCCCTCCCGCCCGAGCACCTCTGCTCCCCGGACCACCGAGGATGGCATATAACCCCCTCCCTCCACCGACACTCGGTACAAGGCGAGCAGCCCCGCCTCGAACGTCACCCCGACCAGGGCGGAACCTGAACCTAACTCAGGGCCCGCACCGCCACTGTCGTGCCTTTCTGACACCACCAGCGCCAGTTCCCTAGACATGGTCGCTGGGAGCGCAGGGCTGGTATTGTGGTCAGGTGCTAACACAGGGCCGTCGGGACCACTGGTGACCGTGGGCGCGTCGGCGGTGGCTGGGGATGGGTCCAAGGGGTGGGCCGCCACAGCCAAGATGTTACCAGTAGCTGCGTCGATTGCCAGCAGCCGCCCAATCGCCGTGAGGACGAGCACGAGCGGCGGGAGGGGCGGCGGCAGCGCCGCCAGCCTCGCAAAGACCTTGCCGTGTACTGACGGCGCGGTCGTGCGCCAGATTGCCGTGCCAGTGGAGGCGTCCACGGCTGCCGCCGCACCCTCCACGCCGCAGAAAACGGCCAAAGTCCGCGCGGCGGTGCCGGAACCGGGGTCAGCGGCGATTGGCACGAGCACGGGCGTGGCGAAGACAGGCTCTGCAAAAAGGCCTTGCGCGGTCCACGCGACCGCCAGTGCCGGCTTCCCCGGATCGCTGTCGTCGAGCTGCAGGCCCACGGCGGCGCCGCGGAGGGTCCGCAGCACCGCGACGACGGTCCCGGCCTGGTCTGCAGGCACTGCGGCAGGCACGCACGCGACCCCCTCCCCAAGGTCCACCCCATGCAGCCGCCGCACCGCCCCAGAGTCCTCCCGAACTTTGAAAAGAGCCATATCACCGCGAAAGCTGCCCACCAGGAGCAGCTTGGACGGAACAGCACCCGGGTGATGCGTCCCGGTCTTGCAGAGCGCGACTGGCGCAGTGCCCACGCCCTCCGCGACCCGCGAGCTGCTGTGCGTCCGCCCCGTCGCCGCGTCGAACAAATGCAGCACGCCGCCGTGCGTGACTGCGGCAACCAAGGCCTCCGGGCGCCCCGCTTTGCCCTCAGGCCCCGCCAGCCGCACCACACACGTGCGCGCCAGCACACGCTCCCCCACATTCCGCCTCCAGATGACAGATCCGGGGGGGTAGCGCGTCCCCGCAAACGCCCCCGCCAGGTGCCCACGATTGCCCGGCTCACGGCAGCCGCCCCCGTCGTCAACGGCGGTGCACCCCCCATGTGCGCAGATCAGTGCCACGTCCCCACCGTGCGATCCCATGATCACGCCGATTCCCGCATGCTTGCCGGGAGGGTCGCACATGCACGCCCCGTGTGTCTCGCCGACCCGAACCTCAGCCAAGCAGTCCAGGCAAAGGGCCGTTGGAGTCGTGTCCACGCAGTCGCGCAGTGGGACCCGCCAGGACCGCTGGGCGGGCGCAACACGACTCATCGCCGATAGATCAGGTGCCGGCGTCGCGGGAGCATCGCGTGCGCTGTCGAGGAGCGTCGCTGCTGCGGTGTCACCAGCTGCGCTGGTTGCCCCTGACACGAGCGCGGTGGCAGCACGCGCCAGCGCTCTTGCCGTGGGATGTGCCAGAACAAGAGCCTCGGGAATGCCAAGGATGGCGGCGACGCGTGTGACGGTCGTCGAGTCAGCCCCGGCAGAGAAGAGGTCAGTGATAGGTTCCATTCTGGCAAACCCCGTCGCCTGCGCAAACACCGCCAGGGCCTCTGCCTCGCCCAGTGGCACCCTGCGCGTCACTCCCGGTCGCGCTGCTGAGGGCCCTTGGCTGTCGTTGACTTTAGCAGCAGGGCGGGCGTCGCTCGCGTTCTGGCGTGTCTCTGACGCACCCACGGGGCGGCCCAGAGCACCCTGGGCAGGCAGAGGGAAAGGCAAGCATGTCAATAAGTGCGAGCGTCGTCATCGCGCCGCGTGGCGTGCGCGCAGAATGGCGCATGTCACCTGCGCGGCGGTGGTGAGCATAGCCCGGACGGTGCGTCGATCAACCTTGCCACTGGGGCCCACAGGCAGAGCTCCTTCCACTCTCATGACCACGAGCGGCGCCCCCGCCGCCGGGACCCGCGCCGCCACGCGCGCCGCCAGCGCCTCTGCCCAAGGCTCGCCCGAAGCATCGATCAAGGCAAACTGCCCTGCCGGCGCCCCGCCCTCGCCGGCGGCCCCCATGTGCACCGCCACCGCCACTCCCACACACCCGAGCCCGGCTGAGCGACTCCCTGCCTGCCTATCACCCCCGGCGCCTGCCTGCGGCCTCGAAACCTCGCGCCCTGCACCCATCTGCCCTCCCATCGCATCGCCATCTCCCACACCAAGCACTGGTCCCTGAGCAGCGCCGCTCAGCCCGACAGCCACGCACTGTATCGCTTCTGTCGCCTTCCAGCCAAGCTGCACCTCCCGGCTGGCTGATGCTTCGACATCATCGCCACCCATTGCAATGGCCGCCTGACCCTCGACGTCAGTCAGAGAGACGGTCGTTCCCCGCACTTTGATCACGTCGTCGCAGCGGCCCAGGACGGTGAGCTCCAGCTCCTGTTGGCCCTCGCTTTGCGTCGATTCGCGTCCCCATATACCGAGGTCGCCGGTGACGTAACCACGGTGCGTTGCCTGCAGGTACTTGAACCAAGCTGTTGCCATCACCCATTGCTAGGCGTGTACTCGCTGACTGTGCAGCGATGCAGTGACAAAAGCATGGCTTGCGAGGCTACCATCGCGCCAACCCCTCTCGCGACCTGCATAGCCCGCCACTCGCCTGTGGCTCTCCGGGAAGGCGAACTCGGTAAAACCCTGGCGATATCCAATCGGTCTTATCGACTTTTGCATCCAAAGCCGCCCCTACAGCGCCAGGATTCGATGCCCCGACCTGGGCAGCAGCACTCGCATCCGATGCGCTCAGCAGGTGCAGCTCCTTCACCGGCGACCCCGGTGCGTCCAAATAACTCGCGACTCCATCGCCGAGAATCAAGACCTGCCCCGGAGCCTCCCTGGCGCCCGCCACAACGTTTGCGAAGAGCCGCTCGCCCACGGCTCCGCTCGCCGGTCGCAGGAGGAGTATCGAGAAGCCCGGCAGGGACTTCCCGACGGGCACGACGGTGTCGCTGGGCTGTTCTCGATCCAAAGGGCGGTCGTGCCTCGCTGCATGCGCGATGCGGTGTGCCGCACAATCCGCTGTCCCCTCCGCGCACCCGTAAACGTTCCACAGCTCCGTGCGGTCGCCGCAGAGGCTCGCGAAACGCCGTGCAACGTCCGTCGTAAGCAGGTCGCCCGAGCAGACCACCTGCCGCAGCCCGGAGAGCGGGGGCGGCGACCCAGGTGAGGCGAGGGCAGTGCTGAGGGCAGACTGCGAGTCAGAACGGTGGCACAAGCGTGGGTGAGAGCGGTGCTGTGTTGAGGATTGCAAGAGGTGCGTGCGTGCGCGAGTCAACAGCGAGGGCAGCCTGCGATACGGGTGCACACTGAAGCCCACAAGACAGGCAATCCAGCACGCCTCGCGCCTCACCAGGTGCCACGGGACCAGTGTGGCGTGAGTGACGCTGTGGGCCACGAGGCACGCCGCAGTGGCGAGCGGGTCAGCGACAGCCCTGCCGCTCGTGTCGCAAAGAGCAACAGCGGATTGCCGGAGGAAGACAGGAGTGAGGATCTCTGCCAGGGAGTCGACGAAGCCCGGCGGCGTGCGGAGGAGACGCACGGGGGGGTCTGGCACGGCACCCTGCGATGAGATCGAGCGACACAGCATGTCATGGTCACATTCAGTAAGTAATGGCCCTCCCTGTACAATCTCAGTCAGTCACCTGGACGCAAGGGTCGATGGACGCGCCCCATCGGAGCCTTGCCAGGACGGCCTCCTCGGTAAGGCACACCGCTCGGGGGTGCCCTGTCGATCCTGACGTCAGGTACACGGCCACCGTGCCAGTGGGGGTGGTCCCAGCGATGCCGTCGCCAGTCCCGCCGACGCGCGCGTGCGCTCCGGTGCCATCTCTCCTCAACGTGGACTCGCTAGCGTCGTGGGTCATCGCAATCGATGGCTGGGATGAGTCGTGTCGCTCGTCCCAAGACAGCGCCGTCAGCCAGAGGGGCGGGAGGGCTGCCGCAATGGGCACGGTGCGGCTGGCCAGCAGCCTCCTGGGCGCGGTGCCGGGGCTGCTATCGAAATTGGCGACGAGACAGGACGGCAGGCCAGGTGCAGCGGGGGCGCTCGGGCGTGCGTCCAAATGAACGACCGCCACTGGCCGAGTCCGCCGCAGTGCCCAGGCCTGGCGCTCGGGCGGCCACGCGGGGTCGATGGGGACGAGGACCGCGGGGGCGGCGAGCACTCCTAGGACCGCGGCGACGAGGGCGACGCTCGGACCCAAGTGCACCGCGACAGCCACGCGAGAGGACAGATCTCGCGGCGTCGACAGGGCTGCGATGGCGGCGCCGAGCGCCTCCGCGGCTTGCAACAGTTCCTCGCGCGTCGCTCCGGGAGCCGGAGGGCGTAGGGCGGAGCCATCGCCGCCGGCATGGCACACGGGGCACGTCCTGCCGGTACAGTCCTCGAATCGCGCCGATCCTTCCGGGGAGCGGCGCCTCTTCCGCCGCGACGAGGTCGCATGGCTCACATCCAATGAGGGAGCGCAGGCAGGCGATGAGTAAGCATCGCAGCCCCTCGCAATGGCATCAAATAACTGGGCGACCCCCCTGTCCGGCACCATCGAGCAGGTTCGGCTCACCGCATGACCGTCCTCGCGTCAAGCTGTGGGGACTGATGCGGCTGGGGGTGAGCAGTGGGTTGAAAAGGCAGGGCTGGGCTCTGACGGGCAGAGACTTGCGTTTCCCCCTCCTTCATTAACTCGCTTCGTCACCATCCGCCCGGCATTCGCGCAGACAGGGATGAGGGGCGATTGTACAAACTAGTAGAGTGACAAAGGGAGCCAACGAAGCTGCGATCCAGGCCCCAGCGGGACCCCCCGGGAGTGCCGAGGACATCCGCGACTCCTTGTAGCCGTTTGGGCCCTTGAGTCGCGTGAGCCATTAGTACATCGACACCCGAGACGCTGCGCGATGGACGTGGACGTCGAGGCGGATCAGGGGCCGGGGTTCGACCTCGAGGCGTACATTGCGCCGTACAAGGGCCACGCGAAGATCAACCGGCTCCTGTACATCGCGGAGCAATGCAAGTGAGGATACGGGATGCATCGCAGCGCAGACGACGCGCGTTGCCGCGGAAGCGTCGCTGCTGCGCATCGCCTCGGCAACTGTTGCAGCGTGCTCGCGATCCCGCGCGGTCCGCCGGCCTTCGGGCATCTGGTCGTTCGATCTGGACACGTGCAATCCATTCTCCTCCGCCACGGGCTCGCTCGCAGGGGCCAGGGTCTGGAAGTGGAGGCGGGCCGGTTGGCGGTGCAGGCCTTGCAGCAACAGGAGGCCGTCGAGCTCTATCGGTCCGTCCTGACGCCAGAAACGTCGCCGTTCAGCGAAGAGACGCTGCGAGCGCTGGGGCCCATCGACACGGCGTGGGCAAGCGCTACGCACAAGCGGATGGTGGAGTTGGAGCACCGCTTGCAAGGCAAACTGCGGCAGGTGAGGCGCACAGTTGGGTTGGGAAATGGCATGACATCGCACACTAGCTGGGGAGCGACCTTGGCTTGGGCCAGATGGGGCAAGCAAGCTACAGCGCGTTCACCGCCCCTGGCAACGCGCACGCAGGACCAGACAAACATGATTAAGGAGTCGATTCGAATGGGCCACAACGCCGTGGGGGACTACTACTACGCGCAGATGACTCAGCAAGCGCTGCAGGTGGGGACAGGGGCGTGTGCTTGCTGTTGCTGTCCTGGTGGAGTGGCTCGGGACCCCGCTCTTCCCACTCACCCTGACCTCTGCGCTTGCAGGAGGCGTTCAAGAGCTATTCGCGTGCGCGGGACTACTGCAGCAGCAATCGCCACATGATCGCGACGTGCCTGCACATCTGTCAGGTGGCCGCCGAGATGGGCCAGTGGGCCCTGATGCTGACATACGCGCGCAAGGCCCTCGACACTCCACAGAACGAGGAGCCAGTCACGCAGGTGATGCACATGCGCTGGAGGGTTGTACCTGTCACTGGGAATGAGACGGGTGGGTGCAGCTAGGATGCGCGTTGTAGAACGTGGCACCGCGTGGATGGCAATGCATTTCACTGACCACGGCACACGAGACGACAGCAGTTTCTCATGTGTTGCGTCGTGTCGCTCGTCGCTGCAGGCGAAGCTCCGGGCGGCGGAGGGGCTGGCACTGCTGCGCCTGCGGAGGTTCCCAGAGGCGGGGACCGCCTTCACGTCCGTCGCAGCACAGCTCGAGAACCACTGGAGCGACGTGGTCGCGAGCCAGGTGACGGAAGACTCACGATGCGTGTGCATGCCGATGCTGAGGGCGCTTGTTGACTCCCTGCACGAGGGTTTGGTGCGGCAGGGTTGCAGCTTGCTGTTCGGGGCTGTTGCACCGCCGGGCAGTGCATGGTGGTATGAAAGAGCGCATCTGCGCATCTGTCGTCATCGATGCTTACTTTGTCTGCCAGCTCTTGTCCGCAGGACGTGGCCGTGTATGGCGCACTGTGCGCGCTGGCGACCTTCCCACGCCCGACGCTGGTCGAGCGCGTCTCGCAATCGGTGGATTTCCGGGAAATGCTCGAGCTCGTGCCGGACATCCGCGAGGCCGTCGAGTGCTACCTGCTCTCCAGGTGACGGGCGGGCGGGTATGACCACACCGTGTCGACGTTCCCTGCGGCTGGAATGGCGCAGTCACGCGTCCAGACCATGCTAGGCACGCTACGTTAATGACATTTTTCCTTTGCAAAACTTGCCGCGCTCACGACATCGCGTGTCGCTCCGCAGCTACGCCCGGTGCCTGGCGCTGCTGGAGCGATGCCGCCCGTGGCTGCGGATGGACATGCACCTCCACGGCGTGGCAGACGAGCTCCTGTCGCTGGTCCGAGCCAGGGCCTTGGTCGATTACGTGACGCCTTTCGAAAAGGGTGAGTGGCTGTCCGGCTCTGTGAGCACATTCAGGCCGGTAGTGCCCTAACCGTCACTTGATGCCAGCTCCAGGCTGCCCAACGCCTGAGATACGTTGATCCAAACCGTAACCCTGATCCATGCCAGCCGTGTGCATGCTGCCCATGCTGTGCTGTCGTATGTTTGTACTGCAGTGGACCTTGTCAAGATGGCGGCCGCGTTTGACCTTTCTGTCGGAGACTTGGAGGCCGAGCTGGCCTCGCTGATCGGGAGGAATATGATCAAGGCGCGAATCGACGCCCACAACAAGGCAAGAATCATTTGCATGCGCTTGCGGTGTGTGTGCAGTCGTGGGTTGTGCACGCACACCACGCATGTACGCTCGCAGCTGGACAATGTGATTCTTACTAACATCTACGCATCGTTACCTTTCCTCATTTCACATCATCTCATCTACTGCACCTGTCTACTTGGACCCTCGCAGGTGCTGGTGGCCTCGCGGCCCAACCCTCGCATGGAGGCGCTCTCCAAGGTCAAGCTCGCCGGGGATCACATGGTCCGGACCATGCAGACCGCCGTCTTGCGCTCCTCCCTGATCTCTAACGGCGTGTGCTTCAAGTGCGTTGATAGCGCCCCAATGCGCGAAAGCGCCGTGAAGCCATCTGTTATGCCCTGACCATGTGACCTTCATCCCAACGTGCGAGGCCTTACTCTGACGTGTATGGTCGCCTCGTTGCCCCCTGCAGGCGCGGGGGTGGCCAGGTGGGGGCGTCATTGCGGCCGAGGGGGCCCAGGGGTCGCGGTGGTCCGGGCGGAGTGGTGGAGGCGCACGAGGGAGGGTCGGAGAGCGGGGAGGATGGGGACGGAGAGGATGGGCAGGGACCGGGGTTGCTCGAGGAGGGCTTTATGGGCGGAGATGGTGGGGACGTCGGGGCAGCCATGGAGTGACGGGTGTGCTGTTTGTGTGGGGTGAGGCGACTCGCAACTCATTCCTGTTTGTATGGCATTACGCTTGCGCAAGGGTGGCGATGGAAGAGAGAC
The DNA here is from genome assembly GCA_958009085.1 of Protoeuglena noctilucae. Taxonomy (NCBI): domain Eukaryota; kingdom Viridiplantae; phylum Chlorophyta; class Pedinophyceae; order Marsupiomonadales; family Marsupiomonadaceae; genus Protoeuglena; species Protoeuglena noctilucae. The sequence continues at coordinate 265,538 of OY253674.1, forward strand.
TGGTATCAAGGCTTTGCGGACCTGTTTGAGACCTTTGGCCATTTGGCGGGTGTGAGGAACAAAGCACTGCGCGTGCTGGCATGACTTGGTTTAAAGCACCCCGGGGTTTCGACACACAGCAGGCCGCATCTGAAGCAGGTCGCTGTCGCTACGCTGCTTGCTAAGCGAACCCTGCCACAGCTGCCGCTGGAATGGCCCCAGGCTCGGTCCTGAAGCAAGCGACGAGCGACGAGCGCGCCAAGCACAAAACGAGATGCGAGTCACGGACAAGGGTCGGCCTCGGCCTCCCCATCGACGCTCAGAGGTTAATGTCCATCTTGACGTCCATCTCGACCTTGGCAGGGCGCACGCAAAGCACGACCTTGGCCACCGCGCCCTCCCCGCCCTCCTGCCCCGACCAGTACATCTCCAGCGTGCGCCCCTGTCCCGCACGCACCCACGTGGCCCCGCCCTCGGGTGCCTTGCCAGAAACGTCGCGGTCCAGCAGGATGAGCGCCGGGCCGGTCCTGCGCATGGCAGGTGGGCCAGATGACATGGGGTTGGGGCTCAGCAACAGTCTTCAAACCAGAGCATCATGCAGCCTTCATCTTTGTTTCTCCGTTCCTGGTGATGGTGTGGCGTTTCGCTGATCTCACCTGATCTTCTTCTTCTCTTCGTCGTTGTTCGCACGGCTGGGGAGCAGGGCTGGGATGGTGGCGCAGTCCTCCACCAGCAGGCACACGGGGCGGCGCGACATGGCCACCGCGCGCCAGGACGGCAGCGTCACCCACTGACCTGCAAAGCACGTCAAAAAGAGCCACTGTTTATACTCTGTATTTCCTGCTTGCTAAGCTGCTTGTCACCCGATATGCCACATCGATGTCGCACACTCTGCACCCCCCCCTCGGCATCATGCACCCCACAGCTGGCACGCACACGAGCCCCAGCCACTTACCCGCATCGGCAGAGAAGACCCCGAAGGTCCCCGAGGGCGCCGCGTGGCCGGCGTTGAGTACGTCGTCCGCGGTGGCGTCGCCCCAGGCACCGGCGACGGCGACGGGGCGTGCGGGGAGCTCCGTTTGCGACAGCCGCGTGAACTCGACCTCGGCCCGCATGGCCATCGGCAGGCCGGCGTTGCGCTCGCTGACCTCCACGCCAAGGCTGGCCGCCTGCAGCGCTGCTTCGGGGGCGTCCAGGACCTCCTTCACCTTCGCCTTGGCTTTCTCGGAAGACGCCGTCTGCAAGGGATGACCGAAGTCGGCAAGTGAAGAAGGAGAGGGTATGCTGGAAGGGCGCCACATGACCAGGTGTGTCATGGTCTGCTCTGACCACCAATGAAGACTGACCTGGTATGCCTTCTCTGCCAGTCGCCGGACGTCCTCCACCTTGCGGCACTCCAGGGCGTCCCTACAGCACGAAAGGGACAGGTGCGTTCCATTCTCGCGGGTCGCAGGCGCAGCGAGACCTGTGCCCGTGCTACAAGCATCGTCACCCCTCACCTCCAGTACTTGAAAGCCAGGCAATCGGCAGGGTCGGCCGTGAACGACTCCCACCCGTCGCGCTTGCGTTCCCACTCCTTGATGGCCCGTGCCAACACGGTTGACATGTCGGCCTCAAAGCCCCGCTGGACGATGTAGCGCGCGGTGGGCGGGCGGGACTCAATGCTGTTGTAGCGCATCTCCAGCAGGCAGCCCGACCGATCAGGGTGGTCGAAGTAAGCCATCTCCTCCGGTGTCAGCACGTCTGCGGGTGGCACCGCACACAGCACGATGACGGTCCCTGCGGAGCGCTTGCTGCCGGCCACAAGCGAGCGTAGCTGCTGTTAATTTGACTGTAGAGATGGAATTACAAGACAAACTGCGCTCCGCGCTCACTGGCGGTCTTGAGAGTCCGATAAATCTCCCCAGCGACGATCCAGTCGCTTTGCGTGCGCCGGTCCAGACCCGTCATCTCCTCGATGATCACGCTATCGTACCCGCGAGCGTTTAGGGTGCGGAGCATGCCGAAAAGCTCGTGCCATTTGCCTCCCATGGCCTGCAGAGGGCGAGCGACCGCAGCTGAGTGCTTGTATCACATGCGCCCGCATCTCCGGCACGACATCCGCACGGCGGCGTGAGACACAAGGCGAGGAGACGCGAGTGCGCCGTTCCGTGTCATCCCGCTCAGCAGAAGGCGCTGAGCGAGACCAAATCAACAAGTGTTGCAGCTCGCCTGGATCCGCTGAAGCATCTGCTCGGGCTCCAGGTCCAAGTAACCCTCATCCATCTTCCCGTCCGTGAAGAAACCGCTAGGGGGCCTGCGCGGGAGGCGAGGCGCGGCCAGGCGTCAGCTTAGTGAGGCTCCGTCGCGCTGCCGTGCTGACTTTCCGGTGGCTCACTCACCGGAAGGGGTTCGCCGGGCCTGTGCGCTTGGCTTCGCTCTCATCGACTCCAATGACCCCCATCTGCCGGGACAGCGTGCTCGGCGCCGCGGGCTTCTGTCCCGGAGTTATGAGCCGGGCGTTGCCAGGTGCCCCGCCCTGTTGATTCTGCCCCGGCATGATCAAGCCACCCCCTCCGGGCATGCTCGGGCCCCTGCCCGGTGCCGAACCCCTCCCGGGCGCGCCGCGCGAGAAGGGCGGACCGCCTGCAGAAGGCGGCAGCAAACACAAGGGTCGTGGTGGCTGTGGACTCGGAGCCGTCGCGACGGGCCACCCCAGGAATACTCCTCGAATATGCAGGTCAGCGAGGCCGCCATCTACAGCCGGCGCCCCGCGGAAAAAGGCGGCAGACTGGATGTGATGCGGCGGAGCGCACCCGAGCGAGCCACCACTTGCAGGCGCCCCCGTCCTCGCTCCGCAGACGCTGGAACCCTTTGCAGGGACATGCTGAGCTGCTTCACCATGTCGCGATCGGCGGAGACTCGGCTGTAAGGCAAATGCGGTGTGCAAAGCCAGGATGGCAAGGCAGGACCGAAAGACGATCGGTTTGATTGCGCTGCCGCCAGCTGCGAGTCGTCAGCGTGCTGAGAGGAGCTCGACAGGCACAGAAGACTCGTGGGAAATGAAACTGACGGCGTCAGAGCCAGATTTTATCCTGAAAGGCTGCGAGCCACGCACATCATCCGCCACAGCGCTTGAAAGCGCCATCCTCCCCTCTCCCTGGTGCCAGTGTGTATCCATGCCGCCCGGGGGAACGTTGCCGCTCGCGGATGGCGTCGCAGCAGCAACTCGATGCCGCACTGCGCCGCCTGCGCGACCTGGATGCTTGAGGCCGCCCACAGTGCGCCGTCGTCGACGAGACTTTGTGCGCGTGGTGGTGCGAGCCCAGGATGACGACGTGAGGCGGCTGGAGCGGCTCTTCCACGAGGTGTCGGGCGGCGAGGATGACACGAGTTGCCGGCACGAGTTGGTCGACGGGCAAACGGTTTTCCACAACCTTCCCTTGTGGCGCGTACAGTGGGCTGCTGCGCCAGGCATGGTTCAGGTCAGTACGGCACTGCCAAGTGCGCGCACTGGCCATCGCGATGCCCAGCGCCCTGCATCGCGTATGCAGCCTTCCATGCTCTTCGCGACCCTCTATGCTCTTCGCTGTCGCAGCTGGTGCACGCGCATGTACCGCACTACGTCCACATGTTCCGGACGATGCTCGCCAAGCCCAAGCCCTGGCGATTTTGCCACCTCTATCTCCCGGGGGGCCCAAAGAACCTCGATCTCGAAGAGTATGGCCTCGAACCCGGGTCCTCCTCGCCTCTCCTGGGGGTGCTGATGGAGGTGCGGGCGTTGCACCTGGTGGGACATGTCTCATGCCCCACAGCACGCCGCATGAAGCGGGCCAAGTGTGTCGGTGCACGCAGGTCACGCGGGCCGTGGAAATGGCGGACGGGCGGCTGCTGGTCGTCGCGGTCGGCATCGCGCGCATCCGCGTCTGCGAGGCATCGACCAAGGCACGCTTGCAGCCAGGCACTTGCGCACAAGAGTGGCAGCATATCTGCTGAGCGCAGCTGCCAAACGACGTGCACGTGTGTCTTGCCTCGCAGGCGCCATTCCACCTGGCGAAGGAGGCGCGACTGGTGGTGGATGACGACGCAATGGCGGCGTTCGCACCTCGGGCTGCGGAGCTTTTGATGGGCGCAGCGCGGGCCTATCCCCCCGGCACAGAGCCGCTGCCGCTGCAGGCGCTCGTCGGGGTGGCGCCTAGCGTGCAGCAGGCCATGCTGTGTGCGTCCATCCTGGGGTGGGCAGACTACGAGCTCGCGGTGCACCGGGTGGCGGCGCCAGGTGACAGAAAGTGTGTGGACCATCCATCCAAGTCACGGCGGCGGGTTTGTCGTAATTGTGAGCAGCGTACACTTGCAGATGTATCCCCGCGCATTCCTTTATGCAGATAAGCTCGAGCTCAGCACCGAGTCTGACATGGAGACACTGGCGGCATTGGCGGTCGACAGCGGGGGCTTCTGCCCGCTGCCCTCCTTCTTCCTCCCGGGCCAAGGTGGCGAGCCCGCCCCTGGTCCGACGGGCCGACTCAGGTGGGTGCTTGAAAGGCCCCATTCTGTCGCCAAGCGACAAGCGAGCTGCTGCATGCCGTGCGGCAGGCTTCACGAGTGCTTCACAGGCTCATAGGTGTCAAAGCGTTCCCAATCTTGCAGGATGCTCAACATCACGGAGAGCGGGGAGGTGCAGGACCTGTCGACGTCCGGGATCGGGGGCGAGGGTTCGATCGCTGCGTGTTTCAGGGCAGGCGACGTCGCGCCCGCCGTGTCATTCCGGGTTGAGACGGCCGGGCGGGCGGCGGCGGAGGCTGCGGTGCGGTCGTTGCGCGCCACGGTGGGAGGGGACTGGTCGTGGCAGGTCGGCGAGTCTCGCCTGGGGTACGTGCCGAGGAGGTTCGGCCATCTCGGGGTGCCGGGCAGCGGAGGGTGGCCCTTCCGCATCAACTCGGTCATGGACCGGGGCCTGCGCGTTTCGTGGGGCGGGGGCGACACGGGCGCAGAGGGGGGCTCGTGGGCAGACCAGGTGCGACACTGCAAGCGCCTGGGATCTCTGATTATGGACATCAACCTGATGTCTGGTCTCGGTATTCATCGCGTTACTTGCAGATTCGATTTTCACCGCTATTGCTATTGCTATTGCTCTCGCAGGACGCGTGGGCGTTGCTGGGCGGCGTGCACTCTCTGAGGGGCGAGGAGCTCTTAACAGAAATCGTGAGGCTGGAGAAGCGCGTGTGGGACGAGCTGGATGCAGTGGTGAGCAGTCATTGCAGAGTCACAAGCAAGTGTGCAGAGGGCAGGGACCGGGTTGAGAGGTGGCTTGCCCGTGAAGTCACTTAGAAGGGCCAGTGCGATGGCCTGTCCACTCCATCCACTCCGCAGGTCCACTTGTCCCAAAAACTGTCTGACCGGGCGCCGTCATTGCCGAGCGGACTGGCGTGCCTGCGACCGCCGCCCGCTGAGGGGGAGGGCGCGACTGCGGCGGGGGCGGGGGCGGGGGCGGGGGCGGAGCGTGCTGAGAGGACAGATGGCACACAGCCGCAGGGCTGCGCGGACGCAGACTACCCCGCCCTCCGCCGCGCGCACCGGCTGTCGTTCGCCGTTCTGTCCGTCATGGCAGAGACGAGCCAAGACGAGGGACGGCAGGCGTGGCTCGAGACGAACGGGTGCGTGGCTGCTTGGGGCGACGCCAGCCATGCGTGGCTGAGCCTTGCGCACAGCGGGGTGGCGACGGCCCTCTGTCCGCCCGCAGGTTGGCGGCACGCCTCGACTTGTCGGCGCGCCTGTTGGCCAAGCACCGGGGTGTCCTGGCGGCCCTCGCGGCCGTCAAGGGCGTGGGCGGCTAGCCGGGCACAGGGAGCCGGGCGATGAGGCGGAACACGTCGATGGCGTGCTCCGAGTGCGGGTTGTGCTCGCCGGCCTGGCGCTGGAGCAGCTCGTACTCCCAAGTCGCTACCACCGACTCTCGCGGGACTGTCTGCGGTGGTAGATGGCGGGTTTGAGCAGGTGCTGGCTCATGATGCGCTTCAGCCAGACATTTTGGAGCCGCACCTTCTGCAGGCCGTCGGGGTGCTGGATAAAAGCGCCGTCCCCTCCGTCTCGCACGAGTAGCTCAGCGACGAGGCCCGCGTCGCTCGCGTGACGCACGCAGTAGACCGATTCTTCCTCGTGTTGGTCTCTGACGGACACCACGTCCCACTCGACGAATGTGGGGATCGCCGGAGGCCGCGTCGCCCTGCAGAGGGCGGTACGCCCGCGCCCTCGCAATCCGGCAGGCGTGAAGCCTCGCGCGATCCCCCCCGCCGCCATCGCGCCCCACACTGCCGGCAGCTGCCATAATGGCCACGGATTCTCGGGGATAGTCGCGATTCTGATGCCACGCCAGTTGCCAGAGCTTCGGATGTACGTGCTGGGCGCCTCCCGCGCGCTGAGCGGCAGATGGGTGGGTTCGCCACCGCGAAATCTCTTCGAAAGGCTCTCTGAAGGACGAGGAGCGTGCTCTCTCAAGCCGGTGAGCGCAGAGGACCGGCGAGAGCCCGAAGAGTCGCGCTCGCTGCGCGCGGGGCCCCCGCGATCACCTTATGCAGGACAATGTATTTAATGGTGCATCCCCGACATGTCGATTTTCCGGCGCTCGCTTTGGAGTGGGCGTGCTCCCCCCTTGCCTTCGCGCCCGCGAGTTCTGGGCACGTCCCGTCGACATTCGGTTCGAAATGCATGCGACCGTGGGCGGTGTGACACCCGACGCGACTCTGGGCCGGAAGGCCGGGCAGGGAGGGACTGCTGGGGGGGCTGCGCTGCCCGCGTCAACGCGCGCGAATTCGCGCCCCTCCCGCGCGGCTCCAGCGGTGTCCCGGGCACGCGCGCCGGGTCCGCCTACGGCAAAACCCCATTTTGCTTGGTTTGCGCCCGATTTCACGGTCCCGGTCCCTGCTGCGGCCTGGTAATTGTGCTCTGCCGGCACGGGACATGGGCGGGGTGCCGGCATCGGCAGTTTGCGCCCGCCGCGAGATCGAGCTTTGGCTGCCTACCCAACCGCTGCTCCATACGGATGCGACGCTTGCTCTGGGAGGCGATGGCCACGGCGCCGGGCGTTTCCCACCTGCGTAGATTCGCCCGTCCACAGCGTGCGGACGGGCGCGCCGCCCGTTTCGCGCCAGCCGTCTCCCACCCGCGTCCGATTGGTATCCTGGCCTCCCGCACGCGCCATCGCCGTCGGCGCGGGGCGGCGAGCGCGGCGAGGGCCTCGCGGCCCACTGTGCGCTGACCTCCGCTCCCCCGCCGCCATTCGCAGACTAGATGCGCCCGATGAGCTCTACACTTTCACTCCTTCCGGTGCCCCGGCGGGTAGAGTAACCCCGCCCTGGGAGTCGCAAGGCGGGCCTTCGTCGTCCGAGGCGGGGGCGCCGCGTGTTTGGGCCCCGGGGCTGCGGCCGGCCGGGCCGGCGCGGGGACCCAGTGCGGGTCTGCATAAAATGCAGTATGCCGGTGTGGGAAACATGACGGCGGACGCCTTGGCGAGGCCGAGCACGCCACCCCAGGCGAGCGGCGTGGCGCAGCGAACAGGGATGTGCTCGCGCGTCGACGGTGCGGGCCCGGGAGGACGCGTTTTGCTCTGCGCCGTCGTTCTGCTGCCACTTTGCCAGTGCTCTGGCTGTGCGGTCGCCGTCAAGGCGCGCCCGCGCTCGGAACAAGGGCGGCGGGTTGCCGGACGCGCTCGCTGCGCCCGTCCTGGCGCGCAGATGTACGTCTCCGCGCGGAATCACGCCAGCGGGCACGGTTGGCAAAATGAGGAGGCGGACATGCCGTTGCGGGAGCAGATGCGGCAGGCGATCGAGGAATTGTTCCGAGCGAAGCGGAGGAAGAACGACACCGCGAACGTGAGCGGACCGCGGCCGCGCGCGGCGCGCTGCACGCGCAGGATCCTTCCCACTTTCTGTCCGCCGCTGTTGGCGCGGTGCAATCGTCCCCGGAGCCGTGATTCCGACCTTCTCCAGGGTGTCCGTCGTGAGCTGCAGGACGCCTCCATTCCCGGCTTCGTGCGGCAGATGGAGAACGAGCTTTACCGCGAAGCCGAGTCCCTCGAGGCTTACAAGGACCCCAAGACCGTGGAGGACCGGCTGCAGCGGATGGCGGCCCGACTGGCGCAGGCGCGGTTGGCGGGGGCTGCATGGGCGGACGGATCCACCGCCACGTCCAGGCTGCATGGGCACGCGAACGGCTTCATAGGGCTCGGGGCCGGGGAGGAGCGGCAGTGGCCGGTGCGGGAGGCGGCGCACAGCGCGACGGAGACGGCCGCGCCGGCGGACGGGGGATGGGGCGGCGGGGGCCAAGGCGCCTCGGCAGCGCACCCGCGCGCAATGGCGGGGCAGGGCCAGGCGCTGGGTGCCGCGGCGGGTCCAGCGGGGCCGACGGACCCCTTGCATGGGATGCACGGGGGTGGCGCAAACGGGATGGTGCCGGTCTCGGGTATGATGCCCGCTCCGGGCATCAAAGCCAGCACGGGCGCCATGGGCATGATGCCGACGCCGGGCATAGCGGCGTCCTTGCCGGCGGCCGGCCCTCAGGGGCTTATGCGAGGGCCCCACGCAGCACATTCTTCGGGAGCGACTGGGCTCGGCAGCCAAGCGCTCATCCGGGCATCCGCCGCTCCCGGCGTCATGCCCGCGTCACGGGCGCCCTCGGGCATGATGCCGACGCCGGGATCGGGCATGATGCCCACACCGGGATCGATGCCAACACCGGGATCAGGCATGATGCCGACACCGGGGTCGGGCATGATGCCAACGCCAGGCTCAGGCATGATGCCAACACCCGGGTCAGGGATGATGCCGACACCGGGCTCGTTGTCGATGCCGACGTCGCTCGGCCACAGCGGCCCTCCAGGGATGCTCCCACCCCTCTCCTCCAGCGGCCTCCCGCCCCTCCCACCGGGGATGCTCCCACTCATGCCCGGCACTGCAGCGGGGTTCCCCAGCTCGGCGGGCCTGTCCACCTCGGGCCCCTCCCAGCCGCAGCTGCTGGGTTTGCCTCACGGCCAGGGCGGGTATGCCCCATCCGCGTCGCTACCGGCCCTGACAGCTTCGCTGCCCCCCACGCCCCCGTCCCTGCTGATGCCGAATCTGGGCAGGGCGGCGGCTTGGGAGGAGAAGCCGCCCGCGTACGCCCCGTCCGTCTCCGGGGATCTCCCGGCTGCAGGGATCGCGCCGGCCATGATGCCGACGCCGGGGCTGGGGCCCGCGGGGGGCGGTCACGCGGGCGCTCTGCTCAAGCAGCCCGGGGCGGCCGCGGGGATGATGCCGACGCCCGGCACGTCGCAGGGCGGCGGCGCGCTGATGAGCAACGGGGCGCCCGTGCTGCTGCGGGGGTCGCGGGACGCGTCGGCATCCACAGGGCCGATGGTGCCCATGGGGCCGTTCCCGAAGGCGGGAGGCGACCTGAGGCCCGCGAAGGCCGCCAAGGCCGGCTCGGAGGGCATACCGGGGCCCGTGGGGGGCATCCCGGCGGCCCCTTATGAGCGCACGACGAGCGGGGGGTCGCAGGGCACGGGCGGGTCGGGCCGAAGGGGCCCTACAGCGGCGGTGAACGGGATGATCCCCGTCGGGGGTGTGTCGGTGGGGCGGACGGCGCGGCAGAGCCAGCTGCTGAGCGCGGCGGCGGCGCAGCACGGGTTGCCGGGGCAGCCGGGTCAGCAAGTGGTAACGGGGTCGTCGAGAACGGGGCTGCGGGTGTCGGTGGCGCCCAGGCAGGCGGCGGGGCCGCCATTGCAGGCGAGTGGCCGTGGTTGGCGGACTGAGCCGGGGGCTCTCTGGGCACAGCGGGAGACATTGCGTGCATTGTGGGTGGCGCCTGTCGCTACGGGTCCATACCCACACATGCACCTGCCACACACCCCACATGCACCTGCTCCGCTCTCACCCGCAGGGCGACCTGCCCGGGGCGGCCGGCGATTCGCGAGGGACGGTGAGCAACATGGATCGTGCCGAGTACATCCGCAAGCAGCAGTCCTGGCTGCTGTTCCTCCGCCACTGCGCCAAGTGCGAGGCTCCGCCCGGGCAGTGCCAGTTCGGGGACAACTGCGGGACGGCCAAGGAGCTGTGGCGGCACATCATCGACTGCCGGGACATGGAGTGCAACTACCCACGGTGTCGGTCGTCGCGTGACTTGCTCCGCCACCATTCCAAGTGCGACCACCCCGAGTGCCCCATCTGCGTGCCGGTGAAGATGCACGTGGAGAAGCAGAAGATGGCCGAGGCGGCGCGGCAGGCGGGGGCGGGCGGGGCTCCGGGGGTGGCGCAGGGCCGGGGGCTGCCTGGCAAGGCCGGGCGAGGAGGGGTGGCCATCGGGGAGCCGCTGCCGCCGCTCCCAGCTCTGGAGGCGGGCCGCGGGGTGGCGCTGGCGCAGGGGCCGGCGCTCCTGCCGGCGCTGGGCGCGGCGGCCCTAGGGGACGGACGCAAGCGCGCGGGCGAGCAGATCAAGAGGGAGGACCCGGTCAAGAAACTCAAGGAGCTCATGAGCACGTCGGTGCGTCCCGCGCTGCAGTATCGGGGGCTAGCAAGCAAGCAACAGCCATGGGCGGCCGGCGAGCGCCACATGGCTCGGTGCCCCAACGCCCCTTCACTGTCACCCACGCCCCCATCACCTTAACCACTCCTCTTTCCCCGCCTCTCCAGGTGCTCGGCACGTCCCTTTTGGAGTTTTTCGACGAGACGATGATGAACGTCCACATCGCGTCCCTGCGGTCCACCGACCCCATGAAGACGAACATGGTGCTGCTGCTGAGGGAGGTCAGCAGCAGCCCGGACGTCTGCCAGGCGTGCGGGGAGGGCAAGAGGACCTTCGAGCCCCCCACGCTCTACTGCCACCTGTGCGGGCTGCGCATCAAGCGCAACCAGGTCAGCGGCGCGTGTGTTTGGTGCATGTGTGTCGGTCGGTGTTTGGACGTCCATGCATGCAAAGCGGCCATCGCGACCATCGCCCACACGCCCCCCGCTTCTTGTCAATTGTGCCATGGCGTTCCATCATATGAGAGTCATGCCCGCTGCACCTGTCATGGCATTCAGTGAGTGATGTTGCGATTGATACCTTTGCCGCAGGTCATGTACGTGGCGCCCTTGCAAGCGGCCACCGTCGACAACCAGCGGCCCGTGCTCTGCAATGGGTGCTTCACGGGGATCAAGGGAGACACGATCGCGCTCGAGGGATGCGCCAAGGTGGGTTCGCGTGCATGTGCATGTGCTTGTGCGGTGGTGTGCGGGGCACATGCCTTGCATTGGAATGCTGTCACAGTATGGCAACTAGATACTGGATTTTATATCACAAGCCTATTTGACTGTGACTCTTTTGGGCGAGCTGTTTGTAGCTGCGACGTATTGGCGACCCGGACATGCAACGTCGCTGTTGTCTTGCTCGTATCGCAGGCGGACAAGTCTCTGTTTGAGAAGAAGAAGAACGAGGAGGACGCGGAGGAGCCATGGGTGCAGTGCGACTCGTGCGAGGCGTGGATACACCAGGTGAGAGATGATGGGGTATGCATAGCGTAGCATCGCTTGCATAGCATGGCGCAGCATGGAGTGGCCAATTGGTGCAGATGCGCCAGGCCTGTCCCGGCGGTGGCTGCGAGTGATCCTGTGCAGCAATGCGTAGCTCCCTGCCCCTCTGCCACTCGTTGTCAGCTCAGCGCGCACTGGTGCAATGCGCGTCACATGTACCACCCCTAACCCCCGCCTCGCGCAGATCTGCGGGCTGTTCAACAAGGGCAGGAACAAGGGCGAGGTGCCGTACCTGTGCCCCCACTGCCTGCGTGACGCCATGAAGCGCGGCAGCCGGCGGCCGGGCACGGAGCGGCCTCGGTCGATGCTCGCGGCCCGGGACCTGCCCCGCTGCCAGATGTCGGACTTCCTGGAGGGACGGCTGCGGGAGGCGCTCTCGCACGACCGCGTGGAGCGCGCCCAGAGTATGCAGCTGAGCCCGGAGACCGTGGTGTGGCCCGAGGGGCTCATGGTGCGGGTGGTGCAGGCGTCCGACAAGCGGTGCGACGTCAAGCCCAGGTTCGAGGAGCACTTCAAGTGAGGGGGCGGGCGATGCGTGGGGCTTGCTCGTGCATTGCATAGGGTCGCTTGGCTGTTACATGGGGCTTGGGCGTTGCGTGGGACGTGCTTCGCAAAGCCTGCTCTCTTTCACTGCTTAGTTCTGTCCTGCCTTAACCGCGCGCACCAAGCCTGGTCGCTTGCTCTCCACCACCACCAAACACGAACACGCACGTTGCCTCACGTCACGTCCCGCCCCTCGCCCGCCCCTCCCCAGGAGCCAGGGCTACCCCTCGCACTTCACGTACCGCCAGAAGGTGGTGGTGCTCTTCCAGTGCATCGAGGGCGTGGACGTGCTGCTCTTCTGCATGTACGTGCACGAGTACGGGGCCGACCAGGACCCACCCAACAAGGCGAGTGCCAGGGCGGTGGGGCATGTGGGGAAAGTGACCAGGACGATTGCGAGTGTGGTGGCGAGGGCGGTGGGGAGTGTGATGGGGAGTGCGGTGGCGAGTGCGTTGTCGTCATCCACTGCTTCTAAATGCCGCATCCCACCTCGCCCCTCCCCTGCAGCGCACCGTGTACCTCTCCTACCTCGACTCTGTCAAGTACCTCCGCCCCGAGATGGAGTCCAGCCGCCCCGGCCTGGCCCTGCGCACGCTGGTGTACCACGAGCTCCTCCTCGCCTACTTGGACTGGGTCAAGCGCCGCGGGTTCAACAGCATGTACATCTGGGCGTGCCCGCCCATGGCCGGCGACGACTACATCATGTACTGCCACCCCCAGCGGCAGAAGACGCCGAGGTCGGACAAGCTGCGCGAGTGGTGAGCGGGGCGGGGGTCGGGGTGTGTGGGTTGGGGTGGGGTGGGCTGTCAGAGGGGGGTCGGCATGGCTTCGGCTGTCGTGGTCGCTTCTCTCATCTTTCCATCCTGCAGTCTCACCCCTTTTCTCCGACTCACTCCCACTCATGACTGTTACTTCACCCTGTCCCTCACCTGTGCCTTGTTGCCTCGCTTCCAAATACCTCAAAATCCCTCTCATTACCGTCACATCACCTACTCACCTCCGCCTTGTTGCTTATTCCCAGGTACCTCAAGATCCTCCGCGCCGGCTACGACTCTAACCTGGTGCATTCGGTGACAAACCTGGTGGACCTCTACTTCCACGGTGGCAAGGAGCACCGGCTGGAGGTGGCGTCGATGAAGGACGTGCCGTACTTCGAGGGGGACTACTGGCCGGGGGAGGCGGAGGTGGTGATGGACAAGATCGGGGCCGAGGGGGCGGGGGGGTCGGGGGGGGCGCAGGTGAGGCCGGGGGACGGGGTGAGGTGCGGTGGGGGTGGTACAGCGGGGGGTACGGTTTCATCAATTCAGTGATCATCACTCACGATCCCGAGCTTAGATGTCCGCTCTGCTGTCCGTGCTCTGCGTCGCGCCTTTGATTGACAGCATCACACACCACGGACGGCACTCTCATCCCGAAAGATGAGACAAAGCCTACTCTCACCATCTCTACCCTATCTCAGGGGAAGTCGCGGAAGGGCGCCAAGAAGGGCAAGCGGATGCACGGCCCCGCGACCACCGACGCCCAGCTCATGGCGCGGCTGGGGGAGACGCTGGGGCCGATGCGGCAGGACTTCCTGGTCGCGCACCTGCGGCCTTGTTGCTCCTTCTGCCGCAAGTACCACGACGACGCGGATTACTGGTGAGACTAGTGCCGCCATGGCTGGTCGCTGGTGCTGACGGGCTGTGTCAGCAGGCGTGCCGGGTGCCCTGGTCTTCTCATTGCAGTCTGACCGCACAGGTTTCGTGATTAGACCATTGATATAAAACGGTCATGTCACGAGTGTTGCTGTCGCCATCGCAACCGTCTCGTGACCACCCCTTGCGAACATCCCTCATGCTCACCCCACTAGACCTCCCCCCTTCGCAGGGCTTTCCCCGACCGCGTGCAAGTGCCACCCAGCATCAGCGCCATGCTCTCCTCGCCCCAGTCGGCCCGCAACGCATTCACCCTCTGCGCTGAGTGTTTCGACGCCGAGCTGGCCAGGCAGATGGTGAGGCTATGACTGTAATGGTGTTAGCGATCCATAATAGCAGTCCGTACTAGGTTAGACAGTGTGCGTGGCGTCGGGCGCTGCACTCCCCTCCTCAGTCGCTTGGCCCCTTACCTCGCCCTACCTTCCCCGCACTCCTCGCCACCCATCGCTCGCCACCCCACCTCTACTCCCTCCCCACCTCCCCACCTCCCCACCCCATGCTCACCCTGCCCCCTCCCACCTCCCCAACCCGCGCAGCAGCAGGCCATGCTCCCCGTGGGCAACGCGGGCATGAAGTCCGTGCCGGCCGGCGTCGACATTTCCAAAGACCTGGTCCGCAAGCGCGCCCCGCCCCTCGTGGACACCGCCGACCCGGACCCGGAGATTCCCTGCGAGTTCTTCGATTCCCGGCAGTCCTTCCTGCACCTGTGCCAGGGCAACCACTACCAGTTCGATACCCTGCGGCGCGCCAAGCACTCATCCATGATGGTGCTCTACCACCTGCACAACCCGGAGGAGCCGGCCTTCGTGAGCCAGTGCAACGTGTGCGGGGGCGAGATGGAGCCGGGGAAGGGGTGGCGGTGCACGGTGTGCAAGGACTTCGACATGTGCGACTACTGCAAGAACCACGCGCCCCACCCGCACCCCATGCTGCCCGCGTCCCGGGCCTCGGGGACCTCCCTCGTCATCTCCAACCACCAGAGCGAGAACAACCAGCAGCGGAAGGAGAAGCTGCAGGTGAGGGAGGGTGCATGTGCATGGCGGTGGAATGGGAGGTGAATGTGAGGGACGGGACTGGCGTTTGCAACCAGGCAACTGTCGTCTGCATTGGGGCTTCCCCAGGCAGGAAGTGTGCGTAACGATCGCCGCTGCTTCTGCTTTGCTCCTCTGACATTGACTGCTGCAGCCATGGGCCTAGGTGCCATCACGCGCCCTGCTGCCAGCATCACCTGTCGAGCTGATCAGCGCCCGCCTGTACCTGCAGAGCACCCTGCGCCTCATCGAGCACGCGGCCGGCTGCAAGATGGCCCCAGGGACCTGCCCCGAGAAGCTCTGCATCAAGATCAAGAACCTCTTCATCCACTCCCACACCTGCGAAAGCGCGGGCCGGCTCTTCACCTGCAACATCTGCCGCAAGTGAGCGTCGGGGAAAGTCTCAAGTATTTTATTGTTTCATTGTTACTGCATCGCAGTATTACCGCAGCACCTCCTCGTGCCTGCCCTCCGCTCATCGCTTGCTGCAAGCAACGGTCCTCAAATCGTTCATCGCTCACCATGCGTCGCTCACCGCATCCCCCGCCGCCCCCTCCCCCGCAGGCTGCTGCAGCTGGTGCAGATGCACTCGCGCAAGTGCCTCCTGCCGGACTGCCCTGTGCCCAAGTGCATCGACTTCCGAAAGGCCATGCAACGCCGGAATGCCACGGCAGACAACCAGCGACGGGCCGCCTACCGCCAGTGCGCCGCCAACAACGACCCCGCGTGACGCGCCGGGGCGCTTGGCGAGGTGGCCCCTTCGCAGCCCCGTCGCACCCGCCGGCGCCGCCTTATCAACGCGCCGCACCGCGCTGGGGCTGGAGTGCGTCTGGCCGCGCCCCGCCTTTCCTCCGTTCGCGTGCCTCGTGTGACGGCGGGCGCCCAGTTCAGTGGGTCCGGTGCTTGGCCGGATCCCGCCAAAGGGGCTTTGCAGGTAGCCGCCAGTCTGCCGTGCATGTCGCCACGCATGTCGCCCCCATGTCGCCATTTGTGTCCTCTGACAGTGAGACTCCGCATGTACCAGGGCCGCGTGATGCTGATGCCACCGCCGGCCCCCTTTAGCGTGACGCCGTTTGCTGCTACCGCCCCGCAACGTGCTGTGCCGCGCAGCGCGCCCGTGCTCTCCGCAGCGCGGGCTACTAGTTTTGTTGCATCGCCCTGCGTCGTCGCCCTTGACGCTTGAAACGTGGCAGGATGGCACGCTGAGGTGGCACTGTGCACAGGCATGCAAGCAAGGGCAGCTCCTCACGACGCAAGCGCCCGATAGACACACACACGCACACAAGGTCTGTCAAAGAGATATCAAAAATGCTCTAGTCACAGCAGGAGGCACACCTCGCGTTTGTAGAATGGTCACCGCGAGGACAACAGCTTGACAAAACCCTTCAAAACTTGCAGTGGGTTGACGTAATAGTTGAGGGTGATGGCGTTGTCTCCTTCGGGCCCAGGCGTGTCTTCCAGTCGCACGGAGCCCTCCTCGGGCAGCTGGAGGGCGGGGAAGGCACATGGAGTGTGGATGAGTGCGGCGCGCATGCAGACATGCAGGGGGTGAGGTTGGCAGTAGAAGAGAAGGAGAGCGGCAAAGGCAGATGGAGCTGCAATGCTGTCTTGCCTGGAGCATGGATTTGGAAACAAGCCCGTCCCTCTCCATCCCCACGTTCACCACCGCCCGCGATGCCATCATTCGGCCCAACTGATCGTCCGTCACAGCCCCGCAGTCCTGGGGCGTGGGGGCCACCTTACTGACGTCGTACCCCAGCTCACGCAGCTCCTGCGGGACGAGAATTGCGGCACGAATGCAGCTGCGCGACGTGGCCGGGCTGGAGTGGGTGCTGCGACCGCCCAAGCGTAGCGGCAGCGCTATTTGCGGTGCACCCGTCAAGTCACCTCGAGGCGCGCCTGCAGGAAAGCAGGTCCCGGGTTCGACTCTCTCGCGTACACCTGCACGAAGGTCAGGTCTTTGGCCCCCTGCACCAGCGCATACGACTGGTAGTCGGACTTGATGACGTTATAGGGCTCCGGAGGAACGATGGGGATCGCCGGGAAGCGCAGCACGCACTGCAGGCAAGGATGCCGTATGCACCATGGGTTGTCAGCACTACTATGCACTGTCATTTGCCGACATTGCGGATGTTTCAACACCTGAGGAGAAGAGGAGACGAGGCGGCGTGCCCGTGGTCCTCTCACCTTGATGCGGATCATGAGCTGCCTCTCGAGGTCCGACTCGAATTCTGGCAGCAGTTTCAGCACGGCGGGGTTGGCGCACGACACGCGCCCCACGATGCCCGACAGTCGGCCGGTGGGCGAGCCGTGGAAGCAGAAGGTAGAGACCTCGAGTTGGTTGTCGCCGGTGCGCTTGTACACCCCCTGGGTGCAGTGGCAGTCCTCCTGCCCTGCCCCCGCGAAGCCGTCCTTGCGTGATGCGATCTCGTACCACCTCCCCGCGTACGCGTCCACGTCGAACAGCGAAGCGTCCATCCCGGGCTCAAACACGGACGGGAGCGTGGGAGCCCCGCTCGCGGGGGCACCCGCACCGAGCACGACGAGCGCAGCGAGCCCTGCAAAGGCACCCGGGCTCTGGGATTCGCTTAGCACATGGTGCCCTAAGGGCCCATACGCGGCTCTCATGTGACATCTGTGGGGCGAGGCAGCAGAAGCCCCCTCGCCTGCAACAACTTGGGGGCACCGCGCGGCGGCCCGGGCCGTCACATGTGGCGCGGAGCGAGAGCACGCGTTAAACACAGTGACCCTTGTCATGGCCCAGGTCCGCTCGCTGTGTCGACTTTTGGCCGCAGTCCACTGCCCATGGTGGTATCTAGCTAGAATTGTCGATGAAATCGGCATTTTGGGACACGATGGCGCTGCATTTGCTTTGGTACTGGCACGATGATCACGGTGCCAGCGAAATGCCACTCGCCGTTTTTCCAGCTTCTGCTAAGCTGCGCCCATGCCATTGCCATGACGTCGAACTTGGCATCGCCTGCTGTTCCGGGCATTGAATCCTCACTCTAGCTGTGCCGTTGAGAGGGCAGGGGCTGACGAGGCAGGACTGGGGACTCCGGGGCATGCCGGAGCCTAAGGCTCCGAGGATCGTGAAGGAATCTGCGGTCTCCATTGCCGGGAAGGATCGGGGCGGGCCGGCATGAGCATATCCTTCTCCCTGGGTGGCCGGAAGGGGCTGCAGGTCCGTGCTGCCGCCCTCCTCGCGTCCAGCGGGCCTGTTCTCGCGGCGATCGAGTCGACGCATGCCATCCAAGTGCTTTGGCCAGGGCAATGGCGGCCCTTCGCGCGAACGCTAGCGGTTATGCTTGCTCTGTGACTCGCACGGGGCCCCCCGCCTGGGATCATTGCTGGCGTCAATTTCTGCGATGGTCGCAGGGTCTCAAAGCCGCCAAGGTGGCCGCGAAGAAGGCTGAGGAGGACGCGGCAAAGGCCGAGCTTCAGCAATTCCAGAGCGCGTTCGGTGCGGACAGCGACGACGAGGACGCCCCATCCGCGGCGGCGAAGAGCAACGCGAGGAATGCACCGGCGCCGAAGCCAGCGGCCAAGGCTGCCCTGGCCGCCGTCTTCGACTCTGGGAAGGCTGCGGCCCCAACGGTATCGGAAGTGCCCCCACCCGCGGCGCCGGTGAGTCCAGAAGCGCTGTCTGCGATTCAAAGTGACCGTTGATAACCTGACCTGGCGCTTGCGACGACGCTGCGCACCAGAGCAGGCGGTATGGGGATGGGTCTTGCGCCTGGCCACATCAGCCGGCCTCCGGCATGGTGGCGCTGCCCGTGGCACCGATGGCAGCCGTTTTGGCGATCTCCAACCATCGCTTGTCTCCTCAGGCCCAGCAGCGCTCGCGCAAGGGCACATCCAACCTCGAGTCCCTGATCGCGACCATTATCACCAAGCAGAACCTGCGCACGGAATACGAGCGCCAGAAAGCGAGCGGTGGACCCATCGACGAGAACCTGGAGGCGAGGGGCGTTTTCAGCCGCGGCAGGCGCGGCGGTGGCGCGGGAAACGGTCTGTTAATGTTTGGTCGCTCCACCCTGCGTTTGCCTCGCAGCGGGAGCTGAGCTACGCCAGCGAGGAGAATGATCTGACGACGACGAACATCTACGTGGGCAATCTCGCCCCGGACGTGGACGAGACGGTGCTCGCCCGCGAGTTTGGGCGCTTTGGGCCCATCGCGTCCCTCAAGATCCTCTGGCCGCGCACGGACGAGGAGAGAGCGCGAGGTCGCAATTCGGGGTTCATCGCGTTCATGGCGCGACGAGATGCTGAGGTGCGGAAGCGATGTCCTCAGGCCATGCGCGTGCTGCGCTGGGCGAGGCGAGCACAAGCGAGTGCCTCCGCTGCGTTGGCACTGCAGGATGCGTTGCGGGAGATGGACGGGGCCATCCTGCACGACTCGGAGATCCGGTGCGGGTGGTCCAAGCCCGTGCGCCTCCCCACCGTGCCGCTGTACGTGGCAGGCCAGGCTCTGCCGCAGCGCTACTCCAGTGACACCCGCCGAGGCATGCGCGATCGGGACGGACCCCCGCGCGACTTCCGCGGACGGGAGTGGCGCGACGATCGCGGCGGGCGGTCGCCTCCCCGGGGGCCGCACGGGGACCGGGACGACGGACCTCGGTATCCCGCCGATGACTACCCAGGGCGCGAGCGGTGGCCGGAGCCGCGCGCAGAGCCGCGTCCGGAGGCGGAGTATCTGCGGGAGATCGTCGTGCCCGCGGACGGCAAGCTGCGGTGCGTGCGGCGGGGGCTGCGCGAGTGCGTGGGGGCGGAGGGAGCGTGTGGCAGTGGTTTCACGCCCCGCCCCTTGCCGTGCCGCAGGTACGTGATCGACACGCTCGCGGAGATGGTGGTGCAGGACGGGTGGGAGCTGGAGTTCTTGCTCATGGAGCAGGAGAAGGAAAACCCCGAGTACGGATGGCTGACCGACACGGACAGCACCGCCCACGCTTACTACCGCTGGCGGCTGTACTCGCTTGCCGCGGGCGACAACCTGCGGATGTGGAAGATTGACGAGTACGTCCCGTTCGAGGTGCGGGAGGGCATGTGGTGCGCTTTGCTGGATTCCCCAGCTTCCTGCGTTGACTTGCGGAAGGGCTTGGCGGGTAACGACCCCGTGCGGCATGCCTGACTTCCTCGCGCATCGCGCTGGCTTCGATCGCGCAGGGGTGCGAGCCGTGGCTGCCGCCGCCCACGACCGTGCGTTGGGCCAAGCCCCGGGGGGCCCCCGAGGGCCGCGGGATGCCCCCCGCTCGCCTGGAAGGCCTGCAGATGATTCTCCGGTCGATGGAGAACACGCGGTCGTCCGTGGCGAGCGTGATGGCGTTAGCACTGGACAACGTCGAGTACTGGTGAGCGCCCTTTGGCGCCTTTAGCTGTCGCCAGTCAGTGCTGTGCTTCCCACCCCGCCCACCAGCACCCCGCGCGCCCGCCCCTCCGCAGCTACGACGTGGTGGACGAGATGGCAAAGCAGATCAAGCTGCAGCCCGACACGCTGCAGGGCGCCCAGAGGCGCCTCGCCATCCTCCACGCCCTGTCCGACGTTCTCCACAACGCCGGCACCCAGGAGGTCCGCGGCGCGGCCAACTTTCGCAGGGGAATCGAGGTGCGTATCGCGCGACGGAGCGCTTGAGTACGTGGTTCAAACGTCTACTGAGTGATGGCGTGACCCCCACCCGCGTACCTCCGGACAGCTTGCCCCATGGTCCCGCATATCGCGCGCCTCTCGACGCCGCAGGAGGTGCTCCCCGACATCTTCCTCGAGCTCAACCGCGTGTACCGCTGCGCCGAGCTGGGCGTGGCCATCCGCGAGGGCGTCAAGCGTGCTGCGAGGCGCGTGCTGCATACATGGTCGGCGTGGGGTGTGTTCCCCGAGTCCCTCATATCCGGGCTGGAGTTCACGCTTCAGATGGACGAGGACCGGTGGGACGAGGCCGCGTCGCTCCGCGCCGACCTGGTCAAGTACCTGGCGGGTCTGGGGGACGAGGAACTGGCACGCAACTGCCAGAAGTCGGGCCTGCCCCTGGCCGGGGGAAGACAAAGCCAGACCAAGCGCATCGTCCTCTTCGACTACTTCAAGCACGGCGTCAACCCCATCTTATCCTCTGCCGCTGCACGGGACGCGCCGACGGCCCCGGAGGTCCCTCCGCAGGCGGCGAGCACGGCGGCGTCGTTCCCGTCGCCCGCGGACGTCGCTCGGGACTCTTCGCGGTCGTCAGGCGCCACGGCAGGGCCGAAGCGAGCCTGGGAACCGGCAGAGACGATGGCTGAGGCGAGTGGCGCGCTGCGCTTGCGTGGCTGTCTTGTCCTGTTCGTCGCGCGGGGTATGCTGGGGCCGCCTGGGCGCAGCGCAGCGCGTGCGGCGTCGCCCCTGATCCCTTCGGGGCTCGCTGCCACCCCGGCTCGAGAGAGCGTCTCATCTCGAGTGACGGTGTCATGGGCGCAGCGGGAGGCAGCAGCCCCGCTTCTGAAGAGCAAGTGGGGCCTCGACGGCAGCGACTCGGACGAGGAAGGCGCACCAGCGGGGGCGGCGGCTGCCGGGGCGCAGGGAGCGGGCGTGCACGCGGCGCCGGCGGACCTGAACCCCGACCAAGTGCAGCAAGTGGAGCTCCAGGTGGCGTCCTTCCGAGCTCAGCTGGCCAAGGCGGGGCTGCCGGCGGCGGATATCGAGCTGAGAGCCGCGGCGCACAGTCAGCGGCTGCTGGCCGCCGCTGCGACGGGCGCAGCGACGGGCGCGACGCCGCATGTAACGAGCGGGGCAAGGCAGGCGGCGCCCGAACGGGGGCCGTCGGGAGGAGTCGGGCCGGCGAGCGGGGCGACGATGTCTCCCCACGGGGGCTCATCCGATCTGGGACGCAACCGGAGGTCTTCACCGCGGTCGCAACATGGGGCCGGTGGGGAACGGGAACGGGCGCGGAGCAGGAGCGCGGAGCGCCAGGAGCGGGGGAGTGGGGACCGGGGGGGGCGGCGGTCGAGTCCAGAGCGGGGCGACAGGCGGCGGAGCCCAGGGAGGGAGCGGGAGCGGGAGCGGGAGCGGGAGCGGGAGCGGGAGCGGGAGCGGGAGCGGGAGAGTGAGCGGCTGCACAGACGGAGCCCAGAGCAGCGCGGCTGGAGGGGCCGGAGATAGCAGCGTTGTTTTGCTGGCTTCCTGGCCCGGCAGCTTTGAAGAATGTCTGCGAGATACACACAGAAGTTGCTGCAGACCTGCTGCCGTGCTATGACGGCCCCGCGCAGCCGGGGCGCGCGATGCCGGGCGCCGTGCAGCGGCAACACGGACTCTCGCAGCTCCGGACGATGCCGGCCCGCCGCGGAACGTTCTGGACGGGGTCCCGGTCCGTCCCTCCAGAGGACTCTGGAGAGGGGGTCGGCGGGCTCAAAAGGGGATCGAGGGGCCCGGAGACCTGCAGTTTTCGAGAATCTCGCGCACACATCGAGCATCCGAGCGTTCATCAAGCACTCCAACCCTCGCAATCGTGGTCCAGAGGCCAACCGTCTCGGTCAGGTGAGCGGCGCGGGCGCGCGCAGGGGCGAGGCGAGGGGCGGCGGAGGCGACGCAGCGGGAGGTGCGAGGATATTTCGACCCACGAGGGCTCGCCACGACGGCCGCGAGGGCCTCCGCGCGCCGGCCGGTCGGGAAGGGTCGTTAGTCCCAGCACCCGCGGTCCGGAGGGCTCAGCCGCAAACGCTGCGGGTTCACGGCCCCCGCAGGACTCCACTGCGCGTACAGGTCGCCATGCTGCGCATGTACAACCCCTTCCTGGGCCCCATGTGGCTCTCCCAGCCCGGGGCATCCGCGTTCCCGGGCGGCCCGTTTGGCACCATCGACCGCGCGTTCCGGGAGCTGGACGCGCTGGAGCGGCAGCTGTTCGGCGACATGGACGTGGACGCCGAGCCCGGCGCGGCCCAGCAGCCGGGCGACCAGCCTGAGCAAGCGCCCGAGGGCGAGGCAGCCCAGCAAGGCCAGGTGAGGGAGGGACGGGGAGCGGGGCGATGCAGCTGCCTTGGCGCGTGCTGTGGGGGACGACGGCGGCGCAGGTGGGCGCGCGCGGGCGGGCCCGGTGGGCAGCGTGGCCCACGCTCGGCGTGCTCCGGAAGGACGGGCGTGCTCCGGAAGGACGGGCGTGCACGCGCGCAGTGCGCCGCGTCGGCAGTTCGGCTCCACTGACCTCACCTCGGCCCATCGCCCGACTTCCCGCAGGTCACGTCTGCCCAAGCGGCCCCGACGGCGATGACGGCGGTCCCGCAGGGCCAGGGGCGCGCCGTGGCTGCCACGCAGCCGCGGTCGGCGCTGGGCACCACTCTGGGCGCCTGGTACCCGCGCATGGACGTGCAGGTGCATGACGACAAGGTGGTGGCCACGGTCGACGTCCCCGGCGTGCCGCGCGAGGGCCTGAGCGTCACGGTCAACGACGGCCTGCTGACGGTGTCGGGCGAGCGCAAGGAGGAGGTGTCGGACCGGGAGCACGGGCACTACGAGCGGCGCTTCGGCAGGTTCCAGCGCGCCGTGCGCCTGCCCAAGGGCGCGCGCGAGGAGGGGGTGACGGCCAAGTACGAGCACGGCGTCCTGCGCATCGAGGTGCCCAGGGACCCCGTGCGCCAGCCCACGCCCGTCTCCATCCAGTGAGCCGGCCGGGCGCCGGCGCTGCATCGAGCCGCTCGCGGGGGCGTGGCGCCACCAGCGGCGGGTCCCAGCGCGATGGGCCTGAGGCGGGCGCAGGGGTTGCTTTGCTATGTATGTGACGCACAGCCAGGGTTGCACTGTCAGTCGGTTGATATCCGGACCGGCCCGTGTCCAGCAAGGGCGCGGGGCCTTAGCAGCATAGCCGCCGCTTGACGCTTGAAGTGAGTTGGGGACACGATGGTTTGACAGGCCACCGACAGCTGATGGCATAAAGCCGCAGAAGCGTGTGCATATCCATTGCGCTACTACCTTCAAATCGCCCGTGCTGTCCAGTTTGCTGGCTTTCAAGCCGCGCGCAGGTGCGGCAGCGCAGCCGTCAGGTTCGGGGCTTTAGCCGTAGTTGAGTGTGAACATGTCGTTGGTGACGATGAACGAGTTGTTCATCGGAGCCAGGTGGAACACCTGCGGGGAACAAAGGGTGAGAAATTCCAGCAAAGGCGCATTCAGTGCGCAGTGCGCGGGCAGTGCTCCTGGCCCGCCGGTTACCTGGGAGAAGCGCAGCGCGTGGTGCTCCCCCTCTGGCAAGATCTCCCCGATCACGAACACGAGGAGCCCGCCGGACACGGACGGCTGAGCGTCGAAGGAGACGATCCGGTGCTGGCACGTCTGGAAGGGCAGCTGCGGGCCGGGGGCGGCGGGAGACGTTGCCTCAGCGCATCAAGTAAAGCAGCTCAAGCATTCAACTCCGCATGGGGCGCCGCGCACCTGGGTGAGCTTCTCCACGATCTGGTGTTGGCCCTGAAACTTCTGCGACTGGAAAGTCATAATCGACTGGTCCGTGTAGAGACCGGCCAGGGCCGACCTGTTCTGATCGAACGTCCGGTAGTAGTGCTCCACGAAAGCCTGCGGGGGACGCGGGTGGCGGGCGCTCAGGGCCTCGACGCGCACAGCGCGGGCCCGCGATCGACTCCGCCCGCCTCTGGGCGGCCTCAACCATTCGGGCCAGACAACATGGAGCCCCCATCCACGTGGCCAGTCGGGAAGCTGGGCAGAGGCCGCGATCTGAGTGAACCGCACCCGTGCAACGGCGTCGGCGTCCCCCATGCTTCCAGCGCAGGTTCCCGTGCGAGGACGACAGCCCAACGATCCATACGAGTAGTCATGGGAGCGCCGCTGCAGCGGGAGGCCGGAAGACCGCAGGGTCGGGTTTTGCCACAAGGGCAGGCAGTGTCAGCGGAACGGCTTGACGGGACAAGGACGTTCGGGGTCCCCCGACAGTCGTAGATGATCATGTTATCTTAGTTACATCCACTTTTGATCTCAGATGGGCCTTGCGTGCGAGCTCAGGGGCGGCAGCGATCGGTTTGTTGCATTCTCGCGCGTCGGAGGAAATTAGAACTCGTCACGCTTTTGAATGTAACACAAACACTCCAAATACTCGTGATATAGGCAGAAGGACCTAGTCATGGACGTGGTGGAGCCTGGGGTCCTGCAGGTGGGCCTCCTCTCTCACGGCTTAAGCACCCAGATCGTGTAGCAATATGGATAGCGTGCTGTGCGCCTGCGCTGCTGCG
This sequence comes from Protoeuglena noctilucae, assembly GCA_958009085.1. Lineage (NCBI taxonomy): Eukaryota > Viridiplantae > Chlorophyta > Pedinophyceae > Marsupiomonadales > Marsupiomonadaceae > Protoeuglena > Protoeuglena noctilucae. The sequence continues at coordinate 290,498 of OY253674.1, forward strand.
CCCGGCGTCAAGGATTGCCCGATGCAGCTGGTTGCTGTGATGCGTCCCTGGCCATCCACGCCGCGAGCCGCGCCAGGAGTGATTTCGTCAGGTCGGCTTGCTCATGCAGACCGTGGACGAGGTGCTGCTGGATGTCCTGGCGCAGCTGGCGGAGGGCGAGAGCCAGCTGCAGCTGGAGGCGGAGACGGCACTTATCCTGGTGAGCTCTCGTCGCGCTGGGCTGCCGGCACCTGCGCCGTCGCGAAGCAGGAGACGATGCCCAGGTTGTGACGCGCTCGCAGTCGGAAAGTCGCCCGGACCGCGCGGCTGTGTTCGCCCGCGTCATGAAGGTGCTCGACATTGTGCAGGAGCTGGCGATCGCAGACGCCACTTCCACTCAGCGGGACGTGTACTATCGGCTCGGCGATCTCATGCCGGAGACGCTCATGAGGACTTCCGCGCAGGCCTACCAGGCCATCGAGCACGCCGCAAGCCTGCTTGGGAAGACTCCCGCAGACCTGGGGATCGCCTGTGCCAGCAAGGTGCTGCAACCCGTTCCGCATTGCGCCGCGAGAGGCTTCTCCGCACCCTACACGCCTCGCATGGCATGCCTCGTCGCCACCGTAGGGGTTGGTCGGTGGGAATGTGCGCATCCGCGTTGGCGCGGGCGTGTGGATGGACGGCACGGGTACGGCCATCCCCATCCCCGGATCCATGGACGACGTGATGAGCATGCAGCTCGACATGCAGGAAGCCAGGGTGCGGACTGAGAGGCCCTTTGCTGCCTGTTCCTTTGAGACTGACGACATTCTTGGTTCACAAGGCCCAGCAAATCCTCGCAGTTCATCTTCGTTGTCGAGAAAGAAGCGGTGTTTCAGCGTCTCATGGAGGACCGGATCTTCGACAGCGTTCCGGCCGTCGTGCTGACAGCGAAGGTGAGGTCGTCGCTTCATGGGAAATGAGGCACGCCGAATCGTTGCATGAGGCTGGGAAGCCAGCTGCAGGCACGGCCATGGACAGATCTCCTCGCTTGCCCATCCCCCCACCCAGGGCATCCCAGACCAGGCGTCCCGGGCACTCCTCCATCGCATGCACATGGCACGGCCCGACGTGCCGTTACTGGGGGTCGTGGATTTCAACCCTGCGGGTGTCGTCGTGCTCAGCGCCTTCCTGCAAGGAGGGCGCCGCCGTGACGCGTTTGCCGTGCCGGTCCAGTGGCTGGGGGTCCGGAGGAGCCAGCTGGATGAGCTGGGCGTGGGCCCGGACCGCTTGCGGCCCCTCAGTCCCTCCGAGCTTCGGATACTGGACGGTCTTGAGGAGCGCCTGGCGCAAGCTGAGATGCCAGGATGGCTCCTGGACCTGGCAGAGATGAGGGATTTTGGGAGGAAAGTGGAGACGGAACATCTTGGTGACGCTTTGGGGCGGCTCAATGCCGACAATCGAGGCCCGCGGGGACTGACTGCGTACCTTGTGCAGCTGGCGCTTGCCCGGCAGTTTATCCCTGCAGGCTAACACCAGACATCTGATTAGGCGACCCCCGCCTGACTAGCTCATCAAAAACGTGGGCTACTGCGCTTATGTGCTAGCATGTTTCTCAAGGCTCAGCCGAAGCCACTGTGGCCGGTCGTGTCCCCAACTCACTTCAAGCGTCAAGCGGCGGCTATGCTGCTAAGGCCCCGCGCCCTTGCTGGACACGGGCCGGTCCGGATATCAACCGACTGACAGTGCAACCCTGGCTGTGCGTCACATACATAGCAAAGCAACCCCTGCGCCCGCCTCAGGCCCATCGCGCTGGGACCCGCCGCTGGTGGCGCCACGCCCCCGCGAGCGGCTCGATGCAGCGCCGGCGCCCGGCCGGCTCACTGGATGGAGACGGGCGTGGGCTGGCGCACGGGGTCCCTGGGCACCTCGATGCGCAGGACGCCGTGCTCGTACTTGGCCGTCACCCCCTCCTCGCGCGCGCCCTTGGGCAGGCGCACGGCGCGCTGGAACCTGCCGAAGCGCCGCTCGTAGTGCCCGTGCTCCCGGTCCGACACCTCCTCCTTGCGCTCGCCCGACACCGTCAGCAGGCCGTCGTTGACCGTGACGCTCAGGCCCTCGCGCGGCACGCCGGGGACGTCGACCGTGGCCACCACCTTGTCGTCATGCACCTGCACGTCCATGCGCGGGTACCAGGCGCCCAGAGTGGTGCCCAGCGCCGACCGCGGCTGCGTGGCAGCCACGGCGCGCCCCTGGCCCTGCGGGACCGCCGTCATCGCCGTCGGGGCCGCTTGGGCAGACGTGACCTGCGGGAAGTCGGGCGATGGGCCGAGGTGAGGTCAGTGGAGCCGAACTGCCGACGCGGCGCACTGCGCGCGTGCACACCCGTCCTTCCGGAGCACGCCCGTCCTTCCGGAGCACGCCGAGCGTGGGCCACGCTGCCCACCGGGCCCGCCCGCGCGCGCCCACCTGCGCCGCCGTCGTCCCCCACAGCACGCGCCAAGGCAGCTGCATCGCCCCGCTCCCCGTCCCTCCCTCACCTGGCCTTGCTGGGCTGCCTCGCCCTCGGGCGCTTGCTCAGGCTGGTCGCCCGGCTGCTGGGCCGCGCCGGGCTCGGCGTCCACGTCCATGTCGCCGAACAGCTGCCGCTCCAGCGCGTCCAGCTCCCGGAACGCGCGGTCGATGGTGCCAAACGGGCCGCCCGGGAACGCGGATGCCCCGGGCTGGGAGAGCCACATGGGGCCCAGGAAGGGGTTGTACATGCGCAGCATGGCGACCTGTACGCGCAGTGGAGTCCTGCGGGGGCCGTGAACCCGCAGCGTTTGCGGCTGAGCCCTCCGGACCGCGGGTGCTGGGACTAACGACCCTTCCCGACCGGCCGGCGCGCGGAGGCCCTCGCGGCCGTCGTGGCGAGCCCTCGTGGGTCGAAATATCCTCGCACCTCCCGCTGCGTCGCCTCCGCCGCCCCTCGCCTCGCCCCTGCGCGCGCCCGCGCCGCTCACCTGACCGAGACGGTTGGCCTCTGGACCACGATTGCGAGGGTTGGAGTGCTTGATGAACGCTCGGATGCTCGATGTGTGCGCGAGACTCTCGAAAACTGCAGGTCTCCGGGCCCCTCGATCCCCTTTTGAGCCCGCCGACCCCCTCTCCAGAGTCCTCTGGAGGGACGGACCGGGACCCCGTCCAGAACGTTCCGCGGCGGGCCGGCATCGTCCGGAGCTGCTAGAGTCCGTGTGGCCTCCGCACGGCGCCCGGCGTCGCGCGCCCCGGCTGCGGCACATGCGTTCATCCGGGACTCTTGCTACTGTCCCTCTCACGACCGCGCTGTCGCCTCACACTCGCGCTCGACACGCAACGCGCTATACGGCACCGGCAATCACAGCTACAAAGGGCAGATGGCGCTCGAACTCTCAGCTCTCGTCCTGCAGCACCCGCTCCCATCCCGGCACCATGGCCCGCACCGCCGACGGCACCTCTTCGCCACTGCCCTTCCGGTAGTACAGGAACAGATGGTCCGCGGCGTCCTGCGAGTGCGCGGAGGCACCCCAACTTAGCAAGTTGGGCCACGAGACGCCACCTCGAGCCCGTGCGCGCATCGCGCCCAAATGCAGTGAGAGCCTCGACAAGGCTCTGACGAGCGCACCTTGATGCACTCCAGCGCGTACTGCATATCGGACAGGGAGTGGCCCGCCGAGATGCACAGGCGGACGCGCCCCTTCAGCAGCGCTGTGGCGGGGAAGCCGACGACGACGGCGGCAATGTTGCGCTCTAAGAGGATCCGGGAGAAGGAGGCGATCTTGGCCGAGTTGATGAGCATGACGGGGATGACCGGGGAGTCCCAGTCGCCCTCCACGGCCAGGCCGAGGTCCATCAGCTTCACGCGCATCCAGTTGGCCGCCGCGTGCAGACGCTGGATCTTGCGCACGCCGCGGTCGCTGCCGTCCTCGCCCATGATGACCTGCGCGCCGGGAGAGGTCAAATGAAAGGTAATCCAGAAGCTCGAGATACGGTGATACTCACGTCAGCCGGGTCGCAATGGGTCAGGGTCCATGACCGGCACACAGATACGGGGCTCGCCTTGAGTGCGCTCAGGGCCTGCTGAGCAGCGGGGGGCGACATGGCCGCCGCGTAGAGGGTCCCCGGGCTGCTGCGGCGGATGTGCTCGACGAGGTCGCGGCTGCCGGCAATGTATCCGCCGCACGACCCGAAGGACTTCGTGAAGGTCCCCATCATCACGTCGATGTCTGCCGTGTCCACGCCCTCGTGCTCCGCGCACCCGCGGCCCGTGCGGCCCATCGCCCCGATCGAGTGTGCCTCGTCCAAGAACAGATACGCCTTGTACTTCTTCTTGAGCGCCACGATGTCCGCCAGGCAGGCCGTTTCGCCCTCCATCGAGTAGATACCCTCCACGATGATGAGGACCTTGCGCCACGGCCGGCGCGTCCGGGGCTGCCCCTCGGCGATGGCGAACCGCAGGGTGCGCTCGAGGTGCCCGACGTCATTGTGACGGAAGATGCGCACGCTGGCACCCGAGGAGCGCACGCCCGTGACGATGCTCGTGTGGTTGAGGGCGTCCGACAGCACCAGGCAGCCCTTGCCCACGAGCGCGGGGATGACGGTGGAGTTGGTCGCGAAGCCCATCCCAAAGACCACCGCGTCCTCTTTGCCCAAAAACTGCGCCACCTTGCGCTGCAACTCCGCAAGCACGTCACTGCGGGGACCAGCAGGCACGCGCGTCACAAAGGAACAAGCCAGGAGATTCTCCTACCTCTGCGTATGTGTTCGCGCGTCCCAGGTATTGACACTGACCTGTGTCCGCTCTCAAGCATGGACGAGCACGTCGACGCGCTGTGGGTGCGCAGGGTCTCGAGCACGCGGGGGGTGCAGTAGGGGTCCTGGTTGGCGAAACCGAGGTAGTTGTACGAGGCCAGGTTGAGGCAGCGCTGGACACGGCCCGAGGGCTGCGGGAAGGAAGTTGCCAGGGCGAGGGTCAGGGCTCCGAATGTCGTCGGCAGAAAAGCAGAGGGATTCCCGACCCGCTTAGCCTGCCCATTGTAACTCCCTCTGCCGCGCACGCCGCGCCGCGTACCTTGTGGCAGGGCGTCTCCCCATCCTTGGCCAGGGCAGGCTCCCGGAGCATCACGTCGAGCCACGAATCGGGCGCCGAGCAGATGGGGCGGTTGAAGACGTCCTCGATCCGCTTGTAGAAGCGCCGCGTATAGAAGGAGTCAAAGTCACTCATCAGGGGCGCGTAGCCTGGCGGCGTGCGGTTCGCGCGGGGGCTGCTGAAGATGTCGCGCAGCCGCCGCAGGAGGTCTTGCGTATGGCCCAGGATGAGCATGACCATCATGCCGAAGAAGTGCAAGAGGGACTGCGGGAACGCGCCGAGGGAGAGCGTGGGCCGCCGAGTCGTTGAATGAAGTCAAACGCGCCCCCACGCATTATCGCCTCACCGCCACGGTGCCCATGTCCGAGGACCGGAAATTCAGCGACCTCGAGTCCTCGACGTCCTCGATCCTCTTCTTGATACGGTGCTCGACCATCATCGAGCGCGCGGGCGCGCCCGGGGTGTCGGCTGCGCCCGCTGGCTGGCCGGGGCTCGCGTACCCGCTGCGAACGCGGCGGCCGAGACCTCGATTGCGCGCGATGCCTGCTGCTAGTGGCAAACGCGTTCGTCTCAAGCGAGATAGAAAGGCGGGCGGCCCGCATGGCGGAGGCAGGCCGCGAGTCCTGCGGTCCGATTCGGCCAACCCGCCGCCCCGGCGGGCTCGCGGGCGCGCGGGGAGTCCCGCACCTTGTCGAGGGCGTCCCGGGCCGTTTCCGGTCGCGAGAAGACGGATCCGTGTCGTGCGCCAGCCCGTTCGCCTCGGCCACAAGGGCCCCCTCGTCGCGCCCCATGGCGTCCAGACCCTGCAAACCACGGGCCACCCCAAACGCCCTTCGCTCGCGACGCTGACGACAGACAGGCGGCATTCCCCACAACCCGGCCCGGCCCCGCCGCCCGCGCGCCGGCTAGTTTTTGGAATCCAAATGTGGCCCGGAGCCGCGTCTCCGCGGGGCCGTCCCCGATCAGGGGTCCGCCTCTCCGGGCAACAAGAAGAGGGAACGAGGCGCACCTGACTCGCGCGGTGCAACCAACCCGCTTGTGCGGCTCTCCGAGCTTTCCCCGTCGTCGCTCGCCAAGATGGTCGGGTCGGGCAGCCGCGACGCGACGACGCTCGCAATCGTTCCAGACGGCCGACTGCCGAAGCGGGCCCGGCAGGCGGGACTTATTCAGAAACGCAAACTGGCGGATTCAATTTTATTGCTTGGCCGACCCGGCGGGCACCGCGCGCCTCCCGTGGATGCGCAAGTACGTGTAGAGGCCCGCGCCGCAGAACACGACCACGTAGCCCATGAAGGCGAGGAGCGTGACGGCGTCGCCGAAGATGACGAATGACAGCACGCTGAGGATCGCGTTCTTGGCCGTGCCGACGACCTGGCTCGTGACGGCGCCCGTGGCCTTGGTCATCCAGTACTGGGCGACCGTGAAGGCGAAGGCCAGGAGCACGTTGACCAGAAGCACGCTCGGCACCAGCCTCGACACGCTGTACCCCGACCAGTTCGCGTCCGTCGGCTCCGTCATGTGGCGCTGCACAAAGGAGGAGTCGCGAGGTATCATCGGAGCGGCGGGCGCGCGCTGCAGCGGCGCGTCCGCGTGCTGCAGCACCCTGCGCTGGGCGAGCGACGCAGCCTCGCCTGCAAGGCGGACAGAAGGCCCCACTGCTCCGTGAAAGCCGCGAAGGGAAGGAGAATGACGAGACTGAAAGCGGCCATGTACCTGCGAGGGCGGCGAGGGGCCGGTCCTGCCATGGGAGGCGGGCTTGGCCAGACCCACATGGCCCCCACGCCCATTCCCTGCGCCCTTCACCTCGTGAGGCTAATAGGACTCAGGCGCTCCTCGTCGCTGCTCATCAGCTTCTGCTGCAGGACCGACTTGCCCGCCCGTGCGATGGTGGAGATGACGGCCAGGGTCACGCCAAAGAGGTCGAACATGGGGTCTGGGCGAAGCGGCCAGAGACACAGTAACCCGTCGCGCTTCTGCGATCCGGCGCCTCTGGCGCAGATGGCGCGGGTGCTAGCTGCACTGAGCCGGAGCGCCTGCCTCACCTCCTTTGTTTGCCAACAGAGACCCGATGATGGTGATGCCGAGGGACACCCAGATGTCGAAGGGCTCATGCAGGCCGAGGACGGCGGCTACCATGATTGCGGCCCATGCCGGCGTGGTGCAGCCCACCGCCACGTCCATCGCGACCGTGATATACTGCGCGCGCGGCGATGCGATGGTCGTCCGTGCAGCCATGCTGGCAGAGATCCGCTCGCGCACGTGGGGTGCGCGCGCGGTACTCACCTGCAGGCACCAGATGCCGGTGACCAGGGAGAGGGAGACGCAGGCGGAGAGCACGAAAATGTTGAGGGCCTGGGTGCGGCTCCGGATGGGCTCGTACGGAGTGAGGCCGGCCCACGTGAGGCCGGAGCCCAGGAGGGCGATCGACTGCGGGCGCATGCGGGCGTTATTGAAATGTGCGCTTGGGACGGCGGCGAGGCGCCGGTTTGCATGGCACGAGGGACTCACCATCATGTGCATGCATGGGATGGAGATGGGGAAGCGAAGCCCCGCCTCAGAGGCAATCCATTTGTTGCTCAGCTGCAGCGCGATGTTCGTGGAGAAGAAGGCGGCGATGGACGACACGACTTCGAACGTGCCGGTCCTGCCCGCGTGTGCGCGGGACCTGGGCGCCGCTTTGAGCGACATGCTCCCTCCTCTTGGAATCAAGCCAGCCGGCGACACCCGGGCGGCGCCGATCCGCGCGATTCCCTCTCCTCGAGAGGGACGAGCCCTGCGAAGGTCCGTCTCCCGCTCCCGCCCCTCCACAGGAACGCGCGCCCGCCTGAGCCCAAACGCTGGGTTAGCAGTCTGACCAGCGACAAGTAGCTAATACGCAATCGGTCGCCGGCGACCGCTGATACTTCCCGGATGTAGGTGCAGTCTAGGACTCGCCGAACCAGGGCGCGATCCGTCCTCAGGCACGGAGCTAGCGTGTTACTGACTACAAATTCCGTTACGTAGGCGAGAAGCCGGGGCTGTTTGCGCTTCGGCCTCCCGACCTGACGGCACGACACGCCAGCTGCTCACGAGCATTTGTCAAGTGGGGGTTCAATCTTTTCACAGTGTCCACTCTTAGTGTCAGGCCGCGTCCACGATCCAAATAGACAGCCAGACCGCTGCACGGTGGACCAGCGCAGCTCAGGTGCAGCGCCCTCAAGTCAGGATGTCGCAGATGTGCCTGAGAAGCCGCTCCCCGAACTGCAAGCGGTGGACGCGGGATGAGCGTTGAGGAGGAACGCGAGCGGCGCATGGCACCCACTGCGCCCAAGCTAGAATCTCGCTTGCACACTCGCTCTCGCCTTGGCCCGAGAGAACTTGTCCCTCGCATGCTGCCATGCGTTGGCACCCATGCGCTGCGCCTCTCCCGGAGCCAGGACGGCAGCCATGCCCGCACAGAAGGAGCCGGGCGTCGGGTCGCAGAGCACGCCCGTGGCGCGCCGGCCCTCGCGCACCGTCTCCCGAGGCCCGCCGCTGTTGCACGCCACCACCGGCTTGCCCGCCACCATGGCCTCCAACGGCACGATTCCAAAGTGCTCGTCTGCGGGGACGCAACGAGACACGGCGATGCACAGGGTCGCGAGGGCGTTGGTGGGGCCGTACAAGCACCCGCAGCTTGCAGCACCCCTCACCAGGCGGAGTGTAAACCACGGCCGTGCAGTTGCGGACCATGGCCCACTTCTGGTCCTCGGTGCACGACCGCACGAACCCCACGTATCCCGACAGCCCCAAGCTCGCGGCAAGCTCCGTCAGCTCCTGGAAGTACTCTCGGTTTTCCTGAAAGGGCATGGGAGATAAGCGGTTAACAGAAAGGAGCGACGGGCCAAGGGACATGCTGGCACAACAACCCAGCCCCAATTGCCACGCGGCGCATCCACCCGCCTCACCCGGAGGCGCTCGTCGTAACCCCCCGCAACTACCATGCGCACGTCCCTCCGCAGCGCCGGCTCCCTCTCCAGCAGCTCCGCCAGGCCCTCGATCGCCAACTCCACCCGCTTCTTCCGCTCGTACCGGTTCACGGACAGCAACACCCGCCGGTGGTCAAACGCTCCCCGCACCCAGTCGTCCAGGCCCGCCAAGCCGGGGTCCCCCCGCCCCCGCCCCCGCCCCTGCGCCGGGCTGGGCCGGTCCGGGGTGCCGGCCTGCTCAGGCTCATCGTCATCCGAACCCGACCAAGCATCCGAGAAGGAGCCCAGGTCAGGGTCCACGCCAGGGTAGAGCACCCCGGGGCGCACCCCGCGGGCGTAGAGGCGCCGGAACGTGCGGCAGAAGACCCCCGCTGCGGCGAAGGAGACGAGCGGTCAGCCGGGTCGAGCCAGGGTCAAGACAGCGCAAGGGAGGCCAAGGGGCGGCCACCTGCCAGGTAGCTGCGCGATTCATGAAGGCTAGTGGCACGCCTTCGAGTCTCACCGGTGAACTTGCTGTTTACGAGGATGCGGTCCGCCTTGCCCGTGGACACCTCCTCGACATAGTCGATGGGAGCTCGATACATGCGCTTCAGCACCGACTCCCTCCCGGTGAGGAGGAGGTCCGGGTAGTGGCAGTAGTAGAGAACGGGGAGGTCACTGAGGCGCAGCGAAACAGAGATATTTGAGTTACGAGTAAGAGATGCAAATGAACCATTGTGCTTTGGCTCACCCCAGGGTGCGGGGGTGGGGTGTCACCTGAACCACTTGATGACCAGGTTGAAGATGGGGACCTGGTCGGTGAGGACCACGTCATATCGACAACCCTCTTTCCGCTGGTGGGACAACATGCTGCACGGCGGGGTGAGGGGCGCAGTTCGTGAGATGCAGCGGGGACATGACGCCAGCATGTCGGCGGGACGCAGCGACCTCACCTCAGCGCAACCAGAGCGCAGCGGATGTACGCGCACAGCGCCACCAGCCGGCCGAGGAAGTCTCGGGGGAACCAGTTGCCCCGCACCTGCACGGAAAAGCAGCCGGCCGTGGTCTCTGGGAGCGCACGCTTCGGGTTGTGATACGCGGTGAAGATGTCGACGTGGTGACCCTGAGTCACGAGTTCGGTGGCCGCGTCCACGACGAGGCGCTCCGCTCCCCCAATTCCCAAATCCGGGTGCAGGAGCTGCGGCAGGGAGGGCCGGGAACGGTCCGCGCCGGCCCGCGCCGAGCGGAAAGCGCACGCCACTGTCTTCGGCACCAAGCATCGGCAGAAGGAGTGCCTGGATCGCGCGATGCAGTCGCATCGCGGGCGAACTCACCGCGATGCGCAAGGGACGGGTGGGTTTGTTGCCGGGGGTGGAGAGATTGCGTCTTGAGGACGTGGATGCTTCCCGCAAGCTATTGACGGATAGCTCCGACTGCAATCACCGTCGCAGATGGGCGTGAGCGCGACGCGAGGTCGGATCCTCAGCTGCTTGTCGCATCCAGGCGCTCCACTCGCTGGTGGGACGCCGGCGCTCACCGTCATCCGACTCGTGCTGAGTTCCCGAGACGCATCGGCTCCTGGGAGCGTCAGCAACAGCCGAGGGCTGGTGCCGTCCACGGTTGGCGGCGCATGCTGCTCGTCGCCCTTGGAACCGTCCCCTTCCCCCACCATGAGGGTCACGTGCGAGCCTCCTAGACTTGCTTACGTCCAGAGACACTAGAGCTATGGACGGCACGCTGCAAAGCGCAAGCAACAACCTTTCCAGCTCAGACGCAACGATTCACTTTCAAGGACCGTCCAACCATGCAGCGCGCCACGCCAATGCTCAGCATGGTCTGTCAGCATGCACTGCGCCAGGCGGCCAGTCAAGGATGGCTGACGAGCCGTGACGCTCTGAGCGTCCCCGGGGTTGCCCCGTGCTGGGTAAACCGGGCATGGCTCCATGTGTATACCACCTATGGGCCCTTGGCCGCTATCTCACGACCACGGCACTGTCCGTTCCCCGGCAGCGCACCCCGCGCCTGCAGAGCACGGCTTGCGGCATGCAGCCGGGCACCGCACCGGACCACGCCCAGGGTCGACTGGCGGCTGCGGTCGCGTAGATCGGAGCTTTGGGCCGGATGGCGTCCGGAAACCTCGGCCCCGTGTACCTGAAGATCGGGCAGCGCGTGCGGCGCGCCCGGCACGTGGAGCTCTCTTTCGAGGGCATTCAGAAGGCTTTCGAGGACACGTTTGGCATTGCTGAGCACAACATAGCGGCCCGCATCGGTGACTTTCGCCTGCGCGTCCCGCCGGGCGTGTGGGTGACGGACTTCGACCCTGTGACGGATGTCAAGCCCTTCTCCGGTGAGACGCGCCACCCGCCACCTCTGCCATCTTCTGGCTGCCATTATCTATGCTCCAGATGCGCCCGGACGCCGCCTGCTCGGCCCGGGACCTCCCTGGTCCGACGCTTCGGCCGCGTTGTCGCTCCCAGTGATTGAGTGGTGCATCGTGGACAGCCAGGAGGCCGCCCTTTTGGAGAACGATGCGCTGCTGCGGTATGAGGCGCTTCTGGCCGAGTCACTGAGCCCGGCGGACCCAGCGAGCCACTCCTGGGAGGGCGAGGGGCTCAAACGCATGCATTCTAAGACCTCTGGCGCCCTGGACCGAGGCCGCATCCACGAATACGACAACTTGCGAGGAGTCATCACAGCGGTGGACGCCAAGGTACCCCCGGCACCCGTCCCGCGCATCACGCTCGCTCCCAACTCGCTCCACGCAGCGCGACCACGTGCCGCTTGTGCCCTCCGCCCGCAGGCCCTCCCTCCTTGGCGCGCGGCCTTGCTGGAATTCCTCGACGACCCCTCCAGCTCCTTCCTCGCGCGCATGTGGACCTACTTCCTTCTCGGCGTCATCTTTCTGTCGACCGTCACCTTCTGTCTTGAATCCATCCCCGGCTTCAGCAGGCAGGCCGACTCCCGGAGCTCCGCCTGGTACGCCCTCGAGGCCAGCGCCACGGCTGTGTTCACGGTCGAGATCCTTGCGCGGCTCATCGCGTATGGGGACCTGTGGCAGTACCTGAAGCGCTTCATGAACCTGGGTGAGGGCCGCTACATGAGAGGGCACTGCGCCTGAGAGCACCAAAAAGACTTCGCGGCTCTTGCCAGCTTGCGATCCGATGAGCCCAGTGTGCTGGCGTCGAGCGTACGCATCGGTCGGCGCCCCCGCAGTCGACGTGGCTGCCGTCCTGCCCTTCTACATCGAGCTCATCGTGCAGGCCGTCATCAAATCCTCCAGGATCCCCGGCCTGCAAGTACTACGTGTCATTCGGCTCATACGTATCTTCCGGTGCGCTCCTGCTGCGCCCGCGGTCGCCCACTGTGCAGGATCCCGACTATTGACACACACACTCTTGTCATCGCCTCGCACATCGCAGGTTGTTCAAGGCGTCCCGGGCGTCCCTGATGGTCCTTCGCGACACCATGGTCCTGTCAGCGCGGCCCCTGTACATGCTCGTTTTCCTGGTGGCCCTGGGCCTCACGGTCTTCAGCAGCGTCATCTACTACGCCGAGCGAGGAATCTTCGACGACAGTGAGCCCTAGCTGGCGCCACGACGTTGCCCTGGTCATGGGTGGTGACCTTGATCAGCGACGCTTACATGCGTGCCTCCCGTGCCACCCCCCGCAGCCCTCCAGGCTTTCAAGATCCAGACGGGCTACTACTGCACCGTGGCGGTGAGCACGGGGTCGGCGTCCACGCCGCTCACCGATTCGTGGGTCTCGCAGAAGCACCCCGGATGCGCGCTGACTTCCGTCGACTCTGGCAGCTCCACCTCGGGCACGATGACGTGCCAGAGCCTCTACGAGATCCGATGGACCCCGGCCACGTGCCATCCCATCTACGAGGTGACTCGCCTGGAGCGCAGGGCTCCGGTGGCACATCGCACTGCGCCTGGCGCATGCCCTGCACTCGGGAGGTCGTGGCGATATGAGACGTCACGTGACGCGGGCATCGTGGTCTGAGCGCCGCTGGTGACGATACCTCGCCTCGTCCCATGCAGCTGACGCTCTTCACGTCCATCCCGGCATCCCTTTGGTGGTGCATCGTGACCATGGTGACGGTTGGCTACGGCGACCTCGTCCCGCACACGCCGGCCGGCAAGATCATTGCGTCCCTCGTCATCCTGTTCGGCATCCTCGTCCTCGCCATGCCCATCTCCGTCATTGGCGCCAACTTCACCATCGTGTACCAGCGCAAGCTGAAAGCCGACAAGCTGAAGCAAATGATGAGGAAACAGAAGTGAGTGCGTGGCATGCAGCAGTTGAAACGTCGTACAGCTGCCGCTGGCCGCTGGAGCTGCAGGGCGGAGCGTATCACCCTGCCCCACGCACGCAGGAGGGCGGCCAAGGCGGGGTCCTTCGGGAGGAGGACGAGCTTGTGATGCGACGTTCATGACCCTTCGTGATGCAGAGATATGCAGGCCCTTCACAACCTATGTCAGCAGCAATACAGAATTGCGCTGCGAGATCTGCTCTGGAACTAGATATCGTCCGTTGCTATAATGCTGGGTGCTGTGATCAATGCTGCACCTTGTAGAATGTGAAACAGATTCGCGAGTGGTAGGTAGAATGCAAGGCGTCGCCGTAACTGCCAGGCCGTCTATCAGTCGTCGTCCATGCCGCCGTCGTCGTCGTCCATCGCGTCATCTCCCGCAACCAACGCGTCGTCGTCGATCTCCGGCATCCCCTGCAGCGCGCGGCACGCCCGGCGTCACACCAGCCAACTATGCTGCATCCGCCACGCAAACCGCCTGCACAGGACGGCCCACTCGCCTCCGGCTCCGCAGCAGCTTGTCCCGCTTTCTTGGCCTTTGGAGCAGCACGTGCTTTCCTCTTCTGATGGATCGCCGGCACCCACTTGTGCTCCTTCTCATCCCACATCTCCTGCAGCCAAGCATCCATGCAAGCGGTGGCCCGACGACCGTGCCCGCAGCAGCGGTGCAGGGCGCGCCGAACAGGCCATGCATGCCTCGCCTCATAGTCGGTGATCTCGACGCCCTCCGGCGCCCCGCCGGCCAGCAGCCGGACCAGCGCCGCCTCGACCTTCGCGACCGTTGCGGGGTCCACCTCGGGTCTCTCTCGGAACAGCCGCTCGCGTGCGCGACGGGCGGGCGGCGTGACCCCATCCGCGTACTCCCCCAACGGCGGTGGCGCCATGCCTTGAGGGCGCACAACAAGCACCTGCGCGACAGCCGACACGCGCGCCGCAGCTCGGCCTGCAGCATACCCACGCTGTGGCGCAGGCAAGCGCGACGAAACGGCCAGCGGTGACGAATGCAGTTGCAGGTGGTGCGCTCTCGCCTGCCCAATGTCCCCGGCTTTGACGAGATCGATGTCGTTCAGGGTTTTGTAGGACTCGACCACGGTGGGCAGCGACCGTAGGGACACGGGGTACTCGGCCCCACCGACGATGAACAGCCCCTCCGTCTCGTCGTCTGCTTGCGGCGGCCAAGGCACCTTTGCTGGCAGCACAGCGCGGGGGCACCACAGGCATCGCGGCTGCCGCAAAAGTCACTCGCCCGTGAACCTCAGCTCCATTTCCATGTCCTCCTGCTGTATGGCGCCTCCTGCTCCGGACTTGAGAACGTTCTGGACGCGTCGGGCGAGGCCCTTGTCGCGAATCTGCGCCAGGATACTCATTTTCTTGATGCACGCTCCCGATGCACCCCCGTGGGCCCACGCTTCTTCAGCGCGCAGCACCAGCGCAGTCCATCAGCATGCACACGGTCACCCTTAGAAGGAACTGTTGCTCGGGCATCATGTCAAAGGCCGGGCCCTTCTTGGCCTTCTGCTTCGCGTCCTTCTCCGCCATCTCCTCTCGCCCTTTCCCCGGCCCGCTTAGGGCAGCCTCCGGCGCTCGTCACATCAAAGATTCAGCAGCGACCCAGCAAAGCGAAGAGTCGAGTTTCTGCAGAACGAGCGGGTTCTTTACCCTCCCGTCGTGCAAGCTGCGGCAGACTGCTCTCCAAAACGGCCTCAGAGAGCCGCTGGCGATTCAGACATGTCCATCCACGTGCATCTGAGCAAGTCCGCCTGAACCACGCTGATTGAGGGCCTCGAGCTGCAGCAATCAGGGACGACGTGTGTGGGGAGGGCTGTTTTGTTGGAATCGCTTAATTAGCACATCGGGCGGCTCTCGCGTCATGTCACAGCAGGCCAAGGGCATCGGTTGGCTGCTGCGCGACACAATCGCACGCTTCCGGACCATCTTCGAGCAAGAGCCGGATTTCTACCGGTGGGCAGCGCGATTGCACACGCCCAACCCCGCTATCCAGGCTTCCCATGTTTTGATGGGCTTGGTGCGTATCCTGCGATCTCAGGCGTCACGGGCTGGACATCGAGGGGTTCATACGGGAGGCACGGGTGACGGGGCGCGTCGAGAAGTGGGGCAGGACCTTCCAGGACGCCGTCAAGGCGGAGCTGGGGGTGAACGATGAAGTAAAGGTGAGTAAAATGCAGCTTTGCCGCGGTGACGCGCCTTGATGGATGCCTGGGCGCATCCATTTGGGGCCCTTCGCCGCCGCAGGACTTGCGGCCTCGTCCAGCGCCCGTCGACCGCGTCGTCGCGAAGAGGATCATCACGGATCCATCGGAACAAGCCTCGGAGCTGGTGAGGACTATGTGGGGGCCTGCATGAGGGTCTGCATGGTGAGGGAGGCGGCACGGCGTGGCTCTCTACAGCCGCAGCAGCTCAACTTGTTTTTCCAAACTGCGACCCCAGGCCTCGCGGATCATCTCTGCAGCGCTGGAGCGGACTGTGCAGAACATGGAGGCGCAGTCCCGCGAGCTGGCCGCGGAGAGGGAGGCAGGAGAGCGGGCGTTGAGGTGAGCCTCAGCGGTGGCGTCACGACTCGCAGATACCGAGCCACTTGCGTTCCCTTGGAGGTTCACGCGTCCTCGGACTCATTCCGTGCGCGCCCACGCCCTCACAGAGAGCTGCGAGAGGTCTCGGGGCCCCTGTCAACCAGCCAGGATGCAAGAGACGATGCGATGTTCCAAGCTGCGGTGGCCGCGAACCCGACGCTGGCCGACCGGGTGGCGTCGGCGCCGGATCCGGCGGCGGAAATGGCGAAAGTGGTGGCGGAGATGCGGCGCGTGCGGGAACTGGTGCGGGGGCAAGCTCGCCCTCCCGAGGCAGGACCTGGCGCAGGGGGACCTGGTGCGGGGTAGGGAGGGAATGGAAACTGGGATAGGGGGGGAGTGGAAACGCTGCCATGCGCAGAACAGGATGGAGACACTGCATCTGTGTTAAAATAGCGTGGCCGTCTCCACAGTGGGCGGAATCTTGCGGGAGTTCTTGTAGTAGATGCCGAGGATCGTGAAGGCGTCGGGCTTGAAAGACGTCCGCAGCTTTTCGTCCCGGAAGCTCTTCAGCACTTCGCGGAGACCCTCGAGCACCGCCTGTCGCTCCGCGAGGTCAGTGGTGCCCGCTCGCACGTACACGCAAATCACATGCGTGTCCTGCCCGGAGGTCACTGGGGACACCTTGGCGGCCGGGCCCAGCTGCGAGAATACCAGGGGATACGAATAAGCCCCAGGCCATCGGTTGGGCCAGGTCAGCTGCCGCAGCACGCAACCAGCAAGCAGCCACATCACACCCAGCGGCACCCGCCCCGTGCCACCCACCTTCCCCTCTGCCACAGCGAAGGCGATGCGCGACCAGACCGAATCGACGCTGGGTCGAGTGCACCGCACCATCCACTTGCCGCTCAGAATGCCGTACTTTTCCGCCAGCTTCTGCGCACAGCCACCATGCACGGTTGCTTGGTTGCTAGCATGCAAACCGTGAATGGACAGCCCCCCTATGGTCCCCGCAACTCCAAACAACGGCTGCGTCTCACCAATGCGATGCGAGTCCCCTCCTGTCCAACTGCATCGGTCTTGTCCCACTCCCAGAGCATCTGCTCTTCCCGGTCCCCCCGCGACGTCCCCGGAGCCTCTGTATCAACTTCCGCCGGACGCAGGTGCTCATCCTGCGGCGCAGATACGCCAATCCACGCCACGTCCGCGCACGATGCCTTGGATGGAGGGAAGGCGTCCAAAAACTCGGCCATCGTCGCCGTGGAGCCCCTATGCCACACACTGCGCTCTGGGCCGCCTATGATGCGCTCGTAGCGGTGGGAGGGGTCCAAGCAAGGCACTGCGGAGGCCGCTTGTAAGATGCGCGCGGCGCCTGCAGCCACGGTGGCGAATAGGGTAGGGCGCAAGGCGCGATGCTGGCTTGGGCGCACCCCCCGGCTGCTGGCGACGAAGCCACGAACCTTCGCCTCCCCGACTGATCTCAAGGCGCGCCGCCATCATCCCCCGCATGCATCGCTCGCACAGGTCCCGGTCCGGGCAGACGGTGCATCGGAAACGAGACCCGATGATGGGCTCTGCCTCGCATCCATCGCATGTGACGTCGTTGTGCTCAACGACCCAGCCGCTGCCAGGACTGCCCTGACGCGCCGCGAGAGCATCCCTTACATCCCTGAACGCGTCAGCCATTCCGCTCCTTCCAACGATATCAGGCCATGATGCCAGGGCTGGAAGATGACAGGAGTAGCCCACGATCCGACTAGCCAAACAGATGGTCGGGAAGGGGCCAGGTTTACTAGCGCACGCCTGTAGACCTACGCTGCAGTGCCCTACTGGCACGCCGACGCGGCAAACCGCGAGATTTCCAGAACACGAAGTCGACCTGATACTATGGGAGCCTACTGAAGGGCTGCGGGCCGGGCTGATGAGTTGAAAGCGGCTCTGCATCGAGGGTCGAGTGGCAGACCCGTCGTGTTCCCTGCTCGTTCTAGTTTGGGCCGGCGCGACGATCCGAGCGCAAAGCTGGAATGAAGATCAAACAGCTGGAGTCGTGGCTATCGGTATGTCGCGCCCTGCTCGATGGACAAGCAGCTGCTGCTGCGAGGCTCGCAGCTACTGACCCTCCCGCGCCTCACTTCGCAGGACTTGCGCCCCTTCGACAAACCCAAGGTGGAGCTGGAGCAGTACCCTACCAGCGCGTCCATCGCGGCCCGTGTACTGAGCGTCTGCGAGGACCAGTTCGGCGACGTGCGCCACAAGGTTGTGGTCGACATGGGATGCGGTGCTGGCATGCTGACGGCGGCGGCGGCGGTGCTCGAGGCGGACCAGGTCATCGGGATCGACATTGACCCGGTGAGGCGCTCCATGCATGCGCAGGGGTGGGACAGCAAGATGCATGGTTTTGACTCCCTGTCACGGCCGCCCAAGCGGGGCCGTCACTCTCTCTGTACCTCGCGCGTTAATCATTGCAACCTCTATCGGCGGGTGCCACGAGGCACCCTGGACAAGTGGAGAAAGGCACAGGGCTGAGAGGGCGTCGCAGGGAGTGCACCAGCGAGCGCTACGAGACGGTGAGGTCTCTAGGAGTGGGAAGGAGGGAGGAAATGGAACAACGATGCGCAGAGTGAAATCGGACTCATCGATAAAAGCCATCTGCACCCGCAGACAACGCTCGCCGGCCGCTCATTGATAGCGGCAATGGGCTATGGGGTGCCATGCGCGGGTGCCACGCCACGCCACGGCTTCACTTGCCGTCGAGAGCCCCCAGCAGGACCGGGGCCCAGGCCGCCCGCAGCACTCCCGCACCCCTTCGACCTCGCCGCTCCAAGGCTTCGCCCAGGAAGCCCACCCCAACGAGCAAGACTCGCATCGGTGGACCCCTGCAGCCAGCCATCACTTCGAGTCAGTCCCTCTGTTGCACACCAGGCTCGTACATGCCACGGAAAGACCCGCTAGACAACCGACCCGCTTAGAACACGGTGCCTCCCGCCACTCTGCGCCTCACCGGACAGCCTCGGCGATGGCCCGCACCAGGCGGACGTGCCATGGCCGGTCCTTCCCACGCTCGCGGGGCCGGTGTGCCCTCGTTTCCGGTGCGCCGCTCCCCCAGTCTCGGCTCGCGGGAAGCCCACGGGGGGACACGCCCTCGTCCCCACCCCACCTGGGGAGACGCACAGTACTTGGTCTATCTCAGAGTTTGTCTTACTCGTCCGTTATATTGGACAATGAGTTGCTTGCAGCCCTTTTGCCCATGCAACCCTGCCTGAGCTGCCACGCTCTCTCGTGCCTAACCCCACGAGACTCGCCTGTTGTGGCGTGATGCGGCGCCTAGGGCCTCCACCTCCTCAATCATCGCCGCCTGGCTGTCGCGGACGGCGTCCAGGGCCTGACTCACTTCGCTCCGCATCAGCATCGCGTACTGCACATGGGGAGGTGCGATGAGCGATGAGCGTGGGTAGAGCAGCGACCCCGTGAGTCAACATGCATGTAATTTCCGTTTCGTTGCACGTCGCCGGCCCGACAGCCGTTTTCCATTCGCCACATACCAGCACGCCCCTTTGCCTCCTCTCTGCTTGCACCACAACTAGTGACCGGCTCTACCCCAGGCCTCGCCCTCACCTTGGCGACCAGCTGCACCCTCTGTTCGAGGGGCACGCGCGACGCAGCAGACACCGCCGATGCAGCGTGGCTGGGCCCCTCCAGCACCGTCTCTAGGTTCCCCTGGGACGACGCGCGCAGGCGCCGCATGCTGGGGACCTGTGGGCACGCAACCTGGCTGAGCTTCACACGTCGCGCCGCTCTGCAACGGCGGCTGGCGGCTGCCCGTCAGCGCAGAGCGGCGCGCTGTTCCCGCCGATTCGGTGCTCACCTGGGGCAGAGTCGGGCGTGCCTCGCCGAGGAGTCGTTCGAGCAGGCACACGCCCACGCGGCTGTCTCCCATTGCCTCGAGAGCCATGTCCGCCAGCTCCGGCCACGGAGGCGATCGCAGGCGGCCCGCCAAGTCCATGAACCCATCCACCATGGCCGTCACGTGGGCGGACGTCGACGCGTTGCCGAGCTCGCCCCCCGGCGCTGCAGTGCATGGCGCAGGGCCCTGCCGTCCAACGGTCTGCTCTCATGGGCTACGCGGGGCGCAAGCGCATCGAGCTCCTCACCAAAGCACCCAAAGCACAGGCGCAGGCTCTCGAGCGCCTCCTCGCGGCGCTGGCGGTCGGCCTGGGACGGCGACGACGGCAGAGCGAGGGACCCCGGCCTCAGGTCCTGCCCGTGCGACCACGATGCCGGGAGCGGCCCGCACGGGTCCTGCCCGCTGGCCACGCCCACCATCATGCGGAAATGCACGGCGGCGGCGTCCCGGTAGTGCCGCTGGTCCGCCAGGCACCTGGCGAACATCCTGCGTCCCAACGCGGCGTCGCACGAGGTTGTTACGACCGTCCGCAAGCCAAGCGAGGCCCTCCTGAACGGGCGGGGGCGCAGCTCTCACCTGAGGGCGATGGCGTCGTACTCGGAGCTCCCGTGGCTGATCAGGTAAGACTGCATCTCCGGGCTGAGGCCGCGCACTGCGATGTCCGTGGCAAAGACGAGCCGGGCGGCGCGGCGGAGGTAGGCCACGGGCGCGGGGCACGACGGCTCGCATGACAGGGCCACGCACTGGACGCAGGGTTGAGGGGCCGGCCTTGGGCGTGGGGCGGAGCCAGCAGTGGTTGTGCGCAAGGCACTGGCATGGCGCAGACCGCCACCCCTGCTATGGAGCTGCGCCCAAGCTCCCCGCGATGCTCCGCAAGGTCGGCACGTACCTTGCTGGCCGTCGTGCGGCGGTACGTCTCAGCTGCGGCCTTGTCGTCGTAGCTCGTCGTCAAGTCGGCCTCGGTCATGGGCATGCGCGTGATGGGGTCGCCGTTGTTCCCCTGGCGCAGCCACCTTACGATCGCCTCGCGCTCGTACTTGCGACCGGACCGCCCGATCACCGGCTCGCGGAAGAGCTCGGAGGAGAGCGGGCAGACGAGGTGCGAAGGGTCCTCAAACAGCGCATGGTGCTCCGGCGGGACCTCGGCGGGCTCATCCATGTCCGATGTGTCAATGCTCTCTGGAGGGCTCGGGCGCCTGCGGATGCCCGCGCAAAGGGTGCTTCCGACGGGCTGGGCGGGTTGGTGCCGCAGGGAGTGGGAGGGCGTGGGAGTCCCACCTGGTCCGGTGCGATTTGGCATGCGAGGGCGGTGCACTCGGCGGCGTCCGGAAGTAGTCCATGTGCTGCTGCGTCGCCATGTCCGGGCGAGGCGTCGACAGGCCGCCAGGCTCCAACCAGTCAGCCACCCACGGAGCCTGCTGTTGCCGCCTAAAGGTTGCACCTCAGGGGCCCCGTGACCCCGTGCCGCCTTGTGCGCCGGGAACAATTTCCGTCCGCGCGCTCCCGCCCCCTGGCGCGCGAGCGGATGCGCAGCTTGGGGAGATCTGCACTGGAGATGTGTTCTGGCTCGCGCTGGCGGTGCCGAGGGTCGCTTTGACTCTGCCTGGAAGATATGGTTGTCAAGAACTCACCCAAGAACCTGTTGCGCCCAGGGCGACGGGGGCGGCCCGGTACGACGCGGCTCTTGCGAAAGGGTTTCCCCTGTTGTGTGCTCAGGACGCCCTGGAGACGGCGAGGGACAACCTGGACTCGTTCGAGGGCATCGAGGCGGCAGTGGAGCTTGTCGAGAGCGATGTGGCCCAAGCACCCAAGTTCCTTTCCTGCTATCACCACCGGGCGCAGACCGTCATCAGCAACCCGCCGTTCGGCACGCGCTGCAAGGGCGCCGACGTCGCCTTCATCGAGGCCGCCTTCCGGCTGGCACCCGGCGGGGTCCTGTACTCCCTCCACAAGGCGAGGATTGGATTAAACATCCGCAGCATGTCCTGCATGCAACCTGGTCACGCTACTCTGCCACGCGCGCCCGGCCCATGCAGACCAGCACCCGGGAGCACTTGGCCAAGGTGGGGGCGCGCCTGGGCTCGAACGGGTGTGGCGCCATCGCGCAAATGAAGTTTGACGTGCCCGCCCTGTACAAATTCCACCGGGAGGCCAGCAAGGACATCGATGTGGACCTGTGGCGCTTCCCCATCCCTGAGCGTGCTTGACTGAGTCATGCGGACGGCGTGACGGCGAGGAGCGAGATGTCGAACACGAGCGTGCGGTTGAAGGGGCTCCGGTCGAACATCCTGCGATGGGCGAATGCACTTCAGTCTCGTCACGCATCCGGCGTCGCATGAGCCCTGCCTGCAAAGGCAGATCGCAGACAGCGCATTGCGCACTTGTTGTCGAGGACAAAGTCCAGGGAGCGCGAGCCGCCCAGGTCCTTGGGTTGCGGTCCAATCGCGTACGTCAGCGAGCCCGGCACGAAACGCCGCTCTCGGCTCAGAGGGTAGGCCAATTGCTGCGGGCAGGAGCCGGCGCAGGCCGTCAGTGCCGCATCCCAGGGGATATGCGGACAGGGCGCGTCTGCCGTTGCTTAACAGCCCCCCGCGCACCTCCATCAACTCCCCGGGCACCTCGATGCGGCACAGCCCTCCCTTTTTCATGCGCATCACGGCCTCCTCGAACGCCTTGATCGTCGTGCCGTCCCCAATCACGAACGAGTACGGCTCATCGCGCACAGACGTGTTGTCAATCCGATGCTGTCGGTAGCCCGCTGTGAACCCGGCCCAGTGGACCGAGACGCGGTCCCCACGCTGTGGCACGGGGCCGCTGCCATCGCGAATGTCCAGCACGCGAAGACCCGATGGCAGCGTCTGGAAGGAGCTGCTCGCTGACCCCCCGCGTTCTTCTGCCGCATCAGCCGGGCTGGCCACGCCTGCTGCCACCACTGCGGCAGCTAGCATGGCCAGCTCTCTCCTCCTGCAAGCGGCGAAAGAGGAGCGTTTGAGCAAGGGCGCCATCGACCCATCGACGCGCTGGTCAGGCCACGGGTTGCCATGCATGAGCCACTCACGTGCACGAAGTCCTCACGGCCCTGACTTCGTCGGTGACATCGCGATGGCAGCTTGAGCAGATGGTAAACGCTCTCTTGCGTTCGTCAACGCGATACGCCGGCGCAAGGACGCGCCACGGTCGCAACGGTCGCAACGCTCGGGTCGCCGGGTGCACCCACCCCGACGACAGCCCGGCTCGCAGCGCACAGCCCTCCATCTCTAGCTGACTCGCGACGCCGCAAGTATCAGAGCGCGGAGCTGCTGCTCAGCGCCTTGGAGAGACGGCTGGAGACGCAAGAGTGCGTTTCTGGCTGCCATTGCCACGATTCGGCGTGTCCTGCCGAGAGCGGGAGGTACTCTGTTGGCGTCGATTTCCACAAGCGCGGTGGGGACCTCCCGACTGCCACAGACGGCCCCTTTTGTCGTGAGGAGGGAGAAACGTGGCAGGAGACTGCAGGGGGCGCAGGCATTCACAGATGACCGCGCGCTAGGGTTGGGTGGTTCGCGCCATGCGGCGTGGGGTTGTCCGCCTGAGCGGCGGCCTGGTGGGGCTCTGGAGCGGTGAGTTGATTCACTTACTCTCCAGCCCAGAGGCCCTATCATGCAATCGCTGCGCTCTTCCCGATAAGTGGCATCGATCGCGAGGATCCACATACCCTGCCCGCCCCCGCACTCTCTCCATTCTCTGGACATCGCAGGGCGATCGTCAGCGACTGGTCGGTTGCATCCGCACGTGGACGGCGCCGCTCGGCGCGCGATGGGAAACGTGCACAGCGTTCCATTCGTGCCTAAGGAGAGGGAGGATGCGCGGCTCGTCCGGGCCCTGGCTGCATCCGTGCTGTGCCGGGCGGGCTTCTGCATCGGCGTCGTTCTCCACGCGCGCTACCGGTCCGCCGCCGCCGTGCCCGAGACCACATTGCTACGCGTGACATACCGGCCGCCGAAGGACGCCCCACTGCGTCCTCCCGCTGCCAGCTGGCCCCAGCAACAGGCGTCGGCCCCGGCTGTCCAGACCTCGCAGCCCGCGCCAACGCGTGCCGCTGCCGGGGCGACTCGGGCGACGGAAAGTAGAGCGCCGGACGTCGACGTGCCGGCCACGTCGCGTGGGCCCCTCCCAGGTCGACAGGGCAGGCAGGCCCAACAGGGCAGGCAGGCAGGCGCCGCTGAGGCTGCCCTGCACGCAGCCCCTCGCCCCGCGGTCGCCGCGTCCGAGACCGGGTCTTCGAGCAGCCATCTGCCTGGGCCCCGTCCTAGCCTGTCCAGCCCCGCTCAGGTGGCCCGCCGGGTCCCCGGGATGCGTCGTCGGTTGACGGAGGAGGAGCTGGAGCGCCGGCGGGCGCGCCTGACGCCAGAGGAGCGCATGCGCCGCCGCAAGTACGATCGATACAACCCCGAGAGGCACCGCGTTCAGGACTCGTTCGGACGGGGCTACCTCCGGCAGCTTCCCTCGTTGAGGTGCGGTGCCGCTCGCCCTTTACGTGAATGCGACCGCGATGCGAATGCTGGGCGTGTAGAAGCTGATATAACTGATCGAATGCGCGGGGACGCAGCCTGCAGCATCTCTTGTGTGGCTGCAGCGATGGGCCCGTGGCGGAGGAGGTGGTGGTGCGGCTGCGGGAGGTGTCTGCGGACCCGAGCCGCGTGGATAAGCTGGCGATGGTGATGCACCGCATGACGAAAGCCATGAAGCATGGGAAACTCAAGGTGAGGGGAGTTCTTGCTGGCGCTAGAAGCTTCATTGGTCACGCCTACCAGGCCGTGAGTACTGACGTGTGCTTTCTTGGACGTGCAGGGCATGCCTCCTGACGTGATCGACAACCTGGCCGATAGTTTCGTGCGCAACGCGGAGTTCGCGTCCCCCAAGGCCTCCTCACTCATGCTGCATTCCATGCTCAAGCTGCGCGCCAGACCGTCCGCCATGCTCCAGGACGCAGGCAAGGGGCAGGGGAACAGGGGCGGCGTCATGCATTGCACCGCATCTGCTTTGCCTCGCTATGCCGCGGCGCGCGCTCTCCTGGGCTGGGCACCTGTCCATTGGTTGTGAGCGATGACTGGCCTGGCATGGCCACCCACACTGCGCCTGACGCCAGTCCATCACTTGCCACTTCTCCGCAGCTCTGCGCAACGTCCTTCGCGGCTTGGAGTTGGGCCGGGCCGCGCCGATGGATGCGCTCATGACGCTGCACAGCCTCGCGCTGGTCGCCAAGGAGGGCTGGGGCATCCCCCAGTCTGAGCCCCTCGAGCGTATGGCAAAGGCGATCTTGCTCGCCGACGGGGAGCTGCCGGGAATCGATCCTCGCGAGACGGCGACGCTGCTGTGGTCGGCCGGCACGCTGCGCGTGACGGTGGGGGCGGCCCAGGCGTGCGCGCTCGTCACCGCGCGTGCGGCGGGCATGGACTCGACGTCTTGCTCCGTGGCGATGACGGGCCTCCGGGACCTGGCGGCGGCCAGCGGTTTTGACGTGGCCCGGCGGGCGTCACAAGACATCGCGGGCGGGGCCGACGGCGATGGGCGCGCCAGCACCCGCCAGGCGGACGACGCGCAAGGGTCGATTGCACCGAGTGCATGGAGCGCGGCTGCGTCTGCGCTCCTGGCTCGACTGACGGAGCTCACGGGTGGGATGGCCCCAGGGCAGGGTCGTGCCGCGCAGGGCCTGGAGCCCAGTCAGGGGAAGCCAGTCGCTTCGGTATCTGACAGAGACGTCAACGGAGTTTTGGCGGGCCACGGGCGCGGGGGAGTGTCAACTCGGGCCCCATGGGACGGCGACGGGAGGGCGGAGGCTGTGGGGGCAGACAGTGCACGAAGCAGCAGCGCATCAGGAGCGTCCTCCCGCTCCTCGCTGCTGACGCCGGCGCAGTGGGAGACGGCGATGGCGGGGGCGTTCGCTCTGCGGGCGCATGTTCCGCCCGGTAGAGCGGACGCACTGTCGGGGGCATTGGCGCACACGCTTGGTCGTCGGGGCCTCCTATACTTCATGGACAGGCCCTGGTCCCTGGCTTCCCTGGTCCGTCATTTAGGCGGAGTTGGCGTGCGCATCGAGGGCCAGCTTCTCTCTGTGCTGCACGCGTGGCTCGATGGCTTCGGCTCAGGCATGCACGCCTGGGGCCCTGCCGAGGTCCTGCCGGTTCTCAGGTGCGCATTATCCTGTGCGCACTGTCCTGTGCCGTCCCAAGTACCAACACCAGGGATGTCCTTGTTTGATCTCGACATGGGCTGGGAGCATGGCGCCCACCTTGTTGCGCATTTGCCTCACCCACTGGCACTCTGGGTAGCAGCGCTAGCAATATGGCAAGTGCATCCCTACACCTGAGGTTCCTAACAACCTTGAGTACTCCTCGATGCTCGCAGGGGCCTGGGTGACTCACTGCGTGCCGGGCCCTTGGCAGATGGAGAAGGAGAGGTTCTGGCGGGGGTTTTCAAGGGGCTGATGGACATCCAGGTCGCGTCCATATGCGGGGAGGCGTCTGGGGGCAGGGGGCGCGACGGCGGAGGGGCCGGGCCGTCGCAGGGCACCGCGCCGTCGCCGGAGGTGGTGGCGCGGGCGTGCCGTGCGGTGTTTGAGTGGGGCGCGTTGGCGAGGACCCAAGGGGTGTCCCCCGATCTTTCCGGCATAGAGCGCCTCTTCGGCGTCGTCGTGGCCGGCGCGCGGAACTCGGGGTGCGACCCCTTGCTCGTGCGGGACGCGCTGGTGGCGGCGCGGTGGATCTACCGCGGTTGCGGGTCCCGGCCCCTCCTCGACGCCGTGACTGCGCTCGAGTCCGCGTGCATCGACGCGGGGGTGTGGAAAGAGCGGCCGCGGCGGCGCAGTCGGGGCGGTGCCTCTGCGGGGCCACCGATGGGCAAGGAGGGTGAGGGCGCGGCCAAGCAGCTGAGGGGGCCGCGGCAGGCGACGGAAGCGCAAAGCTTTGGGCACAGGGCGGGCACGTGGAGGGCGCGTGCCAAGGAGCCATCACGGGACGACGACGGCGATCCCAGCGCGGGTTTGGAGGCCGCACGGCAGGGCTCTGACATCAGCACGACCGCCCCACAGCGCGACGGTCTTGTGTCGGCTCTCTTGGTCAACTCCCTGGGCTTCTTTGGTGAGAGCCCGAGTGAGGTGACACGGTCTTCGAGCCGCCGCCGGAGATCGGGGAGCAGGGCCGCCTTGGATGAGGGGCAGGCAGCAAGCTCCCGGTGCTTTGGGGAGGGTACGGTGGCTAAGTCTTCTGAGGCGGCGGCAGGGATGGGTACGGCACCGGGAGTCCAACCCAGCACTTTGGGACTCGAAGCTGGCGGGGCGGGGCTCGAGGCGGGTGTCTCAGATGCGGGCGACGGTGGGAAGGGTGGCGTGGGGGTGCCACGTGTTGGGGACGATTCTACACAGTCTGGGGGCCGCTGGTCTCTCTGGATCAGCGGCGACCTGCTTGCGTCGGGCGTCAGCGGCTTGCGCACGAGCGCAGGGACTCGCTTCGTGCGCGACAAGTTGCACGTGGCGGAGCACAAGTGGATCGACCGGCCCTTACAGGGACCGGAGGCGGGGCCGCGCCGCACGCGGATCGCGCGCGGCTGAGAATCCGTGCCATTGACTGATATTAGTTGTTAAACGAATCATAGGTGTGCGCTAGTTCAACGATAAAGACCTCTGTGACACGGTGACGTCCGCGTCGTGCTCCGCCCTTCCAACACTCTCTGCATCCAGTCACCCTCCCTGGCGGGCCAACCCCTGCTACGTCCGGCGCATCCATCGACATGTCAATCGCTCTGCTTCTTCAGCTTCTCAAACCGCTTCATCAGGTCGTCCACGTCGGCTTTGGGCGGAGCGCCCGGGGCAGCGTTGGAGGACGACGTGCGACGCACACCAAAGGAGTCGGGCAGGTCCATCTTCCCGCCCCCGCCGTTCATCGGCGGCGGGCCGGACAGATCCGGGAAGTCCACCCCGCCGCCCTTGTCGTTCATGGCTGCGAGCTCTGCGGGCGACACCACGCGTCCCACGGGGACGTCCCCCAGCCGCCCGTCCTTGGACCCCGGACTGAAGATCGGGTGGACCCCGCTCGCCGCCTTCTCCTCCGGTGATGCCTTGCCGTCCACTCGGTACTCTGGCAGGGGCCACCGGTCGGCACCGTCACCGTGGGCGTTCAATGTCCCCGCCTCCGGGACCTCGAATGCCGCGGACGTCGTCATGTCCTCGTAGCGACGACGCAGGGACTCGTAGCGAGACGCGGCGTCCGCGGCGGCCCGGGCGGCGTCCGCGGCTTGCTGCGCTGTGGCGCGCGCCTCTTGGGCAGCTTGCTGGAGCTCGCTCCTGCGGACGGCACGAGACCCACCGGCGCTCGCCAAGGCACAGGACGCGGCCGCAGTCCACGACTCTAGCACGCTCATGACTGCTGCGCCATAGCGCATGGTACCAACCACTGTGCTCCCAATCACAGAGGGGCAGTGGCACCCCGTCCTCGCACTTACCGAAGGGCAACGAGAGACTTCGGGTCCGTCCCCGGTGCCAGTCCCACGGCGTTTCCCTCTCCGTAAAGGTCCGCGAGGGCCTCTGGGCTCGCCCTGCAGTCAAGCCAGGGCCGCAGATCCCCACGTGCACCGGGAGAGAGGGCGTCCAGCCCAGCATGGCACACTGCCGCGACTAACAAAGAGTCGAGATATTACCCACTCTGCCAAGGTCCCTGTCCTCACCCGCTGTGCGTCCCAGCGCCCTTGCTCCCGGCCGCAGCGCCCTTGGCACCGTTGGCGCTGGTGCCCATGTCGAGGAGGGGTGGCAGATCCTTGGCCAGGAACGTCGAGAGCTCCCCGGTCGCCTTCTGCTCGTCTATCGTGATGTTGTATTCCGTGGCGATCGACCGAAGTTGTGCCATCTTGGTCTCTTGCGCGGGCGGAGCCACGCTCAGCCCCGCCACCTGCAAGCGCCCGGTGCGTCGCTTTGGGTAAAGCATGCGTGGTGCCAGAGGTGCAGGTGCGTGCGGGACGCGGCCCGTGCACTCACCAGCTGCCGGGACACCCAGCTGCGGGGATTCTCCGGATGCTTCTCCCTCACATCCTTCGGGAGGTCCTCCGCTCGCTCGCACGAGCAAGCGCGAACAAAGTCCCGGCCGAACTTGCCCCCGAGGCCCTGGGCCACCTGCGTGAGTTCCGGGACGTCCATCAGGCGCGACGAGGCGTAGATGACGGACGCCACGGCCTCGCGCATGTCGTCCGGAAGGCCGGAAGTCTGCTCCAGGTGGCTGCGGGCACCGCCGACGGGCCAAGCTTGTGAGAGTTGTGCTGAAAGCTTGCGCTAGCTGTGGCATTCTTGACAGGACAAACCAACTGCGCACCGGACGCGGGCGGCGATGAGCTCGAGAAAGATCTCCAGGTGCTCGAGCGCGATGATGAGGCCCTTCTCGCGCAGGATGTTCTCCACCCGAATGCGGGCAGTGTCGTATCGATCGTCCTCCATCTGCTGTGACACATCCCGGCGCATGTTTTGCACCTGCGTGCGCAGGCTAGAGTAGAGCACGATGCGAGGGGCCGCGAGGTGCCGCGACACGAAGCTAGGCTCAGCCATGCATGCACAGGTTCCGGCAGCGACAGTTGCGAGGGTCCTGACTGCCGCCCAGTGCCGCTCAGTACGCCCGGAGGGGCGCGAGAGGTGCGGAGACACGAGACACGGGCCTGGGGCGCCCTCGCGCCACGGTGGGGTCGCTGGCGCTGCCGTGAGAACCGCCACCCTTTCTACCACGTGATATCAACACGCCAGACACCATGGCATGCCATGGCGTGAACGGCGCACAGCCCTAGGGCAGAAGACTCACGATGGCGCGCTTCTTGTTTGTCACAAGCCGCACGCGGCCCAGACACAGCTTGAGCGCGATGCTCGTCTTGCTGGCGTTGAAGGAGGACCCAAACCACCCCATCTTTCACGCGGTCCCTGAGCGTGCGAGGACACCCGCGGTGCTTTGCAAAGAGCGGGCGCAGAGCGGGGACGTGGAGGGGCTGGGGGGGGATCTGGGTCTGAGGGGAACACGTCGCACGCGCGCTTCTTGCCCACGCGGGCCCCGCGGCTTGCCAGGGGTGCCTGAAACCTCGGTGTCGACTGGCAGGCCGTTTGTCGACCCCGCCTGCGCGCGCCCCCGGCCAGTTGCGCACGAAGGCGAGGTGACACAATGGCTTGCGTCGCGGCCGCCATCCCGGCCTGCCCGGCCCTCAGGACCTCGGCTTTCGGTCGGAGGGCCGTTGTTGCCCGCCTCCCCCTCCGCCAGCAGGTGGGTTCTCATCTCTGGCTCACTTTTTGGCCTGATGGATGCAGCGTCGCGACGTCTGCGCCCCCCGTAGGCGCGCTGGGCGATCCAATGTGCTGGTTCGGACATCAAAAGCGCTGTCGGGCCCGATGTCGCCGGGGGGGGCGATGCGCGGTTCCCGTATGCCCCAAATGTTCCCGATGTGCGGTATCTAGCCGTTTCTGCTCCCGCGCGGGCTCCTGCCGGACCCACCGGCCGAGATGCCGGGATTGGGGGTGGGCTGCCGCCCAGGAGGGTGGGTGGTCGCCCCACGGGGCCGCCCATGCGTTCCACGCGTGGAGTTTAGTTGGGTGGGGCTATCGCGCGCGTCTGAGGCGCAGCTCGGCTCCCCGATCCGCTCCCCCCCATGCTCGCACGGCAAGGCGGCCTGGCATGCCCGGGCCCCGCGACATATCCCCGCTATTTGGTCGACATATGGCCATTTTCATCCCCCTCCATGGGCAGGCGTCGCCTGCGACGCTCCTCGGGGTTTCGCTCAGACGCGCTGGCACGCGCTAGCTGTCGCCGCGCTCGCACGGTCGCCTCGGTCGGGGCCCGTCGGCGGGCACGGGCCCCGGTTTTGCGGCGTAAAATCATCGTTTCACGCCAGTTTTCGAACGAGCCGTTCATTCAGGCCGCGAGTTGCTCTCCCCTTGCGCCCCTGCAGCCCCATGTGACGGGCCTGGTGGCCGCCCGCCCCGCGGGGATCCCCGCCCCGCGCGCCCCGTCCGTGGTCTGCGCGACGCCGACGCCCGTCGCGGTGGGCGAGGATCCGCTGGACAAGGCGGCGATCAAGGTATTCGGGGAGAAGGCGGGCCCGGCCCTCGTGACGGGTGGCTTCATCGCCCTGTGGTACGCCCTGAACGTGGCCTTCAACCTCCAGGTGACGACCCCTGCGTCCCGGCCGCGCTCTCGCTGCGCCGCTCCCCCCCGCCGACGTGGCTCGCGCACAGCACGTATCACCCGCCCCTGCGCGCCCCGTCCCCACAGAACAAGACCATCTTCAACTACTTCCCCTACCCCTGGACGGTGTCGGCGGTGCACGTGGTGATCGGCACCATCTACTGCGCCATCACGTACGTGCTGGGCGCCAAGAAGGCGTCCTTCGGGCGGCCCATCACCAAGTCCGAGTTCAGCACCATCTTTGGCCCCGCGTCCATGCACGCCATCGGCCACATCGCCGCCAACCTCTCCTTCGCGGCCGTCGCCATCTCCCTCACGCACACGGGTGAGACATACGCGTGCCACTTATCCAATCCACGCACTCCACCAAGCCGTGCTGATGATGTTGCTTAGATAGTAGATCCCGAGATCGGGCGCGTTCGCCCGCTCGCTGATTACAACATGGCGGCATATGCCGCCCTGAGGCACGATGGCTCCCCTGGGACCCAACGTAGCGTGTTTTGACCACCCGATGCGTGCCGGCATGCGTTACCACCGCAACCGCCCCCGCCCGCGCCGCAGTGAAGACCCTGGAGCCGGCTTTCAACGTGGTCCTGTCCCAGCTGATCCTGGGCCAGTCCACGCCCGCCCCCGTGGCCCTCTCGCTGGTGCCCATCATGTTGGGTGTCGCGCTCGCCTCCGCCTCCGAGCTGTCGTTCAACTGGCTCGGGTTCCTCACCGCCATGGCCAGCAACCTCACCTTCGGCTTCCGTGCCGTCTGGGGCAAGCGCGCGATGACGTCGATCAAGAACCTCGACTCCACCGCCAACTACGCGTGGACCACGCTCATCTCGGCCCTCATCTGCGTCCCCATGGCCCTCATCTTCGAGGGGCCCACCCTCCAGAAGGGCATGTCCGCCGCCATCGCCAAGGTACGCTTTGCGGGAGGGCATGTGCGCGAACGCACTGGGCAGGCATTGTGTGGCCGACTGGGCATCACCGATGCCGCTGACGTAATCAGGATTTCAGCTTTTTGGTTTGCACAGCGCGCTGAGTAGCTGGGGACCCACGCATGCACGACTTGCACAGCGAAGTGCAGCAACATAGCGTGACACGAGAGCAGGCTGAGCCTCTTTCCAAAGGCCCCGCCCGGCTTTCCTCGCTCCGCAGGTGGGCGCTCAGAAGTTCTACGCCTCCCTCGTCTCCGTGGGTCTCCTGTACCACCTCTACAACCAGTTCGCCTACAACACGCTCGGCCGCGTGAACCCCGTGTCCCACGGCGTGTGCAACGTCGTCAAGCGCATCGTCATCATCTTCACGTCCGTCCTCTTCTTCGGGAATGTCCTCACGCCCAAGACCCAGGTGCGGGCGTGGGGAGCATCGGGAGTGACCGCCACGCATCGCTGTGCCTGTTCGCGCTAAGCGACTTGTGGCGGCGGATGTTCTAGTCGTAACTGCAAGTGTTCTGCACGAATGACATGGGTCGGGAACAAGCCGATGCGCATCCGCAGGCATAGCGTCGCAAGCTTGCCGAGCCCCATGCACAGCACAGCGCAGTAACCTTGCACGTATCGTCCTCGCCTCTGCAGCTCGGCACTGCGGTCGCCCTGGCGGGCACGGCTCTCTACACCTACCTCTCCGATCAGGAAAAGCAGAAGAAGGCCGCCGCCGCCGCCCCCAAGGCCGCGTAAGGCGCTCGTGGGTGTTGGCACTCGCACCCGCGTGACGGGGGCGATTGCCGATGCGATGGGTGGGTACCAGGGTGCCAGCCCTCTCTGCGGGCGCTAAAGGGGTTGGGCAGCTGCCCAAGTGGGACTGCTCAGCGCACCGCGACGAGGGACTGAGCGACAGGGGTGACGATGTGGGTTTGGGACGGGCAGCGGGGTAAGCACGCCTAGTGAAGAGCGAGGCGTCGCTGACATATGGAGTCCTGGCCCTTACATGGCGAGGGTGCCAGGTGGTTCGCCGTGCAGCTGCGTTTATGGGGCCTCCGGCGTCCGATTGCGTGATGGTTGTGGTATCAATGCGGTCATAGCAGTCGCGGCTGGGCACGCACCCCGACTGCCTGCGAGCAGTAGCCGTGCTGCGAGCCACACTCTCTTCAGAGACTCTTGAAACGATCATGCGTGTCCCTAGCATTTCACTCGACCCTACGCGACTACGAATGAGAGATGTCCCGAAGCCGTGCCGAACCAAGCGACTCGCGACGTACGACTCTGCGAGACACACTCAAGCCCCGCCAGGCGCAGAGGGGCGCACCGCGTCACAGCAGAGCGCGCGCAGCTCGTCACTGCGAGAACCACGACTCCTGCACCATCCACCGACCCCGCAGGCTCTCGACGCTCAGTGTGCTCTTGGACCGACGTTTGGGTGACGCCTTAGCGCGCCCACTTGAGCCCTCTGCCGCGTCGCTAGCCCTCGCTCCGTCCGCCGCGTCGCACTTCGTCCCCTCCTCTTCCTTGCCCTCACCCCCCACGGCCTTACCACCCTCCCCTGTTCCCTTTCCCGCAGCGACGCTCTCCACACCCTCCGCCTTGCCAGCAGGCCCCTTCTTGCCCTTCGCCCCACCCTTCGCCTCAACCCCATCCGTTGCGCCACCCTCAGCCCCACCCTCGGCCCCGCCACGCTGCTCCTTCGCACCAGTCGCCCCCTCTGACACCCCATTCCCATCAGAGCCGCCTCCACTGTCACTGGCGCCCTTCTTAGCTCCCTTCCGCTTCCTCTTAGACCCACCGCTTGGCTTAGCAGCCGCCTCCACTACTGCCTGTGTTGGCGCCCCTTCGCTCGACTCAACTGACTTGCCACCGCTTGGCTCGACAGACTTGCCACCGCTTGGCTCGACAGACTTGTCACTGCTTGGCCTGGCAGGCTCCTCAAGCCCTGCCTTGGGAGGCACCGTGGGGCCCGACGCAGGACCCACCCCGTCTGCCGCCCCCGGCCCGTGATGCCGCAGCACCACATTGCCCTTCTTCCGGACCCCCACCACCGCAATCGCGTGCCCCACGTCCACGCCCTCGTCGACGGCCTGGGACCCTGTTGATGAGGGCGGCCTGCGCAGAAGGCAAATCGTTGAACGTATACTCATGCATTGGCACGCAGGCGCAATGAATGCAGCAGCAGTCATATACGCAACCGGACTGATTGGTAGGCGTCGAAGAATGGCTGCAGCATTCCACAGGCCGCTCTCACTACCCGCACCCCGACACGCCCCTTCCATCTCACCACTCCCACCCCAGTGCTCTCAGCCACTCACCGGCTGGGGAAACTCGGAATGAGCGTGACGCCCACTCGACTGACGCCCTCCACGTGCACAAAGACCCCGCGCCTCCCCACCCGAGCCACCCGAGCCGTGTACACCCTGCCCTCCTCAAACAGCCCAGGCGCTGCGGGTGGCGCTGAGCCCGCTCCGCTCCCCGCACCCTCACTCCCCGGCCCCAGGCCCGCCACAGGAGCCCCCTCCTGCGCCACGCCCGCAGCGCCCCGGTTCAACCCAGGATCATCGGCCGGACCGGTACCGAGCGCCGCACCATGCATGGCGGCATCGGAAGGCGCCGCAGCCTCTCCTGCGCTGCGCTGCTCTTCATCGTTTGCAGTCCTGGCAGGCTCGGGCCGCCCCTGGGCCCCTCGGCTGACCGTCCAGGTGCCATCGAGGGTCGTTTGGGCGGGCCACGCGCGAAAGCCGGAGAGCAATCGACCCTCGTCCGCGGTGTCTGGCGAGTCCTCACGCACCCACACCTTCACCGACGGCCGAAGATCTTCGCCATTCGGACGCTCCACACCCCCGCCATCGCCCGAGCCGCGCCCCGCCCCCGCCCCGGCCCGCGCCACGCCCTTCTTGCCACCCGCCCTGCCCCTCTTGCCACCCGCAACCTCGCTTTTGCCACCAGCCGCACCCTTCTCCGCATCGCCAGCCGCCGCTTTGCCACCGCCTGCCTTGCGCTTCCTGCCACCCGCTGCCTCCCTCGCATCGCCACCCCTCGCGGCCTTTGACACTCCGGCTGTGACCGTGGCACCGTTCCCGCCCACCGCATCACGGCTCGCTGCCAGGCCCATCCTTTCCCACCCCTCAGCGGCTGGCACGCCCCACCCGGTCCGCCACTCCGCCGCCCGGCCTCCCTCCCCCCCCCTGTCACCCCACGCACCCTCCCTCTCGCCCACCTCGCCCCTCTCGCCACCCGCCTCCGCACGCGCCCGCCTGACTGACGACATATCCACCAGCGATAGGAGCTTCCGCTGAGCTTCCTCGTTCGGC
Source organism: Protoeuglena noctilucae (assembly GCA_958009085.1). Taxonomy (NCBI): domain Eukaryota; kingdom Viridiplantae; phylum Chlorophyta; class Pedinophyceae; order Marsupiomonadales; family Marsupiomonadaceae; genus Protoeuglena; species Protoeuglena noctilucae. Next base: position 325,650 of record OY253674.1, read on the forward strand.
GCGTACACGACCCAACTCTTCTGCCCCGATGGCATCACCAGGCACCCCGTCTTAGCCTCTACCTCGTCCCAAGGCGACCCCCGACCCCGCCGCTCCGGCACCGCACCCTTGCCCTCGCCGTCGGGCCCGGGGGCCGGGCGCGTCCCCTGGGGCAGCGTAAACACCCTCCCACGCGATGCGCTCGCCTCGATGTGAGGACTGCCCTCGCCTTCAGCCAAGATGGCCTGGCCCAAGTCAGCGGCAGCGACGCCAGCCTCGCTCCTGCTCGCAGCCTTGCCCCGACTGTCGGGGTCGCCCTTGCTCTTGGCTTTGCCAGCAATCCCGACCTCGCTTGCGCTCTCGGCAAGGATGGCTTTGCTCTGCAGGGATGCGACCCGCGCCTGCTCGCTGCGTGCGCGCCACCGTGCATCGGTCACGGCTGTGCGGAGCAGCGGCTCGAGGACGTCAGCGGGCACGGCCGGGGCGCCGGCACGCGGCACGACCACGCGCGCGGCGGTAATGGCCCATTGGAGCTCTGGGGGCACATCGTCACTGTTTGCCTCGACGGCTGCCGTGGCGATGGCGTCCGCGTGACTCAGCTCCAAGCCCGACGGGTCCCGAATCAGCGCGTGCGGGCCTGCGGGAACGGAACGGTGGCATTGTTGTCGATCGATAGCGCGGTGGGGAGATGGGGTGGGCATCTCAAAGTGAGACGTTTAGCAGGCTTGGCTGCCACCCACGTCTGCCCAAGAACGCCTTTGGAGTGATGGCAATGAGCTGCTATCACTTGCTGTTGCAACAACAAGCTGTCCTCACCGTAGCCCACAGCGTCGCTCACGCCCCCTCGGGATCGCCGGTCTCGAGAGCCCCCGCGCCCCTCAGATAGGTTTGCCCGGCTATCTGCCTGACTGTCGACCTGGTCGCCTGCACGACCGTCTCTCTGGCTGCCTGTGTGGTCGACTGCTTGGTCGACTGCCTGCATGTCTGCCTGGTCAGTCGATCTCTTGGAGAGAGGGTGACGAAGCACCCAGTCCAAGCCTCCCACCGGCAACGAGACGCCGCTGCTGGCGGGGACCGGCTGTATGTCGACCTGAGGGAAGCGGGCAGAAGAATGTAACCCTCAGTGACACAGCCCTTTGACAGCAACACTTAACAAATGGACGCGTCGATAGCAACAAGTGACAACTGGGCTCGTCACTGTGCGGCAAGTCCCTGCACCATCGCCCATCACCTCGGTGGGCCCCAACGGGGAGGCAGCCGTGAAGACCGCAGCGCAGCCCCCGCCCACGTGCGCTGACGTCATGCCAGCGTCGGCGAGTGCCACGGATGCTGCACTGACTGCAGCAGCCACCACGCTCTGGGCGCCGCCCGTGAGTGCCTCGAGCTGCACCCTTGCGGAGAAGACGGCCAGAGGACGGGAGGGCGCTCCTGGCTGGGACTGACCGGCATCGCCGTTCGCTTCGGCACCACTTGCTTTGGCAGCGCCGGTCGACAGGGCGTGCGCCAGGGCATTGCGCACGAACAGCCCCGTGAGAATCTCCATGTCGCCGACGCCGGAAGAGCCGAACGTGTCGCCGGTGGCGAATCCGGGCACACGGAGGAGGCACATGAGGTTGGGGGCCGCGACGGCAGCTACGGGGAAGTTCTCTGCGGCGATACCGGAAAAGCAAGAGCGTCGCTACGAGCGATGGAGATGGCGATGGAGACGCTGCGGGCACAGATGGTGCATGTCGCTGCGTCGCAGTCACGTTTGGCGCACTGCAGATGATCAAAGCGTCCTTTGCGCTTGGCTGCTAGCTGAGCCAAGCCCTCGCTCGGGTCTCACCGGGCAAGACCGTGTCCGGCTCCCACTCGAACCGCTCCTTGGAGACGGTCGCCATGGCGCTCACGCGGCCCGCGGGCGTCTTGACAACAGCGTAACCGTGAGGGTTGGACCCGGATTGCTGGACTGCGGAGAGGGCAGGTTAGGGTTACCATCGGTTTCGGAAGCCGAATGGCGGCGCAGGGCACGGCACAGCCCCACGACGTGCTGTGCTATCGTTGGCCCAAGCCACCGAACCCACCTCCCGTTGCGGCGTGCTTGGAGAAGCTGTCCAGTCTGACTCCGCCCGGCCTCATCCCGAGCTGCAGCATCCCGCGCAACACCTGCTCCCGCACGGTAGCCGCCACGCCGTGACTGAGGAGACCGAGGGCCGGAGGGACTGTCGTTTTGCGACGCGACAGCCTGGCTCTGCCGGCATCGACCCGGCGGCAAGCCCCCTTGCAAGCAGCGGGGCAGTTGACAGCACGTCAAAGGTCGCAATGCCAGGTCCGCAACCCCACCTGACGTCAGTGGGGCTCACGCCTCCGCTGCCTGGGATGCGCCCCATCGCAGCACGCATCCGCCCTAAGATGCGCAGTCGGTCCATGATGCTGACCTCCAAAGCCTGCAGGACCCGCCGAATGCGCCGGCCGTCCTCCAGCGCCGCGAGGCCACCCCCACGGCCGGCAGGCTCAGGCTCTTTGGCCGTCGTGCCCGCGCCCCCGCTGCCCTGCTCCCCGGCAGACTCGACCGCCCCCGCGGCTTTCGCTGCGTCCTTCCACACCGACCCGGGCATGCGCGTGGAGGGCCCAAGCAACTTGTCTGAGATGGATTCCCCATGCTCCATGAAAGCCGGCTGCAAGGCAAAGAGATGGGCAACACGTAATCACCAGCAGTATACATCAACAGATGGGCATGGCAACCTGTGAACATTGGTGACCACAGCAACCCTAGCGGCACCCCAAAACTCTCGAAAAGCGGAGCATGCGCTGTCGCAGCGCCACGCCTGGGGTTCTAGTCGCGCACCTGGGTCACGGCGTGGTACACCTCGCTCCGCCGCTGAGCATCGAAAACGCTGAAGTTCTTCATGGACACATCACGGAACGTTTCGGGGGGCAGTGGGAGGCCCAGCATGCGGTTTATGGTCGGCCAGGCCAGCGCGCGCACCACACCGGCTGCCGTGGCATCTGCACCGTACAACCTGCATGGGCATGCAAGTCCCGAGCGTTTGAAAATGACTTGCCGAATGCTCTTGTGCGAAGTGGCAGCAAGGAGATCCGAGGGACGCGTTGAGCTGACACCACGCACGTAGTCGTGCCAAGTTGCCATGCTAGAAACAACGCAAGTGAGCTCACCACATGGACCTCCGCGTGATGGACGTTTTCCCGGCCAGCTCCGCGATACTCGCCGCCAAGCTCGCTGCCTCTCCCTGCGCCACCTCTGCAGCCTTGGCCAAGTGCGGGGTCTTCATGCCCCAGCCCGTCACGTCCGCATAGAGGCACCCGTCCGCCGTCCCGAAGTACAGCATGCTCTGCGGACCGGAGACGACATGCGGGGACCCTTCGTGACCACTCAGGGCCCTATTCTCACCAACACGATGTCACCGTATGCTCCACAGCCACATTGCAAATGTGCAAGTGGGGCATTGGTGCACCCGCGAGCCGCACAGTGTCCGCCCGTCACTGCACAGCGAGACGAGCTTGACCAGCAAACGCACCAGCTTGGCTTTCTCCAGTTGCCCAACGTCCGGGCACACGCTCCAAGCGGACCCCTCCAGCTTGGCCACCCGCACGGCCGCAGCGGGGGCGATGACCGGGACGTCGCTCGCGAAAAGCGCCGCGGCCGCCGCATTTATCATGAGCACCTCCAGGTCGCACTCCGGGGCCACTGGGGGAAGAAAGGGTGTGGCGGAGCGTGGCGTGAAGAGAAGACAGGGCCGGTGCATGTGAGGGCGACGTCATGTGCCATCATGCTGTCATAAGCAGCGCATGGGCAGGCTCGGCATCAGTTGGAAAACAAGACACCGCACGCCCGCACAGACTATGTCTTAATCAGAAACTCTGATTGACTGGCACCTGCGATGGGTTGGACTGACACCGTGACTGGGAACAAGAGCCCAGCCGGGAGCAGGGGGAGGAGCGCCTGGCGAAGGAGACCACGGGCTGCGTAGCTCTGCAAAGAGCCTTGCCGAATATCGAGGGAGTTGGTCCTCATGAAACCCTTGCCAAAGGCTCCGGCCCTCAGGCGAAGCTCAATCGACAGCGGGGGGGTGGAGCTGAACGGGACGGGACGCAGGCCCATGACAACGGCGCCGAGGCAGCTGCGGGCGGGCGGAGGGACGCGGGACGGTCAATTACGGAACCGCAAGGGGGCTGGGTAGGTCCCAGGGAGGCGGCCCCACGTCGACCGTCCTGCCCCGTCAGCCACTGCACAGACCTGGAACCGGTGGCGTCGGTGACGATGCACGAGCCGTCCGCGTAGTCCGCCACGCGCCCCGCCTCCAGGGTGAAGACTTGCGTGCGTCGCCGGGCGCCCCTCGGCCCGACCTCCTTGCCAATCGCTGCCCGCACCCGCGCAGGCCGAGCCGGCGGTCCGAAATGCCCCCACTGCGCAAGTGAAGGCAATGTGTATTTCAGGGGCCTCAATGTGCGACTCTGCGAGGTATAGAAGGCCCAACGTCGGCCGAGGCTGCATCCCTGTCCGTGCTCACCTCCGATGCGAGCGAGCTCGACGGCGCCAGGTCCTCCTCATCGCTGAAGAGATCCGTTGCGGGTGCCGGGTCCTCATCGGGCTCGGTTGAGAAGCCCCGCAGCGCTGGGCTTAGGCGAGCGAGTCCGGCTGCAGCAACCGGCGCTCGCGACAGGCGCAACAGAGAGCCGGAGGTCGACGCACGATGGATCGATGGCGTCAGTGACTGCGCACGAGTCGCTAGTTGGCGACCATCGGAGGACCGGGGGCCAGTCCAGGGCTCGCGGACAAAGGTTAAGGCGGCTGCCGTGGGTCTCTGGGTGGAACTGCCCCCGTCACGGAGGGGCCAGTGGAACCATGCTCCTGAACAGCTCCCGGAGCAGGAGAGGACGCGGTCCCACGCGTCCTTCCTCGCGCGCATCACTCCTGCAACTCAGGCATGCTGGCGCAGACGGCTGCACGAGCCCACTCGCCCAGCTACGACCACTTGTGCAAGATGAAAGAGGAATAGTGTCGCCCCCTGTGCGTTCGCCAGCCTCAACTGTGCGCGATTCACCAAACAGGGAACGACCCGACTGGCATGGCGCCGACTGGCACGGCGCACCGCGAGCATTCGTGAATCAACGGGTACCGCCAGGACCACCAGATCTGCAGGAAGCACAGCTGAGTCAGCTGGACCCCCGCGCCTTCGCGCCAACGCTACATTGCTGCTCAAGAGCCGTCCGACGGCAGCACGCGCTGCGCAGGGGGCGCCGATGCAGGGACGGCACGCATGGACGCAGAGGGGACCTTGTCATGACGACCATCCCTCGTGCAGCAGGACGCCCCGCGCCCCCGTGATGGGCCCAGGCGGCGGCAGGCGGAGGCCGCGCCAGTGGCGGGTGAGTCTGCTCCACCGACGGCGCGCCGCACCCGCCACATTCGATCGTGCGCGATGCTCGTTTGTCAGTAAATCCGTTGGCAATGCCGTGCGTTGCCGTGAAGTCTCACCCATTGCGCCTGGCCTTTGGAACTGGTGCGGGGCCACACGCGCAAAGTGCCGCTGCTGCAGGCGGCTGTGGGAGGCGTGGAGGGCGCAGCACCAGGCCAGAAGATCACCAGCGAGGTCAACCGAGTGGTGGTGCTGCCGGGTGGCCCGCGCGCGGAAACGTCCCCCTCGGTTTGGGAAGACCTCCTCCCAGACGCGCCCGTAAAGCGCGCCCAGTCCGCGTCGGACGCCGGAATGCTCAAGGTACGTTATTGCTTCGCGCGGGCTGGTTCATACTTCAGCTACCATCTTCGCCTGCCCGGAAAGCCCAGCGACATTCCCACGCGCAGCGCAAGGGCCGGCTGAAGGAGCAGGACTTGCTTATCGAGTTCCTGTTGAGCATGAACTCGACGCACACGCCGGTGGAAATCGCCCAGAAGATGGACCGGTGGATTCAGGAGCACCGCAAGGACCCATCGCGGTCGCAGCTCCGACGGCTGTGCCCGAAAGTGGGCCGGTTCCACACGCCCCTGAACCTCGTGGAGGCTCTCAACGAGTACGACGAGTTCTTCGCGCTCACGTGAGCCGCGCGAAGCCGAGCGCCCAGGCACGTGTTGGGTCGCATGCCTCATGTCGCTCAATGTCTCTGGCCATCGTTTCGTCCGCAGCCGCCGCCGTTACGTGCCCCCGAACTTCGCCGAATGGCGCCACGTCCTGGACATCGCTCAGGTGCGCCCAGCGCATGCATTCCGCAATGGCACGTCCTCCTGCCGACGCTCAATGGGCTGCGACCGCACATGCATGCGCCACCTCTGCAGGTGCACGGCATCGCCCCGTCCGTCCGTCTCGTGACCCTTGACGCGGACGGGACGCTGTACGCGGATGGACAGCACATCGAGCAGGACAACGCCATGATTGGGCAGATCATCTCGCTGATGATCAGCGGCGTCCACGTGGCCATCGTCACGGCCGCGGGCTACCCCGGCGACGCCGGTCGCTTTGAGATGCGCGTCAAGGGCCTCCTCGATGCGTTCCGGTCCCTGCGCCTCGACAGCGAAGTGCTCGGCCGCTTCCACATCATCGGCGGGGAGTGCAACTACCTGCTGCGGTGCAGGGACGACTACCGCCTGGCGTTTGTCCCCGACGACAGCTGGAAGTCACCCGCGATGCTGCAGTGGTCCGAGAGCGACATCAAGCAGCTGCTTGACGAGGCGCAGAGCATCCTCGAAGACACGGCGGTCAAGCTCAAGCTGCCCGTGGAGGCGAGATTCCGTCAGAATCTGGCGCTGACCGCCGCCTGTGCACATGTGACATCCACACCTACACCCGTGGGGAGCTGTCGTGCGTGCCTCGCGACGCCCGTGTTTTTTGCTTGCGTCTGCAGGTGCTTCGGAAGGAGCGAGCCGTGGGCGTCATCCCTCAGCACCCGACCGTGTATGAGGTACTGGAGGAGCTCACCATCACGCTGCAGATCCAGCTGGGGGACCAGAGGCCCGTGCCCTTCTGCGCTTTCAACGGGGGCAACGATGTCTTTTGCGACGTGGGGACCAAGGCCCACGGCCTGGAGGCCCTGATGAGCTACGTGGGCTGCAGGTGCGTGGCCGCACCGGGCTGCTGACTGAGGATGGGGAGCTTACAGGGCTGACAAAAGCAGTGGATCCAGGAGGACAGCGTCGCTGTGCTATTGCGAGCCACTGCTGCGCAATGTCATCACAATGCGACTGTTCCCCCTTCGCCCCGCCCTCAGTTCGGGGGAGACGCTGCACATCGGGGACCGTTTCACGCTGAGCGGGAACGACACGGCCACGCGGGACGTCTGCGCCATCCTCTGGGTCGCGTGTCCAGAGGAGACCGCCTTCTTCGTGCGGCTGCTCCTGGACGACATCCGCAAGGGTCGGAGGGAGATGTACATCGAGTGAGCACGATTCAATCCACGCATAGTATGTGTCACTGCGCACGCACCGCTTGGTCTGTTCGCTGGAGACGTGAGGGGTGTTTGAAACGTGGCTATGCTATCAAAGGACGCGCGTGTCGGCCGCACGCCCTGGCCTGGGTTTGGGAGCCTTGTCTCCCGCCCCTCCCAGCTGGGTCCACCGGAACTCCCTCAGCTCCTCGATCCCCATCCGCCCGATCTCCATCTCCAAGACCTCGCGGGTCGAAGCCAGCGGGTCGTCCACCACGAGGACCATTGGCTTGGCTTGGGGCACGACCCCGGCCTCCACCGACCGCAGGTCGATCGATTGCGGGGTGGACGGGGTCGGGGGCGGCCGGAAGAAGGCCCACCCGGACGAGGCCGCCGACGCCGCTCCCAGAGATCGGGCCGATGCGGCAGAGGCGGGCCGATTCTGAGGCCGGTTCTGAGGCGCACGCTCGGCAGTGCGGGACCCAGGACCCCCCGAGTGGCCGCGAGTGACCGGGGTTTGCGCCCCTGCCTTTGTGCTCCCTGCGTTGTCTCTCCTTGTGGATGAGGCCACTGCTTTGGGCGGGGCGCGAGGTGGCCGTCCTAGCTCATGGGATGCGGAGGGCTGGGCCGTGTCTGCCGTCGCATCTCCCCTGGCGCCATCCTCGGGCGGACCCTTCTCCCCAGCAGGCTCCGCGCTGGGCCTGCATCGGGAAGGGGGCAAGGTGGGCTCTGGAGGGGCAACGCCATGCTCGTCGTGGTCGAGGGGTGCGGCATTCAGAGCCTGACGCGGCTCAGTGTGGCAACCCTGACCTGGTGGCGCTGGTGGCGGGTTGGACGAACGTGTCGCGATACGAGGAGCTGAGGACCTTCGGAGACGAGCCAACGAATAGCTGAACGCTTGACTCAAGATGCCTTTTCGACGACGACGTGCTCGCGAGCGCCTTCTGGGCCTCCGCTTGTGCCGGCCGATTGTCGTCCGGAACGTCCGATGCTCCCCTCACGACCGGGACCCCCAGGGTGGACAGCGCCGTGCTCGGTCTGCACAGTGGAGGGTAATGTGAACGTGGATGGCGGCGACAGGCGGCGGGCGATCGACATGGGGCCCCTGCCGTGGCCCACATGGCGCCATGGTGTGCCCCACCTCATCGGCCAGAGTCTCCCGTTAGTCGTTGGGATGCCAGTCCCGGGGAGGCACGTCAATGCACTGGCAGCGCGCGGATCCACGGGCGCGCTCGGTCAGCCTGGCCATTCTGACGAACGCGAAACGCCGTCGAACGCGAAGTGCTCGCCAGCGCCCGCCCCTACGACCCAGCAGTTCCTGTGCTGTTGCTCCCTGCACCCTGGTCGGATCCGCGGTGGTTCTGCAGCCTGTAACGCCGGGAGGCACGCGTAAACGCTGCAGCGCCCAGGCGGGGCGCGGAAGGAAGGATGGACGGGGCCGGTGCGGACTCGCTGTACCCCATAGCGGTTCTGATCGACGAGCTGAAGAATGAGGACATCACGCTGCGGCTGAACAGCATTCGGAAGCTGAGCACCATCGCCCTGGCGCTCGGGGAGGATCGGACGGTGCGGGAGCTCATCCCGTTCCTGAAAGACTCGACGGATGATGAGGATGAGGTCCTCCTCGCGATGGCGGACGAGCTGGGCAACTTCGTCCAGGTGGGCCGCTGCCGGGAAGGCCGACTCCTCCAGCCCAGGCGCCCCAACCTCGGGGACGGGCCCGTCGCCATTGTGATCTGGAGATTGCGCGACGGCATGCGGCTCGGCGGGCGTCGTCGCGCCGGGAGCGCGCAGAGCGGGTCCGACCTTTGACTGGGGTCTTTTCCTTGAATGCCTCGAGCGCATGGGGGCTTGTGGGACGCTTGCGTCCCTCCCATCGGAGCCTCTTGGATTCAATCTGCTGGCCGCCGCTTTTGGAAGTCGCGCAGAAGCGGAAGGGGCCCAGCAGGCTGGTGCAGCGAGTGGGGCTGCCGACTGCCGCGCCGGGGCGACCTGCGGGACCCATCCCCGCCGCTCTTGCGCGCAGTACGTGGGCGGGTCTCGAAATGCCTTCTGTCTGCTGGATCCGCTGGAGCAGCTGGCCATGGTGGAGGAGACGGTCGTGCGGGACAAGGCGGTCGAGTCCATCAACAAAGTCAATGACCAGATCTCCGACGCCCACATCGCGCAGTACAGCGTCCCGATGCTCAAGCGCCTCGTATCCGCCGAGCTCTTCCCCGCCCGCGTCTCCTCCTGCTCCATGTTTGTCCCCATCTACAAGCGCTGCCCCTCGCACCTGCGTGTGGAGCTCCGGCAGAGCTTCGCCAGGTGCGCCCGCCGGCCCTCTCACGCTCGTGTCGTTTGTGGCCATGGAAGGCCCGGAAACGAAGCTGCACTTCCACCTGCAGGCTGTGTCGGGACGACACCCCGATGGTGCGGCGCGCGGCGGCCAGCAACCTGGCCAAGTTCGCGCACGCCGTGGAGGCCGAGGCGGTGGCCCACGAGCTCCTGCCGCTGCTCATCGAGCTCACGAACGACGACCAGGACTCGGTGCGGCTCCTGGCGGTCGAGGGGTGCGGGGGCATGGCGCGCCTCCTGCCCAAGGCGGACCTGATCAACTCCATCCTCCCCGTCGTCAAGACGTACGCCGGCGACAAGTCCTGGCGCGTGCGCTACAACGTCGCGCAGCAGCTGGTCAACATGTGCGAGGCTTTCGGCGTCGACACGGCCACCAAGGTGCCGCTGCTCAGGCCGCCGCGCCCCGCGCCGCCTGCGCCGCGCAGGCCCGGGGCCGTTCCCGCGACCGCTCCGCGTTCCCGGTCCGCAGGAGCTCACGTCCCTGTATGCGCGACTCCTGGGCGATAACGAGGCCGAGGTCCGGGTGGCGGCGTCGTCCAAGCTCGCCGACGTCTCGCGCCTCCTGCAGCCGTCCGCCGTGACGCAGCAGATCCTACCGTGCGTCAAGACGCTCGCGCAGGACTCGAGCCAGTACGTGCGGTCGGCGGTGGCCGGCTCCGTGATGGAGCTGGCGCCCATTGTCGGCAAGGACATGACTGTCACGCACCTCCTGCCCCTCTTCCTCGACCTCCTGAAGGACGACATCCCCGAGGTCCGCCTCAACATCATCTCCAAGCTCGACCACGCCTCCAAGGTAATCGGCATCGACCTCCTCTCGCAGTCCCTGCTCCCTGCCATCCAGGAGCTGTCCGAGGACCAGCACTGGCGTGTGCGCTTAGCCATCATCGAGCACGTGCCCCTCCTCGCGCGGCAGCTGGGGCAGTCCTTCTTCCAGGCGAGCCCCGCCCAGCCCGTGCCTGGCGCCACGGTGCCCGCGGCCCCGCGTCACGTGCGGCCCCTCCCGCCCCGCAGGACAAGCTGGGGGCGCAGTGCATGAAGTGGCTGGAGGACAAGGTGTACTCGATCCGGGAGGCGGCGACCAAGATCCTCGCGCAACTGGCCAAGGAGTTCGGGGAGGGCTGGGTCCGCGACATCATTCCCAAGGTCGTCGACATGTCCCGCAACCCCCACTACCTGTACCGCCTCAGCATCCTCTGGACGCTCCACAAGCTGGCCGCCGAGGTCAGCCGTGACACGCTCTGCACCGCCGTGCTCCCGGTCGTCATGGAGCGCGCCAAGGACCGGGTCGCCAATGTAAAGTTCAACGTGGCCAAGGTCCTGCAGGGCGTGGTGCCCCTGGTGGACAGGTGCGGGAGCGCCGGGGCCGCGCTAGAGACATGGCGCGTTGTCTGTGGGGATCCTCGACGCCAGGGTGCCTCGGCCGGCGCAGGGCGTACCTCGAGGGGACCGTCAAGCCGTGCCTCAAGGAGCTGCTCGCGGATCCCGACTTCGACGTCAAGTACCACGCGTTCCTGGCGCTGGAGGCCTGCAACTCCGCCATGGCTTGAGGCAGGCGGCCAGGCTGGCCGCGCGTCGCAAAGGGACGCACCAGTGTGTTTGAACATCTCTCTGCTGTTTTAGAAGTGTCAGCCAAGCTCCGCTGCAAAGCCATGGACGAGATTGTGTCCACGAGCATGCGCGGGGTGAAGGGGACCGAGCTCGGGCTGAGAGCGATGGCTGCACCCGCCAGTTCTGACTGGCGACGTGATTGCTCCACCTGAAGGCTGGCGCGAGGGTCGAGGCGTGGCCAGAACAGTGCGTAAATCGTGTGCTTCTCTGCCTGCCATGTCGCCCGGTGCTCTAAGGAGCGGCTTTGCGGGTGGAGTGGCCGCGAGCAATGCCGCCTCTGGGGTCGTGGCAGCATGGCGCGCCCAACCAGGTGACGGCCTTCCCGAGCTGCTCGGGGGGTGCCCCGCCCTCGATAGCCCGTCGGGGAGCGGCCGCGCGGAGGCCGGTCCATTTTACCAGCCCTCCTCGCGCTCGCCCCTCGACCGCTCCGGGCGATGGCGTCCCGAGCAGCCGCGCGACTCACGTGCGTTGTTTGCCGAGCGAAGGCGCCCCGACCTGCGGCGTGCGGCGCGCCCGGACATCGGGGTCCTGTGCTCCCGGGCACGCCTCGCTCGGGGGCCGACGTCCATCTCGGGCTCTCGGCCACACCATTTTCTCCCCACGGCATCGTCCGCTATCCCCGCGGCGCAGCCCCCGGGCGCAGTGCCGATGCATAGGGCCTCGCGTCCTGCGATTGCATCGCCGGGGGTGCCGTGCCTCCGCTCGCCGCACGGAGCGCTAGTGCCGGGCTCGCCCTGTCCCGGTCGGGTGGTCCGGGACGCGCGGGGATGGCACTGCGCGCGGGGCCGTGACCACTCGGCCCCCAGTCGATTGCTCGCGACCCTGGGGCCCCGCGAGCGCCGAGGCCGCGGGCGAACGCGTCCCTTCCCTTGTTTTGAGCGCAGGGAAGAGGCCGAGGCCATGGAAAAGTCCTGGCGCAGGCCGGCCGAGGGAGGCGGAGCTTGGAAAATCACCTGCATGAGCCACACGTCGCGCACCACGAGGTGAGCGGTGCCTTTGTTTGGGTGACATCGGCTGGCGGGTCTTGGAGGGCCTCGGCGCCCCGCCGCGCTCGGAGCGGTCGGCTCGACAGCCAGCCCACCTCGGTCCGCGAATGTGGGGAGCGGAGGTCGCCGGGGGGCCCCCGGACTTGCCCTCCCACTGCGGATGCCGTCTACGCGCGCAGGTGGAGGCTTTTGGGCCGGAGGAGCCCCGCACCTGCCCGCTGTGCATCGAGAACTTGGACGAGACGGAGCTGGACTTCTACCCCTGCCGGTGCGGCTACCAGGTCTGCCTCTTCTGCTACGATCGGCTAAAGAAGGAGTACGGGGCGCAGTGTCCCAAGTGCCGGACCGAGTACGGCGACCCGGTGGACCCCTCGGAAGTGATTGCCAAGGACGCAGTGGAGGTGGCGCACAAGCCGGCCCTGACCTCCCGGCCGAGGCCGGCGCCGCCCGCGAGGCCCATCAAGGTCGCGTCCGTCGCCACGGTGGGGCCCCGGCCCGCGCCCTCCCGGGCGACCAACGTGCCGCAGCGCAACTCGATGGACCCCTCCGCCCGCATCCTCGGGAGCGCGTCGTGGGCCTCCCCGGGCTCCTCCTTCCCGCAGCCGTCCTCCCAGCCGGGGAGCGGCAGCCCCCGCCTCGACGCAGGGCCGCCCCTGCACGGGCCGGCCAATGGGCACGCACCGCCGCCCCCGCCCGTGCCTGCGCCCCCGCCCGGGCCTCCTCCCGCGCCCGCGGCGCAGGTTTCGGGACCCGCCGAGTCGCACCCGCCGGCCGTGGACTCCCCATGGCCCGTTCTCGGCAGTGCTCACGCCACGCAGACCCAGGGGCCCCAGCGGACGGCGAAGGACGCCCTGACCCGGCCCAAGAAGGACGACTCGGCGGCGCACAAGGGGCCGGCGATTGGGACCATGGTGCGCGCGCGCGGGACTTGCATGCGGAGACGCTCTCGCCGCAGCTGGTTTGGATGTCCCAGGACAGCCTTGGCCTCTTGACCCCCGCAGATGTCGCTGGGCTCGATCGCGCGCACCGCCACGCCCACGCCCACGTCGCAGCACGAGATGGCCGGCAGCGGGGTGGTGTCCCTCGGGCGCGTGACCACCCCTCGTGCAGCTACGGGGGCGGCCGCCGGGGCGGGACGGGGCTTTGGGAGGATCGGGGATGCGGGGGCGGCAGGGGCGCCGGGGACTGCGGCAAGGGTGTCGGGGGCGGCGGCGAAGGCCGCTGCAGGGGCGGCACCCAAGGCTTCACAGCAGGACGCCTCGGGTCGGGTCTCGGACAGGGCGGTTGGCGCGGGGGCGGCTGATGGGGATGTCGCCCGCAGCGCCTTGGGCGGGCGCCCCAAGCCGGCTGTCCCGCCTGGCATGCCCATCCCGGCCAGCCTGCGCGGCGAGGGCGCGGGTGGTTTGGGGGCGGGCGTGGGCACGGGCGCTGCGTCTGGGGCTTTCCTGGGAGGGGGTCTGGCCGGGGCCGCGAGTCCCTCCGACGGGGACGCGGAGGGCGCGGGGACCGAGTGCATCGGGCTGGGTGCCCAGGTCAAGCGTGGCAGCACGCCCTCCCTCGCCGCAATGGCACAGCACGCCGCGGAGCGTGGCTATGGGGTGCGTACGCGGGGATTGCAGGGCTGGGCGTCGCCGAGTTGGTGTCTGCTTGAGTTTTGTCCGATTAGCGATCCTGTTAGCCTGCAGGACGCATTTGGCAATGAGGTTTTGGACGGCAAGCCATCGACGTCGCATGGCGGGCTCCTGGGGGCCCATGGGGTGGGGCCGGACAGGCGTGCCCCCGGCACAGGGCCCGCGGGGGATATGGGCCGCGGCGCGCCGGCCGCACGGGACGAGAACGGCACCCACGGTCTGGCGCTGTCCGGGGGATTACAGGGCGGCATGCTGGGGGGCCCCGTGGAGCCCATTCCCGGTGCCCAGGCGCTCCAATCGCAGGTGGAGAGCGCGATCGGGCGTGGGGAGATTAGCACGCAGGTGAGGCGGGGTAGCAGAGGCGCAGTGCACGATAGGGGTGGCGCGGACGACGGGTACAGAGGGAAACGTGCGACGGGTTTGCCCGTGCAGGAGGCCGCGAAGAGGCTTTTGGCGCTGCTGCAGTGGGGGCACCAGAAGGGTCCGGGGGCGCCTGGTGTGGCACAGTCGGGGCCTCCGCCAGGGATGGTGGCCCTCGGGCCCAGGAGTGGTGCCCTGCCCGGGGGCCCAGGGTCGCAGGGGTGGGGGCCGCATCCGGGGTATCGGGTTGGGGATGGCGCGGGGTGGCAAGCGTCCGGGGGGTTCGGGGAAATGGCGGCAGGGGCGGCCAACAGCGGTCGTGGGCACGGGGGAGCAGAAGGGCGGGGCGGCTCCGGGGCCGAGATGGGGCCTCTGCCGGGCCCGAAGCGGCCGCCGCCGGGGTTCGGGACGGGGCCCATGGGCGGCGTCGGGGCTGGGCCGGTGGGAGGTGGGGTGGGGGTCGGGGTGGACTCCGTGGGCATGGCGCCCCGGTTCGACATGTGGGGAGGCCTGGGCGCGCTCGGGCACGGGGTCGGGGCCGAGGGTCCGCGGGGTTTTGACGGTTTGTGGGGGGGTGCGCAGCCTGGGGGCTTCGGGGCGGGCTTCTGGGGGTCGGGTCCACCTCGGCCTGAAGTGAACGCGAGCGGGCCGGCACCGGGCGCGGGGAGTAGCAAGCCGGGTGGGGTGCACAAGCCACTTTATGCACGCCGATAGTGCGGGCGACGCGCGACGGGGGGCGCGCGATGCTTGAAAGTGTGGTGTGTCTGACGCACCTGGGGCGGCCCCCACCCCGCGGCCTTTGACCGGAAACGGCCGCTGCTGCAGTGAAAGGCTACTATTCACGAGTGCGATTGAGAGGTGGCGGGGCAGGGAATGCAGCGCACACTCGGTGGCAATGCGTTGAAGTGACGGGGAGTGACGAGTCAAAGATGGAGGCCGGAGAACGCGCATACTATAGCGACACCGATCGCGTGCTCCGCCCGCGCCGGCGCGGCTGGGATGTGGGGCACCACGCTGCGGAGGGAGAGAGATGCGGGGCGCGGGCACTGTTGCATGACTTCGGGCGCGACGAGGAGGAGCGCGTCGCGGAAGGGGCCAAGAGTGTGTCTGCGCGGGACACAGAAAACTTGTTTGTCAACGCCGCGACGCCGGAGCCCAGGCTAAAGGGGTGAGTTCTCGTCACACTCGCGAGGCTCGAGTTGAGGCGCGCTTTCCTCGCCTGAAGTCATCCTAGCGATCGCCGGTTTCCATCTGCAGGCCTTTGAGTCCAACCGGTGCTATTTGCGACGCCAGCAGTTGGATGTCCTCCCCGATGGCGACCGTGCAGGACGGCGCATGGCGCCCCGCGCCCCGCACGGCGCCCCCTCGCGGCTCCCGGTCGACGCGGACGAGGTCGCGCACGGTGCAGGCTGCCGGGCCCACAGGTGCGCATGCGTCGGTGGCGTTGCGCGTCATGCTCGCTCGCGCAGAGTGTGGGTCACACGCAGACTACCTGCCGCACCTGCAGCGAGGCGAGCGAGGGCGCCGGTCCTCTCCCGGACGCCAGCGCCTGCAGCCGACATGCCCGCGGTTCCCAAGGACGTGCGGGCCGCGCTGGCCACGCTGGATGGGTGGCTGGCCTCGTGCGTCCGACAGGCGGACGTTGGCTCAACGGGGGCGATCGCGGCAGTGTCGTGCAGGCGCGCCGAGTCGTCTCGCGAGGCGCAGAGGCTCCTGAGGGAGGTGGCGGAAGCGTCCAAGGTGCTGAAGGTGGCTGGGGTCGTGGCGGAGGCTGAGGCGCTGGCGTCACGAGGGCAGGTGGCGGCGGCGGTGGGGGCGCTGATTAAAGCGGACGCGGAGCTGCAGCGGGAGACGCGGACGGACGGGCGCGAGGAGAGGTGGGGACCAGGGCCCGCCGACGGAGCGGCCGCGGTGGGCGGGGTGCCAGACGCGTGGTGTGCACGTACTCGCGGGCACGAAGCCTTGCTGGTCGAGGCGCGGGCGGAGGCGCGCACAAGGGTGCAGGGGTGCCTGCTCGCGTTGGTGCGGGCCATCGGTGGGAGCCCGGCAGCACCGGCGCCTGCGGTTGAGTGCTGGGGGGCTGGAGACCCCTTGGGCAGCTACGAGAGGGCCGAGGGGGGCCTCCCTGTGGTGCCCGAGGAGCCTGGGGCGGCTGCGGGGTGCGGGTACGCGAGGGGCAACGGGGAAGCGACAGCATGGATGGGACTGGCAGAGTCCTTGCCCCCCAAGGCCGCTCTGCAGTGCCTGGGGATGATCCAGGTCAGTGAGGCATATGTGTGAGTTTTACCAACGTTTCATGCTGGCTCACCGCAGCTGCAATAAGCGCAACGTAGTTCTCGCACCCAGGCGCATTTGGAAGGCGTGGGTGCCGCCCAAGGAGGACCCGAGTGCCAGGAAGGGCTGGACTGCCTGAAACGGGCCGTCAGGGACTCCGTCATCGCGGCTGCTGAGCGCATTGCCAGAAGCTGACTTTTCGTTGAAGAGCTTGCATCGGCGGTTTGAGAAAGGAACGGTTTGGCTGGTTGAAAAGGCCCCGTGACATGTTTGTTGGTGTGGCTGCTAACGTGCAGAGAGCCTGCTATCGACCTCGCCCTTCCCGGAGACCTCTCTGTGCTCGACTTGTCGCTGCCGCGTGGAGACCAGTCATGGATGGCTCCTCCCAGGCCAACGCGACCGAGGCGGTCGTGCGCCACCTTCGCATGGATCTAGACGTCCTATTCCAATCGAAGACCATCGTCGGCTTGGTCCGTGCGTCCGTTGAGGTTCTCGGGGAAGCCCAGACGGTGGCCTTGGACACGGTACGGCGCTGACGGAGTTGCAGAGCAACTATTTCTTTGCCCTGGGTTCTTGAGCCTCTCAAACGCTGTACCTGCCTTCTGCAGCGCGATCTGGACATACAAAGCGCCTGGATCAATGGCGAGCCTGCGCAGTTCACGCTGCACGGCCCGCATCCGGTCCTGGGCGCAAAACTGGACGTACGCATCCCACCAGCGCCCCGAGGCTCGCGCGTCGACGTCGACGTGCTGTTCCAGACCTCCCCGTCGAGCTCTGCACTCCAGTTCTTGACGCCGGAGCAGACGGCGGGCGGCAAGCACCCGTACCTCTTCAGCCAATGCCAGGCCATTCACGCGAGGTCGTTCGTGCCTTGCCAAGACACGCCGGGGGCCAAGATAACGTACGAAGGTGACATGTGATTGCGTCTGCGGGGGTCACGCGCGTGAGCTGCACACCTCTCAGTCCTCTCGGTCCTTCGTGCTGAGAGCACGAGGGACCTTGTTTCCGTGCCCTGTGTGCCGCAGCCTCCGTCCGCTGCCCCGCTCCCCTGCGTGCGGTCATGAGCGCGGTCCCCGTGGATGGCCAAGGGCGGACCTTCTTGCCGTACAGCCCTCTCAAGTGAGAACGGCACCCGCACTCGCCCATGCATGCCTCTATGCACACCTCTCAGTGCCCTCATCACGACGCCCCGACACCCGCAGCACACCTCGTGACGCGAGCGAGGTCTTCCACTTCCACCAAGCCGTCTCCATCCCTTCCTACCTGCTCGCCATTGCCGTGGGCAACCTCGGTGACGGGCCGCCTCCTCCTTCGGCATTCCCACAACACGCATGCAGCATGCAGCAATGCCACGGCACGCAAGCACGCACTATGGGCAACGCCTCCCACCCTCCCACCCTTACACCCTCACTCTCCCTCCTCGCAGTCTCCCGCGACATCGGCCCACGCAGCGCCGTCTGGTCGGAGCCAGAGACGGTCAACAGCGGGGCGTACAAGTTCGCCGACACGGAGCGGATCCTGTCCACGGCCGAGGCACTCGCGGGGCCTTACGTGTGGGGCAGGTACGACCTCCTCTTGCTGCCGCCGTCGTTCCCTTACGGCGGCATGGAGAACCCGTGCCTTACGTTCGTCACGCCCACGCTGCTGGCCGGGGACCGCTCCCTGGTCAACGTGGTGGCCCACGAGATCGCGCACAGCTGGACGGGTGCGTAATGGTATGGTTGAGGTTGGTGGAACGTGGGGTGCAGGACATGGGTGGCCCACAGGGACTCTGTTGCGGGGCAGGCCATGCGCGGGCATGCCCTGGCAAGGATGGCGCTGACACGGTGGATGGGTGACGCGGTGTTTGCCGCAGGTAACCTGGTGACGAATGCGAGGTGGGAGGACTTCTGGCTCAACGAGGGCTGGACAGTGTTTCTGGAGCGCAAGATCATTGGGCGCATCGACGGCGAGCAGGCCCGGCAGTTCCACGCCAGTCAGGTGACGCGAACCGTCGCAGCGCACGTCCAATTGCTGTCAACGCGTCTCTCGCCCCACCAGTGTATCAGTTCGTGACTGTGTCATGGCCATGGAGCCGCTCAATGCAAGTCGGGAACACAAGCCTGGACTCCTTGGACCCCCCTCCAGGGTTACCTGGCCCTCCAGCAGACCGTCGAGCAGATCGGCGCAGAGCACAACTTCACGCGGCTCGTGCCTGACCTGGGCGGGGGCGTGGACCCAGACGAGGCGTTTTCGAAAGTGCCGTACGAGAAAGGGAGCTACTTCCTCATGTATCTCGAGTCGCTCGTGGGCGGGCCGAGGTGAGGTGGCGCCAGCAGCGTTTGACTGCACTCGCAGTGCGTGACTCGTGAGCAGCGGATCGTGCTCTGGGGCGCCTGCGCTAGGCAGGGACGCAGTCGCAAGGCGCGTGTCCTACTGCTTGCAGCGTTTTCGAGCGCTTCCTGCGCGCCTATTTGGACCGTTTTGCATGGAAGACGGTCACCACCGAAGAGTTCAGGCGATTTTTCACGGAATATTTCCAGGCCAAGTGCCCGGAGGCATTGGACCGCATCGACTGGGACACGTGGCTGTTTGCACCGGGGATGCCCCCGCAGGTGCGGCAATGCCGGGCGCTGCGGGCCGGGCTTTGGATCCTGTAAAGCTGCCAAGGATGTGGTGGAGATGTGGTGCAGACTGCAGCCATTGGCATGGCTGGGTGGAGTCGCTTACTGTCGCCCACTCTGGCACGTGGGTGCAGGTCCAGAAATTCGATGAGACGCTGAGTCAGGCGGCGACGAGGCTGGCTGAGCGGTGGCACACGGCAGATTTGATGGGTGTGGGAGTGAAAGACCTGCAGCAGGCGAGGGCGGGGTGCCGCAGGGTCGTGGTGTGCATCGGGGCTGCCTGACGGCTTTTTTGTGGCGTGGGCATCAAGTGATGTGAGCGTTGGTGTGCGAGGGGCTGGTATAAGGGACCATGCCATGCTGAGGTTGTTACGGAAAGGAAATCATCGAGAGCGCGGCACATCACAGGCGGGGCCTGCACGGTCCCCTGCAAGTGTGACCGTGCCGTGCCCGTCGGCGCCCGCAGTTCTCGCCGACGGACGTGGAGGGGTGGAGCGCGGAGCAGACGGTGGCGTTCCTGGAGCGACTGCTGCGTCTGCGGCGCGGGAAGGGCGTTCACTGCTCGACGACGCGGGCGCTGGGAGACGTGTACGGCCTCAGCGGGACGCGCAACGCGGAGATCCGCTTCTCCTTCCTAAAGCTCAGGTGGGCTTCACAGTGTTGCAAAGCAGAGTCTCCCTGTCACCTCCGCCCCTCCACCCCTCCCTCTCACCTCCTCCTCCACCCCTCCCTGTCACCTCCACCCCTCCACCACTCCCTCTCACCGCCCCAGGATTGCGTCTGAGGACGACGCAGCACTCCCGGACGTCTCAGCTTTCCTCAAGGAACAGGGACGCATGAAATACGTCCGGCCGCTGTTCCGGGCCCTCAAGGCATCCAAAATGGGGGCGTCACTCGCGCCCGAGCTGTTTTCGAGCGCGAGGGGGCTCTACCACCCCGTATGCGCCAAGATGGTCGCGCACGACCTGGGCGTGTGATGGCGGGATGACTTTGAGCGGGAGGCTTTCCTTGTTGGAAGCTTGATGTCCCGATGTCAGTGCATGTTTGGGCGCCTAGGCATGATGAGCGTGGCACCAGCAAGCAGGATATTCAAACCAAGCCGCCCTAGATTGTTGAGCTAGATTACGAGGTCAAATCACGGCTACATCGGCAGCACGCTAGCGCCCAGCGCCTGCGGCTGCTGAAGGCCGCGTGAAGCACCCTGTGCCAACTCTGGGGGCCCGTGAGGGAGCCCACCAGAGCGGCGGAGCTGGGCCAACAATGGCCTTTGATAAGCGGCACAACGAACGCCTGCTTTGGCAGGCTGAAGTCGACGGGTGGGGGAGGGGAAAGGGCTGCCCGCGGGTGGCGGGGCCGGCAAAGCGTGGCATACGGCGTAGAAACTGGCGCCGTGGGGGCCGTTCTGGAGACACAAGTTGCAGTGAGTGGCGCGGGGCGGAACGAATCATCAGTTCGAGGCCAGCTGCTGGGCGCCCCGACCCGCAACCGACGCGCTGTGGCGAGGCTGCCATCGGCGCGCATCGTGCAAGGCGGCGTGCGCCGACCCGGCTGGCCTGGAGCGCCGCCGGAATTGCGCGCCAGCGAAGACGGCATCAAAGGCCGGAGCTGCTCTCGCGGGCGGTGCAGCGGAGTGCACAGGCCAGCACACGCTATGGCAGGGGTGGCCAGGAAAGCGCGGACCAGGAAAGCGGGCAAGGAAGGAGGGTCCGCGCAAAGGGGGACAATGGGGGGTAAAGCGGTAGGATTACGCAGGCTAAGACTACGCTGGTCGAAAACGCCGACGCCCAGCCTGCTGCCGGGGCCGCGAGGGTTGCCTGATGCAGGGCCATGCTAACCCCACACCGGGAACTGGGTGGCATGCAGGCGTGAGCGTCGGCGCGGCAAGTGCAGAGGTGCCCGCCACGCTGGCCGGGCATGGCGAGAGGAGGGAGAAAGGGACACGCGGGCACGGGCGCGCCGTCCTGGCCAAAACACGAGAAACATGAGACGAGAGCCTCGCACCCGCCGCCGCCGCCGACGCACAGGTGCTTTGCGAAAACATAGTTGGGAACCACCACCGCCGCTGTCGTCCCCGTCTTGTCGTCACGGTCACGGTAGCCCGGGCACCACCACAGCCCCGCCCCGGGCCGTCGGGAACCGGAAACAGAACAGCATGCGCCACACGCTGCGGCGTGGGGGCGCAGGCGAGGGGTGCGCGGTGATGTCGACGGCCCTGCTGCCCTCCTCGTCCCCGTTTTCTGCCTTGTTCCCCCAGCTCGACTTGTCACGAGCCACCGGAGCGATGACTGCAGACAGAGAGACGAAGCTCGGTCTTACCGAAAGCCATACAGCCCAAACCAGCCGGTCCCTTCGCGCTCGCGCCTCAGCGCGCCGCCAGTGCCGAGCCCGGCGCGGCTCGCCCTGCTCGCTTACCTTTGGTCTCTGCGCCCGTTGTGCTCCCCAGGTCCCCAGGCCTGTCGTCCTCATTCACGGCCTTCTCTTTCGACGCACGGTCTTTCGAACCACGGTTGTGGTCAGATTGTGACAAGGGCTGCAGGGGAACAAGGGCCAGGGCGGTGGGCAAGGCGGCACGCAAAACTTACATGATGAGCAGCAATGTGGAAGCCACTCACGTCGTCCCGCGGGCGTATTGTCAGTGGCCGCACGCCCGTCCCCTCGCTCGAGTACCCCTGCTGCGCCATCCGCGTCCGGCTGGAGTTGCGGTGCGTGAACGCCTGGCGCCCCGACCTGCTCTCCGCGCAAGACCCGGACAGACCCACCGACGCGTGCTGCGGGAACCGCGGCACACGGATGGCTCAGTATCACTCGCAGAAAGCATCCCAACATGCGTCTGGCACAAACGCATGTCGGAGGCTTGCCCGGCTGCAACGGCGAGCCCAGCGCCTCTGCCTCACCCGCTGGACGATCCGGAAGGCGTTGCCTGTCTGGCTGCCCCGCGCGACAGAGTAGTTGTTGGCCATGGCGCGAGCGCGCCCGGGCCCGAGCCCCGTGCCCCCCGCCACGAAGCTGAAGGTGGAGAGGTTGGACTCCATGTTGCCACCCCCCTCCTCCGTGCCCGCCGGGTGCAAGCGATTCCAATCCGACGGGTCCGCGTGCTGCACGATGAGCGGGTGACCATAGAGGTCCTCAACTGCGGGCGGGGACAGGGGCGGGGGTGCCTGGCGTGTCGCGAGGGGCGGGCGTGGCTTGAGGGTCGCGGCGGTGCCCAGAGGGTCACTCACTCGAAGAGCGCTCGTCCGGGTACCACCGCAGACATCGGTTGAGGAAGTCCTGCGCCTCGGCCGTCAGCGCGATGAACTCGGGCCGCTGGGCGTGCCCTGCCAGAATGTTGCGGACCACATCCTCCTCGTTGTGGCCGTTGAAGGGCACGGTGCCCGTCACCAGCTCCCAGAACATGACGCCGAGCGCCCACACGTCCGCGCCCTCCCTATAACTCGGCCGGCGGTCCCTGCGGGGCGAAGGAGGCGCGGCATGGGACGGTCAGCAACAGCACGGGGCCGACAGGTGTGGGAGCTCTAACCTCCGGCGCAGCTTCCTCGCAAACGCTCGCCGCGCGACTCACCGGGGGACTTGGGAGCGCGTGGGCCCTTTGGGGTCGCTGAGGTCGCCCAAGATGACCTCGGGAGCCATGCTCTGCAGTGTGCCGAGCTGCGTCATGGCGCGCTTGCGGCGCAGGGAGAGCGCGAACCCGAAGTCGGCGAGCTGCGTGTGACCTTGCCGGTCGAGCAGAATGTTCTCCAGCTTGATGTCCCGGTGGAGGACGCCGATGCGGTGCAGGTACCCCAGCGCGCTGAGGACCGGCATGAGGACGTACTTGGCCACGGAGCGCTCGTCGTGCTTGATTTCCTTGAACCGCGAGTACAGGTCGCCGTTGGTGGCCAGCGGCATGATGACGCAGAGGAAGTCGCCGTCACGGAAGGCCGCCCAGAGTTGCGCGATGTGCGGGTGGTCTGCGCGGGTCGCGCCAGCCGCGTCAGGCACCGCGCGCTGCTCACGTACGAACGGCGCGGTGCTCCACGCGGGCGGCGCTCACCGAGCTTGGAGTGGATGGCGATCTCGCCCATGATGGTCTGGAGGACCACGCTCGAAACCTCCGCCAAATTGTACGCCTTGAGTGCGACGTCCATATTTGTCTCCAAGTCGACGGCGCTGTACACCCGCGAGGCCATGCCGTCCCCGATCCTGCAAGCCCGTGCGAAGGGCTCTCACACGGAGTTTGCCCCCGCACCTCCGCCAGGGCTACGCCGCGCGCGGCGGCCCCAGAAGGCTCCCAGATCCTCGGATGGGAAATTTATGTGGGAGCGCGGAGCAGCAGCGGGCGCGAACCGCCCCGGATTCGGCGCGGCGCGCCGTTACAATGAAACATGGTGGGCCAAGCAAGTCCCACACCCGAGTGAGCCACGGCACGCAGACGCCGGGAACGTGGCACCCACCACCCATCCACTAAACGCCATGGTTGGTCGAAGGAACGGCTGAGCGCCACGCGTCAGGGGGACCTTCCTCCCGGAAGCGTCTCGGTGGGGCAAGCGCTCACCTGTCCACGCGCTTGAATCGCTTGAGTTCCCATGAATCCACAGCGGCGACCGCTTCCGGGCAGCGGCATCCCAGCATGACGAGCCCCTCCCCCAATTCCAACTCGCCCTCCTGAAGGGACGACGTGTCGCGCGAACGCATGGTCAATCCAGTTACCCGAGCAAGCAACTAAGTAGGGCCACGGAACGCGGCAATTCGGGCAGTCACACCATTGCCGAGCGCAGAGCTCGAGACACGCCCGGAGCTCTCGCGTGCGGCAGCGGGACGGCTCGGAGTATGCTGGGCGGTGGCGTGGCGGGCCTCAAAATGCGTGTGCTCCGAACGCCCAGCTCTGCCAGAGTCTGGCGGTGTCGATCAGGGGCTACCCGAAAGGCCGCTGCTCCGCTCACCTCACTGTCTCGCTTTTGTGCTAACAGCGTGTGCGAATCCGTGCGCTTTAGCTTTGCTCCCCTCCCCAGGACTCCCCCCCGCGTCCTCCCTGCGCTTCTGGGGCAAAGCAGGGATTTACTAGCAAGTTCTCATGAACTGGGCCTCGGATGACGCCAAGCTGCAGCTGGCGGAGCTCGTCTCGGCCTTTCCACAGGTGCGTCGCACGTTCTCACGAACTTTGCGGACTCCTCAGCTGACTAGTCGTCAGCCGTCGCTGGCGTCGTCTTGCTCGTGCCCTGGATCGCATATGGAGACACTGTGTCGGCACTCTCGCCCTTTCCACGGCACACGCTTCGCCTACCCCTCTGGTCATCCCTCTCCCCGTTGCAGGCCGAGCGCATGCGCGAGGATTTCTCCTTGTACGACATCCCGTGCGTCACTCCGGAGGGCGAGCGCGTGAAACTGCGCGTGGCGCTGCCCATGGCGTTCCCGCGCGTCAAGCCCGTCCTGACCGGTGGGGCGCGGGGCGTGCCGCGCTCCCTGCATGCGTCCAAACAGCGCTCTCCTTGCGTGTTGGGTGACGTCCACGCATAGGTCCCCCATCCACCCCCTCCCCAGTGACGGGCAGCGTGGGCAGGCATGCCAACGTCGACGCTGCGGGGCGAATGTCCTTTGCGTCCCTGGAACGGTGGTCTTTCCCCCAATCCCGCCTGGTCGAGGTCGCCGCGGAGGCAGTCACGCTGCTCACGGGGCGAGACCCCCTGCTCCCGCAGAGTGGCGCCCAGCAGGTGAGGCCGTTGCCGCGCACACCCCATGTGGGCCATGCGTGGTCGGAGCGACAACTCGCACCGGTTACCGCCTATGTGTTCCTAACGCCCGCAGGGCGCGTGGGCCGGCGCGAGACCTGGGGCGGCGCCGTCCCCGTCACGCCCGCCGCCGCCGCCCATCTTTGGCGACTGCAAGCCGGTGCCAGCCCAGGCGTCGCAGGCACCGGCGCCGGCGCCGAGTCGACCCCCCATGCCGTTTTATGGACTGGACGGGGAGGTTAGCGCGGGGGATGTGCACGTGGACAGCGGACCACACGCCGACGCCATTCGGCCGGGCGGGCCGGCGACGGGGATGGCACCCGCCGTGCCCCGATCCGACGTGCGGCCCCCGCCGCCCGCACCCTTGGGCCAGCTGCCCCCCGTCCCCACGGAGTTCCCCGAGCTGGCCGGCAAGACTCACCAGGAGCTGATGGAGTTGCTGCGTGACCCTGAGAAGCTCGCGAGGTGAGAGACGGTCGCACTGCCATGCGCTGGCCCCCGTGGATGCAAGGGTGGCGACAGCGCACTTAGCCGTTTCCCACGCTCTTTGCAGCCTCACCAGTGTCGTCGTGGAGCGCATGGACTTGGACAGGGCCGTGCGCGAGGTGGAGGCGCGGAACCGGGCGCTGGCGGAGGACATTATGGTCAAGCAAGGTGAGCGTGGCAGCAACGTTCCCAAAGGTTGTAAACTCGCATCCCAGCCCCGGTTCAGCGGGGCTGCAGCTCCCACACGCACCCCTTGCTCGCAGAAGCCGCGAAGGGCGCCGCCGTGCACATCAACATCGTGCGTGCGAACGACTTTGCTGCGGCCCGGGCGGAGCTCGAGTCGCTGGCAGCACGGCAGGCCGCTGTCTGGGACAGGGTGGACCCCGAGAAGCATTTGCGGGAGCTGGGCGACAGGCGAAAGGCTTTGGACGAGCAGGTGCGTGGCTGCCGGGTGAGCCAGGGGCTTTGGCGTGCTAGAGGCGGCTTCGCTGAGGGTTGCGACTGACGTGCGCGGCCGCAGGCCCGGGGCATGGCGTCTGCCGTGGAGTCGGGCGCAGCGCCAGTGACGGACGAGTGGCTTCGGGACTACATCGCGCTGCGGGTGGAGAGCCACTCTGCAGAGCTCATCACCCAGTTAGCCATGCGACCATCGCGGGGCCGGTAGGGTGGCCGTGTCGGGCCACAGGCTGATGCCGTTTGAAATGGTGCATGGAAGACAAGACACGCATCCGCTGGGTCGCTAGTAGAATCCAGCGAATCTTATTTGGACCCATGGTCCCCCTAAGTCCACTCTTGCAACGGGACGGACTGCGACGTCTCACGAGTAGAGCTGGGCGCCGTAGATGAGCTGGAAGGAGTCCACCACGGTCTGCAGCTTGTCCTTCATCTTGTTCCACCTCTTCTCGTTCGCGCCGGTGACCAGGGTGTAGAACTTGCCGTCCGCCACCGTCACGCTTGCCAGGGCGTGCCGCGTGTAGTTGGAGGCCTTGGACGTGAATTCGAACTGGTAGTACGTCTTGCCCTCCTTGGCCACCGTTTGCGTCCTCAGCACCTTGACCTCCTGGCTGCAGCCACGGAAATGACCATGTCAAGTTCAGCGCCACGGTCGTACCACGCAACACCTGCCAACCCTACTCATGCTCCCTTTACATTCGGAAGCAGCAGTGGCAGCAGCAATGACCATGACGTCACTCACTTCGGGCTCGTGAGGACGCGCGTGGCGAGCGTCTCAGCCACCTCCTCCGCCGTCCCGAACTCGTTGAGCGTCTTCTTGTCGGTCGGGACCAGAGTCACCGACACGCTCTCCAGGGGCTCAATGATGTCCTTGTAGACCACGTCCGCGCCGTCCACCGTCACCTCCTGCGGAAGCGGCCTGAGTTGCCTGGCCTCGGCTGCCAGCGTTTGGGCACTGCACAGGAGACACACAGCGGCACGAAGTCCCACCTGCCAGCCGAAGGGGTAGGCAAAGAGGTACTTGTCTCCGGTGTCCTTGACGACGTTGAAACCCTTCAGCTGCGGGGACAGATGGGGAAGTGCGTCGTTAAGGACGGGTTGGCGGCGAAATCGGCACTGCATTGCACAGCAAAGCCCCACCTTTGCGGCGTGAGACGGCTCGGCGATGGCCCCGGAGAGCGCGATGGCTCCAACTGCGGAAAGTAAAGCCCTCCTTGACGGCTGAGACGTGGACGAAGACTGCAAGCGAGGAACGGGGAGTGTGTCGGGTGTCGGGATCGCGACGGAGGTTCCAAAGCAATCCTGAGCGGAAGCCGCGTAGCAGCACCTGGGTAGACGCGTTGGGAGACGGCGGAAGCGCCTGCAGCCTCGTCGAACTCCTGCGAAGGCCGTGAGTCCGGGGCTCGAGCGCCCGGGGCCACGGAAATCCATCAGCATGTCGCGCCCAGCGCTGGCCTCGCGAGCCGATGTCATGCCCGGGCAACGCAGTCCACATCTCTGCCAAAGATTTCAGGATTGCAAGGGCCGCATTTGGGCGAGCTCACCGCACAGCACCCGTGGCCCGGCGCTGGTGCGCCCGCACAGGCTGGGCGAGGGGTGCGCGCGCCTGGGACGCCATCGCTTCCACCGTGCACTCAGCGGCTACGTGTCTGCGCAGCAAGGCAAGCACACTCTTCCTTCGGGCATCACTTGGGTTCGTGGCCACGGCTCCGCGATCTTCCCATCCGACCACGGACAGCAACGATGCCGGCGTCTGTTTAAACATCGCGACCATCGTCGTCCCTCTCACCGTGGCAATTCCTGGTGAGGCGTGCGGATGAAAGCGAGCTGCCAAGCCGACGTCCCGGGCTCACAAACGAACGGTCCGCTGGTCGCGATGCACGGGACTGACTTCAAAGCGGCGATGTACGGATTGCTGGGCCGGAGGTGGCCGATTTGACGGCGCCAGAACCCGTGGCGACGCCAATAGTTGGTAGGCCAATGGCCAATGGCGCTCACATTAGGTGTCCATGCGATCTGTGCGGCCCGCGTCAGAGCCGGGTCGACCCGCCTTGACACCGTGCGCCCCTCCCGCCGCGTGCCCTGCGTGCATGCAACGGCAGCACGTTCCCAAACAGTCAGCCCTTGGTCCCTCGCCTCAAAACCCCCGCGCCTCGCTCACCGTTCATTTCCGATGACGAAAGCCCTCCACTCCGCGCCAGCACCGTCAGCGTCGCCTGGAGCGTGCGGCCCTGCATCGTCTTGACCGGCCCCTTCAGCAGGCGCAGCGCTGCAGTCAATCCCTGGGGCGCCAACCCGCCCTGCAAGCAAGCCACAGAGGCAGTGTCGAAAGCGACATCCGCTGGGCTCGCGCGGGCGGACTCTAGCGCCGCCGGCCCCCCTGCGCTGCTGCACTTGCCTGGTGCATGGCCCGCACGAGTGCATCTGCGCTCCATTCAGCGCGCCCCGCGTCCACCAGTGACGCGTTCGCCTGCCCCTCGCTCCTCAGCGCATCGTCGGCGGCATGGCGCCATCGGTCAAACGCCTGCGACCCCTCATGCAGGGGCCCCACCTCGCCTTCCAGCTGCAGCTCCGGAAGAGACACGTCCCCCAGGCCGCAGCGGAGATTCCTGCGCGCGAAACGACGCGGAGAATCTGCAGCTGCTGCAGCTGGCAACGTTTCAAGAGACCTGTGCGGCTTTCAGGCTCCCCAAGTTCTCACCGGATGGCCCCTGCTGCCGATGCCTTCACGGCCAAAGATGCCTTCCCAGCCAGAGATGCCAGCCCGTCCAGAATGCGATCGGAGACGTACTGCGCGCTCAGCGAGGACATCTGCCTCCCTCCTGCGGGGTGGGCGAGTGGCGCAGGTGTGGGTCAGCGACGGAAAACACTCAGCACGCATATAGCGCAAGAAACGCCCTGATGGGCCATCGGCCCTTGGCTGGCCTGTGCCGCGCGCGGGGCGCAGCTACGACGCACCTGCAACGGCACGCAGCGCCCCGGCCGCCCATGCAAACTGCACAAGGCTCTCTGTGGGCGCCTTGCGCATGCACGCGAGGAGCGCCTTGGCCGCCCACAGAGCCACCGGTGCCCCCCCGGCGGGCCCGCGAAGCGCCAGCTTATCTAAGACGCGCTGCATGCCCTTCTGCACCCGCTGCATGTGCACGTTGCCTGGGCCGGCCTCTGGCGCGGGCATCCAAATCTCGACCATCGCGTGGCACACGTCCTGGCAGTCAATGGCGCTGCGGGCGCGATCGAGAAGCGAGCGACGTGGCAGCGGCAGCGACAGGAAGCGCGGCGACGTCATCCACACAGCCCCAGACAGTGTAGCCGCCCGGACACGTGACTGCCCTACGCTCACCTGAGCTTGCCATCCATGTAGCCCACCGCGTCGCAGAGGAGCCGCAGCGCGGCCACGCGTGCGGCGTCGTCCCAGCGAACCCCACCCGGGACGACGACGGACAGGATGGCGCGGAGCAGGGGCGGGGAGAGGGACCGGCTGCGGTGAGGCCGCTTTGCCATCGCCTCCTCGAGACCCGGCAAGAGGCCCACCGAGTGCGCCGCCGACAGCACGGGTGCCATCAGACGCGTCAGCGCCGCCTGCAGCACGCTGGGCTCCCCCGGCACAGGCCTCTCGAGCACTTGCGCCATGGAGTCCAACGCATACACGGCTGAGGAGAGAAGGAGATGATAACATGACATATGATGGCGACGGAACAGACATAGCGCTACGCTCGGAGCACTGAGCACTAAACTTGGCATGATTCGACCCTGGGGTTCGTGCCCGCGTGGCGCACTCACCGACAGCCTGGTCGTTGTGCGGCAGCTGCTGGGCGGCGGCCCCGAGGGAGTCGAGGAGGGGCAGGACGGTGGTGGACTGACGCGCGACGACGGCGATGATCCCGAGCACCTGCGCATGCTGCGGGCCTCCGTAGGGGAGGTGCATGACGGCGCGGGAGAGCACCACGAGGGACTTCACGAGGGCCGGCACCGCAGCTGCAGGTGACAAGGGAGAGGGATGATGATAGTCCGACGCAGCGGCATGGGGCCACGACGCATGGTGACGCATGGCCACCCATCGCATCTCTTGCAGCGGCCTGCAGCCTCGCCTGCCGCCCCCAGCTTCCCAGCCTCCACCATCGTCCGATTCAAAAGGCTGGACGGGACGCTCCCGCGGCACGCACACTGCGCGACGTAGCTGGCCAGCGCGGCGAAGAGCATTGGACCCTGCCCGGCCTCCGCCAGCCCCCGTCGCATGGAGCCCAGGACCACCTCCCTGCATGCACAGCACACGTGGTACGTGAGCATCTCCCTGACAGCTCATAGCACGTTTGCCACGCCAGCTGCGTTACCATCAATCATACGCACATATTCAGCCACTGCCGTGGCCTTCACCTCAGCCCGGTTTTCTCCGCATCACCGTCTTCCCAGCAGCCCAGAGACCCCAGGCACCGCAGGGCGGCATCCAGGGTGAGGCCGGCGGCCGTTGGCGACATGCTGCACATGCTCGACAGGATGGATGTGGCCCGGACCGCGCAGTCTTGCCCCTCCGCCACCGTCTGGCCCCCGCCGCGCACGTTCGGGTGGTCCTGGCAGGCCTGCACCGTCGCCTCCACCAGCGCCGGCCACCCTGCAGAGCACACAACGCAGCAGAACCTCACGAGTCAACCAAGCTTCACTGCCGGACCCTGTCTCATCGGCGCGCCCCACGCTGACGAGCCCTCGCCTGTCGGCAGGTGTGCGTCGCGCACGAGGATGTCTAAGACACGGGCGACGACCTGCAGGGCCGTTCGTCGGCGGCTTTCAGGCCCGTCCATCTTCTGCATCAGGTACCCCAGCGACGGAATGAAGAGGTCCAGTTGGTCCGACCACCACCGCGATCCCTGGGTCTGCGAACGCGACCGCGGAGAGACTTCCATCAGACATGGCCACCTCCACCGTCTTCCCTTCGTACTCATGACACAGTCAGCCGTCCTCACGGCCGGTGTGCTTGCTCGCCTGCAGCGCCACGAACTCCTCCAGCAGCTGAAGGGCGAGGGTGTCGAGGAGCTCGACCTTGCGCTGCAGGAGGGCCCGGACGAGCGCAACCACCTGCTGGCCCGTGAGCGGCGCCGCCTTGGTGTGGCACTGCAGGAGCTTGCTGTGTGCCACGACGGCCACCCTGCGACGGGCGCGAGAGCTGGGCGGTGGCCGAGCTCTCGGAGAGCCGGGTGAGCACTCGCGATGCCTGGCCGGGTCGCACAAAGAATCTCTCACCTCACGTATCCGAAACGCCCAGCCCGCAAGTCCCGCATGGCTCTCCTGTGCGGGGAAAGCACCAGCTCGCATCGTGCGGGCCTCCTCCAGCATCATGCACATCACCTCCGAGCGTCCTAGCAACGGACTTCGTCGCACCTGAATATTTTGCGGGATATCTTGGGGAAGCGGTCCGGGTTCACCTCGGCATACTCCGTCAGCTTCTCGATCGCGCGCACCACCTGTGGGAGAGACAAGGACGTAGTTCGGACGCTCATCTTGCGAGACGGCCTGAGGGATCGGCAGATTCGCCGTCTTGAATGACTCGCTCGCACCGCGCGAGTCAGAGGAGCCCCGCAGGCGCCGAGATCCTCGACAGCGACGCGACTGCGCATAGTGCGACACGCAAGGTTCGTGCCAGCCTGCCCATCACCTTCGGCTCGAGGGCGCCCTCCACGGATGGTTCCTCGGGCGGAAAGAGTTGCGGGACCAGCTTGCGGTACCGCTTCGCCCGGCGGACGGAGGCCGGCTCCAAGCTAGTGCAGAGGAGACCAAAGCAGGGCATGGCCACGGGCAGCTCGATCACGTGCGCCGCATCGGCGAGGGACGGGACGGGGCTCACGCTGCGCCCTTCCGTGGACAGAGGGCGGCTGATTGCGAGAGGACAGCGCGAGCTGGCGGCAGTCGATCCACCCAGCGCATCGCCACCGACAGGCCCATTAACAGGGCCATAGATGCCGCGGACTGGCGAAGATGCCAGACGTGGACGCGCCAGTGCCTGTCGCGACGGGGATACGTGGCCTGCGCGCAGTGCCTGCGCGGCCTGATGCGTGCACTCGCCAGGCTCTCTGCGGCAAGGGCGACGGGGACACCGCAGAGGGTTGCGTATCCTGCGCTTGCCGTTCGGGGGTAGCGAGTCCCTGCGGGGCGGCTTGGCGGAGCGGGGAGGTCATGCAGGCGCTGAACAGCATCCGGATGGGGGCGAGGCGCCTGGCCACGCTGGTGGACGTCAAGGCGGTGAGCAAAGGGGCCACGGGCACCCCGCTCCGCCCGGTGATGATCGTCGACGTTCGCGATGCTTTCGGCTGAAGCTCAACGCGCTTCCTGCCGCGATTGCGCGCCGAATGTCGCGCTGGTCGGCCTTTTGATGAGGTGTCTCGGTCCCGCGCCCCCATTCCGACGCGCACGGACGCATGGCGTCTTTTTGTAGCTCCGGATTTCGCATGCACTGCGCGAGGGCCCCGCGAGTGCCCCGGCGAAGCGGCATGCAAGTGATGGGTCCCTGTGCCTTGCTGACGGCCCCATCCGGGGCCCCGCTTGGAGGGTGCAATCCTTCCATCTCCGTCGAGCCATGGCGGCAGCGGGAGTCGCGGGACCGCCCCCCACGAAGGCGCCAGGGCCTTTTTCGCAGGGTGGCGTCACGGCGGACGCTCTGAAGGAGCTTGAGGCGGTGGCTGCCAAGGAGGGGTACTACGCGGCCATCAGGAACATCCCGGTCGACTCCTGGCCGAGCTTGCCGAAGCCCTTCCTCGAGAAGGCTTTGACGGACCTCCGGTCCTTCGCCAAGGTGCGTGCCGGCGATGGCAGGGCCAGTGCCCAGGTGGAGCTCCTGCCTCGCGATCCCTGAGGTGCTGCCGATAGTTTCAGCCTCTTCCCGTCGCTGAGACCCACGCAGGCGAACCACATCAACCGCAACGGCGTCACGCCGCACGAGGGCTTCGAGTACCTCCACTCCGCCAAGATGTACGACCTGGACAACTGGCCCGGCAAGAAGACCTTCGTCGCCAGCGTCGTCTTTGGCATCACGGCCGGGTGAGCGCGGGGAGGTGGTGCATCGGGGCTTGGACCAGGCTGCGTGCCTGCCAGGACACCGCCACCGCCCTCTCTCCTCCCAGGGGCCTGTTCATCGTCCCGGGTATCCTCTACGGCGTGTCCATGGCGCGTGTGAAGTCCGCCTAAGAAGGAGGGCCCCTTAGGACTTCCCCTGCACGAGACAGCTGTTGAAATCTTGCTGAGTAAAGCTGCTGGCTAGGCATGCCGACAGCCCACACTAACCTTATGGTTGTTATCTCGACGGGTGGCACTTCGGAGGTTGCACTGCGTGCGAGGCCAGCAACTGGCAGCGAAGCGGCCCCTCAAGAGGCCCCACTTTGCATGGAGGTCTCCAATCCCCTTTGCCGTGCATGGAATGGGGATGGGTCCCGGTTCAACTCCGGGACAAGATGGGGCTGGGAGACTCGGCACTATCAACGCGGCTGATTCGGCCAACCACAGCGGACGACGCGGCGCTCCAGTTGGGCCGCATCGAGGATGACATTCGCAGATTGACGGACAAGCACGGTGCGGGCCTAGTTGGAGCAAAATGAGCTTACTTGCTTCCCCGGAGGGACACACATGCACGCTCGTGCTCCCCTGCACTCCGAGCGAGTCATACGGCGCATCCGCCGCGCTTCGCTTGCTCCAGATACAGATACGGCGGCGGAGGATGCTGGGACGAGCGGCGGGGACGAGATGCACGTCCCGGGGCAAGGTCTCGTCGCCCGCAGCGCTGTCACGGCCGAGGACCGGCAGGTCGCCGCCCTGATGGCGGACGAGCATCCGGCCCAAGTGTATGGAGTTCCCCACGACCTGCCAGGCGTCGTCGGAGAGCGATTGATCGCTGGGTTTCGCGGAGGTGCGCCTGTGCAGCTGCGGTGGCGTCTTTCTCGCACCGTGGCCGCGGTATCGCGCCGCGCCGGTCGCTGTCGCATGCTATTGTTCAACACAACCAGTTGCTGTGCCCTTTTCCCTACTTAGAAGGGACTCCGCACGGCTCGGGGCTGTCCTGCTCGACTCTCCGCTGTTGCCTGCCCTCGCAGGGAACTCCCCGCGCAAAGAGCAAAACGCTCACTTGCACGGCTTTCTCGGCATCGGACTGGGCCTTCCTGCCGAGACAGCCCAGCCCATGCAAGTTCTCGCGGCTGCACCAAGCGACGACCACCACACCGACCCCCAGCAGGTGAGCGGGGGCGCGGGAGAGTGTCACACGCTTCCCGTGGATGTCGAACTGCGTGCGTCAACAGGTGAAGCTTCTTGCTTCTGCCGGTGCCTTGGCTTACCAGCGTCCTTTTCAGCAGAGTTGGTGTTGTTGGCAACAGCTGGCCCGTGGTTGCGACAGTTCAATGCCTGGCCCGGTGCCGCCCCCGCAGCTGCGTATGCTGCGCGAGCTCGTGGCTCAGCTGCAAGGCGAGGTCCGCCGACTGCACGCACGCCTGTCGGAGGTGGAGCCCGAGCGTCGGAACGCAGAGCAGCGCCTCCGGAATGCGGCCAAGCTGCAGCGGCAGACCATGCAGGAGGAGATCGACACGCTGAAGGGCAAGCTGACGCGTGCGAAGGCCGAGGCGATTGCCTTCCCGAAACGCATCGAGGAGCTCAGCAAGGCGAGCGCAGAGCTCCGCAGCATGCATCCTCAGGCGCCAAGGGTCTTCGGCAGTCACGCAAGATGCCCTGGGCGTTTTCCGCGCAGGCTTTGGCCAAGGCGCACGAGGACCTGGAGCTGGAGAAGGCCGGGCTGCTGGCCGTGATGCGCCGCGTGCACACGCAGGAACGGGAGCTGGGGTGGTTCCGCAGCACCCAGGGCCGGGCCACGGAGGAGCTAAAGCGATCGCAGGCGCGGGAGTCTGCGCTCCGGAAGCGTCTGCAGGTGAGAGAGCCGCTCAGCGCTGCGGCTGAGCTCGACTCGTGGCTTTGCGCACTGCTACAGGTTTGGGCATCATCGGCGGCCCTCCCGACGGCCGCAGACGATCGAGAGCGCGAATGCGCCGTTGCGGGACCAGCAGATGCACATGGCGTACCTGCTGACGCACAAGATGGCCGAGGTGCGGGCTCTGGAGAGCCTGGCGGAGGAGCGGGCCTCTGAGGTGCAGTCCTTGGAACAGCAGCGGCAACAACGGGAGGCCCAGCACCGGGGAGCCGAGGTCGCGGCGGACTCACTCGCGCGCGAGGTGTCCAAGCAGACAGACGCCCTCAGCGCGCAGCTGTTGGCCGGCAAGGAGCTGCAGCGGAGGCTAGATGAGGAGACCACGGCAAGGCGGCAGGCGGAGCGGGACCTCGAGGACGCGCGGCAGTCCCTGAAGATGCACGTTACGAGCCAGGTGAGAGGGACTGCTCGGGCCGGGCAGCTCGCATGCACGTGGGACACCAAGCTGTCGTGCCTGGGCTACGCGTGCCAATGCTGATGGTCTCCGCGTCCGCAGGCCCCCCTGCGTGCGTCGCTGCTGGAGGAGCAGCACCTGCGGCAGGAGTCGCAGCGGCGGCTGCGGGAGATGGAGGGTGCGATGGAGGAGGCGCGGGAGGAGCACCGGCGGCTGGCTGGGGAGCGCGACGCGGCTTTGGCGGAGAGGGACCGGTTGCGCGGCTTCGTCAAGGGTTACGAGGGCGAGCTGGAGGACCTGCTCGCGCAGTGGAGCGCCGTGGAGCACGACGAGCGCCTGACAGTGACGCACCGCCTGCGGCTGCTGGAGGCCAAGCGCAGCCGCGACCGGGACCTCCTGATGGACTTCCTGGAGTGGCGGGTCGTGCGGGCGCGAGAGAGCAAGGCCAAGGCGGCCGCGGGCAGTGAGCGCCCTGGCACTGCCTCGTCGGTCCTGACCAACGCCGCCGGGGCCTGGGGATGCCCTGTGTGTGGGGCGAGGCTCTTCGGGTCTCTGTCACGGGGCCTAAAGCCCAACACGCCGTCCACGCGGCCGCACACCGGCGTGGGAGACAGCCCAGACGTCGTGCGGCGGTCCTCCAGCCCAGGGCGCGTGGCGGGGCGGGGCAGCACGCCGCTTGCGCCCGTGATGGAGGATGAGAGCACGAGGGACGTGAGGCTGCAGGGGCCGGGCCAGCCGCGGTCTCTGAGCGCGCGGCAGCGCCCGCTGGCGGGGCGGGCGGGGCCCGGGGGCAAGGCGCCTCCCAGCAGCCGGCCGGGCACCGCGCCGACGGGCGTGAGGCGGGGTGTCAGTCAGACGCTGCGAGATGCGCTGCGGGCGGGGATGCACGACGACGGGCGCGGAGAGGAGATTGCCGACGGGTGGGAGCGGGGGAGGGATTTGCGATTGGAAGCTGCTCCCGAAACTGCTGGGGCACAGCGGGCACGCGCGCGGGTGTCGAAACCTGCCGGAGACGCGACGGGGAAGGCGGTGCCTGATCGGACTTGGGAGGAGGAGCTCGAGCGCCTCGGTGCGTGTCACTGGAGTGCGGGATGCGCCGTGGTTCAATGCCGCTGTTGTTGCGCTGAGTGGCTCGTCAGCCACTGTTATCGTCCGTTGCTCTTGTCCCTTGCCTGGGCGGAGGACCAATGCCAACAAGGATGGGTGCTTGCAGGGAGGATCAACGACATTGCGCACCAGCACGCCGAGGCGTTGACTCTCGTGCCCGGTATGGCGCTCGCGGGTTCCCGATCACCCGAGCGGCCCCTGTCTCACCGGTCGAGGACGGGGCTCGAGGCAGCACGGGAGGCGAGGGCGTCTGGTACCACGACGGAGGTGAGGGCTTGGAAGAAGACTGGTGGTGAAAGCACATAACTGTGCTGGGGCGTTGCAGGGCTGTCGTTCGCGACGTGTCCGCACCTTTTGCCGCAGTCCATCATGTTGGGTCGGAGGGTGTCGCGGTCGCGCAGCCCCAGTCCGTTCGCGGAGGAGCGATCGCCGGGGGCCACGGGTCCATCACGCCCCAGGACTGCCCAGGCCTCCCTGCGGCGCCCGGCGACCGCCGCGCCCCTCAGCACGAGCTCTCGCCTGCCCACGGGCGTCGCGGCGCGGCAACTCGCCGCAAAGGTGCCCGTGGGGCGGGCCAGCTGGGTCGGGGGTGTTGGGACTAGCTGGACAAGGCAGCAATTGAGCGACTGCTACGCGTTTCGACTGCAGGTGGCACGCAAGGTTCTCAAGAGCGCCCACGACCGCCCGAGCCGCAGCTTCCGTGTGACGCACGCATCAGGGTAAGTGCCCGCAGGGATGCCGTCGCTGGTAGGCACAAGCCCATGCCCCAGGCAGTGTCATTTCTCACTACTGCCATCCGTCTGCTCTGCAGGGGAGACACGGGCGTGCTGGAGACTTTGGCGGATCATGCGCCGGAGTCGGAGCTCATTGCACCCGACCAGCAGCGCCTGGCCCTGCGGGTCATCGGCGCGGACGTCGCCACCGCGACCGCCGTCTCGAGCCAGCGCGGGGACATGCAGTACGAGTCGGGGGTGATATGCTAGGCACGGACCTGCACCGTCGCCGTCGTGATATCGGATCAAAACTGCTAGTAGCGCGAGAAGCGCTTAGCTCTCCTGGGAACATCACAACACCTGCCGCGCGCCAGTAGGTAGCACTAGAAATACGCTCCAGCCGACAATAGAGTGGCTGGCGTTGCCAGTCAGGCGGGAGTGCCCTGAACGATGACACGGCCGATGAAGAGCAGGACGAGGCAGCACGCAGCGCCGAAGGCCAGGAGCGCGCGCGTTGAAAGGCTCCGCTCGGATCGCATGTCCCGGAAGATGGCCGAGAAGGAGTCCCGGGAGTGCAGGAGGCGCCAGATCCCGGGCGGGGGCACCAGGAAGGGCGCCAGTCGCGAAACCGCCAGCATCATCGCCGCCTCGACCGGGACGAGCCTCTCGATGTGCCGCTCCTTGGCACTGAAGCCAGGGCGAGCCGATGAAGTTAGCCAAGGCGCAGGGAGGGCGGAAGCATGCACGGCATGCACGGCGCAGCGGGCTAGGGGTCGCTGTGCCCTGCCACGTGCTGCCCAGCAACGCTCTTTCGCTAAACGCATGGCGCCCAGTCACCGGAATCGCTGCGGGATGCGGGACCGTGGCCGGGGGTCCTCGAAGATTTGCTCGGAGACCTCTGCCGCGCTGAAGGCGTCGTGAAGCCACGCCCGAGAGTACTGGGGCAGCAAGCTCGCGGCCTTCTGCGCAACGAGGGCGCAGAACGAGGCTTGTCCGCTGTATCAAGCCTTGCTCGCCACCCGAGGTTGCCTCGCAGACGCACGCATGATCGCCGTCACCATGAGGCGTCGCTGCTACGCGCATCTCGCAGATGCACCCTCACCTCGGCGTCCGCGCCAACTTCGGCCAGCACCCGGGCGAGCTGCACGACGCCCAGGACGGACGCCGAGGACGCGAGCCACAGGGAGGGCACCATGGCGTGCGCCGCGTCGCCCACCAGCGCCTCGCGCGGGCCGTGGTAACGCGTGCCGCGCGTGGTCAGGCCCTGGGACGCCGCGACCTTGGGCGTCGTGGTCAGCATGGCGTCCGCGAGTGCGCTGGCCCACGCCCTGGGCATGCCCGGCAGCGCCCCGGCCACCAGCCCCGCCAACCGCTCCCCCGTCTCTCCTCGCTTCCGGCAAGCCTCCAGGAAGCGCGGTGCCACGGCTGCCGCGAGGTAGGTGCCGCGCGGCCCTGGCAGCGACGACACGTGCATCGTCGTCGGCGGTGGCGACCCAGGCACACGGATGGGCCCCGCCCACACCCCGCACGTGCTGTTGAGCAGCGAGGCGAGGGCGTGGTCCCCAGATGCCGGCGGCGCCTGGCAGAAGAAGTGGTGGCGAGCCCTGCGCAGCGGCAGAGGGAACGAGAAGCATCGTGCGGGGAGCGGACATGCTACTCGAAGCACGCAGGGCCAGGCCATGGCCGCCGCCGGATGCGTCGAGGGCGGCCGTGCGTCGTCGCCACGGCTATCGCCTCAACTGGTCTGTGGCTTGCTCGAACGCCATCCCCTCCACTTGGTCTTCCAGGCACCGGCGAACTGTGGATGACCGTCCGTCCGCGCCGATCAGCATTTTGTACTCCACGTTCACGATCTGTCTTGGCTCGCCCGGGGTGCCCATCGGCGAGACCTGCAAGCGACCAAGCGTCGAGCTTTGCCAGGGGTGCAGCCAGGTGGCCTTGCGACGCCACGCATGCCCATGCATAGTTAGACGTAGCATACGCACCACGGCCAGCCTCCGGGACGAGTTGACGATCTCCACGCGCGTGCCCCAGTGGAATGTCACAGGCAGGGACTCAGAGGAGATGCGTTTCAGGATGCCTGAGGCGCAGAGCGAGGTGCGGGTCGCTGCACCGTCGCGATGTCGCGTCGTGCACTCCGGCCTCTTGAGCAAAGCTCGCGTAGGAAGTGGGCAGCCGGTGGCATAAAAAAACTAGGATAGGGCACGTGCCTTTGATGAGGGCGGTGGTGGACACGCTGAGCGACTCCTCCCCGTGCGCAGCGAGGAGAGAGCGGTGCGTCTTGGCGGAGTGGATGGCCACGCCCTTGAGCGCCACAAAGTCCTCCTCCGGCCTCAACATTTTCCTGCGAATGACGGGCGCCCGTCGGCGTCAGCGTGAGGGTGCTCGTCAGCACCAGCACCCAGGTAGGGCGCCGCCACTGCGTGTGGATTACCAAGGACGCACATGCACGTGCGTGCACCGACCTGAGGTCGATGCCCACGGCGTCTAGCTCCTCAAGAGCCAGCGGAGTGAGCAGAATCTCATGGTCTGATGTGTAGGCATCGATGGCCGCCGCCGACACATCAAACGGCGACAGCAGCTTCTCGTACACATGCACCTGCGGGCGCGTGGGGGTTGCCAGGGTGATGGATGTCAGACAGCTGAAGAGTGGCTGGACATGACTGCGTCACAAGTGTGTTTGCAGCGCAGGTGTGTGGGGCGGGGCTGACCTTCATGCCCTGCCGGCCGAGGAGCAGGGCAGCGAGGAGGCCCGACAGGCCGCCGCCGACGACCAGCACGTCTTGCTCTGCGGGCGGTGGGAAAACATCGGGAAGAACTCGCTCGCTTGCGTCACGGTTGAACAGGAGGCGATGCGGAGAAAGGGGTCGCGCAGCTCACCGATTGGCACATCCTGGCCTTCGACGTACGGAAACTCTTGCTTGGCGCGTAGGGAGGAGGCGGGTTGCGGCCGCGTGGAAGTGGCACGGTTTGATGGGAACAAGGTCGCACTGCCCCACGAGTTGTGCGGGAAGCTCCTCGCAAAAGCGCATGCACCCCGCATGGCGAGCAAGGGAGTCCGATGCGCACACGAGACCGCGAGCCGGGGCCCGGCGCCCGCAGGGCACGCCCGCGATGCCATCGGGCGAGGCCCGCTCTCTTCGCCCTGGGGCCCAGGGGTGCCGCGATGGGACGTACGCGTATCGCTGAGCTCAATTGGGGAAGCAAAGGCGGGGTATATGCGGCGATGCGGCGTCTGGAGGGCGGGGTTAGACAGTTGGGCAGGGCTGTGGCGGGCCAATGTGGCTGGCCAATGAAGCTGCGACACAGTCAGCGTGGACAAGGCAAGCTGAAGGATGTAGAAGTAGGCCCCGCGCTTTCACCAGGCTCGCTCAGTCGCTGGCACCCGACAGCTTGCGTGTTGCCGCTTTGCTGGAACGAAAGCCTCGTCATTCAACCGGCCTGTGACGCATCCCAGGCGATGATGCCGTAGCTGCGCGTCAACCGCTCCCCGGGCGACCTTGGTAGCGCCTCTTGAGCCTCGCGCGTCACTCAGACTTGGCATGCGGGGGCTATGCCGCGGCGCTGGATTAAGATACTCAGCTCCGACGGCTTTGAATTCTATGTGGACTACGAGGCCGCGTGCGTGAGCAATGTTATCAAGGCGTCCCTGAGCTCGGCAGGTGCGTTCGTTGCATCGCGGGGCCGTGGGCGCGGTGCGCCGCCTGAGGCTGCATAGCATGCCCCGCAAAGTGCGCTGTTTCGTGTCCCGAATTTGGCGCCCGTCTGCACCCGCGCTCGTGGACGCCAGGCGCTCGGGGATCGTCCTCGCAGGCACCTTCACAGAGACGGAGGAAGGGACGTTCCCGGCGGGCGACATCCCTGGCGAAATCCTCGAGCGCGTGTGCCAGTACATGTACTACAAGCTGAAGTACCGAAACACCCCGCCGGACCAGATCCCGGAGTTCCACATCCCCCACCGCCATGGTGCGTGTCACGCCGCGCCCTCCAGTGTGACTGGCGGCCCGCATCTAAGAGCGAACGGCTTGCGAAAGAGTGATGGAGCTGCGGGGCATGTCGTAGCAGTGCGTCGCATCTTGGGCCGGGCGAGCTCTACTCTTTTCTATGCATGCAGCCCTTCCACTTCTGATGGCCGCCAACTATCTCGACATCTAGACAGCCCGACACTGCTCCCGTGTCGCCAAGAGGCCATGGCAGCGTACAGCAGCCCGCGGCGTCCGCGGTTGGCGCCGGCTGGGGATTAGCCACGTCAGGACGTGCCTCACCTGCGCTCTGGATCACCCCGGCTGCCGGCATCGGCTGCAGTTGCCTGTGTTCGCGGCGCGTCGTCCATTGAATATCCATGTCACATTTCGTTCGGCCCCACAGCTCTTT
Source organism: Protoeuglena noctilucae (assembly GCA_958009085.1). Taxonomy (NCBI): domain Eukaryota; kingdom Viridiplantae; phylum Chlorophyta; class Pedinophyceae; order Marsupiomonadales; family Marsupiomonadaceae; genus Protoeuglena; species Protoeuglena noctilucae. The sequence continues at coordinate 366,975 of OY253674.1, forward strand.
TGCTTTCCTGCGGCCGGCGTTCGAAGTCGTGGTGGCCAAAAAAGGCAGCAACAAGTCGAAGGCGCCGGCCAAAGGGGACCTCCCTACGAAAGTGTGCGCGGTGTGCGGGCGGACCTTCACTTGGCGCAAGGCGTGGGCCAAGGTGCGAGTTGCAGCGTGTGCGAGGTCCCCAGCATCGCTCCGCGAGAGACTCAGGTGCTCGCTTGGCTCGGCAATGCAGGTTTGGGACGAGGTGAAGTACTGCAGCGAGCGCTGTCGTAATCGGCGCAACCAAGCCGCCGGGGAGCGGGCGTGAACCGGCGACGCCAGAGGCTGAGGGCTGGGTTTGCCATGAGCTTCGACGAGCTCAAGCTGAAGGAGAAATTCATGGTCCTTAGGCCCCACATGGTGAGCCGTCGACGGATTGCAGCGCGGACGGCGCAGGTTCTTGATTCGAGGTCTGCATGGTCTCCCTCCGTCTCCGTCTGGGCCCCGCAGGGCCTGCGTCCGTCGCAAGAGTCGGTCGAGATCGTTTCCAAGTACTGCCTGTTCCTGCGCACCCAAGCGAAGGACGTCGCGCGCGTCTGGGAGCAGGCAGTCACGGCGGTGCGGCAGGGGTGCCGCCAGCCGCCCCGCCCGGCCCCGCCCGCCCCGACTGATGGCTTGCGACAGCAGCCTCGCCTCCCTCTCTTCCGCAGAGCGCACCGCCGCAGCAGCTGCTGCTCGCCTACCTGGCCAACGACATCTTGCACAAGGGCCGCCGCCGCGGTGTCGAATTCCTGGATGCCTTCTACCCCGTCCTGCTGCGCACCTTGCCCAAGATGCTGGCGGCGGCGAACCCCGCCGTGCGGCAGGAGCTCGTGCGCATCGTGCAGATCTGGATTGAGGTCAAGCACTTCGGCAACACGGGAACCAAGGCCCTGCAGGACATTTTGACGGCAGGGGGCTTGAACGGCCAGAGCGCTGGTGCCGAGGCGCGAGGGGGGACCGCCGCACCTGCGCCCGCACCCGCCCCTGCCTCCGTGCCGGCCCCGCGGGACCCCCGAGAACCCCGGGGCGACGCTTGGGACGACACCCTGGCTGTGGTGGCAGAGAGGACGGCGGAGGCACGGAAAGCATCGGGGCACGCCCGGCAGAGGTGCGGCTTTGCTGCGAGCGAGTCGGAGCATGGCTGTGTCGTGCGGCTGGGTGGGTCAACGCGTGTTTGTCCGGCGTGGCCCCCCAGGTTGTTACGGGCGGAGGGCGCTGACGCCGCCAGGTTGCGTCCAGAGTTGGAGGAGGCGGCGGCTGCATCCGCCGCGGAGGTGGCGGCTTGGGAGTCACTCGGGGAGGTGGTGCGAGAACTGGCGCAGATGCAATCGCAGGCGCTTGCAAGGGTGAGGCTCGTGGCCTGGTGCGGGCGGAGGCGCATGTTCCCTTTGCTCTACGGCATCGTTGCTGAGCCGCTACCAGCAGCATGATGCTTGAGCCTCGCCTCGTCGACTTTGCCATCGCAGGCTCGGAGCGTGCGAGACGAACTGCGACGGAAGATTGCAGCCGCCGAGGCGACCGCTGGGGCTCATGGGGTGGATGGGCATGTGGGGGAGTCGCGTTCAGGGGAGGGTGTGAGCCCTGCGGCAGAGGGAGCTGCGGCGGAGGTGGGTGCGGCACAAGCAGGGGTGGCGGAGGCGGCCGATGGGGAGTACAGTCCGGATGAGCCGGTGCTGAGGTCAGAGCACGCTGGGGAAGCAGAGGCGAACGATGTGCGGGATGCAACGGACGATGGGCCCAGCGAGAAGAGGCAAAGGACGGAATGACGCGGCTGGCAGGGATATTGTTAAGAGCGCTTAACAACAGCATAGTGCGTTGACTGAGAGTGTCTTCACGACCGCGCGCTGCGTCTATGTCCATCAATCGCCGGCTTGCATTCGGCAGTGCATCGCATGCCGGCGGCAGGGAGCGAGCAGGAGGTGCTATCAGGCATGTGAAGATATTCGTGCGATTTGCGAGGCCGAAAGTGACCCGGTCAACGCTTTTTGCGGACCAGTTGTGGCATTCGAGCGCCATGCACGCCCTGGTGACCTCAACTCTCCGCACGAATCATCTCCACCAGCTCCTCTAGCGTCAGATCGCTCGTATCCTCCAGCCGCAACGCCAGCCGCTGCTGCACAGCCCTGCTGACGACGCCAGAACGCAGCACGGGTCAGCGACGCGAACCACCAGACGCAAGCTGCCTCGTCGCGTGCCCTTCACCCTTGCGGTCCGCATGCTCGAGCACACGTCGCGACTGCACAGACCCGTGCAAGACTTGGGCGGCTTGTCAAAGTGCGACCCTCACCTGGGCACGGGGGCTCCCTGGAATCGGTGGAAGGCCACGTGAAGGTCCTTAACCATGCTTTTGAAATAGCGGAGCTCCGCGGGGTACTGCAGGAGGGTGCAGGAGGTCGGAACGTGATGAAAAGAGCGTCGTGTTGGACAGGACACACGAGCTGTGAACCGAACCCGTACAGTGAGGTGCCCTGGCCGTCTCAGCCCCGGCTCACCAGGGCGAGCTGCTCTCGGATGTCGTCGGCGCGCTGCAGGGCCTGCTGGTGCTCGGGCGAGAGGTAGGTGACGTCGCCGTCCATCATCTGCAGCTCCTTCAGGGCCTCGACGATGCGTGCCCGGGTCTCGAGCCCTCGCAGGTACTCCAGGCGGGGCCAGGTCATCTGGCACAGGTGCTGCGCGGCGTCGGGATGCATCGACACCGAGATGCGCACTTGCTGGCGGGCCGCCGTGGCCAGGCGGGCAAGCACCTCGCGGATGACCGCCAGCGCCGCGAGGTTGTCGGACCGGATGACGCAGATGCCCTGCTTGTAGGTGCACACCATGAAGCTCCTGCGGAAGGGGCGGGCCACATCTGGCATTGCTAAAGAGAGACTGGGAACGCAGCAGGTAGCATGGGGCACACGGAAGTATGTGGGTCGGGGCGACGGGAGACCTGAGCGAGGTTGGTGCAAGCGCGGGGAGTTTACTCATAGCACAGCTTCGCCCACCTGACGAGGCAGGAGCGGAGCGCGAGAGTGGCCTCCGCTGTGCCCGAGGGCGCCCGCGGCACCCCCTCCACGGCCTGCCCGATCCAGGCGTGCATGTCGAGAATGCTGAAGTTGCCCTGCATCCGGAGCTCGCTGAAGGGCCGGGACTGGTCGACCTCCTCCACGCTCGCGGGGACGTGGAGGCTGCGCGGAGGACGCAAAGGCGCGGTCGAGGCTCAGGCTGGCACAGGTCCAAAATGCGTAAAAGCTGACATCATGTTGCACAGCCCAGCGTTGGCTCTCACCAGAGGGGCTTGATGGGCATGCTAAAGGTCTGGGTGACTTTGTTGTCCACGCCTGCGACGACGAACACCTGCAGCCGCCCGCTGCGGCCCTCGATGGCCCGGATCCGGAGGTGGGCCCTCGTGGCGTTGCCCTTGCACCGCAGCGTGGCGAAGCTGGCCATGTCCTCGCCCCCACTCTTCCCGCACGAGAGGATGCCATCGTCCGCCCCCGGGTCCTGGATCTCGATCTGGCACGTGCAGTGCAGCACGACCACGGCGACCCCGTCAGGTGACTCCACTACCAGGTTGAAGGCCCCCTCGGACTCATCCAGCGTCAGCGACGCCTCGCTGCGGGAGGCACGGCGCATCGCGGACCTCAGGCATTGGCGGGGATCGCAGATGCTGCCGGTTGTGACCAGAGCCGCATCACGTGCGACGCGGACGGCAGGCCAACGGGGCTGCCATGGGCTTGCCACGGGCCGGCACTGCACATGGACGCTTTGTGAGACAAAGGAAGGTAAGCCAACACCCGCAGGCAGGCGTTTTGGCACTCTGCACCACCCCAGCCACGCACCTATACGAGACAGACGAGACGACCACGCCCGGGGTGCTCTTGAGGACGGCCAGCACCGCCGTGGCGTGCTGGACGCGCTGCTCCAGGCCAGCGACCTCCATGGACAGCGCCCTGTGGCAGGGTGAGATGTATGGATGTGTGTCGGATATCAGATGTCACCATGAAATGGGTCAGCCCATGTTGTCAGAAACAGCCTCACTTGATGCGGTTCTCTTGCTCGTTGATGTCCGTGGTGTCCGCGTCCTCCTCGTCCTCTCCCTCCTTGGCATCTCCAGACTCGTCGCCCGGCTTCATCGACTTTGTGGACATGAGCTTCTTCACCATGCTCAGGCCCTTGAGCGCGTTCATGCCCTTGCGGCCCGCGTCCCTGCGAGGCACGAAACGAGGTCCACCGTCGGCATACAAAGGTGTCATTAAGTTCGACTCCTGCATCGCTCTGCTGTCAGAGCCTCTGCAGATGCGAACGGCGCCTCACCGGAACTTCTTGGAATGTGCGACGTCCACCACGCTCTCCGTGCCCACCACAAGCACGCGCCCCCGCACGGTGTGGACGCACAGCTCGTCGCTGGTGCTCCCGCCGGTGATACAGCCGGAGTCGACGCTCCCGGCGCTCTCCCTGCAACGAGCGCGGATGCCTCACGATGCGCTATTCGCGCACAGCCCAGCGTTGCTCCCAGTTAGCGGGGCGACGTGCGAAGCAACGAGCTAGCGGGCCGGCACAGATGCGCCGGCGACGCTGGCCACTGCTGTCGCTCACCCCATAGCGTGTTTCGCAATACGCTCCATCTGCCCCATGTCGTCACGCGCGTACACCTCCAAGTCGCCCCCTTCCCGCGCAATCACCACCTCCTTCATCCCGTCACGCGTTAGGTCCGCCTGAGTGTGGATCTGCAGGAAGAGGCACCCGCCACGCATTCCGACCCGCAGGCAGGGCACGGAGCGCACGAGCAGGTCATTACATGCAACAAACGTGCCCCCCGCGGAGTGCAGCCCCTGGCTCCGTCATCGCACATCGGCATCTCAGGCATCCGCAACCATCCGCACTCACCTGCGTGACGGGTGCTGGCTTGAGCCCCTTCCCCGCGATGACCCATCCGCGCCGCGCTGCCTGCTCATCCAAGAACATCTGCGCCACGACGCCCGTCTGCGTGCCGTACACGACCTCCTGCCGCCCGGCGTGCTTGTTGCCCGGCAGCGTCTCGATGCCCTCCCGGTTGTGCACGAGGGCGGTCACCGCGCCCTCGACTTGTGCGGAGTAGTACACGTCACCGTCCTTGAGAACCTGAATCTTGCCGTCTGCGCACCCCAGCATGGGCCAGTACGGCTGGCCCTTCCCGGCCACGGGCGCCACGTCAAAGGCCGAGATGCGGGTCAGCGACAGTTTCGGCGGGTGGACGTCGTTGCCGTTGTTAACGAGCTGCACCGACTGCTTGCCGCACACGTGCACGAAGGTGTCGTGCACCCGCGCGGACACCACGTCCTCGTCCATCCTGCAGGGAGCGAAGCGCGGGTGCAGCTGAGATTTCAAGGGTCGCATGGACCTCAAGGCAGCTGACGACACAGGCGACGTGGCTCACTTGGGAAACCGGATGCGGAAGAACTCCTTGCCCTTCTTGGTAACCCCGCGGACCTGCCTGCCCTCCGCGACGAATATCTTCGTGTCCTGCTCCTCGCCAAGGCCCTGCAAAGGGCGGAGCAAGGCATCGCGACCTTGGATGCGCGGATGCAGACGCGGCGGAGGGTTGCAGCCCCGCGACCTGAGCGGCCAGTCACCAGACTGATGTTTGTGACGGGCGCGTTGGTAGGGAGGCTCTTAAAAGACGTGTCGAGTGCCATTTTCTTCACGCTGAAGCAGTGGACCGTGCCCGAGACGTCGCCCACCACCACCTGCGGGCAGCCAGGTACGCGTATGGGCACAGAGCGCGGCGCAGCGTCGTCAGATCGGCGGCGGAGGCGCGGGTCGCCTTTTGCGTCTTGTTCTTCCCCGGTGGGAGGACGCGCATGCAACCCGGGCCCGCGACATTGGACGAAAGGATCTCCTGCTGATGCAGGTTGATCTCCATCGTACGCCTCCTCCCACTTCGCCGTCGCGGGGGCCTCCCTTAGCGCCGCAAGGGGCGGCCCCGGGGCCCGACCGGGCCGGTTGCAGAGCTCCGGCGCTGCCGGAAGCGAGGCGATAGAGGCGGGACAGCAGAGGCCTCCTTTCAAATAATCTCCTGTGGCAGCAAGCGGAAAGGTCAGATTCCAGCCCCCGCATCCGCAGGGGACCGCATGCGGGGGCAACAGAGGGCGGTCTCTCGCCCGCATAGCTCCGATTCGCCGGCGAGCATATGACAGACAGACTCTCGTAACAGCATCACGTGCACTGAGGGGCACATCGCGTCGGCAAGGGGCGGACGCAGAGGGCGAGCTCGCGTTGGCTTGGGAGCGCAGCACTGACTCACCGCTCGTGCAGCAGGCGGAGAGCCTTTGCACCAGTGTCGTCAAGCAGACCAGCCAGATATCAGCTTTGACTTACCCACGCCCGCTGATGCACTCAGGCAACCATTCAGCACTAAGCTCAACGAGTCCGCTGCCAGGGGCCCCGTCAGCCCGTTCCTGATCGAATGATGGCGCAAGTGCATGACGAGGACGGGTTGTTACCAGCTCCTGGCGCTCGGGCAAGGGCACTGGCACATCCAGCGCTAGGTTCCTGCCACTCAGGCTGCACTTGATCTTACGCCTTCCTGCCCTTTGGGACCGAGGATTGAGTATCACTCAGCCAGCGTCGTTCCTGTCTCGGACATCGCGGGAGCCTACAGCTGTGGGCTTTGCAGGGTCAAGTGCAGAGAACCAGCCCACATTCCCACTTAATCGTGCCGAAGGGGCATCAACCTGATCGGTCCAAAGCCGTTGCATCTGCCTACTGTGCCGAGCCGTCAGCTGCGCCGGGAGCGCGAGAGGGGGCGCCGCAGTCGGCTGGCTGCGGCCAGCCAGGGCCTGGGGAGAGCGGGGGACGCGGCACCATGTCCGCGGGGAGGAGACAAAAGCTCCTAGAGATTGCAAAGGCAAGTGGGGATCGTAGAGGGTTCTTGTGTGCCCGCCCGTGACCGCATGCGTCATGCTGCTTTGTGCTGGCCCCCGCAGCGGCTGCCGGAGCTCGTCAAGCCTCAGACGATCACGACGACGGAGGGGCGGACGGTCATCAAAGGGCCGGCTGTGAAAGCGCTGCAAGTGGTTGCGTGGAAGAGGGAGTTCCAGGAGCACGGGATGTGAGCGCTGCGGCTTGCGATTCCAGCTGCGCATTGAGCAGTCACGATGTCTTTGGTCGTATTCATGCGATCTTCCGATGCCGCAGCGAATGGCCGATCCCGCCAAAGCCGGCCAAGCAGTACACGCACGGGTGGAAGGGCAGGGATAAGGGCCACAAGCGGGACAGGATCGCCGCCGCGAACCAAGCCGCGTGGAAAGAGGCGTGCAAGGTGTGGGCAGAGCGTGGCCATTGATGCTCTCGAGCCGCCTATTGGCTTGGATGTGGTGCGGTGACTGCACGAGCACCGTCTTGATGGGCTGGGCGTGGCTCCTGCGCAGACGGCCGACGAGCAGATAGAGTCCCATCGGCAGGAGATGCGCGAGCGCAGGCATTCGCTTTTGACATGGTACGACAAGCTTTTCCTGGTGAGGGATGAGCGGGCGCCTGCTGATACACGGCGCAGATCCCGGCAGAGCACAGAGAACCATGCAATGTGCCCAACTTGTCCCCTGTTGACTCTCTCCGCAGTCCCCAGAGCAGCTCCGGCGCAAGTGGAAGGCCGCCAGAGCTGCGCAGGTCGTTTCGAAGCGCTGACGCTTTGCTAGTGCCGCTGCGTCTCTTCCTGTCATTCTTCTCGTCACTCCTGACTCTACCTTTGAAGCCTCAGAGTCGAGTGGCAAGGGAATTAGCGTGTTCGGTGTCTGCATGCACGATTTTCCCTGCGTTGTGCATGCAACGTCGCAAGCAGTTCCTGTGTCTCAAGTAGTTGCACGAGCATGCTGAGCTCGGCGCCTAGCGGCTGAGCGAGGGACGTGGCCGGCGCAGAGTGGCGCTGTGCGCAACCATAGCATGGACGACGGGCGAACAGCCCTGGGGTAGCTGCGTACACGAGCAAGATGCGGTGGACGCCAAGCAGAGGGTGAGCGACCGCCCTCCTCGTGCGGCGCGACGGCATGCTTCCCATGTCAACGTGGACGACGGGGTCGTTCTCTTGCCTTGCATCACGCGTGCCTGCGGGACGGTGTCTGTCGTTAAGAGTTCAATAACAAAAGCAGTCGCGCTGCGCTCGGCCTTGTTTCGACGTCGCGGGACGCGTGCGGGCTCATGTGATGTGCAGGGAGGAGACGCTCACCAGAGCGGAAATCATGGCCATCTATAAGGACCATGTGCGAGAAACAAAGCAGGTGAATGTGTAGCAAGCACTCGATGGCCCAAAACAACGCTGCGCCCGCGCGCGCACGGGTCGCATGGAGCGCCACCCTCGCTCGCGTGGCGCGCGCAGAAGGAGCGAGAGGAGAAGGAGAAGCTGATGGACGAGATGAAGATGACCATCTCGCAGTCGAAGATGGCAGCTGCAAGAGGTGAGGACGGCGCAGGCCGCAGGGGGGCGCAGCTACGTGAGGGTGGGCTGTCGCTCGCGTTCCCGACGCCACCGCATTCCTTCGTGCCCCGCAGAGGAGCAACAGGTGCGGAGTAGACCGAAGCGTGGAAACGCAACTCGAGTTCGCGTCCAGCCGTCAAAGCTGCCCGCTCCACCTCAGGTGCATGCCGCAGTACGTCTCTCCGTACCTTGAACCCTCTGTCCGCGTTTGTCCCGCAGCCAATGGACCCGCTGGAGCGCATCCGCCGACAGGAAGAGACGTACAACGCCACCAAGCAGCTGCAGCCCCCCGTGCGCGCTGAAATCCCGCTCTTCCGCCGCGGTCCCCTCCCTAAGGAGTATCGAGCCAAGGCGAGTTTCGGCACACGCATGGCTATGCCGCACGCTGCACCCCACACCTCTGCGCACGCGTCGCCCCCTTGCACCAGGCTGAAGGCCACGCCGCATGCGCCCATGCTCAGGGCCACGGCCCTCTGTGACTTCGCAGCAACTCCAAGAAGCCGGCTGGGCGTCGCGGAAGGATGAGCCGTACAAACCCCTGGGCGGCCGCATCATTCTGGACATGCCTCATCCCAGCCAGATCCTGAGGCATGCAACGGAGGACGATGCGCGGGACCAACTCATTCTCGGGGCGCAAGCCTTCAAGGCATCCAAGATACTCGACCGGCGCGCCAAGGCGAGGAATTGCATGTACATGTCGGAGCACGTAACGGGTCCCGGTGTGTTTGAGGCGTGTGAGGGCGTGAGAACGCAACGTGACGTGCGGGTCGAGAACGTGACGTGGACGCGTGGCCGCACCCGCAGAGGAGGCACGAGGAGGACTCTGTGTTCGTCCCTCGGCAGGACCCCGTGCAGTTGAAGAAGGTGTTGGAGAAGATTGAGGAAAAGTGAGTGTACGCTAGGTGTGGGGTTGAAGGGGGAGGTCTGACAGCAGGGGGTGGGTTGGCGAGGCTTGGCGAGCGCATCCAAGCTGGTCGAGTGCTGCCATCGAGCCAATAGGCCGACTCGATGGGGCGAGGACTGCGTATGCGAGCTCGCTTCCCGGCCTTGTCCTCAGGAAGCGTCGCGAGCAGGCTGTGCTGAGGACGGACCAGGTGTCCCGGATGCTTTTCGGGAACCTGGACAAGGCCTCCGCGGCTCTGATGCGCGTGCAGCACGGCGTGGACTACCTGACGGCCATGGAAACCCCCAGGTGAGGATGTGCTAGTGTTACACAAACGACCGAGCGCTGGGCGACCTTGAAGCTTCTATTGCGACAACGCCACGCCTGCGCCTGTGCCCGCACGATTCACCAATCCTGCTGACATATTTAGGGATGACCCGACTGTAGCGCCACTCTTGTGTTTGTACTGACACTGCCAACGACACATAATTGACGACACTGCCACCGCCCTGCAGGCTCGAGGGCGCGGATCTGTTGAGGGAACAGCGAGCCATGGAGGGCGTGGCTTGCATGCTCGAGTCTTTCGAATTGTTCCCAGGGGAGGCGCCCCCAGGGGACCCCCTCAGCTCAGCCAAGCGCGCGACAGGTGCGCCTGCCAGTCTGACGAGGCCGTCGAGGCGCCTTGCTTGTTGCTGGCTACCCTGCTGACTGTTGTTTTGGCGCTTACGAGTGCTCTGTCAGGTTCCTTAATCAAGTATAGGGTGGCTATATACTAGGGTCTCCAACGCTCGATGCCCGCAGTGACGTTGGAGCGCCCGATTAGTCCCCCAGTCGCGCGTGCCAGGCCCGCAACGGCCCAGGCCCGCTCGAGCTTTAAGTCCGCAACACACAGGGGCGCGCGCCCCGCATCTCCTCAGGTGCGAGGGCCGCTTGGTTGCTCAACGACCGGCGACCGACACTTGACGGTGCTTGGCCTGCAGCACGCGTCCAGCCATACGAGAACCCGCGCTCTTGCAGCAGTGTTCTGGCATCGTGCGTGGTGTCTTGTTACCCCGAACTCTGCGTTGCTTCGCAGGGACGCGTCAGCCCTGACCACGGGGCCTCGAGCCCCACGCAACGCAAGAGCGAGAGGGACGCCCGCCACCAGGCGCACCTCCGCAGCCGCGTGCTGAACCTGCTCAGCACCCCGCCCAGGAACTACCGCCGGCCCAACCGGCCCTTCAGCGCTGACCCTGAATCGGTGCACCGCGCCTCCTCTGCCAAGGTGTGCTGTGCTCTGGACCGGCACTGCCTTAAGCTTGCTTGCAACAATGGCAGTGCCTTAGCTTTTGGCTTTTTCCCAGCTCGTTAACCCCCCACATGCCCCCCGCAGCACATGAGCGTCTCACCCAGAACGGCACACGATCCGTCGGGCTCAGCAACCGTGCCGGCCGCCGCTCCCGGGGCCACCTCCCGTGGTTCCCGGGGGCTGGTGCCGGCCATGAGCATGCCAGAGAGGGCCATCCGCGTCGTATCGTCTCCCATGGCCGCCCGCGCCCCGCGGAGCGTTTCTGACATTGCCGACAAGGTCCAGGCGGAGGCGGGCCTCGCGCAAGCCGCGGCAGGGCGCATGAGCGGCATCGCGAGCCCTCCCGTGCCGGGCAGCCCGGCGAGCGCCCAAGCGGGCGCGGAGATGCGGCGCCCATCGACGGCAAGCGCGCTGAGCCAAGTCGACCCTGGGACGCGCACCAGCGAGGCGGGCCAAGCAAGCGGGCGGCCGGGGACGGCACGCCGCAGCGCCACGGGTCACCGGCAGGCCTTGGCGTCCGCCCTGAAGAAGTCGGGCCAATCTATGGGCGATGCACCCGGGCAGCAAGCCTCTGCAGTGTGGGCCACGGGGGAGGCCTCAGGGCCCGGGGGGGGCCTGGGCCCGACGCGCAGCTCGGAGCAGCGCGACGCGAGCGTGAGTTTCGCGGACGTAGGGACGGTCCGCCGGCCTGGCGTGAGGCGCGGGCAGGGCGGCGGGTCGGAGGATGCGGCTTCCCGCAACGGGGGCGCGGGACCCGGCCCTTCCTCTGCCGGGACAGCGGCGGCCGCGGGGGCTGCTGCCGCGATCATGATGGCCAGCCGGCTGGGCCGTGTGACGGGGGCGCCCGCGAGCGCGGGCAACGGGGTTGTGAAAGGGCCATCGGCGTCCATGTCGCGCCAGACATCGATGCGGTCCCAGCGAGCGCCGGTCGACTTGCTCAGGCGAGATGAGGCTGTTGTTGGTTTGCAAGAGAAGCCTCTTGGTATGTATGGGTCGTATGTGCATGTGGGTGCATTTGGGGGGGCATCCGCCGGGACTGTCCTACGCAGCTGGTGTCAGTGCGGTCAGTCTAATGACCCCTGTGCGTTGCCCAGAGGTACCGAGGAGTATGTCATTAATCCACTACCACTTGCTGCGTCCCTCAGATCGAAGGACTCGGAGGCGACGTCAGTGGGCGGGCAGTCCGGGGCGCCGATGGGGCTGACAGGGGCCATGATGGGGGCCAAGTGGTTGGGGAAGTTCGCCAAGAGGAAGAAGAGCCTGCGCGTGGGGAAGACGGCCAGCACGAGCGCGTGGTACATGAGCCGGCAGTACCGGACGCTGACATCGCACCGCATCCGGGGCGGCATCAAACGCGACATTGCCGAGATGGAAGCCAAGTACAAGGCACAGGTGTGACTTGCATATGTGGTCTAGCCCATGGACATGTGCGGGACGTGCGCTCACCTGGTCGTCTGTCCTGTCTAGGCGAGGCGCGGCGTGTGCCCTCAGCCCTGCGTTGCGGCTGCCCGCAGACAAGCAAGGGACCCCGGAGCGGCCAGGCCCGGAAAGAGCGGGAGGAGATTGTCAAGACGCTGACGGCGGACGGCGGAGTGGACTTGGAGGAGATCCTGCAGCCCTCGTTCCTCCCCGGTGACGAGGAGCGTGCGAGCGCGGAGCTGGCCAAAAAGGCCGCCAAGATCGCCGCGGCAGTGGACAGCCGCATCAACCGGCGGGGCGGCGTGGAGATCAACGACGCCAAAGCGCAGAAGTGAGTGGGGTCTGGCTGTGTGGCCTATGCAGACCTCGCGCAGACCTGCCAGGTTCCGCAGCTTCGCTGGCGCAAGCGTCGGCCTTCGTTGGCAGGCGCAACAGCGTTCAAGGCTCGCGAGGCTCTCATCTGCTCTCTAATTGCAGGGAGCGACGGGAGTACGAGAAGGAGAAGGAGATGTTGGACGCAAGGAGGTTTTTCTCCAACGTCCCGCCCCACATGCTGCCCCGGGAGAAGATCGACACCTGGCTGGCCATCAAGCAGCGCGCCCACGCCAAGCGCGCGGTGGTGCAGGCGATGAGCAAGGAAGACATGAAGAAGAAACTGCAGCAGAGGTCGGAGGTGAGCGGCGGTGCGAGGGGCGGCGTGCGCGGCTGCAGTACAGGCGCCCTCGTCGCGTCATTCACGACCCGCAGTGCCAGCCCAGCTCCATCCTCGGGCGTTGCCATACGCACTGGCAGTGCGTATGGCCTCCTGCAGGGCCGTAGCCATGCATGGCACTTTGCAACCTCTCGCTCGTCGCTGCACAGGAGATCAACGGCTGTGCGTCGTACGAGATTGGGCGGCGGGAGCGGGACCGTGCGGCCATCCACCACCGCCTGTCCCTGGGCGTCACGCTGCTGAACGACCTGAGCCTGTCGCGCCCGGACCTGCCCAAGACAAAAGACGTGGAGACATTGGAGAAGGAGATCGAGGCCGTGCGGCACTGGGCGGAGCTCGTGCGGCTGCAGGAGACGCGCATCCGGCTGTTTGAGACGGCCTGGCTCGCGCCCATCTTAGCCCAGGTCGAGTCGCAGCTCCGCAAGGGCGTCCTGACCGACGCCGAGCGCATCATCGCCGTGGACGTCGTGGAGAGGATCCTCGATGGCGACGTCTACGGGGAAGAGCACTTCACCAAGGCCCTGGGGCGCGTGTCTCCCGAAGACATCTACGACGGCCGCGTGCAGGATCTCTTAACGCACGTCATGACCAACGTGCTCAAGTACCACTCGGAGGCCCAGGTGAGGCACGCTAGGGCAGGGACTCGATAGTATGTTGATACGGTGTGAAGGTTGCGAGCAAGGGTGGAGGTCGGGGCTTTGCGGTGGTAGCGCTTTTGTGGGCAATGCATGAGGGTATGGGAGGCCAAGGCTGGCGCACACAGGTCCGGTGTCGCGCGCCGACGCGCGTCGGTGGTCTCTTCTTCTGCCCCGCAGGTGGAGGCTCTGTTCCACAGGGCGTTTGGCCCGAGCCTCGCCTCGGACGCCATGCGGGCGTACTCAGTGCGCCGGCACCAGACGTCGTTCGACAAGAACAAGCGCACGGCGGTGCACATGGGCGCGATGTGGAAGGGCAAGGCGGGGGCCCTGGGAGAGGGGCAAGACGACGTGAAGGCCGCTGCCACGGGCGCCGTGGCGGCCATGCTGGCAACGACCAAACACGACCGAGCGGAAGCACTCAGGCTGCGGCAGATGTCGCTGGCGCGGATCCGGTGGGAGTTCGTGGCCCGCAAGTCCTTGGCCGCACTGGCGGACGCCAACCGGTCGTGTTTCGAGGGCCGGTGCCTTGAGTGCCGTGACTTTGGGTGGCAGCCCCCGGCGTCGATGCGTCCCCCACCGCGCCTGGTGACGTCCGCCCGCACCACCCGCACCTCCGCGGGGCAGCGGGTGGAGGAGGAGGACACGGATGCGATTGAGGCGGCCATCGCCCGTGTCTCCAAGATGCGTGTCGACGATGGCGCCTCCGGTCAGCACCCCAAGGAATTCCTGGAGAACTTCCACCGCATGCTGGTGAGTGTCCTTGTGGGTGTGGGTGTGGGTGTGGGTGTGGACAAGGGTGTAAGTGTGACTGGGAGTGTGGGTGTAGGAGCTCTGGGATTTGCTGAGGTCCTTGCCGCCTTGCGCTGCTCGCAGGTCAAGCAGCGGAACTCCTTGCGGGGCGCCCCGACTGTCGACATGAGGCGGGGCGGGTCGGAGGACCCTGCTACTCCGAGGGCGACGCAACAGGAGCAGGAGCAGGAGCCGCTGACAGGCGAGAGAGCTGCGATGCGCAGTGGGCCCATGGAACGCCGCCAGTGCACGCTGCATGTGACAGCAGACATCGCCAACGTGCTTGCGGTGCTCGCGGGGCGACCTTCTCTACACGCTGGACCCTTTGTTTGCCGCAGAGCTGGAGCGGGAGCTTCTGAAGCGCGAGAAGAGGGCCATTAGCATGGAGTACCAGGCTCAGGAGGCCGGCATGGGCGGGGCCGTGTTGACCTACCTGTACCGCCACATGCAGCGACTCAAGGACGCGGGCATCCCCAGCAGCGCCCTGGAGCTGGTCATCCAGCGCATGGAGACCGCGGCGCACAAGCGCGCCAAGCGCGGCATGCGGCCTTTGCGCGAGGTGGCCCTGGAGGTCGGGCCGCGGTACGGCTACGTGGAGGCGACCGCGCGGGAAGAGCAGGGCGCGGAGCAGGTGAAAGGCAAGCCGAGGACCCGGCCGGAGAAGGAGCGCAGGGCCGTGACGCTCGCGGAGCCGCTGCAGCACCGCCGGGACAAGACGCCGCTGTCGACCGGGCTGTGCGGGGTGCTCACCAAGCTCGGCATGGGCACGCCCACGGAGCCCCAGGGGCGGTGGCACGCCGACAGCCGCGCCGCCAGCGCTCGGTCCGCCGTCAGCTCCAGCAGGTGCGCATGGGTCGCAGTCAGGGTGACTCCCTGAGTAATAGCGTGCATGCAGCCCCGCCCACTGCATGTCAATTCAATGTTACCCAGCGTTGTTCGCTCTCGACTCGCAGGTACACCCCCGTGACCCGCGACCCGCGCCTGACGTCGTCGCACGTCCCCCAGACGCCGACGACCGTGGCGCAGTCGGCGCCCGGGAGCGCAGTGCCCGGCCCCCGCCCCAGGCCCTTCACGGTGGGGACGACCAAGCCGGGAGGCTCCCCTGCCAAGCCCAAGCTGGGTCTTCTCGACCCGGTGCCTTCGCTGGCGGACGCGGGGTCTCATCACGGCACGTTTGCCAAGAAGGAGGGGTCGTCAGCATCCGCCCACCGAGGCACAGACGCCGCAGTGCCGAGCGAAGACGCCGCCACGCCGCGGATGTCGCTCTTCAACGCGCCCCGCTCCAGCTTCGCGCAAGTATGGGCACCCGGGAGCCGCCGGGTGAGCGGAGCGCGCAGAGATACGCTCCTGCTACGCTTATAGCGCTTTCTCATCCTGCTCGCTCCTGACTCGGCAGCGCCCTCGTCGCCCGCAGCCGTCGACGGCGGCGCCGACGTGGCCGCGGCGCAGGGAGGAGTCCACGGTGCCATCCTACCTCCTGTCGCCTCCACGGCACGGCACAGCAGAGGTGGCCGGCCAGCGCGCCTCCGAATTCCTCTAGTTCTAAACGTGTTCCTTGGACCTGGAGCTGCTTGGTTGAGGTGCATGTACATTGCCGGACGCCTGCGCCCTGACTAGCTGCCAACCTGGGCTGCGGTATCCAGACCTGACACATGCCAATCGTGCTTTGCAAGCTATGCATGCTGCCTCTCCATGTCCGCGTTCATGGAAGAGTTGAAAGCTAGCATAGACACCATCAAGCCAGGTCGATGACAATTTCAATCACCAGCTGCGTTTGCAGCAGCCCACGCGTCCCATATCGCGTGCTCCCGACGCAGCCACTCCGGCAGCCGGGCGAGGGGCTTGTAATCCGCGTCCACCACCGTCACCCTGTACCGCACCGCCCCTGACCCTGGCAGAGTCACGCACGAGCACGCGACACACACACCGACCCCAGCGTTGTCAGCGATCTGACTATGTCCGCAGACGCAGCCTGGCCCGTCGATGACCTCGCACGCGACCATCACGGCCAGGTCACGCGCGCATTGCGCGACGGACAGCCCCGCCAGCACCGCACACAGCTCGTCCCCGTCCCTGTCGCGAACGAATGCCACCGCACGCCCCGCCGCATCTCCCTCGGCGTCGCCGCCCTGCAGCTGAGTTGCTGCCGACCGGACCACCGACAGGCGCCCCAGCAGCCCCGCCCGATCAAACGCCCCTGGGTCCCCTCCCGCACCCGCTACCTCCGAACGTCCCACCGCCTGCTTCCCACTCTTCGCTCCTCCGGGTTGGTCGGGACTGGAAACCCCCCCAGAGTCCAAGTGTTCTGTGACGCTGCCCCATCGGTCCTGGAGCTCTGCCAGTGCCAAAGCCGCTCCTTCCAGTCCAAGCACGTCAAGGCGCTGGCACGAAAGCACTGCGCAAAGAAAGTGCTGGTGTTGTTCGTCACCAGGTGCACTCAGCCACACGTCGCAATCCGCCACGCCCCTCAGCACACAACTCGCCCTTGCCTTGTCCCAGCACCGGCTCTGCGCATAGCACGTTCGTGAGGACCGCCAGCCACACGGCAGCCTCGTCGGGAGAGACCGCCTGCGCCTCTGTCCTTGTTTCGTCCCGTGGTCTTCGCAAATCCTCCGCAGAAATGCAAGCCCCTGGCCCGTTCACCGTTTGACCAGCAGTCGCCCCGCCCTGGACCGCTGCCTGGAATCGATCCGTGGCCTCTCGCCCTCCCATCCAGACGCGGAAGTTGTTATGCGGCTGCCGCGCCAACGCCTCCAGCGCCCGGTGTTTGCGACTTCGCACGCTCGCGACGCAGCCACGTGCCTCGCACCCCACGCCCCAGCCTGCTCCCGCGTCATGACCCTCACTACTAGCACACCCTCTGCAGCCGTCCTCGTGGCAGCACAGCAGGTCCCTGGGATCGTATGCGCTTACAGCGGCGACCTTGCCCTCCCTGGCCTTGAAGACCTGGTGCATGCGGTAGCGCGGCACCTGACTTGCAAAGGCACGATCATCGGGGAGGAAGGCACGCAAGGGGAGGGTGGCGGACTTGGGCTTGATCTCAAACGCAACCTGCAATGGCGAACGAAGGGGCACTCACACCGAGGCATCGGAGTGGCTTGGACCACGCATGCAACAGCGGGGGCAAGAGAGGATCCATTACACACCTGACGCCCGGCTGCGCTTCCCCGACGCAATCCGCTACCGTCGGACGTATGGGGTCGAGGCCCCGGTGTGGCTGCTGCGTCCTCGGCCCATTCTGCCAACTCCTCCACGGTCGTCTCGTGCCAGAAGCGCTCCTGCGACGCCGAGGCCCTCTGTGTCTTCTCCAATGCCAGCATAACACGACATGGCATTCTTATCGTGCACACGACGAACGTGCGCGCGTCATAGCAGCGCTGGCACCTGGCGCTGGGCCGACAAAGCGTGCAGCAGGGCCGCAGCCTCTGCGGGGTCGATGCGAGCCGGAGTGGAGGGCGGCAAGTAGCGCGCATCAATCATGTGGCGCATGGCATTGGCCAGAAAAAACCTGGCGACCTCCGAGTCGCTGGCTGGGTCTGCGAGAACAAGCCAAAAGCTTTGCCGCTCCTCCCTGCGCGCTCTTGAGCGAGCCCAACACGACCATGCGCTCAAGATGCGTCCCTGCTGCATGACAGTACGTGCATGGAACCGCACCTGGCATATGCCACTCGAATCGGCTCCACAAGGCGGCGTCGAGTGCGCGTTCACAGGACGAGTCCCCCTTGACCTTGGCGAGCCTCAGCACGACCGCCCTGCGCATGCAAGAAATAGGTTTGCACCTAATCTCGCGGAGGACATGGTGCAGGGTCACTGCACGCCATTGGACGCGGCGCAAAGGGCGCTTGCCTGCACTGAGCACGTTTGGGGCGCAGGACGACGCGCCGGTTCCCCTCCCCCGCGATGTCCCACTCGCCCACTCGGAGAGAGCACGCCTGTGAGCGAGCATCCATCCCATCTCTGCCCGCTCACTCCCCGGCCTGCCCCGCCCCCGCAGCTGCGCGTCGTACCACAGCCGTCTGTGTCGTGTGAAGACAGCGCCGTTGTCGGGACTGAGACTCCCGTGTATCGAGCATCCTCAGGGTGTGGATGCAGGCAGCAATAAGTGAACAAAAGGGTGGAAACGGCCTTTCCTGCACCAAATGTCAGAAGCTCGGCCGATTTTCAGCGCGAAGCTCGGCAACTGACCCCCAGAATAGTAAGCCAAGCGAGCAGAACATCCGATAGATGTTTGCATCGCGGTGAGGAAGTTCTGCCTTCCACCCCCTCGCCCATCCCCGATGGCAGCCGCCCTGCACCTCGGCTTTAGGTGTAGCGGCCCATCGGTGGCCCACAGGCGGGATGCAGGGTCCCCGGGCCCCGCCTCGGCCAGCACAGGATGCCCGCCCTGGGGAAAGAGGCTGCCGCGTCGCTGGAGCTCCTCGCTTGCGGTATCCGCGGAAGAGGGCAACAACGGGGGGGAGAGGGAAAGGAGCCGCGGGCCTCTGAGCGCAGCGATGGGGAAGGTGGGAGGCCTGAGACCCGGTGCCCCGACCCGCCAGGTTGTTGTGCCTTGCCCTCGGCAGAGGAGCTTTCGATGGCCCGCGAGCTTGCAGGGCACCCACAGTATGTCGTGAGCCGCACCGCGCAGATCGCTGACCAGCTGGGGAACTACGGGGTGGGGCGGGAGCAAGCGAGGGAGGGCGGGGTTTCGATGCTCTTCCTCGGCGCGGGCCTGGGGCTGCTGGCCGTTTTCTCCTGGGCCAGCGCTGCAGGATTTTTCAAGAAAACTAAGGGATACTCGTGCGTACTCGAGTTCCCCAAGGCAAGCGTGGCTTGGAAGTTCCCTCGCGTCCCCGCCCGCCCTAGCCCGCCCTGGCCCGCCCGCCCATTCTCTCCCTGCCTGTCGTGCCCCCAGGCCTGCGGAATCGGCGTCGGGACCCCCGTGCGCATCCGCGGCGTCCAGATAGGTCAGGTGCTGGCCATCCGGCCTTCGCTCGAGCGCGTCGACGCCGTTGTGGAGATTCAGGACGAGAAGGAGGTCATCCCAAGGCGAGAGCGATAATTTTGGGACTGCCAATGATGCGCGTGGAGTCAGCACTGTCGAGGATGCCGGTTATGCTGCAAAGCTGAGCGTCACTTTGGCGTTGGTCAAAACATGACTTTGAGTATTGCCACTGCGACGATTGCAGGAACGCCAAGATCGAAGCCAACCAGTCGGGGCTCATCATGGACCCCCTCATCGACGTGACGCCGCTGCTCCCGCTGCCCACCTTCCGCTACGGCCCCAACGACACGCGCTGCCCCGCGGAGGGCGCCATCGTCTGCAACCGGGAGAGGTGAGCTTGCGCAGTCCGCGGCGTCGTTGCTCGTAGCTTTGCGAGCTCACCATGCATGAACTGTCATAGCATATCATGGTATGGAGCCCAGCTCGACACGAACAGCACGTGTGACTTTCGTGCTGAGCGCAGGGCCAAGGGCGACCCTGGCGTGTCCCTCGATGATTTGGTCTACGTGGGCACCAAGATTGCGAGGCAGATCGACATGGACGGTTTCGACAAGATGCTCGACACGGCGGAGATCGCACAGCAGGCCATCCGCGACGCCGAGCCCCTCCTCAAAGTGAGCCCCTCGTTTGTACCCGTGCCGATTTCCACGCGCTGTGTTTGTGAGACTTTCCTCTTAATTCGAACTGGGTCATCTGCTGTGTCCCATCGCGCAGTACGCGGCTCAGCTGGCGGAGGAGCTGGTGCCCATGGTCGAGGAGCTTAAGGACGGGACGCTGATGAAATCCATCGAGAGCTTGAGCTCGACTGCCGCGGCGGCGGCCAAGGACCTGCACGCGCTGACGGCGGACGTGATGACCAAGGAGAACGTGGACGCGCTGAAGGACTCGGTGCGTGGCCTGGCACAGGGTGCGCGCGGCGTTCGGGGCCTGCAATGCGTGGAATGGTGACACTCGCATCCGATGCCACCATACGCAGGTCCGGACGCTGACCGAGACGCTCAAGCACGTGGAGAGCATCTCGGGCAACCTCAGCAAGATGTCTGGCGACAGGTCCATTCAGAACAACCTCAAGCAGCTCATTGAGGCTCTGTCCAAGCTGCTGGCCGACTAGCGGGCGCGCGAGGCGCACGGGGCCTGCGACGCGCGAAGCCTGCGCTTGAAACCCACAATCACTGGCCAGATCCTTCGATGCCGACAACTGGGCAGAAGTGCAACACGTCCTTCGTCTCCGCCGTCAGCTGCTGCTGTGTATGACAATCGACGGGCCCGTCTAGTCGCGGCTGTGCGTGGGCCTCGGCCGTGCGGGCACAAAGCAAAACTGCGGGCCTTCCGGAGGTGAAGCCACTGCGATTCCCACTCATCTACGATTTTTCATTTTTGCAAAGCCATTGCATGGACGAACGCCGCATTTGCGGCTCTCGCGGGCTCAATACAACGGGTGCTGCTGGTTGCTCGCACGAATGGACGAACGCCGCCTTCGCGAGCTCCCGCGGACGCGACGCAACGGTCGCTGGGGCTTGTTGCTTACTCGCGCGATCCCACCACCCCGCTGGGCGCGCAGAGAGGCGCCCTGCGCTCGCCATGTCGACCGTCGTTCGCACACCGCCCCCGTCGCCGGGCGCCACCTCGGGAATCGTCAGCGTGGAGGACTACACGAAGGGCTTCTTCGCAAAGGTGCGTTTCTTCATGACCCAGTTCACCGCCGCGGCGTTTGGAGAGCCCAGGCCCAGAACCAGGCGGTTTACACTTGCGGCCGCCCAGGTCCTCCGTTCCGGTTACTCGCCGGATCCGACCGAAAACATCGACAAGAGCGGCATCGTGTTCAACGCCCTCCTGCGCAAGCTCGAGCGGGTCGCGGACCGGGCGGACGTCGCCATCCCTCTCCGGTGCCTGCGTGACGAGATCACGCACCTCTGGGTGGCCAACGGGCCCGGCTCGCCCACGGCCACGGAGCTCACCGAGGTCATGTTCATGCTCTTTGATCGCGTCGAGTGGGAGTGCCGCAGGAACCCCATGCCCCGCGTGACGCCGACGGGGCCCGCCCCTGACGTCGGTGACCATGCGGCTTTGGATGGCGGCACTGGAAGGCGGCCGTCAGTCTCCTGCGTTGCGAATGTGCGCAGGCTCGCCCCACCTATGCACTCTGTCCCTCGTAAGCAAACGCTTGGCCTGGCGTCGCGCCTGCAGTGGCCGAGGAGCTCAGGGCCCGCGTGTACAAATGTGTTGTTGGGGACACGTGGGAGCCATACGTCGAGCTGAAGATGATGGCGCTGCGGTGAGGTGGACCTCGGCCTTTACCCAGGCAGCACCTCTGCGACCGTCGGCACATCTGCGACGCACCATCGATCTCGTCCTCTCTCCCTCGGTGCAGTCGGATGTGGCGGTACGTGCTGAATGAACGTGCTGTGGCGCAGCGCCTCGAGGGCAACGCAGCCCCTGCGTCGATGATGGCCGCCGGCAGGAAGCCCACGGCGCACGGCATCGGGAAGCGGCTCTCGCACAAGATTGTCAGCATGCGAAAGGACTCCTGGGAGGCATGGTGAGTCACAGGCTGGGGACGCATGACGGTTTGCGATGATTGAAATCAGGAAGGTGGCATGTGCACATGCCAGCGGCAGAGACTGCAGACCTCTTGTTGATTGAGCCCATTGGCTTGACGGACCTACGGCAGACGCGTCATGACCTAACCCCACTGACCCTGCAGCTTCGACGACCTGGTGAAGGCGTCTTCTGCCAAGCTGGCGCCGCTGCTGAAGGAGGCCATGTCGGCGCTGTTCATCGCCGAGGAGCGCCTCTACCTCGCGGAAGTGGCCCACCGGGGGCGGAACGCGAGGCCTGCCGAGGCGGCCACCCAGGTGAGTCCTCAGGGCGACTGGGTCCAAGGTGGTGGTGGTGGTCATAGACTGGTTGGGATAGGTTGATGCGGTAGGGTGGGTGACGATGACCTTGTCTGCTCTGCCAGACCCAGGACGGGTCCACAGATGCGGGCGGGGACGGAGCAGAGGCGGGCACGGGCAGCGACCAGCACGGGGAGGCCAAGGGGCCCGGTGGGGAGCCGAGTGGGCAGGGAGCGCAGCCTTATGTGAACCTCGTCGACATCCTGACGGGTGCACCCATCGCGGCAGCCGAGCAGGTGGGGTGCCTTGCTGCCCGCCCTGGTGAGGATGGTCACAAATGGTCCCTCCCTGCTTGGGCTGTCGAAATCGCTGAGAGCCCTCCAATGCGACTGCAGGGGCAGCCGAGTGGGACGGACGGCGCCGCGCCCCAGATGGCGATGGTGGTGCACCCCACCGCTGCCACCGAGCTCGGCCAGGCGGGGTCATCGGCACCCGGGCGAGCCTCGCAAGACGGGGCGTTCGCTGGCCTGGCTGCCGTGGCGGCGGGCCAGTGGGCTGCCCCAGGCGGTGCCCTCCAGCCACTCACGGTCGCCGGTCACCCCATTCCGGCGCATTACACTCTGCCGGCATTCCAGGGCCCCGCTGGTGCCTGGACCGCCCCTGGAGCCCACGCCGTTGGCACATCGCAGCAGGTGAGTAGGTCTCTATCACAACTGCGGTCGTGTCACATTATACAACCGCACTAGCTGACGATGTTTGCATCCGTGACTGCAGGGTGTGCCCCCCGCGAGTGCTGGGGCCGCAGCGCTCGCCCCCGACCTGCGTCGCGTGCAGCTGGGAGCGTCCGGCGAGCAGCACTCCAAGGGCAACCCCTTCGCGGACAGCTCAGAGGGAGAGGGTGCGTGGCGTGTCGACACAACGCGGGGACTGCCCATGCGCCTTGAGCTGGGTGCCGGTCCAGAGCACGTGCCGCACCCACCGTGCCCTCAGACTCGACGGCCAGCAAGGACCGCCGCGACAAGGCCAACCTGGAGCCCAGCCCCCCGGAGCAGCACCCGCACGACCAGCGCGGCCCGGGGCAGGGCGAGCTGCGGCAGCAGCAGCAGCAGCAGCAGCAGCAGCACCGGTCCGCGGAGGAGAACTGGGCTGCGTTCTGAAGCTGACCATGGCGATGCGGAGGAGAGCTGGAGGAGAGCTAGGCTGCATGATGAGGGTAGCTGTGGCCGTGGCAGGTCGAGCATTGAGGAAGGTGGCTAGGCGTGGACGAGCGGCGGGCGGCAGAGAAAGAGCGAGGGCAGGAAGCATTATGAACGGCATTGCGCACGAAACGGCAGGAAACGTCAGAACTGGACACGCCCTGCGCAGCGGTAGTACCCGCTCGCGTCGTACGCGCCCCGCTGACTGAGGTGCATCTCCGTCACCGTCACCTCCCCCGCATCGTATTCCCCATGGTCGCTGAGGAGGCCCCGCACGTCCACGGGCGTCCGGCGGCCCCCGCCCTGGGCCCCCTTGCCGTGCCTCGTGTTGATCACTGCAAAGCACGAGGGAGTGGGAGAGTGACGGGGCGAGGGAATGTGGCACAGGGCTCAGTTACAGACCACCCCTCCTGCACGATTCAGGGCCTCCAATCTGACCAGCGGCCTATACCAACACCTCGCACATTGCTGTCCCCAGACACTGCCCCAGCCCTCACCCGTGGCATGGAGCTTCACCGGCCGCCCGTCCTTCTCCCGCATGACGCCCGCCTCGTCCAACTCCTTTACAACCATATCCACGATACCCTGGAAAGACACGCTGCTCGTCTGCATCTCTTGTACCTTGAGGAACACCACGTGAGCCTCAGAGGGGTCGTCATTCTGCGGTGAGCCAGCGAGTGCAACGCGATGTTCCAAGCACGGTTCTTCCCCAGGCGGGCTCGAAGGCGGGGGCTGGGACCTCAATCGCGCTCAACGCATGATGGGTGGTCACCCATGGATGGATGGTCACGGCGGAACTGGCACGCAAGGGACTGCCTGCACGCACCCATGCACGCTGCTCACCATGACGTCCAAGCCCTTCAGCCGGAACCTGAGTCCCTGCCCGCGGGTCTGCGCCTTGATGGTGGCCTCGACGCGCTTCAGGGCCCCCAGACACCGCGTGCGGGCGTCATTGCTGTAGAGCTTGAGCATGGCGACTGCACAGAGGGGGCAGGTGGGTGGACAGGTCTTGTGCTGGACCGCCACGCTGCATGGGCCGAGCTGCATGGGCCGGGCCTGTGTCATGGAACTTTCACCTCGCCCCTCATGCTCGCATGGACTCCAGGAATTAGTGCCTCACCTGTGAGGTGCATCTTCTCTGGGGGCGTCACCATCCCGACCTCCAGCCCGGGCACGGAACCGGTATCCGCAACGTCCGTGAGGGTCCGATGGAGCGTACGGAGCGCATTTCGCGTGCTCTCCACTGTCAGAGGGATGCTGACGAAGAAGTTGTATGCAGTCTTGGGACTGGAAAGGACGTTGTCGATCAGGAGCTCCAGGCGGGCCAGGGCACGGGCCAGCTGCGACTCCGACGTGGCGCGAACGGTGACGGCGCTCTTCTCGTTCGGTGTGCCGCGCGGAGGGGTCCGAAACGACGCCCCTGCGCGCGAGGGAGGACACGACGTGCCGTTGCGACAACGCAGGATCCCCATCGCGCGGGCCCACTCCGCGCGATGCGCACCTGTCTCCTGCTCCATTCTCTTCAACGTCGAGCCGCTCTTGCCCACCACGTGGCCCATGAGGTCTCCATCCAGGCTGAAATACGCGACGAAACGCCCGCCCTCCTGCTTCACGTCGTATTTCGCGAGCACCTCGCCGAAATCCTCCCCGTCGCCATCCATCTCCTGCTCTTCATAATAACCCGATGATGCCGCAGGGTTGTAAAGGCTCCAATATCTCCTATTTTGCACTTCCACGATCGTGGCCGAGCCCAGAGGGTCCGCCAGGTTGTCGTCCTCCATGGGTGCACTAGAGGGGGCAATTTGGAGCTGTGCAATTCGAAGCTTGTCTAACTTGTCCCCAATGAGGACGTGCACGCACTTTGTTTCTTCAAAAGACGGGGAAACTCGTGTCTCTGCCAGATGCGACACGCCAGGGGGGCCCGAGAGCGCCCTCAGCCCAGCGCAGTCGCATTGCAGCTAGCCAAGAACGCCACGAGGCCCGGGCCGCGGTCGCCGTTGGACAGGCTGTCGTTGCAGTGGATCTCCACGCGCGCCCCGGCAGCCACCAGGAACACCCCCCCAGCTTCGACCGCCACGCCCTCACCATCGCACCCTGCCATGCCCTGCACCTGCGCCCCCGACACGTAGGCAAGCCCCCGACCCTTCTGGATCAGCAGGATGGACGCCCCCTGCGGTGGCGGCGGGGCCCTGCCAACTCAACGCCCGTCTTGGCGTGCGGAGGCGCTAGTCAGTCCTAATCCTGGCAGGGGCTCGCCCACCTGGCTCGTCGGCAGCGCCACGATGTCCCCGCCCATGAGCTCGAGCGACGACAGCTGAAACTCCTCAAAGGGAGGGACGTACGTGTTGGCTGTGCGGTGGACGGGGCGGAGGACAGGAGGCAGGCCCATATGATACGTCAGCATGCCGCACAAGACGCCCGTGTCCCGCATCTTGGGCGTCAGACCCGCCCGCACCACGTTGTCGCTCGTCGCCATCACCTCCACGATCTGCCCCGACAGGTAGGCGTGCGGCTCGTTCGCGGCCAGGTAAATCGCCTCCCCGCGCCCGATGCGCACGTAGTTGAGCAGCATCGACGCCAGGACGCCCACGTCGCCAGGATAATGCTGATTGAGTTTCTGGGGTCATTTGAAGCAATGTTCGTTGCAGTACCTGTCTCCCAACTGGCAACTGGCAATGCACACGGTGCCGCCGTGAACCGGTCCGCTGCCACCCACCAGGACGAGGGAGTGCTGGAGGTCGAATTCCCAAGGTCTGCTGGCCTTGACAGATTCCAGTCGCTCCACTAGGGCCTCCACCTGCCGCTTGACCACCTCCGCGTCGCACGTCATCAGCTTCGTGAAGGCCAGCCTGCGTGGTGCGAGAGAGTGCCAGTGACAAAGGGAGTATCCTGAAGCACCTTTGCACCCACAAAAACAATACGTTGATATTAGGTCCGCACCTGAGCGCCTCGGCTGCCCCGCTGGCGCCGTTGGCGACGATGCGTGCGACCTCGGCAACGCCGATGCACGCGGCGAGCTCCGGGGTGGTCGACAGGCATTGCGCAATCTCGTGCATGGAGCGGAAGCCGCACAGTGCCGTGAAATCCTCCAACGCCAGCGCCATCTCGGGCTGCGGAGAAGGGCAAGCGTGCGGGTGTTGGGCCCTCACACCCCGAGACCGCAACACGGCTGCCTGTCGGCCTGTGCGTGACGTCTTCACGTCATCACCTTGTGGTTCGGGTCGCGGTACACAGTCGGCTTCTCCGCGTGTAGCTTGGCCGCAAGCTCCTTGTCCGGGTGCGCCTGGATCGAGAGCGCCTTTTCCACCGAAAGCACTTTGAAGAGGAACGGCAGGTCCGTGCCGAATTTAGCGACGAGCTTGGGTCCCAGCGCCTCCGGATGGGCCTGCGTGGTCGCATGATCAAGGATCGCTCGATGCAGTGACGTTTGAGCACGCACGGAGCGACCGCCAGTGGTCCACCCACGCCGCAAACGCGCTGCCCCCGCGGCAGAGCAGCGAAGCGCACCGCTGCGCCATCTGAAACACCCTGGAGTGCGCGCAAGTAGATATGTAGACGGTGAATCCAAAAAGGGCTCGAGATAGTCTCGGAATCGGACTGGGCCGGCCCTTGGGACATGCTCCGATGTTTGGATCCCAGGGGGCGACCAGCCGAACAGCTCCACCGCAACAAACAATACACATGGCATCATGAGCAATGCAACAAACCAGATTTGCAGTTTCTGAGGGCATTGCGCACGGAAGCTCGCCAGGAGCCCATTGCCATCAGCGCGCACCTTCTGGCCGCGGGGCGGAACGTGGGGCCTCTGAATAACAGCAGCGCACGATGCACGCGCAACGTTTACTGCAAAGCATTCAATCGCAGCGCCGATTCACCTGAATCCATTCCGAGAGGAGCTCGCCCGTCTCATGAACATGAGAGGGCCCCGAGGGATGCGTCCCCATCCACAGCTCCGCCCATGGCCGGTCCAGGTCCACCTTCACCCCGCTCTGTGCGAGCAAGGTGGCCACTGCCGAGTCCGGACCACGCCGGCCCCACTCGTAGTCCTTGGCTTCACACTTCAATTGGAGCATCGCGTGGAGTCCGCTTCCCTACGCCGCATCAGCCGCCCCAACGACGGCACGCGACGTGGGACAGCGCGCGGCACGCGACCGCGGGCCCTCACGAGCGGCAGGCGCGGTCAGACTGAACCAGCACTGGCACATCACAGGCGTAGGCTGCGTGACAAGGCCTTCTGCAGGCTGCCGGCCGACTCCCCCAGTTTCCTGTTGCTCAAGCTCTGCCTCTGCAACGCCAGGGCTCCAGCCTCGGATGGCAGCCCTCCCGAACCCCGCAGGCCCTCGTACGATGCGGAGGGCGTCAGACTGCGCGCCATGGCGGGCCTCTGCCTCTCCCTCAGGCTGCCGCCCGACACGCTAGGCCTCTGCGAATCAGGGACACGACACGGCGGGGCTGTCAGTCAAGGCATGCTTGCCATGCCATGACAGCAACACACGCCAGCTGGATCCTTACCTTCACTGGGGACCTAGGGGGCGTGCGAGTCCGCGAGGCAGCTATGATCTGGGTGATGGTCGACGTCGTCGGCTTCCCGTCAGGGCCGACTGCCCCGAAGAATGGCGCCGATGCGCACTGCTGGGCCTGCGAGGTGTGGGGAGAACGCAGGTACAGCTCCTGAAACAGGCAGACAGTCGCGTGTGCTAAGCACGACTCCACTGCGGCCCTCACGAGCGGAAGAGGTCTCCAGTTGCCCGCTGCATCGATCGCAAACTGCCCACACATCGACACACGCTCCCCACGGCCCAAGGGGGCGGGAACGGGCGGTTCCGAAGCGTGAGACGGTTGCGGACTGCAGGTGAAGCACGTGAGGTGAGTAACGGGAAGCGAGCGCGCGCCCAGCAGGCAGGAGGCAGCGGCCGTGGCGACGTCAGCCGAAGAAACAGACGCACCGGCCCCTGTTGTTGCCCATCGAGGTGCTTCGCCATCGAGAGGCGTTTGCACTGGATGATGAGCTGGTGGCGCCTCCCACCCGCGCCTGGTTCCCGGACACCTCCAACCGCGACATGCGGCTCCTTAAGCTGGTGGCGATTCAAGCCGAGTTAGGTCACGTCGCCGACCTGGATCGCACAAGGGGCGAAATTCATCAATGTGGCATCATCAGATCGACAAGCAGAGGACTCTTGCCGCGGTTGTTGCCCTGACACGCTAACCCAGGGTAACCCAGCGTGTCCACAGCGCAAGGCCAGCGGGTCATGGATCACCAAAAACATCTTCCTGTATTCTGAATGGCTTCGCCGTTTGGGCGCTCGGGCTATTCGGGCTTTCCCCCATCAGCCCAGGCCCGCCCGCGGGCATGGGTGCCGATGGGCAGCGCACCCAGTCCCGTCGCGGTAACGGCGAAGACGGCTCGTGAGCTGGAGGCCTTCCTGGCCGGCCAGGGGGTGGATACGTCAAGCTGGGGTCGCGGCGAGGTCCGCAGAGGCGCGCACGCTGTCTCTCGCTCGCGAGCGCGACAAAGGCGACGCCGAACGCATTGCATGAAATGTTCCCCGTCCGATGTCCGAACCCACATGATCGATGTGCTCCGCACGCCCCGCGCAGGCCAAGTCTGTGGGTGACCTTGTCAATGAGATCACGAAAGGGGAGAGCCGCCTGGAGGTCAACGACGGGGTTGTGAGGCGCAGGGTAGAGGTCCTCAGCGTCGCAGTGACCCGAGCGGACGGCAAGGTGCTTTACGAGGCGCTGCAGACCCTGCCCGACGGGCGACAGCGTTGTCGGAATATGCTCCTTGCCGAGAAGCTGCAGCAAGGGGAGACGTGGCAGGAGGCGATCCGACGGTGAGTGGCCGTGCGCGGAACAGGACCAGGGGAGGATCAATCATTGGTACGTAGTACGCAGTGTCATACTATGCCTGCGCCACTCCAACTGCTCCGTGCACCGCCCCGCCTGCTCCATGCGCCGTCCACGTGCCAATTCGCCAGCTGGGCTCACGACCGGCCTTTGCTTTCGACACACAGGGCGGTGAAGGAGGAGCTTGGGTCGGCCCTCACCTCGCCTGCGTCCGTGTCGACCATCGCGGTTCTGGAGGACAGCTACTGCAGCAGCGAGCGTGTCGAGGAGGCCCACTCGTACCCCGGCATCCAGTGTCTGTACCGTGTGCATCATGCCGCCGTTCGGATCGACGACTTGCCGGCCGACGACTTCGACACGTGGGAGCCGCGTGAGGGCGGGCGATTGGTCACACGCTGGCAGTGGAGGGACGTCGAGGCGTAGATGAGCTTGTCGGACCAGACTGAGAGGCAGCGTTTCCATTGCACGCTTGCGTAAGCTGTCGTATCTTCAACGCGGCGCACTTTGAAGCGTCAGTTCAGTGGAGCAGCGTGAGCCACGACAGGAAGGCGTAGATGAGGAAGAGAGGGTACACCGCGAGGCCCTTGCGCTTGTCCGACACCGACCCTGCGATGAACGGCACGCCGGCCCAGGAGGCCCACGACATGGCCAGCAGGAGCAGCACTCCCCGGGCGTAGACGTTCGTGACAAAGATGCTGCGGGCGGCACACCAAGCGTGACGTTGCGCGTCCAGGCACCCATCTGCTGCGGCTAGCAAACGCAGGCGACGGCGCAGTACGGCGGTCACCAGACGAACGCCACGAAGGCGATGGGGAAGATGCAGTAGCCGAGGAGAGAGAGGGACCCGAAGAAGGCAATCTTGCCCCCCAGCAGCGTCACGTTGATGGTGAGGACCAGGGCGCCGAGCACCGCCACGCCGAACACGAGGGCGAAGAGCCGGCCCGGCTCCTGCGGGCAAGAAGAGCCGCAGTGTTTGAACCGAACGTGACACCCGCGGGCGCACCACAGACAACGAGTGATGATCGGCGCACCTTGGACCCGATGGAGAGGGAAATGGAGAGCAGCAGGGAGAAGATCATGGGGCCCCAGAGGTCCCAATCCCGCACGACTTTGCCCCGGTCCCCGGAGCCGCCCAGCCGCACGGGAAGAAGCACCGTGCGCAAATTGCTCCCGATGCGCTTGACATCGCGCATGATAGTGGCCGAGACGGGCTCATCCAGCGTAGAGGGATGCGCCGTCTGCACCACCGGCTCTGCGAAGAGTTGACAGCGCGGGCGCACGTGCGGGGATCGCGCATCGGCGCGCCGATGGGGCCTGGCTCAAGCACGCTGCACGCTGTGTCGCCGCAAGCTCTCAGCAGGCGCGCCAGGCTCGCACGGCACACCTATGCTCTCGATGTCCCGCTGCTGCGGCACAGCGGACGCCGCGCCTCCGGCCGGGCCCGGGGCGCCCGGGGCCTGGGGCTGGGGAGGGAGGCGTGGCTGGGATCGCGATGGGGAAATCCAAACGCGGGCAGCGGGCACCAACCGTGCTTTCATACTGCATCCGAGTCACGCTACAAGACTGCGCGGCCCACACCGACGCATGCTGCGCAGCGTTCCCCGTCGGGACCCACGCCCCTTCTAAGGGGTCCGCGCCTCCAGCCGCGCCCCGCCCCGGCCCGCCCGCGTCCCCCGCCCCCAACTCGGCCTTCCTCATGCCTGCGTGGCCAGGCTTGAGCAGATTCGTGCGCAGCGACCAAGAGACACGTTCGCGGACGACCCTGGGACCCAGGCAGCGATGTGCGCGCACAAGCAGGCTCCCCAGACCAGCGCCACGATGAACTGACGCGCAGGCGGGGCGCTGTCTGCCGCGACGGGGCGGATTTCCAAACACAGTCCGACACGCAGTCCCGACAACTTTTTCTTTTACGATTGGTCTGGCTGGTCCAGCCCTCCCCCAGGACGTGACCGTCGAGCACAAAGTGCCTGACGCCGGCCGCAGCCCATCTGGCCAGGCGAGGCCGGAGAACGGCTGCGTTCAGCACACGACGATGGACGGCTGGGAGCGCGCACTCCTGGCGACGGCGCTCCCAGAGCGTGACGATATACCACGTTGCGATGACTGGGAGGCGGACCAGAGCCTGGCTGGCGTCGTGGCCCGCGTGCTGGAGGTACGGCCTGGAGGTGGCGGCAGTGCCTGCCCGTTCTCACTCATCGCGCCAGTTACTCCCTCCGCGAGATGACCGCAATATGCCTTCCTTATTCGGCTAACGCCGACGATGGCAGCATCGCCGAATCACACGCAGGGCGACTACCTGGGCGCTTTGCAAGCCGCCGGGTCCACGGGGCGTCTTCCCTCGCCGGGCGCCGGGCAGGGCGCCGCCGATTACATGACGGAGACGGTGGCCGAGTGGGCAAAGAGCTCGTCCCGGACGGCAGAGGAGAGGCGCGTGGCCGTGGCGGCGGCGGCGGCAGCACTCGGTGCCTTTGCGCGCCACCACCTCACAGGGCCGCCCCTCCCGGCCAGCGCGAACGCGTTTGGCTGCCTGGGTGGGGCAGCCGCGGGCGACGACAGGCACGCCGACGTTCAGAGAGCCCTGGAGAGCAACGGGGAGGAGCTCATCGGGCGCATCGCACACGCCGACTTCCTTCTGCTGGCCCTGTGCCTCCTCCCCTTGTGTCGCGGAGGAGGCCACGACGACTGGCCTGCGTCCGCGGACTGGTGGGCTGCCAGGCGAGTGACATACACGGAGCAGCTTGCGGTGGGAGGGTTTGGTGGAGATGCGATTGCGGCCGACCAAGGGTCAAGCTGTGCCGCTCCACCCATGCCCACACGGACTTGCTTTTCCTCCTCAGAGCCCTAGGTCTCCAGCAGCGCATTCTGGCGGCCCGCTCGGCTGCCGTGCGCAGCCAGACGCACGCAGGATGGCGGCGCCTGCTTGACAGAGTTGCTCCCGACGGCCCGCCCCCGGGGGACCGCCGCGACCGCGTCCTGGCCTCCACGGCGCTGCTGGAGGCCGCCAACTCCATGTTCGTGTACGGGCTTGACTCCCAAGCCCACGCGCTCCTATCCAGAGCTGCACAGGCGAGCCCTTGCACGCTCCCAGCAAAGCGTGGGGTGCACGTGGCAAGAGGCAACTCACACCGTCACACTGCTGCGCGCTTGACAGATCCAGCACCCTTGAGAGCCCTGTGCTTGGCTGACCTTTCGCTCTGAGAATGGACCATCAGACCAGCGCAACGCCTAGCTGAGATTTTCAGCGATTCTGTGCCCTCAGGTTGCCGGCCTGCGCTTCCGTGTCGAGGGCCGTCTAGCGAAGAAGACAGTCCATCAGGTCGACGCCACGTCGGTGCTGTTTGTGTGCGTGGAGGAGCAGGACGCGTGCAGCTTGCGGGGGCGCTTTGGCACGCCTTGCCCCGCGGAGGCCGCGGGCAGCCAGGGCAGCGGGGCCGCGGACGAAGCGGGCGAGGGACCGGACAGGCCTGGCAGAGCGACGTCCGGGCTGTCCTGTGACAGGTGACAACCTGAGAGCCAGTGCACATGTCGGCCACTGTGTCAGGAAAAGGTGCTGAGGAGACTTGCGTTTTGTAGAGGAGCTCTCGCAGCTGTCTCTGCCACCTCGTACACCCCTGCGCTCCATGCGCCCACTTGCGCGCGTACCATCGGCATGATGCAAAGCTGCCCCGCGGCTCCCGCAGTGACGTGCACTTGCTGCCGCACTTCTTGGAGGGCGACTGGGGCCCGGAGCTCGGAGCTCTGGAGCAGACGATCCTGCTGGCGCACGCCACGCTGGTCCGGAAGGGCCAGGCAATGACAGACCTCGTCCCGGCCGAGGCCGCGCCCTTTGTCGAGATGGTCATGGCGCAGCGGGGCGGGACCAAGCTGGGATCGCGGGCGGCGCGGCTGATGATGGCCCGCAAGGAGAGCGCCCGCAGCCGGACGGCGGAGCGGGGCATTGTGACGTTCGAGGCGTTGGTGGAGGAGGCGCAGGGACGCTGGCACGGCCAGGCGACAGAGGGCGGCACAGGCGTCCGGGGCAGTGCAGAGGATGTGGACGATTCAGGGCAGGGTGACGAGGGGGTCCGTGTGTGCTGGGACCTAGCGGGGGCCTTCGCCATCTGGACACCTCTCGCAATCCAGGTGAGCGTGGTGGTGGTAGGGCATGGGTGCTACATGGCCATGACGTGTTCATGCGTCTGTGCTTGCCACAGCAGCTGTCTGCCACACACGATGGGGCTATCATGCGGCTTGGAGAGAGTCAGCTGAGGTGCCGGTGTGAGGCCTGCCTATCTTAATGGCCGCAGATGACCAAGGAGTTTGGGGAGATGATGCTCGGCGCGGGTCTGGTGAACGAGGCGTTGGTGCTGTTCGAGAAGAATGAGCTCCTCGACGCCGCCATCGTCTGCTACAGGTGTGCTGGCCGCGTGGGATTAGATGGGCTAAGCCGGCATGGGGGCTGGGAGCAGAGCTGGGATTTGGGAGTGTTGGCATTCAAATTGTTCACGTAGCTGAGCTCGCGCAAAGTGCCGCGCGCGACGAGATAGTCTGGGCTGTGTTAAGCGTGCAGGATGCTGGGCAAAGCGCATGCGGCAGAGGCCATGGTGCGAGAGCGGCTCCAGGAGGGGCCAGACAGCCCGAGGCTGTTGTGCACTTTGGGCGACATCACGGGCGACCTGTCGCTCCACGAGCGGGCGTGGGAGGCGTCGGGGTGCAAGTACGTGCGGGCGCAGCGGACCCTGGCTACCCGGTGAGGCTATCATCAGACACTGCATGAGTTTGCCGTGGATCATGCGACCAATATCACTATGTAGAGCGTCCATTGGTCGTGCAGAGTGCTTTGCTTCAGCTGCGCTGCTGTCTTGCAGTCTGCCCGGTGACCTCACCAGCCATGCCGTGTGCCTGTCTAACGGCGCAGGAAGCAGGAGAAGGGTCTTTTCGAGGAGGCGATCGGCCATTGGGAGCTGGCGCTGGCCATCAACCCGTTGCATCCGGACGGGTGGTTTGCGCTGGGTCACACGTGCATCCGCGCGGGGCGGTTCGACCGGGCCATCGAGGCATGCACGCGGTGCGTGCAACTCGATCCGGAGGCGTATGAGGCGTGGAACAACCTGGCGGCCTTGCTCCTGCGCAAGGGCAAAGCGCGGGAGGCCTTCTGGGCTTTGTCAGAGTCGGTGCGCCTGAAACGCAACAGCTGGCAGACGTGGGACAACTACGCGCAGGCGGCGGCGGCCTGTGCAGACTGGCTGTACGCATGCGACGGTATCCTCGAGGTGCTGAAGCTCACGCAAGGGACCAGGCGAGTGGGTGGTGAAGTCCATCCAAGCGCCTGTGGATGGCTCTAGCACCTTGTCAGAGATAAGACAGGTCAAGTTCAGAGACGTGGGTTGTGATAGTCATCTGAACAGGTTACCGCATCGCTTAGCTCGAGCTGAGCTTCCTCAGCTGTCGCGCATGCAGGCTTCTGGAGGAGGTGCTGGCGGGGTGCGTGCAGAGTTTTGCGGAGCTGGCAGCCCAGGGTGAGTGGCGGGCCCACTCTGCGGTGCATGATGCGACACAGGGACCGGTGTTGTTTCACTAGCCGAGGTCACTCCTTGTCGTCATTCGCACGCCTCGCCACGTGCAGTGGCTCGGGACAAGGGCGGCGTGGGCCCCAGTGCCGCAATGCTCTCGGACGACGGCGCAGAAGGGCGGGGCGAGGGGAGTACCGAGACCAGGACTGGCGAGGGCGCAGATGGCGCCGGGCCTTCCAGCGGGAACGGGGGCGTGAACGAGGGCCGAACGGTGCGGGAGGTCTTTGACACCCTGCTGTCCGATTTGGGTGGGTCCCTGTGGGCGGAGGACTCGGGAGATGCGGAAGCAGCGGACCCTGGGAGGCCAGGAGAAACGCCCTCGGAGGCGAGCCATGCAGGAGCACATTTCAATGTCCACGACGTCGTCGGCCGTGAGCGGCTCCTCGGGCAGCTGTCGAAGCGGATCTCGAGCGTCCTGCGAGTGGTGACGACCGGTGAGGGCTTTGCTTGGGGCTGTGCACCTTCAGCGGAGCCCTCGAGTCACCCTGGCTGCGAGTGCGGTAAGCGTCACTGTCAAGCAGCAGCGGTGCGCGAGTGTCCGGGCCGTGTCTCAATGCTCGTGGCGTCGATTGGGACTGTCGTGCTGTGTGAATGCCCTGGCCGCGGGAGTGCTCAGGGCAACGTGCTTTCGTGCTTCCGACACACGCAGCCAGCACCTCGGTCTGTAAGGCGTCGACGTGGGCCATATTCGCCAACTTCTGGGGAGCTCTGAGCGAGTACAGGAGTCAGAAAGAGTGCCTGGTCAAGTGTGTCCGGGGGCTGAGCACCTCCCAATGGCGCAAGGACGAGAAGGCCTTCGTGGACCTGGCGGCAGCGTCCATAGAGCTCGCAGACTGCTGCCTGCGGCTTGCGGAGGCCAACCCAGAAGGCGAGTTCAGCGTAGGGAGAGCACATTGCGTGATTAAGGTGTTGTAGATTTGCCGTATGGTCGGCAGTAAGGTCTTCAGAAGGGTAGTAGTTTCACGCGTCTGCCGTAAGCACCCCACTTCCCGCAGGGGCAACGAAGGAGCTGACGTCC
The DNA here is from genome assembly GCA_958009085.1 of Protoeuglena noctilucae. NCBI lineage: Eukaryota > Viridiplantae > Chlorophyta > Pedinophyceae > Marsupiomonadales > Marsupiomonadaceae > Protoeuglena > Protoeuglena noctilucae. The sequence continues at coordinate 402,581 of OY253674.1, forward strand.
GCCCAAATGCAGCTCTCTGGCCTGGCTTCGGGCGCCGCGAAGGAGTTTCCCGGGCACGAGATCACCGCGCGCCTTCAGGACGCTCTGTCGCGCGTGAAGGCCGCGCAGCAGCAAGCGCAGGCGTAGCTGTCTTGACTGTGCGGTTCAACTGGCGAACCGCCTTCACAGCCAGGCTGGGAAGCCTGGACAGCCCAGGCGGGGACCGCAGGGTGGGACACGCGTTGCTGTGCATGTTGCTAGGGCGTATCACAACCCCGGTAGGGCGCGAGGGCCCCGCAACGCCCGGCAAGGCGTCTTGCACCCTCCAACCCGCGGCAAGGGCGACAGGGACGATGTCTACAGCCAACATGAATCCTGGAGGCTGCTAGGGGACGAACTAACCGCGCGGAGCGACTGGCCAGGCACCGCTTGTGAAACACGACGTGCCACCGCGGGACCCCGCTGCACCCGCCCCGGACCCAATTGGCGGCCTCCGCACGCGCCGCGCCGGCCGCGCCACGGCGCCCGTGACGCGGGCCGTCGGCAGGCAGGTGGCCGGGGCGTCAGGGGTTGGTAGTGCAAAGGAGGTAGAGGGAGTTGGCGGCGGCGCAGGCGATGACGTTGGCGCTCGGATGCCAGGCCAGGTGGAGCATCTTGGAGCTGAAGTCTCCCTGCGAGCGCGGCACCCACGCATGTCAAGCATCTCACCCCCGTGCATCGGTCCAGCTACGGCGCCTCCACCGGCCCTCCCCCCGCACCTGGGTGAGGCTCTCGAGGTCCGTCGCTTTTCGCGGCTCCTTCTTGCGCATCCCGAAGCGCCCGCCGGCCGCGCCGTGCTTGCTCTTGGCCTGCAGCGCGCGCTTGCGCTCCGGGTCCCGGCTCGACTCCAGGAGGTACTCGGACCCGTCGCTGACGCCAAAAACGCGGAAAAAGGAGCCGTAGGAGCCCGTGGCCACGTGGCGCGTGTCGCCCGAGACGGTGCACTCGAATTTGTCGAAGATGCAGTCGTTCTCGTACAGGTCGCAGAGCTTGGCGCGGAGGGGCTCGTGGACCTTGAACGTCGCGACAGGCGCCGACTCCTTGTTGATGTCCCACAGCTTAACCGTCATGTAGTCCCGGCTGACCAGGTACCGGCCGCAGCGCGAGAACTTGACGTCGGAAACGGACGAGATGATCTCGCTGAAGAAGCTGCGCGACCCCTGCCCCGGGTCCTCCTTCACGAAATCCTTCGCGTGACGATCGCACAGCGCCGAGGACCTGCGGCGGATGGAAAAGGCGCAAGCGCGTCGCACCGGCGCTCTCCCCGCGGTCCAGCCGTGCGCCCGCGGGCCCGGCCGTCACCGGAGGTCCGCGAGGCGGATGCAGCCCTTGGAGCTCGAGTAGACGAGGTGGTGGCAGTGAAAGGGGTGGAAGTCCGCGGCCGTAATGACCTCCGTCAGGTCCTCCATGTTGTCGGGCTTGATGTCGACGATGTTGAACGACTTGTCCGTGTGCTCAAAGTGCCAAAGGTTGACGCGGAGATCGTCCGCCGACACGAACGTCTCGCCATCCGCGTTGGGAGCGATGCTGTTGATGTGGTATGCGTGGGCGTTGCCGTACATCCGCATGCACTTGGCCGCCAGCTGCGGCTCCACCTGGACCACCCTGCGAGGGGGCCCGGAAGCGGAGGGCGGTCTCGCGCGGCGCTCGCGAGCGCCGGAGTGCTCCGCTGGGACCGGCCGCGCGCGCGAGGCACCTGGGGAGCCGCAGCTGCTGTGCGGACTTGGGGCCCAGCTGCGTGGGGGCCGCGCCCGGCCGCATCGGCCCCGCGATCCCCGCGGCGCGCGCGTCTGGCGGGAGGTTGAAGTCCGCTAAATGCTGCACGCGCTTCTCAAACACCTTCCAGAGCTTGACCGTCTTGTCGTTGGTCGAAATCTGTGGGGACGGGCAGCCGCGCCGCATGTCGCAACGGAGCCTCCATCCCGGCCCGAGCGGCACCAGCCCCGCACCTGAGCACCTGCGCTCCATCGCAGCCGCCTCCGCTCACCAGCATCTTCCCGGCGGACTGCCCGTGGCACCACCGCACTTTGTTGATCTTCTCCTCGATTTCCAGCGACTTGAGGTAGTCGAACTCCGGCTCGTGACTCTGGAACTCGGTCAGGTAGCCATACTCGTACGGGTGGATGCGCCCGTGCGGCGGATGCACCCGGTTGTCCATGGAACTCAGGGTGCGCGTCGCGGCGATCCGCTCAAACAGCACGACCCGGCCCCCCTTGTCCCCCGTGGCGAGATGCTCCCCATCGTAGTCAAAGCACACTGTCGAGATGATGTCGGCTGCGGGGGCACGGGGCGGGGGAGGGCCGTTCGCGCGGCATCTGCCGCAGTTCCCCGCGCGCCGCGTTGACCGGGACGGATTGCGGCGCAGGTTGGGGGCAACCCGCCGAGCGCGCGTGCGCGGAGAATGCCCCGACGTACGCGCGCGTAGGGCAGCCCCGGGGCCGTCGAAAACCACGCGATCGGGCGGGGAGCGGCAGGACAGGTGGCTGGGGGGGCTGGCAGCCGCTCCTGGCCCCGGGCGCCCCGTCACGGCGGCGTCGGGGCCATTCGGGAAGCCCAAAAAGCCGAAATCAGCCGGTCGCGAGTCCAAGGCGCGGCCGACCAAGTGCCCCCGAACCCCACGCCCGTCGCCCGGTCTGCACCCGCCCCGCCCCGGGCCAGCGGCGCAACGCATCGCCACGGGATCCCGGGACTGTCGCAGCGGCCGGGGGAGGTCCGCCCCGGGTGAACCGGCGCGGAACGACCCTTTGCCCGGCCGGCCGCCGGTCCCAGCCGGGCGGTGGCCCCCGGGCCGCGCGAGGTGGTTGCGATTCACTGCTCTCGAGCGGCGGGAAGGGTCCTCACCGTCCTGTATCTCCTCCCCGGGCGTCCGCTCCCCGAAACACTGGAGGAACTGCCAATCGAGCCCCCCCGACCCGTCCCCCCCCCCGTTCGGACCCCCGCTTTCCCCACTCATGGTCCCGTCCCACGAGCCACCCCCCAATCGGAGAATCCCCCGCTCTCCCCCACCCCCCTAGCCACAAGCAGTCGCAGGCCGACGCCCGGGGTGTGGTCGAGAAGGCAGTGATACGGAACAGACACGGGGTAACGACGCGCAGCCGCGGGACTGGGGGAATTGCCAGGTCGCGGTTTGTCATGCGCGGACGCGGAAGAAACGCCGGGGTGTGACAGAACCAGCCGCGTTGCAGGGACAGGTGCCGGAGAACGGCGCAGCGTCGCTGTCTGTTGTTAGCGGTGCAGCCCTTGCCAGATTTCCGCCGTCAGTCCCCCGTCGCGGGCCGGTTCAGGTGTGTGTTTGCATGGGCGGGCACCGGCGTCGCGGGCAGCGCGGCGGGGCCCCTCAGGGACTGCGCTTCGAGGAACTGGCGTACGACATGTCAAGGATGCCATCGCCGTAGACGATCGCTCCCCTCGCCCGCGATCGAGCCTGTTTCATGTTCGTGCAGGTTCATCAAACACACGCCAGCAGGAGACCGCGCCACTGTGGGATTCCCATCGCCCGAGCATCATGCGATCTTGCACGATCCTGCAGCCAGCGTCTGGCCGCACTCTCCACGCGTCGCGGACCGATGCGCCCAGGTGCATGCCATGCGTCGCGAACTGCTACCGCAACGCACGCGCTGCGGACCTCCGTCGCTTCCATGGCAAACAGCAGCTTCACGCGTGGAGCCTCGCCGTGACGCGCTGACAATCGGCGACGGAGTCCCCCACAGGGTTCTCTCGTCGCGCCCCGTGACTCCGATGCAGCGATCCCTCGCCCGCCCGCCCGTCCCGAGCACGCCGTATGTCCCTCAGAGGCTGTCCGTGGGCCTGCGTGCCGTGGCGGCCACCGCAGGCTCGGTCCCTCCGGCCCCGACCGCCCCCAGGGGCGCGAAGCTCGACAAGATGGCCATGGCCATCGCCGCCGGCCTCGCTCTCCGCTTCGTGGTGCCGATCCCCTCGGGCATCACTGCGCAAGCCTGGTCGGCGCTCGCCGTCTTCGCCACCACCATCCTGGGTGACTGCAACAACTCGGTTGTTGGGGGGACCACAGGCATGCATGCCGATTGGTTCACCCCGGCAACGCTCACCCCCCGCAGGCCTCGTGCTGGAGCCGCTCCCCGTGGGCGCCTGGGCGTTCTGCTGCCTGACGGCCGCCGTCACCACCAAGACGCTGACCCTGCAAGCTGGCTTCGCGGCCTTCACCAACCCCGTCATCTGGCTCATCGTCTGCTCCTTCTTCTTCGCGTGCGGCTTCCAGAAGACGGGCCTCGGCCAGCGCGTGGCCAACCTCTTCGTCAAGTTCTTCGGCAAGTCGACCCTGGGCCTCGCCTACGGCCTCTGCTGCGCTGACGCCCTGGGTGAGGTCCCCATCAATCGCCATCCCGTCGCCGGCCCACGATCGCAGACCCGCTCGAATGCGAACGAGGCACCTGCCCTGGTACGTCACAGCACGTCAGACCGCCCCTGTCGTTCCGTGCCCCCAGTGTCCCCGGCCATGCCCTCCACGTCTGCCCGGGCCGGTGGCATCTTCATGCCCATCGTCCTGTCCCTCTCCGAGGCGAGGATTGCGCATGCCCCGCGTGCCACGCCCAGCACCGTCCCATGCCGTCGCCCCACGTTCGTCCCCCATGCCGCCACTCCGCAGGCCTCCGGTTCCAAGCCTAACGACCCGTCCCGCAAGAGGATGGGGGCTTTCCTCACCAACGCCCTCCTCCACTCCTCCAACCACTCGAGCAACCTCTTCCTCACGGCAGCCGCCCAGAACCTGCTGTGCCTGAACCTCGCCGCGGGCCTTGGGGTGGCCATCAAGGGCCCCTGGGCCACCTGGTTCGTCGCCGCGTGCGTCCCGGCCCTGGTCGGCATCGCCTTCATGCCCTACCTGTGCTACCTGCTCAGCCCCCCAGAGCTGAAGGACACGCCCGAGGCACCCGCCATGGTGAGACCGCATCCTCTGCCGGCAAGTCGCTGCCTGTCTCTTTGCGGCTGACGGCAACTCCTGCGGAAGCAGGGGGTCCGCTGTCGGATGTAAACGACAGTTTCTTGCTGCTTGCTTGGCGAATGGCACGACGGTCACTCTCAAATCCTCAAGCATCCTCCTTGCAGGCGGAGGAGCGCCTCCGCAAGATGGGCCCCATGTCCAGGGACGAGAAGATCATGCTGTCCGTGATGGGCCTGGCCGTGACTCTGTGGGTCTTCGGGGATGCCCTCGGGGTCGCCCCCGTCGTGGCTGCCATGATCGGCCTCTCGACGCTCCTCGTCACGGGGGTCCTCACGTGGAAGGAATGGTGAGAGGGACTGGCGGATTAGGAACGCAGACAGGGATTATACAGGGGAATGCCCCTTTGTTCTGTCAGAGAGCGTGGCAAGGCGTGCCCAGGCGGACAACTCGATACGCGCCCCCGCGCCCCCCGCCCGTGCAGCCTGGCCTACGGGCCCGCCTGGGACACGCTCACGTGGTTCGCTGTCCTGATCGGCATGTCGAGCGCCCTGAACGACATGGGGGTCATCCGGGCCTTTGCCGACGCCATCTCGGGGTCCCTCACGTCGCTGGGCCTGGGGCCCCTGCCCCTCTGCGCCCTCCTCAACGCCGCCTACTTCTTCGTCCACTACCTCTTCGCCTCCCAGACCGCCCACGTCGGGGCACTCTACGCCGCGTTCATGGTGAGAAAAGAGCCGCTCGCTTGCTATGGCATGGCCGGTCCCTCAGCCAGGCCGGCCGTGCGTGCAATGCACATATGCTACAAGGGAGACCATTCACAGCGCCGGGCTGCAACCCTGGAACGCCTCTTGCTTTGCTGCATCGCTCAGCGGCATGCGCACGTAGCCCTGGACGGCCGGTCCCAACTGCGGGTTACTCTGCCCCACCCGCAGGCCATCATGCTCGCGTCGGGCGTCCCCGGCGTCCTCGGCGCACTCACCCTGGCATTCACCACGAACCTGTTCGGCTCCATGACCCACTACGCGTCGGGTGAGCAAAGCGCAGCACAGCACAGCACGGCACGTCGCCGTCCCATGAGCTGCATCGTGCATGACGTGAACATGAACAGCCACGCCCCGCGGTCGTCGCCCGCAGGCCAAAGCGCGGTGTACTTCGGCGCTGGGTTCCTGAAGCTGGAGGGGGTGATGAAGATGGGTGCGATCCTGGGCATGACGGGGCTGCTCATCTGGGGCGTGCTCGGTGGGCTGTGGTGGAAGGTCATCGGCCTCATCTAAGCAAACCGCTAAGCGAAACTTGAGTTAACATGCGTCGTGACCCATTGCAAGAGGTTCAATGTCCATCTCGTCGGCCATCAAGGGCTAGCTCAGCACCGTGAACGCCGGGGGCTTGTCGATATCCGGCAACGACCTGCCCCCAGCCCCCCGTCCGCTCTTCTTCTTCGGAGACGCCCTGGATGCAGAGGCCTCGGTGGGCACTCGGGCCGGCTCCGGCGTCGGCATGCCCTTCGGCCTCGGCAGCCCCGGCTCCCTGTGAATACGTGTGGCGAAGGGAGTGAGGACGACGTCGAAACGACGTCCGCGGCGGTGAATGGAGCCGCACGCACCGGTAGAGGAAGAACGTGAACCCCACGTGGTGCACGCACGCGCAGTCGCACGTCCGCTCGATCTCCGCAATCAAGTCCGGTATCTCCTCGAAGCAGTTGCCGACCTTGACTCGCACGAACTCGTTGGCCTGGAGGCAATCGGTCACGGCTGCGAAGGCGCCGCGGGACAGAGGCTGTCAGGGCTGCAAGTCGCCGGTTCATTGCCAGGCCTGGCCAGGCGGCGGCACTCACAGACGAAGAAATTGTGCGACAGGCCGTTCTTCCCCAAATGGATCGTCGGGAGCTCCCCTTCGCGCATCAAGTTCTGCACCTGCGTGCGCAATGCCTCCTTCACCGACCAGCTCAGCTTGGCCGCCGCCACCGGACCCTGAGGGTGCAGACGAGGCAAGCGTCACGCACGGGCCTGGCAGTGAAAACGCATCGTCCTTTGAGCCACCCATCAGGCCGGCGGGAATGCTCAGCAGCGCTTGGGCCCTCAGCGACGTCGCTGCGTGCTAACGCGTGGCCCCATTCCACCGCCACCGCCCCACCAGTCGCCGTTTCTGCGTCTCCCGCCTTATTAATGGCCTTCCGCAAGACACGATTCGTTTCCTCTCCGCCCAAGCTATCTCCCCGGCCCTGGGCGTCTCCTCTCGCACCCTAGCCCCATCAAGCCCCCTGAACCATCGCCGCCGCCCTTTACCTGCTTATCTCCGCTCCCCGCCTTGTCAACAGAAGCCTCCGCAATAAGACGCGCGTGCCTCTCGCGTTGCGCGGCTTCCTGCAGCCGCCTGCACCCATTCCAATGAAGGATGTCGAGCTTCCCCGCGTCCGCAGCCTTCAGGCCCGCCCTCAAAGGCCTCCCGAGCCGCATAAAGTGAAATCGCGCCGGACAAGACACCGCTGGCGCAGCTAGCGGCATGCATGGGGCCATGATGGTCCTGGGCCACGCGACAGGAGCCCTATAGGAGCTTAGGAGCCCTATAGGCCCGCTTTCGACACAGAGTACGACGAGATTACGGCAGGAAGTGCCAAAGCGTCCGACGGCGCAAGGAGCATGACTTTCAATCCCAAGGCACGCAACCGCTGGACTGGCAACGTCATGACAGCACGCCATCGTCCGCCGCTTTGCGTGGCGGCGACCGCCCCTGGCCCCGTCCCCCCGGCGCTGCGCCTGCCAGGGACGGCAGGTAGCACATCCGCGCCAGCTCCGCGGCGACCTTGGCGGACTCGGACGCCGCTGCCGACAGCTCGGCGATGGTCTTGCCGTACACCGCGTCTGATGGCCCGCGGCCCGCCCCCGCCGCCCGCTCCAGGCTCGAGTTGACAGCCGCGAGATCGTCGCGCTCCTTGGCCAGGATCTGCACCTGCTTCTGCAGCGCCACCTTCTTCTCCCGCTCCAGCCGCACCCGGCCCCCGACGATGCGCCACGTGAGCAGCACGCCCAGCAAGAAGGAGCCCGCGGGGGGCACGAAGGGCCGATACTCCGGCGGCACGGCAGCCCAGGCCTTCAGGATCGTCTCCTTCGACGACTGCGCGGGGGCGGGGACGGCCGTGAGCTGCCCTCACGTTGGCCCAGCGGGCGCAACGATCCCCAGGCACGCACCTGGTAGATGGGCTTGACGAAGTCCACGTCCACGTGCACAGGCACCTCCCACTTGCGTTGCCGCACGTCCTGGACCCACGTCGTGGCCTTCTGGGAGATGCTCCCGTCACGCATGCTCTGCGGGTGCAACACTTCGCGCTGGCTCATCGGCGACGTCTGCCGAAAGTTGCGAGGCGACGGTTGGGGTACGTTTGATTGCCTGACACCGACATCGGCCTCCTCGGCGCCCTGCCCGGCGAGTGGGTGCCACGCGAGCACGCGATCGGGTTGCGGGCACCGCGCGCGCGCGGGCGCAGCGCCACGCACCGCCCACAGGCCGGCAGCTCCGGCCATGAACCCCGACTTGGATCCCGGAGACGGGCGCGAGGATGACGGCGGCGGTGGTCGGGGCGGGCCGTGGTTGCTCGGGACTCCGCGCGACATCGCCGCCCTAACCCCCTCGGCAAGGCGATGGCCCAGACAGAGTGGCGTCTTCCGCACAGCTCCTTGGCGCAGAGGTATGGCTGCTCAGATACGCGTGCTGGAAATTGTAAATTTTCCGTGGCGCTGCACAAGCTTGGGTCGGGCACAAACGAGGTTGGGGGCTTGGTTCGGCGGACCTCAGCAGTCCCGACAGCGCCGATTGCAAAGCAGTGAGAGCGCAGTCGTCCGGAGCCAAAGATCTGCGAAACCTTGAACACGGACATTGAAACGTCAGCAGGAATCTCCGTGATAGAATTCAGCCTTGAGCAGCACTGCGCTTGACATCTCTAAGCGTTATGTGGGGAGGAGGAACGCACGTTTCAATCGTCTGTTCAAACTACGGCCAATCAAGTTCAGCACTTCGACGCCTTGGGAAGGAACGGTCAGAACACGACGGAGCTGCCTTGCTTCCGCTGAGATGCCGCGTGCCGCCTCACGGGGCGGCGTCCACGCGGGCAGGCCTCCCAGAGCCGTGGCGGGGCTGCCATGCGCGGAGGTCGCGGGAGAGCTACGGACCAACGGTCTGTGTGGCTTGGTCGCTTTGCCGCAGAGAGGAGGCGCCGCGTGCGTTGGCGTACGGGCGGCACGGCTGGTCGGCGCGGCGAGACGAAACGACCACCGCCGTCTCGTCTCGTCTCCGCGGGCTCGCAGCGCCTGGGTATGTGATGAGGCGTGAGAGGTGGTCCTCGTTCCACCTGCACTCGAGCCCCGCGACGTGCAGCCAGATGCGCAGCTCTCGCGCGGCAGTCTCCCACGCAGGTCATCTGGGCTGAGAAGCAAGCATGTCGCACCGGCGGGAGCTCACCCGCTACGACGACCTGCCGGGAGGGGAGACCCGGCGGCATTCCCGCGAGCGCCACCGGAGCCGCGAGCGCGACCGGGATCCCCACGATCGCGATCGGGATCACCACCGCGAGCGCGACCGCGCACGTGGTAGGGGGGATGACCGTGACTGCTCCTGGCGCCGAGACGACGGCCGCGAGCGTCGCGACGGCCGGGACCGTCATGGCCATCGGGACGGAGACCGCAGGGGCCAGTCTCCCGACCGCCGCGACGCGGGCTCGCGTCGAGATCATCGTTCAAGAGGTGACTTCATCGTTAGGAAGGCCCGGTGGCGGACGGAGCATGGCCTGGCGTGGCAGAGGGACACGTTATCCCAACGCGTCGCTTGCTCATTGTGCAGGTCCCGAGCCCCGTCCGCGCAATCCGTGCCGGCACCTAGTTTTGGAGGACGTCCCGTCCTCAACGACGGACCAGGAGATCACCAACGTGTTGGCCTACGTCCCTGGCATCGTCCCCACGGGCCTCCGCATCCCGCGTCACCGGGACGGCTCTCTGCAGGTGCCGGCGCGCGCCACCACGGTGGCCTGCGGGCAACGGACGTCATGGCTTATAAGATCGTGACTGGGCTCCTCTCACCGTGCGTGCTTTGCGCTCCCAGGGCCCCATCGTCGTGGAGTTTGAGACCGTGGAGCAAGCGACCACGTGCCGTGAGGAGCACGTGTCCGGTGCGGCGCCCCTGGCCTACGACAACAAGCTCTGCACGGTCGAGTTTGCGCCTGAGAGTGTCGTCGACGGCCCGGGGCCCTCGCGGAGAACGCGGGAGGTGAGGGTCAGTCATGACAGCACGGTTTGCCAATTTGATGCCCACCTCATCTCGTGCTATTGCTACTGGCTGGCGGGGCACCCAGGGACCACCTGTCGCTCGCCCTTTCCGCAGAGCAAGGACTGGCAATGCTCCACGTGCCAGTCTATGAACTTTGCCCGTCGGGTCGAGTGCTTCGGGTGCCATGCGCCCCGCCCGCGCCCGGGCGACCACGACGCCGCGGACGAGGACGAAACGCCCTTGCTGCTCTCCGGGCTCGGCTCCGAGCGGCCCTCGTGCCGCCTGCGGTTCTTTCAGCTCGATCCGCACGTGGACGAGAACGTCATCAGCGCCTGGCTGGTCGACTTTGCCCCGGCCGTGCGGGACATCCGCATCATCCGGGAACGCGGCACGGGGCAGCCGCGGGGCTTCGCGTTCGTCGAGTTCGCGTCCGTGTCTGACGCGGCCAAGTGTCTGGCACAGATGAATGGCCGGGCCGTGCACGGGAACTCGAGGCCTCTGCGGATGCACTTCGGGAGGTCCCGGGAGGAGGAGGCGAGGAGCGCTATCGGCTGCTCTGAGCCAGCCTTGCGTGTCGGGTCCTGGCGATGTGGGGCTCAACGGTCGCGTCCGCGGCTTGCAGGAAATGGAGCGCAGGGCGCGGGTGGCGGACCGCGGCGCGGGGTCCAATGGTGACGAGGCGCTCGGGCGCGCGTCCGGGCGGGAGGAGCCGGGGGCAGACGTGGCCGGGGCGACAGAGGCAGAGGCGGACACTGGACCGGCGGCGATGGGGATGACGTTCGACGCAGCGACGGGGTACTGGTACGACCCCCGCAGTGGCTATTACTTCGACAGCGCTTCGGGCATGTACTTCGACATGGACGCCGGGAAGTGGATGACGTTTGACGCGTCAGAGGCGACGTATCGTTACGTGGAGGCGGACGGGACCAAGGGCGAGGTCGTCAAGGTGAGGGGCCCGTATCTCGGGGCGTCGAGTTAGCTCCGACACGTGGCCTTTTGCACGCCTGTCCTGGTTTCGATGCGGCGGGCGAGGAGAGTGGGCGCCTTGGCCCTCGGTCACGGCTCGTCCGCCATAGCTGCAGCCCAAGGCCTCGTCGGGAGGGGTGGCGCTGGGCGCGGTGGTCGCGGCGCCGGACGACGGCGGGAGCAAGGGCGGCGGCGATGGCGGAGGGCAGGGGGGTAGCGGGGAGCGAGAGCGCGGCGATGGGGGCGGGCTCGTCGCGGACGATGGCCGGCGGGAGCACGGGGCGCGGGATCGTGGACAAGGCCGTGAGCGCGAGAGGGACGGAGAGCGGGTTGACGACGGCCGCCGGCGCGACCGTGACGGACATGGGCGGGGGCGGGACCGGCGCGGCAGTTGGGAGGGGGAGCGAGAGCGGGGCAGGGATCGGCGCGGGGGCGAGGAGGAGGACAGAAATCGGGGCAGTCGGGAGTCTGGGCGGCGAAGGGGCCGGGAGCGCCACGGGTGGGGCGGGGACGACGACGACGGCCGGCGCGCGGACCCGGAGCCGGCGTGGCAGCCGCCGCCGCACGTGCTGGAGGGCACGAGCGCGTGGGAGGGCGGCGTCGCGGTGCCCGTCTCCGTGCCTCTTCCCACCGCCACGCCCGCCCCCGGGGCCGCCTCGGGTCGACCGCTGGCGCCGTCTTCGGACCCCGTGGCGCTCATCGAGGACGCCGTCCGCGCGGACGCCGCTGAAGCGCCCCGCGAAGAGGTTTTACCCGGCCTGGCGTCGGTGCTGGGCGTGGCGGGGGCCGACGCGTGGGGCAGTAAGCCCAAGAAGGTCAAAGTCCAGCGCAAGTTACCCCCGGCGAGCGAGTCGGGGCCGGCCGCGGTGGCGGACGCGGCAGTGCCGGCGGCGGCTGCTGCAGAGGCGGCGGTGGAGGAGATGCCACCCCCGCCGCCTCGACCACCTGCCGGTGACCAGGCTCGGGGCGGGATGGTGCGCATGGGGAAGGTCCGGGGGGAGGGGAGCCTCATTGACAAGGCCCTCGCGCTCAAGGGGAGGGCTGGGAAGGGTCAGGGTCAGGGCGAGGGCAACGCGGCGGGTGGCGTGGTGCGGATGGGACGCATCCGCAGCTAGCATCGTAGCAAGGCGCGCTGTCGCGTTGCGCACCGCATCTTTGAAACAGGAGCAGCAAGCCGCGCGCCATGCATGCCACTGTGTGCCAGCCAAGCCAGCCCGACCGCACTGCCCAAGACTCTCCTCCCTGCACTACCTCTGGAAGGGTAAGGGACCCAGAGGTCCCTTGTGTCGGCGCCCTCTTCACTTCGCCATGTACTGCTGCTGCGGCGGCGCCTGGTGGATCCGTGCGGCCGCCCCGTTGGGGTTGAGAGGCTGCCACTTGCCGTCTCGGACGTTGAGCTCGACCCGGTGCTGCGCCTGGATGCACGAGCACACCGTGCAGTAGCTCAGGTCCGCCGCCAGGTTCAGGATGTCCGCGAGGGCCTCGATCTCTGCGGGTGGTGGGGCGTTACGAGCATCGGCGAGCGTGCATAGGCGGGCGTGCGGGGACACCCCACCAGCACTGAGGCGGCAGCAACAGGGAAGGCCGCGGCCGGCTCACCGTCGTTGCCCGTGCACATGGCCACGCAGGAGCAGACGCACGACAGGTACTGCAGGGTGAGCATCGTCGCAATGAGGCAGTTGTCGCACGGCCCATTTGCGACCCTGGGGGAAGTGGAGGGCGAAGTGTTTTGTGCTGCGAGGCAGGGGCTGGAACGTGCTGCAGGGTGCCAGGTCAGGTCGCAGTCACAGCATCGCACCGGAGCTCGTCCTGGATCATGAACCGGGAGACCATGACGCTGTTGGCGAAGCACTGCGGTGGGTGAGGTGGTACGCGAGCGAGTCGGATGTCAGATGTCGGACATCTCAGATGTCGGGGTGCGGGTCGCGTGGCGTGCTACCGGGCGCTCCTGCGCACTCACGCAGCACGTCTCGGCGAAGAGGCAGAGGCTGGGGCAATGCTCCTCGCCGCACCGGCCCGAGCACGGCATCATGCCGCCACAGCAGCGATACCGGCTCATGTCGCCGCCGAGGATCTGCTTGCGGATGGCGAAGGACGCGCAGGGCGGGCACAGGACGGAGTAGCAGCACCACAGGCAGTGCGACAGCGGGGCACGGGCCACTGAGGTCTGCCACTCGTTGCGGTACTCCGCCGCCTGCTGAAGCGACTGGATGCGCATCGCGGAGAACGGGGCGTTGGGCGTGACGGGGACGCCCGTCTGCGAGAAATGCGAGAAATGCGAGGAGTGCGTTCGCGATCCGCCGTCGCTAGGAGCGCAGACATGGTGCAGCTGGTCGCTGTCGCACCTGGGGCGCGGCGGGGTCAGTGCCGACGGGGCGCCCCACTCCAGGCTGTTGCTGCTGAATGGGCACCCCCATCGCCGTGTTGGAAGGAGTGGCGCCCGCGTCCGCGCGCGACGCCCCGTAACCCATGCCTTGCGGCACGGGCTGGGAGTAGGGCTGCGGCTGTGAGGCCTGAGGGTAGCCCGGTGGCGGACGGCCCCATCGCTCCTCGCCAGAATATCCTCCTCCCTCTCGTGGGTCAGGATATCGACTCGGCGAGGCGGCGTTCCAGCTGCGAGGAAAACGCGCATCGCAATGCTCCAGCCCGCGGAAGCGCAACGCAGGCGAGCTTGCGCGGAGCAGCGACCGCCGCAGCCTTTCATTTGGCACTACTTAAATCGCGCGATGGGGGATTCCCGCGCTGCGTTTGCTTCTTGCCTCATGGTTGTCGCTACCCGCCCTCGGGGCCTGCGAAATTGACACCGCTGTGCCGCAGGTCTACTCCTTACGTCGCAGACAAAGTGAAAGATACTATAGATTGCGCTAGCATTGTCTAGTGGCGCATCTGCATCTGGGGGTGCCCTACTTACGCCTTTAGGGCACCTGCGTGACCCGCGCGGACGCGGGCCTGCGCTCCTGCGCTCCCATCTGCCGCGGCGAGCTCGCCGACCGCGCAGACAGGGGCGCTGGTGGCCGTCCCGGCCGCGCGCGCCCTCGCGGGGACCGCCGGCGCGCCCAGGTCGCCTCGTCCACCTCGCCCATCCCCTCCTGGATAATCTCCATAAATTCCATGCCGGTGCCGGACTCCGAGGGCCCCGCGCGCTCCGGAACCACGACTCCGGCGAGCAGCGGCGTCGAGGGGCCCCCGGCGCTGGACGGGCGGTGGGAGTAGACCACGCTCACGATGTCCGTGTCCGCCTCTGGGCCCTGCGCGCCGCCGTCCCCGCGCGCGCTCCACGCCCCAGACACCGAGAGGGGTCTGGCCTCGGAAGCCAGGTCCCTGTTCAGGACCCGCAGGGCCAGGGACGGCGACGGGGCTAGAGACGACTGTTCCGTCGCAGGGTGGGTCGTCGTGGCGAGCGAGGGGTGCGCGGAGAGCGGACGCACCCTCGCGCGGGTCGACTCGGAGCGGTGCGGCTGCCGGACGGTCGCGGATGCGGGGCGGGGTGGGGCTCGTGGGCCCGGCGTGCCGCCCACCAGCTGCAGGGCCTGCGTTCCGCTGCCCGCCGGGAGCATCAGCCCCGGCGGCGCGGACGGCGCGCGGCGCCCCGCGCCCGGTGGGCTGCCTGGCCGGGACCCTGCCCTGGCGCCTGCGTCCGTGGCACCTGGGGGAGCGGGCGGGGTCGGACGTTGCATGTCACAAGCACGGACCGTCCAATGAACATCATTGGACACCGACGCGCTGGTCGTCGATACAAATTCTCCGACACCCGCGCGACGCACCGTAGAGCGTGTAGAGGAGCGCCCGGAGGTCGTCGGCCGCGCGCTTGTGGCGGGAGAGCTCGATGTTGCTGTTGAGCTTGACGACCTGGAGCTGGTTGCTGTGCTCGTGCACGCTCTCCTCGAGCCTCTCCACCTGCCGGTACAGCGCCTTGATGATCTTGGCCTTCTGCCGCGTCTCCTCGATGAGCTTGCGCTTCTGCCCCGACGCCGCTTGCTCCGTTTTGTGCTGCATCTCCGTCTCGAAGAGCTGCTCCTCGAGCTTGAGCAACTGCGATGCGGAAATGTAAGGATTCGAGTCAGCGAAACGGAGAAGCAGATGCGCATGCGGCTCACCGCACCGCATGCAGCATGTGCAACCACTGCCTACACGCATGTCAGTATTTGAGGCGGCGTTCTCAGCGGCTCCGCGTGCGTGCGTGCGTCACCTGCGCCTTCAGGTCGTCCCTCTGATGGGTCAATCGTTCGACGTTGTCCGCCGCATCGCCCAACTTCTCCTCCAGAATGTGCTGGTGCACTGTGTGCGCCGACTTCTTGGCCCGTGCCGTGGACCTGGATACCAGGAACGGCGAACCGAGGGCGTCATGCTGCGGCTTGTTGGGGCGACTGGTAAGGAACCTCTCATGCTGACGCCATGCACCGCGCATCCCAGCATCCCGCTGTGCTGCGCTGGCATTCGTGCCCGCCTGCACCTCTCCCTCACCTCTCCTTCTCGATCATCTCACCATCTCCACGCCCACCAGCACCCCTCTCCCTCACCTCCCCTTCTCGGCCATCTCCAGCCGCGCCTGCACCTCCGCCAGGTGCACGTGCAGCGACGAGATACGGCCGCGCATCACCACCACCTCCTTGGCGAGACCGCCGCGCGCGCCCTGCCCCGCAATGTCGATGAATTGCGCCAGCTGGCGCTCGAGCTGCTTGACTTGCACCGTCAGCGACCACGTCTTCTCTGCAACGCAAGGCCACCACGGCACGGGTTTGCGACGATCTTACCGACAATCATTGACGACCCTCGCGGCAGCCCAGGTTACAAGCAAATCAATCCGACCCACTCGCATAAGGCCGCACACGCATGCACAACAAGTGTGGCCACGGTGGTCCAGCCAGTTGCAACCCATCGGCCCTACCGCTCGCCCTCCGCCTCATCGCACCTTCGTACTCCGCCAAGCGTCGGTCCTTTTCCTGGCCCAGCGCCAGCAGCGCCCGGATCCGGCGCTCCTTCCCCTCCAGCTGCTCCCTCAGCGCGTGCGCCTGCTCCATCAGCTGCTTCATTTGTGCCCGTGCGATGGCCAGGTCCTCCGCACCCTGCGAGGAAAAGCCAGGGCAATACTGCACGTTGCCGACAAAACACCGGCATTCGCTGCTTTCCAAAGCATCCGCCACAGCCGCAGCCATCACCGCAGTCGTTACTGCCCATGCGCACTTGTCGCACCGACCCCCTGCTGCCGCCCGCATCCAGCTCACCTCCAGAGACTCGATCCTCCGCTCCCGCTCCGCCACCTCCCCCCGCAGGTGCGCCACCTCCTCGTCCTTGCCCTTGATCACGCCATGCAGCTCGGCGATGTGGGCCTCCCCGGCTGCCACCCGCGCCTCGGCATCCAAGTAACGGTCTCGCGTGGCAGTCAGCTTCTGCTCGGCCTCCTCGCGCTTGTCCTCAGCCACTGCAGACGCAGCGGGGCTGACGAGAGTCGCAACGCGGCGCGCTGGCGGCAGTTTCCGGGACCAACAAGCCCAGGCCTAAAAAGACAGGTCGGCCTATGCTGCACCGCATGCCTGCCAGCGGCTCCCTCACCCAGAGCCTTGTTCTTCATCTCCATCGCCAACTGCTTGTCCTTCTTCATGGACGCCTCCCTGCGCAGCGAATGCACCAGGACCGCTCTCGCATCGGGCGCCTGCTCCCTCGTCATTCAACCCCGCTCATGCACTGCGCCCTCGCCTGTCCCTCGCGGCCTTGCGCTCGTCGAGGAGATTCTTCACGTACGTGTCCAGCTGCGCCGTCTTGTCCAGGATCTGCTCCTCCTGCAGCGCGATCTTCTTCTCC
This sequence comes from Protoeuglena noctilucae, assembly GCA_958009085.1. Classification (NCBI taxonomy): domain Eukaryota; kingdom Viridiplantae; phylum Chlorophyta; class Pedinophyceae; order Marsupiomonadales; family Marsupiomonadaceae; genus Protoeuglena; species Protoeuglena noctilucae. The sequence continues at coordinate 419,541 of OY253674.1, forward strand.
AGTTTGTCCTGGATGCGCCGCTGGGCCCGGAGCTTCTCGTTCGCGCCGAAGAGCCCCTGCTCCGACAGCAGGTACTTCTCCCTGCGGAACAAGCGCGAACGGAGTCGTTCAAAGCGCCGCAAGGGTGCCTCATGGTCCCCTCATGGTCCCACTCCAGCGACCTATTGAGTGCTTCGCACATGCTGTGCGTGTGCTGCGCCATAAAAGGCCCGACTCCGGCTCACGAGGTGTTCTCGAGCTCATGCTTGGTCTCCTCCAGCTCCTTCTCGAGCTCCTTCTTTGCGGCGTTGAGCTTCCGGATCTCACGGTTGGCCGCCTGCAGCTTGGCCGCCAGGTCCTTGTTGCGCTTCTTGAGCGTCGCGTTCTCCAGCTGCAGCGCCGTGCGGATCGCATCTGCGGCAATCGAGGAAGTCCGCGAAGGCGTCGTCGACACCCCAGAAGTCGACAGTCAAGCAGTCGCGCGAGCCGCGATGACGCAACAAACAAGGTGAGGTGTGATCCGCCGCTCCTCCGCACCTTGCTCCTCCCTCTCGCGCGCCAGGATAGCGCCCAGGTTCTGCGCCGTGTCTTTGATCTCCGCCAGCTGCGCCTGGAGGGTCGCAATCTCTGCGGCCTGCTTGCGGTAGGTCGACTGCAGCTCGGCCACCTCCTCGGTCGCCATGTCCAGCTCCAGCCCGGACAGCGCAGCCTCCGTCATCGAGTCCCCGGCAATCGCGGACATGTACTGCGGGTCAGTCGAGGCAGGGTGGCTGAGGATGCGTCGGGTGACTGCCCTGCCTCGACATGGCCCCCATCCACGCCCCATCCCCAGCCGCCCCAAACCCCTCACCTCCCGGTCCTCTTTGAGCTGCGCCTCGGTCTCCGCGAGCCTCCGCTCGAGGTCCTGCGCGCGCCACAGGGCCACGCGGCCCAGGCACTCGCTGCGTCGCTGGGCGTCCGCGAACCTGAGCACGCGCTCGCGCGTCGCACGGTCGTAGCTCTCTTGCGTTACGCGATGCTCCTCCTGCAGCGCCGCCAGCTCCTCTGCCAGCCGGTCCCGGTCCGCCGTCACGTCCCGCAGCTGCCCCTCGAATGTCTTCAGATTGTCCTCCAGCCGCTGCCTGTGCGCCGTCTCCACATTCAGCTTCACTTGGGTCGAGCTCAGGTGACTCTCGGCGGCCTCGCGAGCCGAGCGGAGGATCTGCGGGGGCAATCAAGTGACACGGGGGTACGTGGACGCATGGGCGCGAAGCGGGTGGGGTTCACAGCACCGTGTGTTCGCCTGCTTGCCTGGTACTGTGCCATGATGCGCCCTGACTCCTGCTTGTTCTGCCACATGTCCTGCTCCAGGTCGTATATCCGCTTCTGCAAGTGCAGATGCCTCGAGGTGAGCAAGGGGCTCAGCAAGGGGCTGCGCACACTGTGCCCCTGCCCACGGCGGCACCGGCCCCATATCACGCAGACCTACTGCGCTCAGAGTCAACAGCCCCGCTCGCATTTTCCAGCCCTCACCTCCAGCACGATGACCTCGACGCGCTTGTTGTGGAGCTCCCGATACGCCCAGCTGATGCCCTCCCGGACCTTCCAGCTCGTGATGTTGCGCATCTTGACCAGGTCCTCGTCTGCAGGCGGGCAATGAAGATAATAGAGGACGAGAGAAGATGGAAGTTTGCTGTGCCATACTAACCTGAACTGGGACCCGGCACACACACATGCGCTGTTGGCATGCGATGCGGTGATGTCGATGCGTCGCAGAGGGATGCAGGCAGCTCGTGCCGCATGGCTGGATGCAGCGACTGCGTCGAGCGACCTCACCAGAGACGGGTGTCATGGGGACTGCTTTCTCCAGCGCTGCCTGGTACTTGTGGGCCACCTCCAAATGCTGTGCAGCCTCTTTCCGGAAACGCTCCGTCTGCATCGCGAGCGTAGAATTGCCGCAATTCAGTTGATGGTTCCCTTCCCCCGCTACCGACCACTCACGACCCACGCGGCCCTTCCTCACGCCACCCGGCGTGCATGGCGCGTGTCGCATAGCAGTGGTCCCACCCCTCCTGACCCTCACTTCGGCGATGCTCTCTTCCAGCTCCTTTGCCAGCCACTCGATCTCCGCCTTCCGCGCCGCGAGCTCCTCCTTCAAGTCCATCCGCTGACGGCGCACGGCGGCCTTGACCGTCTCTGAGAACGCCTCCGCCCGGGACAAGAGCTGGGTGACGCGAGTGCCCAGGCGGGGCGCCTCGCCGTCCCCGCAAGACTCCGCGCTCGCGCCGCCGCCCTCCCCGGCGGCCCCCTGAGCGATCCCAGCCACCACCGCCGCAAACCGGCCCTTGGCTGGCGCCCCCCCGGCTGCCTCCGCCGTCCCAGGCTGCTCCTGGAAGGCTCCAGCGTTTTGTAGACCTCTGGGAGTGACGTGGGACGAGTCGGCGTGCGAGAGGGCGCGCTCCATGGTCAGGATGCGCTCCTTGGCGCCTGACAGCGAGTCGTGCAGCTCCCTGACGCGGTCAGACATGGCAGCTGCGGGCGAGGAGAGACGACATCGCCGTAAAGGACCGCGAGAGCGGGCGGGGCGACTGCTGCGTCGGCATCTGTTGAGCAAGGACCCTCAGCCAAAGCTGGAAGCCGCCTCTGCCATCCGGGCGCCCCTCACCCCTCTCGGCGCCCAGTGCCTCCACCTCGCTCCGTAGCTCGTCGGCAATCTGTCCCGTCTCGATCAGCAGGTTGCGCTGCTGCACGTTGTCACCCTCCAAACCCCTCATCTGCACCTCCAGCCGCTCCATCTGAAGACGCGCTGCCGACTCCCTGCATGTCGAGAGACCGAGGCGTCTCAGAGGTGTCGCGCGACATCTAGCAATGCAGCTTGTGGCTGCGGCAAGTCTAAAACCCGGCGGGCCCCAGCAGTGCAGTCCCGCACCCTCAAAGTCCGGTGCCCTCCCGGCTAGCACACCACGCGTACCTCCCCATGCCCCTGCCAGTACCGCGCCCCTCACCGTTCCAAGGCCCCCCTGGTCTTCTCCTCAGCGCTCTTGAGCTTCTCCAGCAGCGCCTGCTCCCTCTGAGCCCTCTCCTCCTGGTCGTCTCTGTGCTGCACCCGCAACTCCTCCATCGCACGACGGAGGGCCTGCGTGACACCAGGTGGTGGGCCTCAGCTCCTCATGTCAGCGCCGCCAGCCAGGGATATGCCGAAGACGGCACATGTAGCTGTTATCCACTCAACACCACGCGCTGGGCAGCTGTGCTGGTCATGCAGTGGCGCTGAACGAACGCACCAGGTTCTCCTGGATGATGTCCCTGGCAGTGCGAGGGTCGTAGATCCTCCTCTCGGCACGTAAAGCATCGAGAAGGCCCTGGGCCTCCTGAAGCTGAGCTGACTTGTCTTGCCGAGTGGCCGTCTCTCTTGCGAGGTTCTCTCGGACAGACCCCAGCTCCGCACTGCGACGGAGTGCGACAGGTTGGCGCGGTGAGCGCGTCAGGGGCAGTGAGAGCGGTGAAGCAGGGCGAGGGGAGTTGCCATGGCGCCGTGGGAGTAAAGTGGGAACGGCTGGAGAGTCTGTCGACTTGCGATGGCTACCAGCACGGTATTGGATCTTGCAAGGGTGCATGCTGGCGCATCCACTGCCGCACACGCATGCGCCTCGCACGTCCTCAGACCCACCTGAGCGCCTCGATGCGGCCCTGCATCGCCCGTGCCGCCGCGTCTGCCTCCTCCCTCATCCTCCGCGTCTCTGCGTTGCGCTCTCGCTGCAGCTCCACCTCCCGCTCGTTGGCCAGGTCCAGCGCCCCACGCAGCTGCTTGACCTTGGCCATCATCGTTACGAGCGAATGCATGTCCATGCCCTTCGCGTCCGCACCCCACGTCTCCGGGCCACGAGCCCCGGGCTCCGGCCCCGCAGCAGTCGATGCCCCGCCATAGGCCCGAGCGCCGGCGGGGTCCGAGGGGGAGCGTGGCCGGGACAACGGCGGGGAATGCGAGGGGATCGACAGCGGGGTGTCATCCGAAAGAGCCTGGGAGCCACCCAGGACAGCCGAGGACTTGCCGGGGCCGTGGTTGGCTCGGCCCGGGCTGTCCCTCGCTGGGTGGGTGCGGCCCGCCACGTCACGCGAGGCCGACTTGGGCCTGGGCCGCGTGGCGAGGTCATGAGACGCCGACAGGGGCCGAGCCCGGGCGCCGGCAATGTCATGAGAGGCAGACTGGGGCCGGGGTCGGGCGCTCGCGACGTCGTGAGATGCCGACTTGGGCCGGGGCATCAGCGCAGAGGACGGCTCTCGATGCGGCGACCTCGATTTCGTCTTCGTCTCGTCACCGGCAACGTCCCCGTCGCCGCGCACGCCGGCATTCTTCGGCGGGGGCGCCTGAAGATGTCGCGAAGGACCCCGGCGAGCCTTGCCTCCAGCCTGCCTGGCAGCCCCGGCATCAGCGGGCCCTCCCCAGTCACCGGCACCGCTGACCGACGCCTCAGACACGCTGGGCAGGGACGGGCCCGCGTGGGCCCGCGTGCCATGAACCCCGTGCATCGACGATGTAGACGCTCTCGGATGTAGCAGGCCTGGCTCGTCAGGACCTGCTGGAGGCTCCTCGTAAGGCAGGGGCTGAGCAGAGGCACTCTTCCCGGTCTCTCGCGGGACCTCCGAGGGCAAGACTGGCACTGGTGGGACGGTACTTGATGCTGTGGGGTCGGGATTGACAGCGGCCCGGCTTGGCCCCGCGGCCGCACCGTCCGGACCGTCACCCCCACGATGCTTCGCCGGGAGGTTGGAAGCACGCCCTTCTGGGCCCTCGCCGTCCGGCCTTTGCGCCACTGGCGCATGCACCGGCTCATTCAGCACCGTGTAAGGCCCGACCGCGAGGGCCGCGGCGCTTGGTTTGACTGGCGACGCGGACCCACGCCGGCGGTACGTGGGAGACTGCGACGGGGGAAGAGGCGAAAGGGAGGTGACGCCCGGCATGACATGGCAACTAGCGGCACAGTCACCAGGCAGCTACGCGGCAGCACTTTCTCACCACGCGTCCATCCTCCACCGCGTTCATCGCGTCCGGGTCATCGGCGGGTGCTTGCGGCCCCGTGGGAATGCTGGGGATGGCGCTGCGACCCGACGTGGACGCGATGGGGGGTGAGCTTGGGACGGGGCGTTGCAGGGACCTGCGGGTGCGGCATGCCAAGGGGCGGTAAAACTTCCGTCCCTCCCCAGCTCCTGCTGGACGCAACCTGCGTGCGACCCCAAGCACACTCACCCTCCTTGCTGGCGGGAGAGTGCCCTGCTGGGCGCTGCTCCCGGCACTTCGCTGCTGTACACACGGGCCAGCTGCTTGTCCCGCGCGGAGATTGGCCTGCCACGTGGGTGGGTCCGCGCCGAGGGACCTGCCGCAGCCCTGCCCTGGGCAGCCTCGCGTCGCGAAGCTGCGTCCGGACCCTCCTCGGCCCCGCTCACTTCGTAGGCGCTCTCGGCGAAGATGGCGCCGGCGCGCAGGGCCTCTCGCATCTGCGGCGTTGAGGCAGCTACATCTAGCCCCAGCGCCGAGCTGCGCAGCAGTTGTGCGGGGAGTCCGGCAAAGGTTTCCCGCACCTGCATATCAATTGCGGCGTCCGTGAGGGAGGCCAGGCCCTGTCCGGTCGCCTCGGCGCCATGCTTCGGAGCGAGGAGGCTTGCTCCCTGCCGTGCTCCGACGGGCCGAGCGCTGCGCGGCCGGTTGCGGCTCTCGGGGGTCTTGGAGTCCGTCGGCATTCCTCTACTGCGCTCCCAGCTTCAGCCACGCCGCAGGGGGCCAGTTAGGGCGCAAGCACATGCGACATTTCCCCGCTGGACCGTCGAGTCGCCAGGCAGGCCACCCGACCACCGGGAAGCGACTCACACTAAATGCTTTCCCCCACGCCGGCCGTCACCGCTCGATAGGCCTTTGGATCGGCCAGTCGGACAAGCCAGAAACAGAGCTCGACCGACATCGCTGCGACGCCACGCGGGCAGCGTTCACTTGTAACGTTCGACCCGAGGCCACGCGCCGCTGATCCACGAGCGCGGCCGGGTCATCGGTCTCGGCCCTGCGGCCGGAAGCGCGCGCGCGCTGGCGGCGAAGCGTCCTTCATATGCCCTTTCGACGATAGGCGACACGGCTTAGGAGATGGCGGTGCCGGGGACCGAGAAGGAGAGGAGGGAGGAGATTGAGCGGGTACAGGAGCTCTTGGACCAGAATGCCCGCATGGAGGTGGAGCTGAGGGCGCGGGACGACTGCCCGAAGGTGGGCGCCGGCCCCCCGTTGGGCGCCGTGTGAGCGTCGCAAACGGCCTCGCCGCTTGAACCGCAGCGCGAGGGCGGGGGAGAGCACGCCGCCCGTGCCTGAGCATCGCACATTCCGGGATCTTTCGTTGGGGGCCGAGGCGGAGCGCGTTGGGAGCCCGCGCCCGCAGAAAGACTGGCTCCAGCCCTGTGCGAGCACCAGCGATTTCGACGTGGGCTGCGTCTTGGGGACGGGCACCTACGGCCTCGTCAACTTTGCGATACACAAGCGCACCAAGACTGCGGTCGCCATTAAATCCATCAGCAAGACCAAGACGCTGGCCGGCCACCAGGTGCGGGCCCGCCCCGCGAGCCAGCGCCGCCCCGGCCCGTTACAGGGAGAGATCGGAGTGGATGAGACGTTTGCAAGTCGATGAGCGTGCACAATCGCCCGTCGCCGCGCCCTCGCGTGGCGGGGGGAAGGGCGCGTGCACGGCCGGGTCACGGCCGGGTATCCCGGGCCGCCCGCCGCATCTTCCGGCGAGTTGTGATCGCCCCCTCCTCCTCACGCTTCGCAGGTCCCACACGTGCTGGCGGAGAGGAGCATCCTGTCGGTCCTTGAGTCGCCCTTCATCGTGAACCTGCGGGGATCTTTCCAGGACACGAACATGGTGTACATGGTCATGGATTTCGTGCCTGGAGGGGAACTCTTCACGCTGCTGCAGGTGCTGCGCCGCAGCGCTGCAGATCGCATCCACCGCATCGGGGGCCACCACCGAACTGAACCGAACAGTCCGCCCCTCCGCGTGCCCAGGCGAACCGGCGGTTCCCGGAGGCCGCCGCGCGCTTCTACGCAGCGGAGGTGGTCGCAGCTCTCGAGTATCTGCACGGGCGGGACGTGGCGTACCGAGACCTGAAGCCCGAAAACATCCTTATCGACAGCACGGGGCACATCCGGCTCACGGACTTTGGGTTCGCCAAGGTCGTGCCCAACGACTGGCGCACCTTCACCCTCTGCGGCACGCCCGACTACTCGGCCCCCGAGGTGAGGGGCGGCTGCATGGCGGCAACGGGTGCCCCGCCTTGCGATCAGCGAGCGCGCCGTGCCCGCCTTCTATGCAGGTCATCCTCAACAAGGGTCACGGCAAAGCCGTCGACTGGTGGGCGCTTGGCGTGCTGTTGTTCGAAATGATAGCCGGCATCCCACCCTTCTTCCACGACGACCTGAGCCAATGCTACAAGCGAATCCTCTCAGGGCAGTTGAACTTCCCCAGCGGGGTGTTCAGGTGCGGAGGGCGAAGTGCTGTGCGTGCTGGCCCAGCCGTGAGCGCCACTGGGGGCTCGTGGTCGCACTGACACGCGCCCTCGTGCCCCACGCGCAGTCCGCAAGCGCAGGACCTCATAACAGGGCTGCTGCAGCAGGACCTGTCACGGCGACTGGGCAACCAGCACAACGGCATCGAGGGAGTCAAGACGCACCCTTTCTTTGCGGGAATTGATTGGGTACAGCTGCGCACTTGCAAGTACAAGCCACCCCACATCCCAGAGTGAGTGGGGGCCGCTGGCCGACGCGGTGACGTGCATGTTGCCATGCACATCACCTCCGCCCGGGCTGCGCGCTGCGCGGCGTCTGCGTGCTTAGCGGCTTGTGCTGCGCCGGACCCCACCCCCAGGGTGCGCAACATGGCAGACACGGGTTGTTTCGAGGACTACTCCAACGTCGACACTGCGGAGCACTACAAGCAAGCCTACGAGCTCTTGGCAGAGGAGCAGGCCCTTTTCAAGGACTTTTAGAGCAGGAGTAGCGCTTCCACGCGCCAAGCAGTTCGGGTCATGACGGCGCTCTCTACCCTGCATGGCTCAAGTCCCGACTGCACCTGCTCGCCTCCGTTTCTATTGCGTGCTCCGTCTTGCCCGTTCACTCCGTCCTTTACCCCCAGCGCTTCGCAGCACGCGCAGCTGATGGGCACCGCCGTTCGTGGCTTTGGGCTGGGCTGGCCGCTGGGACACGGCGAGCGAGTCCCGCCAATAGAACAACCCTTTTCGTATCTTTTGCGGGACATGACTAGCGTTCCGGCATTCAAAAAGAGTCGGGGACGAAAGGGGCAATGGTGGAAACGTGACAGGGCGGAACCTATGCCCTACCCCCCGAGCCATGGTTTGTGCTTAATGCCCATGCCTGGCCCCGCATCGACAATCTTACATGGTGTGGACCCACACGAGCCCACCAGGGTCGCCACTGACCCCAAGCGCCTACGCAAGGCGTCGCATGGGCCAGGGCGCCGGCGCTGCAGGGCGGTGGCACGGCGGGGCGCCCGCTCAGTCCCGGTGAGGGGAGCGGCTGCGGCTGCGGCGCGCGGGAGCCTCGCCGTCCCCGTCCCCGGGGCCCTCGTCAGCGCTGGCACGGTGCGCGAAGTCCGGAGACCGGCCGCGCTCCGCCTCGGCCTCGTGGCCGTCCGCGTCGTCACTCTGGCCCTGTGCAAGGAAGTGCTGCTCGCTGTTGTGCCCCGCCTGGCCCCCGGCCCCATGCCCATGCGCGTTCTCATGGCCCCCATGGTCGCCGCCGTGCAGCTGCGTCTCGTGCGGCGGCGCCGACTGACCTGCGCTCGTCGGGCCGGGCGGCGGCGGCGGGAACTGGCCAGCGCCGCTGCCGGCCATGGGCCCTGTGCGAGAGGCAAGGCGCGGGCGTCACAGCCGACCCAGACGGGCATCAGCCATAGCGTGGCCCGCCACAGCCCCAGCGCATCGACTCGGCAGCCACTCCGCCGCCACGCCACTCACCCATGTTGTCCTCCTCCCGAATCTCGTGCCTGTACTGGCACCGGTCGCCGTACGTGCAGTGGCCCTGGCGGAACTGGATGCAGACGGGGGCGTCCTCGCGGGCGCCGCTGCCGAAGGCTGCGCAGGCAGAAACGAAGCGGCGTGGTTGAACGCCGACAGCAAGCAGCGCGTCTGGGGGCCCCCGACGCCGCGCTCATCGCCCCAACCCTGGCCAAGCACGGCCCTCACCCGCCGGCGCATCCTCGTGCTTGTACTTGCACCGCGCTCCGTACGTGCAGTTGCCCTGGCGGAACTGGATGCAGATGGGCGTCCCATCGTCCGCGACGGCACCCTTGGGCCGCATGCCCATGCCGCCTGGGGCGCCCTCGTGCCGGTACTTGCACCTATCGCCGTAAGTGCAATGACCGCGGCGGTATTGCATGCAGACGGGGATCCCGTCGTCTAGGTTCGGATCCCCCGCCCAGGCCCCCGACTTGCGCGCCCCGTCCTGCGAGCACAGCGTGGGGAGAGTGTGTAATAAGCCCGGCCAGCCTCGTGCCTCGCGATCCTGGATGCCCGACCAAACTTGCAAAGCACGGTGTCGACATGAGCTACGCGGGGGCAGATCGCCCGAACGCAGCCGGGGGCGGCCGCGCGGGACCATGGCCCGTCCCCGCTGCCCAGGCCGTGCCAGCAAGCGCACGCCGGCGCTCCGGGGGACCGCGGCGACGGGTGGGTTCGCCGCGACACGAGAAAGGCTATTAGCAGATGGGGGCACGCGAGGAAAGGCCCGGCTCCTCCGGGGGAGCCTCAACCGCACCTGGTCCCCGTAGTGCGCCCCATAGCCCGCGCCGTACGCGCCGTACGCGCCGTAGCCTCCGTATGCACCGTAGTAGTCGCCATAGTTCATGTAGGGGTTGTATCCGTAGTTTCCGTACGCTGCGGGGGCACGAGGTGGGCGGCAACCGCATGACGCTAAGGCACCCGCCGCGCGCGGGGCCCCGCCCGGCGCTGCCCGCGGTCGCTAGGCGCGGCAAAGCTCCCGTGAACGACGATCTCCGTCCGGGGGTTGGAAAAGAGCGGGTGCCGGGGCTAGGCTCGGTTCGAAGACCCGGCTGGAGTGACAGCGCAGATTCGGGCGGCCAGGGCGACGGAGGGCCCCAGTGCACGCACCTGACGCTCCATAGCCGCCATAAGATGCCTGGTCCCCACCCGACGGGGGCATGCCTGGCTGGTTGCGCGTGTCACGCCCGTCCATCCTGCTCGGCGACGCTGCGCGCGGAGCGAGACGAGCCACCCCAGCGACGCGTCGACTAAGGGATGTGACGGAGGGAGCCGGGGAAAGGGGCAGAAGAGTGCCCCGGGGGACGAGAGGCGGCCCGTCAGGCGGCCCCCGAGTCAGGCGAGCGATCCCGCGACTAGGCGTCGTGGCGCTCCATCGCCGCATCGCCCATAACCGTGGATTCAATTTGCTCAGCAAGGGCGCTTCCGCGACGGGCTAACTCTGGTTCCAGCTCAAGAAGGCCAGATCGCCGACCTTCCGGGGGTGGACGTTCACGAGCGTGAAGAAAACGATGGAGCAGAGGACGGATAAGCACCCGACGACCAGGCAGATGATGCCCACTGCGGACGGGGACGAAGCCGAAGCGTCACGTCTGCGCCCCGCACCCCGCGCTCTCGCTGCGCTGTTCCTCGCAATCCCGGACCTGTGTCGTTCGCCCCGCCCATCCAGCTCGACGTCGAGAGGACGATGGACTTCTCGCCGTTGAAGCGGTACGTGTTGTACTTGTTCTCGATAAACACCGTCACTTGGTCCCCCTTCTGCGCCGCGGAAGGGAGCCCAGTCGCATGGGGCGCGGGAGGCGAGACAGCGCGCTGAAGGTCTCTCAAATATCCGACGCGGCACCTGAAAGTCGGTGTTGATGATGGCCCAGAGCTTGCGGAAGCGCGGCGTCGTGGCCGTCCGCATCCACACCATCAGGTGCTCGTTCTGGTTGAGCTGCCCGGTGATGGACTCTCCGCCACGCAGAGCGGGCACTGCGACAGCCAAGGGCGGGGCAAGGGTCGGGCGACGTCACAGCTCGGCAGGCGCGGGACGAGCCCAGTGGGTGCCGGCGCACCGATGTTGGAGTTGCCGGTGATGTCGCTGTAGCGCTTGTCCTTATCGCTGGGCCACGCAATCCCGGAGGACGTCAGCGTCGGGCTCGTGAGCTCCTGGCTCGCGTCGATCTGCGGGCCAGACAGACCACACGCTCATGTTCTCGTTCCGCCATGTGCCCTGAGACCGCCCAGGCTGGCATATCCCCAGGCCCACCTGCGAGCCCTTGTACACTCTGTACGTGTCGTTGAACATGGACCAGGCGATGAGTCCGCACGGCACGATGAGCTGGCCGCGGTCTTCGGCAGGGACGTCGCTGAGGTCCGGGTAGTCGAGCTGCAGACAGGTGCAGACGGGCCTAGGGGTCAAGGATGCAGGTCAGGCACGCTCCGCCGTGGCGCCATGCTTTTGTCGCGGAGTGGGTCACGGCAGCGCACCTCGGGCTTGCAGTCCTTGAGCGTCTTGGTGGTGATGCCCACCCCACGCATCTGGGGGTCCGAGCGAGAGGAGACGTAGCGGCGGTGGTTCTGGTACATGCCCTTGATCTCATAGTACATGAACACCGGGTGCTCCATCTTGGAGGGCGCAGTGAGCGTCACGTTGCAGGTGACTGCGGGGGCCAGACGGGAATTGCAAGGTGGCCAGACAGCGAAGGGCCGTCCCGACCCTCCCAAGTGGGCCCCGTGGGAAGCCCGCCCCCCCTGAAACGGGAACAGAGCGTCGCTCACCCCCGTTGCCCCCTTGATCCATGAGCGTCTGCTCCCGCGCAGCGGACGTGGTCCCAGAAATGCAGTCGGCGTCGTACCGCTGCGACACCTCCACGACGCTGCGGGTGGCGCTCAGGGACGCGGCCCCGAGCGGAATGAAGATGACGCCGAGCAACATGAAGATCCCTACCGCCCAGGCCGGCGTGAGCACCGGCCTGCAGGCCCACATTTCCTGCTGCGTGAACGTCGAGTACCTCTGCGGGCAGCCGGGGCGCCGCATCACGGCCTCCCGCAGCCTGGCCCCGGTGCAGACGCGTGTCCCGACGCGGCATTTTCAGAAGCGGGGGCGGTCAAGCCGGCGCCTGCGCGCGGCTGAGCCCGAATGCGTTGCACGAGCCTCACCGGCATTTTGGAGCCGGGCGTGGTCCCCCGCGCCTGTGACGCGACCGAGGGGGCGTCCCCCCCATCCTCCGCCTGCATCGCTCAACCTCGGCGCTCCGGCCGGGTGCTGGCCTGCAAAATGCGCACGCTCGTGCTGCCACCCCTCTCCCCGCAGAATCCCCCCCCGGTTCCACGGATCCGCCAGCTGATGGCTCTCCGGGACGAAACTATCTCTAGCAGAAGGGGACAGTTAGCTTAGCAGCGTCTCAAATTTCGCAAAGGCACTGAGTGGGGGCAAGCCTCGCGCAGGAGCTACAGTGGGAGCGAGGTCACGACACGACTGTCCTCTATAAGCATCAACCGTCTTGCTCTGAGGGCATTCGAACGTCGGACATTGCCAGATGCCAGAGATGGCAGTGCTGTGCGCATGCCTCAGGGCCCAGATTCCCGATCTTCCCGCGGCATCGCGTGGCTGAGACCACATCGCTGCTCCTTTGGCTTGACGGGCGTCTCGCACGATGTCGGGGCTGGTGGGGGAGGCGGAGCAGCTCGTAGAGCGCTGCCGCAACGTCAGCAATCGCGCGGCCAACTTTCAGGAGAAACAGCAGCAAGAGCTCGATGCCATCTGCGGTGAGACTGCTTGCGAGGACGGACGCCACGCTCGAACCCGGCGAAGGCTCGCTAGGGCGCACCTTAGCACCGTGACTTGGCCTGCAGATGAGCTCATGAACGTCCTGCACTCTCTCAACGACATGGAGAAGAGACTGGAGCAGCAGCGGCATACGATGGGGCCGGGGGAGTACCAGACGGCGGGCCACCAGGTCTGCAGGCGCGGTCGGGGGTTGAGCCTGTCCCAGAGACGGGGTTGATCTGCGGTGTGACTAGTCCCCTCTCCCCTCCACCCCGCAGCTCAGCGTGGCCCGCAACGTGTTCCAAGCCGCGGGGCCGGGGGGAGACCTGCGGCGGTATTTGGGGGCCAAGGCCAAGCGAGGGGCGGGGTTCGCCCTGACGCTCATGATCGGGAAGCAGACGAACGTGGCCACGTTCAGCCAGGAGCGGCTCCTGCAAGTGAAGCAGGAGTACCAGGAGTTCCGCGTGAACACGGCCTGGAAAATCCTCGCCATGTCGAGCGTCCTGTACTACTTCTGGTACCGGGGCCATCGCCTCATGGGGGCCGCGTCCTCCATGAAAGGGCCGGCGGAGCCACAGCCCTCGGGGTGGGGCTGGGGCGTCGTCTGGTTCTTGGACCACTTCAAGCCGGCAGGTGGGATGACGTGACCCTAGTCATGCACGATGTGCCTGTTGCGGCACCCAGTCACCTGCCTCACGGCCACGGCAGGCTGACGCAGAGACCCTGCCCACCGCCGCCGCAGCGACGATTCCCAAGGTCGGGGGGCGCGACCTCGTCCCCTATGTCCACGCGTCGTATATGCCCTTCGTCATGACGTGCGTCCAGGCCTTCCTCGCCTGGCTCCTCTATTTCTACGCCGCCATGACGTTGCGGGAGAACGTGCTGCGGTGAGAGAGAGTGATTCGGGACATCGTTTCCCATGCGACGTTCATCCGCATTCGGTCGGCGCTCACTGCAACCTCCGCTACACCCTCGCGTGCACACACCCTCGCGTGCAGAGTGAACGGGAGCAACATCCGGAAATGGTGGATTTTCCACCACTACATCTCCACGCTCTGTGTCCTCGTCCTGCTCACCCTGCCCATCGACGCCGTATGCATGCTCGAGTTCATGGGGCCCATGCTGCTGATGATGGCCTTCCAAGGGCTCGTCATGATGGCGCAGGTGCCGGTCAACCCCGCAGCGCGCGACGTCGCGAGGAGAGGCGAGTGGGGACCCACCCTGTGTCCATCTCGGCCCCCTTGGCTCTCGCAGAACTGGTACCAGAGGAACCGCCTGTACACGCGCATTGCGATCGGCAAGTCGGGGACCATGGACGTGGCGGCGGGGGAGAGCTCAGGGTCGTCAGGGCAGACCCTCGTGCTGTACCCGATCCTGTTTAGCTTCCAGGTGAGACCTGGGCGCACTGGCTGGGGCGTCAGGCACGCTGCCCATCCCACACTGTGTGTGCGGCGGCGCCCGTCAACCCCACCGTCCCCACCATCATCGCAGTTCCTTCAAGGCTACCTGGGCGTCTCATTACTGCTGCGTTTCTGGCGCTCGTTCCTGGACCCGAGGGACATCATCGAGTTCACGGCGGAGTCGGCCAGCTCGGCCGCGATTTCGGGGTCGGAGCTCCGCGCCATGCGGGGCCTCTGCGTCGTCGGGGCGACGCTCGTCACGCTGGCGTTGGGCAATCTCTACTCCACGGTCGTGACCCTCGTCGGGAAGATGAGGAAGGTGTCCCGCGTGGGGCGGTGAGAACAGACCCAACCAGCGTGCCGTGCCAAGGGCCGAACATTCAAACCAAGTGCTTCGCGAGCTCCAGGGCTGGAGCTCGCATGGGACCGCTGAGCTGCGCAAGCATGAGGAGCATGCAGGGCTGTGGGAAGCGTGTGTGCTGCGTCTCAAAGGGCTCGAAGCGCCCCCATTTTCTTGTAGACCCCGACCGCTGTGGCGCACACGACGTTCTTGCCCTCCTTCTGCGTTAAAAGCTCCATGCGCACCTGCGGGCAGGACGAGCCATGCGACGTGCACCTTGCGTCCCTCTGCTCTGCACCCGCGTGCAGCGGCCTGCTCCCTCCATCCTTTGAATCGTCACCTCCACCACGGGTCGGTCCACGCCCAGCTTGGGCCCCTGCGTGACCTTCAGGACCTGGGACTTGAGGGTCAACGGGACATCAGGCATAGCAGGCGACTTGAAGTCCACCGCCAAGTGGCTCGTGAGGGTGAGGGCGGGGCGGGGCAGGCAGGCCCTGTCCATCAATGCGATGGCCGCCGTCCAGTTCCCATGGCACTCGAACAGCGTCGAGATGACACCGCCGTTGAGCACGCCCGGGAAGGCGCAGTACTTGCTGCCCAGCACTGTACAGGCGAGGCGAGGCATTGGAGGTCGGATGGGGTTAGGGTCTGGAGGGTCCGACACGTCGGCAAGGCCGCAGGGTGGCACTGCTGCGCTCACCGATTTGCGCCACGAGACCCCCATCCCCGGAGCGGAACGAGCGCAGCCCGAGTCCGCCACTGGCGGCGGGCCCGCAGCCGTAGCATGCAGAGAGAGGCGTGTAGGCCTCCTGCACCGACGTTTGCTGCTCGTCCTTGGCATATCCCAAGCCGCCTTGCACCACGGCAGGGTGATGCGGACTGTTGCAGGGATTGATCTTCACTCCCTGAGACGACAGGGCTTGCCAGGCCGCCTGTCGATCTCCGTGACCGCCCTCCGCCGCCTCGCTCTGCGGAGCGGGCCCCGAGAGCGAGCGTGTGGCGTCGGCAAGGTGCCAAGCTTTGCTAAGCGAATGGGCTCACAGCATAACCCTGATCCCGTTGCGCCTCACCCCGAAGGACTTAAACAAAGACCTCCATGTTCCGGTCCCGGCGTGGCCGGGATGGGCCGCGGCGTCGCCTGCGCAAGCGTTAACAGACACGCGTCGATGGCAGCGGCGCGTCGCGATGGTCGGCGAGCGCGGTGAGGGACTCACCTGCTCGAGCCGGACCAACGGAAGCCCTCGGCGTATACGCCCCGACGGTGGCCTGAGACCCAGAGCGACTCGCGAGCGGGACAAGTTGGCGCAGCAAACGCCGGGACATCTGAGCGGCGCGCGAGTCGTGAAGCCCCAGCTGACTCGGTCACGATAGAGCGGGTCCGCGTTGGCATTAGACGTGGCTTCGCGAGGCGTCATGACGTTGACGCGCGGGCCCTGACGGAGGGCGTACCTGCCCCCGCTCGGTGCCCGCGAGACAGGAGGCTATTGCCGAGCGCGTGGGTGGGAGAATTCATGTTCATCGGTGACCTCTCTGGGCAATATCTGTTTTCCTTTCACAAGCTTTTGGACCACACTTGACGGGCGCATCTGGTCCTGAGGGCGCTGGACGGCCCACGAGTGTCCTGTCGATTTAAGCTGGATCCACAGGTGATAGCCAGGAGCACCTAGCACGAGGTGGGGTGCTGGGAATGCGTGGCAGCGCCCAGCATGAAGGTCCGACAACGTCTCCCTTGCCTACCGGGGCTGGAGCGACTGCGGAGCCCCCCATGTCTGTCTTTGGATGAAGTACTATGCAGGGACGTCTCTTGGGGTGAAAATAGTCGGCCAAGCGGCACGAAGCCTCGAGGCACATGTTGGACTTCCATACCTGCCCATGGCTTCAACGCGCGCAGGTCAGAGAACGGCGGACGCGCGCTGCATCATCATTCGGTAGGCGCGGGGTCTGTGAGTGGGGAGGGGCGGCATGGCGACGTCCGCCAAGGGCGGCGCAGCCCAAGATGCCAAGGGGGGGACTGTCCCGGCGCCTCCGCCGCCCGAAACAGAGGGTGAGGGGCAACCACACATCGTCGTATGCGCCAGCGTGAAAGTGCGTGGCTGCTTGGGGCACAGGGCCTCGAGTTTAGGACCCTCTGCCCGCTCGACCGTCCTGTAGCCCCCGTCCCGGAGGACAACGCCGCTGCCGAGGCCCAGCCGCCCCCGCCGCCGGAGCTAGATGCGGTACCGAACCTTGCGGATGACCAGCTTCGGGAGTTCTGGGGCCTCCGCGGCAGCCTGGAGGAGTCGGCTGACATGCTGTCCAAAGCCCTGGGGTACCGGGACTATCGGGCGAGTGGCGACCGCTGCGAAGGCACCCGGGTCAGGTGCTTACTTGCTGGAATGCACGGCACGAATAGCCTCCGCCCCGCCCTCGCAGGTGGATGCCCAGCAGAGCATCCGCCTGGACTTCGCGATGTTCGTCCTGCAGTTCGCGCATGGGCATGCGCTGACGTGTCCCCAGACCCGCGCAGTGATGAAGGCGTCTCACGCGTTCCTGCACCGTATCCAGAGCGAACCGAACTTGGACGCCATCCAGGTGAATGACGCGCAAGGACGCTGGCTTACGCCTGTCGCCTGGCCATTCACAGTCTCTCCCAGCAGCTGGTTCGATCGACTCCATTTCCCCTCGCCGCAGGAGGACCTCAAGAACATGCTCATGCCGATGGTGAAGGCCGCCGTGTCGGCGGATGAAGGGTTCCTTCTTCCAGAGCAGCTCGGGGCATTTGGGCGCTTCCTGGTGGATCTGGTGGTGAGGGCACCGGGCGTGCACGCAAGGCAGGTAGATGTCTAGATGCCGCTAGGCTTTTGGGTCGCGAGGCCGGCGCCGGTTCGCCCGCAGGTCAAGCATTTCCATCTGTGGCGGTTCGTCCTCACCATGGAGCAGGAGCACGACTACACGGGTGAGTGCGAGCGGGTGCAGCTGTGAGCCGAAGCAGTGCGTAATGGCAGAGTCCGAAAAGCGTTAGCATGCGCCCCTGCAGCCGAGGACATCACGGTGGAGACTCCCAACGCGCCTGTCGAGTTCGACAAAGTCGTCGTCACCGAGGAGCAGTGGTTCCGAGCGAAGGAGCAGCGCGTACAGGCCGAGGTGACGGCTCGCGACGCGTGCGGCTGCACGTGGAGGTGCTGCGGCGGCGTGCATGCCGCGGAGAGCTCGCCTTGCCTTGCCCCGCAGGAGGACCGGAAGAAGCGGGAGGTGCTTCTGGCACAGGAGAAAGCGATGGAGCAGGACCGGTTGAAACACGAGGAGGAGAGGAAGCGAGCCGAGGAGCAAATTGAGCAGCTGAAGCAGGCGAAGGTATGTGTGTGCGCATGTGAAGCCTTGCGCCCGTTGGCACGGTGTCGCCAGTGACGCCGCTTGGCCACGCTTGACCACCTGCTGCTCTTCCCCACGCTGCAGCCGGCGTCTCTCGACGAGGCCGTGGAAATTCAGGTTCGGATACGCCTCGAGGAGGAGCGGCTGAAGCTCATCGCCGAGTTCCAGGCCAAGGAGGACGAGATACGCGAGGAGATCAAGGGCCTCGCTGCCAAGCTCGCGGCCTCGCTCAACCCGCCTCCCGCCGCACCGGCCGCGCCCCACACCAAGGAGAAGTAGCTTGCGATGGGTTTGCCCCTGTGTCTGTTTCGCCGTTTCAGCTGCCGGGGCGGAATCGTTCAACGATGTGCCAACTCCAGCCATGTTCAACCCGTGGTCCTCGTCGTTGTCGCGGCGGACATCGCCAGGCGCTACTGCACAGCCGGCAAAGTCTTGAAGTCTTCGTGAGCCTTAAAGGGGCCTAGAGGCATCGGACTGCTCTAATCGCTGTATCTGCGGCATGAAGTCCTAAGTCACTGCGTGGTCATCGGAGCCAGTTAGGCAGCCTGCCGAGTTTGTGTCCCCAAGGTGACGAGTTTTGACGCAATCGATGTTTGGCGAGCGCCGATGTGGATGACGAGCCCTGCGGCGACAGGCGCGGCAAGGTTTAGACTTGCTGGCAGCCTCCGATGTTTTCTCTGGGGGCGGACGGGTCCGCGGCCTTGCACGAGAGGCCTCCCAGCGTCCACGCCTTGCCTGCGCCGCAGGGGCGCGGAGGCGCGATGGCGAAAGCCCAACACGCCGCATCTTCCGTTGATGCGGAGCTGGCGGCGGCGGATCAGGAGTACGCGCGTTTGAACGGTGAGGGGCGCCGAGCACGGGGCCCAGCCTCGCGCAGCCTCGCCCACTGGGCCTCTCGCCGTCCAATGGGCAGACAGCATCGGAGAATGCTTTTCAAATTGCTGGGGGAGATGCTGTGCCGGGGCTGCGAAGGCCCTCAGGAGCCTCCTGCGGCTTGCCCGTCCCAGCAGCACCCGTGTTCCCCCTCCCGCAGCTTCTGCCAAGGGCGCCCGCGATGATATCGTCGGGAAGCTGGCCTCCTATGCGGGGGAGGCCGGTCAGGCTGCCTCGAAGAATCTCGGCGCCCTGGCGCAGGAGCTGCGCCTCCTGGATGAGTGCTCCGATGCCGTCGCGAGGTGCGCGCCGGCCGCGCCACCGTGCGCGGCGCGCTTGCCTGCTACGTGCGATTCAATTTGCCGATGTCTCCCGCCGGGCGCAAGGGCGAGATCTCGAGGGGCGCAAGCTCTTAGCGCCGCTCATCGATGCATCCCCTTCACTGGCCCGCAGCATGATCAAACTCCAGAGGTCGGTCGTCCAGCTCACAGAGGCGTCGTCGGTGTTTCAAAATCCAGCGGCTCCCGGGTCCGCAACCGCCCCGACGATGAAGGACATGCAGGCCGCGGTGTCGGCCCTCGCCACGACTCGCAAGCTGGCTGCCGGTGCGTGTCGCGGGCGATCCTGGCCGGCTGGAGTCCCAGCCGTCGCCTGGAATCGAGACGTCGTCAGACTGCACCCCGCCTCGGTCTCCGCAGACGCCGCGGCGAGCTCACGCACCGTCACGGGCCTGGGGGCCGCGTTTAGCTCCGTCCTGATTGCGGTGGAGAAGGCGGAGCATTCGGTTCGCGCTAGGGCCGCCGCGCACATGCAGCGACACCTCAGGTGCGCGGCGCGGGCGCGCTGGGCCCTGGGAGCGAGGTCCGCCCCTGCGGCCGACACCGATGCTCAGCCAGCCACCCTCGCCTCCTCCGCCGCAGCGCCGTCGGGTGGCCCCCGGATCTGTCCACCGCGAAGGCCAAGGCGGGCACGCCCGAGTGGGCCCTGACCTGGGGCCACCTGTCGGTGTTTGCTGGGAACGCCGAGGCCCACGAAGGCGTGGCGCGCATCTCCTGCATCCTCCGGGCGCTCCAGAGAGTGCTGGAGACGTCGGAGTCCCATCAAGGTGCGAGGCTCGCTCGACGCGATAGATGGGGGGTCTCACCTCTCAGCTGCAGCTGTTGTCCATTTGCTGTGGACCCCACTTCGCGGCAGAGACTCTCCGCGGAACCAGCCTAGGGAGTTAAAACGCATCGCAAGTCGCCGTTTACAACCCTAGCTGCGACTGCCGGTCCTCGCAGGTGGCGGAGAGGAGGTAGAGAAGGCCGCAACGGAGGCACCGGCCCCCGATTGGGCCGCAGAGGAGTTGGTGGCGAGCCTGCGAAGCCGCCTGGCCTTCCACTTCCAGTCCGGCCGAGACGGTGGCCGCTCGCACGCGTCGGGCATGGCCCAGGCGCTCGGCTGCGCCCGGGCTTGCGCGTCCCTGGTCGTGCCTTGCGTCGACCCCATTGCTGCCGAGATGGCCAGGCTCGGGGACACCCGCGCCTCCAAGTCCCTGCGGCCCATGGTCCTCCGGGCCCTGGCCCGAGCCACAGGTGCGCTGGGGTTTCTTCCTTCAGGACTCCTGAGCACTGCGCCGCCCTGTCGCCTTTCTCAAGCGCGGGTGCCTGCGTCGACCTGTGCCACCCCTGCTACCCTAGCACGTATACTCACTCCAGACTCAACCATGTGCTCGCAGGCTCGGTGCTGCGTGACCACCTGGAGGCGCTGGCAGCCGAGGGCGTGACGCCGATGAGGGTCGCCACGGAGCTCCTGGCCTTGGATTGCCACTTGGCGGTGTCGTTGGGACTGGACGCGGAATGGGCCGGGGCGGGCCGGGACGCAGCGGGGCGGGGCTGCCTCGGGGACGTCCCCAGGGCTCTGGGCCCCGGCATGAGTGCGTCGGGGTCAGCCGTCGGTCACGGCCAGGCCCTGGCAGCCTTCCTCGCCGGGTGCACCCGGGAGCTGGCGCTGCGGGCGACCGCTGCGTTCGACGCGCCCGACGCCTGGTCCCCGCTGCTGACGGCGGCAGATGCGTACGACGGGACGACGAGGGGCGGCGGGTGCGCGGGGGTGGCCCTCCGGGTGCCGTCCCCCGCCACGCATGCGAGCGACGCGCTCGCGGGGCTCCTGTCCACGTGCGTGACCTGGGCGGCTGCGCTGGACGAGGACGCGGTGCGGATGTCGGCCATCGCAGACATGGCGGGCGCCGTGGGTGAGCAACGCTGGGGGCATCCCGCGTTGACATGGAACTGAGAGCGTGTCTACAGCGAGCGTGTTCCTGCGACTGTGTCACTGTTGCATGATCGGTGGAGGGTTGGATTGCATTGCGCTGTACGGGTGTCGTATGCGCGCTGACTCGGGTGCTGCCAAGTGAGCCATGCGGGTGGCTGACTGGTGAAGCGCAAATGCAATCTCTGCTTCTTTCTCTTGCTTCCCAGTCAAGGCGGCCCTCGCTCGTCTGAGCCGGGAGATGGAGTCGGCAGCCGCGTACGACGAGTGGGTGACCGGGCACTGGGGCGCTCGTTGCGCTTCGTGCGTGTGCACTGCCGAGGCCCTGGCCGTGGCGCTGGATGAGCTGACGCTGGACGGCTCCGTCGCGGCGCTGGGCAACCCCCAGCCCATCACGCAGCACGCCCGAGCATGCCGGCGCTTCCGCGATGAGTGGTGAGCGGGGTGCCGTGCGACGGTGTATGCCCGCAAAAACGCACGCGAAGTGGCTCTTGATGAGAGGCATAAGCTGCCAGCCAAGCTGGCAAAGGCGGTCAGCTTTATGCACGTGGCCCCTGATGTGCGTGCCATCACGACCGCCCACCCTCGTCTCCGTCCGCAGGTGCGGCCGCATCGGCGCTGGCCTGGCCTCTCACGTCATCCGCGACATGGCGCCGTGGAAGGCCGCGTGCAAGGCGCGGTACACGGCCCTGTCCTTCGACGTGACCTACTCGGCTGCCCCCGAGCTCACGCGCGCCCTGGCCACGTTGTCAGACTCCCTCGAGGCCCTCTGCGCCCACTACGACCCCGTCACCCTCCGTGAGGTCCTTCGCGCCCTCCTCCCGACGCTCACTGTCGACATCTTCAACACAGGCGAGGCGATTATTAAGTGCAGTGGATCTTCGCGGCTGCGGGGGTGCTATCAGGCCCAAGAGCAACCTCCTGACTCGTCTGCAACACCTTGCTCACTGCATCACCTCCTTAAACCCCCCCGTCGAGGTGAATCACAGTTCGATACCCTTGATAGCCGCTTACCCTCCTTTGATGTTCAGTGGTGACGGAGCACGAGTTCAGCTCGGCGGGTGCTGCCAACTACGAGTCGGACGTGACGGCCATCGCCACCACGGCCCAGGCCAACCTGCCCGGCGCGTGGGGCTACATGCGCGAGCTGTGGGACGCAGCGGGGCTCCTCTGCGCACCCCTCTCCCAGGGACGCCAGGCCATCGCAATGTTGACGCAGGCAAGCGGTTGGGTTGCAACGGGGCCTGGGACTGGGCCTGGCAGTGTTTTATGTTCGCGCACTCTGTGTGCGCAATCGGTGCCCCCAAGTCCTTGACCATGGCAGTGCTTTCCGCTGTCGAATCTTTCTTGTTTCAACGTCGCTAGCGGGCGGCTCGGTAACACTTGTTGCGATTGCCAGAAACAGCCCACGTGTCGGTCCGCGCAGGGCCTCAAGGACGCCGCTCCTCGGGAGCAGAAGGAGTTGTTGCAGTCGCTGGGAGTGGAGAGGCTGACCGTGGAGCAAGCCATTGCTGTCCTGTCTCAGAAGCTGGTGGAGTACGACGAGCAGGGAAACGAGGTGAGATGGGTGGGGATGTGTGCTGTTGTACGCGGTCTTTGTAGGCGGAGGGAGAGAGCGATGTGCCAATGATTGGGCTACGAAGCGACCGATAGACACCCATGCAGCGTGTTAGGGAAACAGAGCGTCATCATCGTCACGTGTCATCAACAATCAACAACACCCCTTAACTCTCCTTTCCGTCCGCAGCTTGAGCCCTCCCGGCCGCAACGGAGTGGCGTCCGTGGCGGACTCGGGGGGGCCAACGCCAGGACGGCCCAGGTGTTCATGCCACCGCCCAGCAGCGGGCGGCCGTCGTTGTCCACGCCTCGGAACTCCCAGGGGTGGCCGTCGGCACTCGAGGGTGCCGATCGCGCTCACACCCACACCCCGGCCCGACGGGGCCCCATTTCCGTCGATGAGGTGCGCGACGTCGCGAGTCGCGATGGCAGCGCAGTCGCGGCGGCCGGCGGGGCGGACGCGGCGCTGGGGGACCTGGCTGTGAGTGCCGGGGCGTCGCAGGCCCTGGCGGAGTCGAATGGCATCCCGTCGCTGTCTCACTGGGACGGCACGGGCCAGTCGACGGCGTGGGGTGACGGGGAGGGTCAGGACGGGACTCAGTGGCAGGGTGCGGAGGGCGGAGCGTGGTCCGAGGCCGCGCAGGGCGCAGGGTGGTCGGAGGCCGGGGCAGACGCTGCGCCGGGGTGGGGCGGTGGGTGGGGTGGCGCTGACGGTGGGGTGGCGGAGGGTGGCGTGAACCCCGCGGGCAGCGTGCCTGCTACGGGGGTCTCATCTGTGGACGCTGGGTACGAGCACGACCCCGACTACGTCCGCGGTGCTTACCGGGACGATTCGAACCGAGACGAGGCCCCCCGGGATGGGGCGTATGCGGACGAGGGGTATGCAGATGGAACCTACCAAGATGGGGCATATGCAGATGGGACGTACCAAGATGGGGCGTATCAGAATGGGGCATACCAAGAAGGGTCGTACCAGGAGGGTGCGTACCCAGCGGACGGTCCCATGAACGCGGCAGGGTGGTGGGGTGGCCAGAGTGGTGGCGTGGAGGCATACGGTGAAACGGGTGCGGAGGGCGGGGGCTGGGGTGCCGAGGGGTACGGTTACGCGCCAGAGGACGGGTATATGCCAGAGAATGGGGACGTGCAGGGCTGGGGTGCGGGACAGGACTCTCAGGGCTACGCTGCCGAGGGTTATGCAGCGGACATGGGGCCTGGGGATGTGGGACAGGGCTGGGGTGCAGGGTACGCATCGGGCCAGTATGTCCAGCAGGAGGGGGGATGGGGTGCAGTTGGGGAGGAGGGTGGTGATGGGGCGGTTGCGGGAGGGTGGGGCATGCAGGAAGGGGAAGAAGGCGGTGCAGGGGAGTGGGGTGCGCAGGGAGGGGAGGAGGGAGGTGCCTGGGATGGTGGGGCTGGTGCGTGGGACGGGGGTGGGGAGGTGGCGGACGTGGGCGGCGTGGCTGCGGACGATGGAGCAGCGGGCGAGGCGGGCATGGGCGACGCTGGTGGGGAAGTTGAGAGGAATGGGGCGGAAGAGGAGGGAGCGGGGGAGGGATGGGAAGGGGGAGAGGGAGGGGAGAAGGAGGGCGAGGGCCTGTCGCGGGGACACGTGACGCGTCGTGCGCACTTCCCGACCAATGCCACTGTCCTGGGCAGCGACAACGCGTGGCAGGGGTCAGCGACGCCGCCTGAGTCGCCTGGGCCAGATGCGGATGAGTATGTTGAGGGGTATGGGGAGGATGGCTGGGCGGTCGATGAGCGTGACCCCGCGTGGGGCGATGGCACATGGAGTGGCGCTGGGGCCCAGGGCCACTCGCTGGGCGATGATGGGGCGGATGGGGCGGGTCCATCGGGAGTGCAGGAGTGGGGTGGAGCGGGGGCTGAGGGTGGGGAGGTCGGGGAGGCGGTGGTGGGTGGCGCCAAGGGCATTGATGGGTATGGGGAGGGAGCTGGGGGCGGGAGTCGTGAGGGGGGTGGGGATAACGCTGCAGCGGCGCAGTGGGGTGCGGAAGCGGGGGCGGAGGGTGGCCAGGGTTGCGCAGCCGGGCAGTGGGGTGGCGAGGGAACAGCAGAGGGCGATGCTCCTCAATGGAGCGGGGAAGGGGCGACGGAGGGTGGGGAGGGTGCAGGTGTGCCTGCGTGGGGTGGAGAGGGCTGGGGCGAGGGCAAGCCTGAAGATCTGCCAGGCGCCGGGGATGGCGAAGTGGCTGCGGAAGGGTGGAACGGGTGGGCCCAGGGCGGTGCTGAGCAACAGGGTGCGGTGGGCTGGGGAGAGGGTGCGGCTGAGGAAGGGGAGGGGTGGGGTCAGGGCGGTGGTGGGGAGGAGGGTGCTGCGTGGGGTGATCATGCCCAGCAGGCGTGGGGTGGTGTGCAGATGGATGGGCAGTGGGGCGAGAGCCAGGGGTGGGCGCAGGGGCAGGAGGGTGGTGACGCGGTGGGTGGTGCTGGAATGGGGGACGCGGGTGATGGGGCGGCGGATGTGGGTGGATCGAATGACGACGCTGCTCGCACGGAGGCAGCACCCGAGTCTGCCGTCGCTGGCACGGATGGGCCCCACGAGGGTCATTCGGGTGGCCATGGCTGGGGCGACCGGGGTGACGCCGATGAGTATGGCGGTGAGGGGTACGGCAATGACGATGGCATTGCCAAGGACCAGGGCGATGACCGGGTGCCGGGGGCAGGCGAGCGAAGAGCAGGGGCTGTCCCAGGAACAGTGGCAGGGCCAGGAGGGGCATGCCGAGCAGTGGGAGGGTGCGAATGGGTGGGGCGCGGCGACGGGGATGGCAGAAGGGTGGGGAGAGGAGAAGGACGGTGCGGAGGCTTCGGGGTTTGAAATGGGACGGGTGGAGACGCCGGAATGTTCGTGGGACACCCACAGGAGGCTGGTGGTTGGGGGCATGTGCCGGGGCGAAGGTCGTTTGGCGCGTCGAGCCACGCTGACAAGATGGCTCATCTGGAGTCTGTATTGGAGGATTCTGGGGAGGCGGCAGCTGCGAGTGAAGACGCGGGGGGGGCAGGGAAGGGTGCGGAGGTGGAGCAAGGGTGGGCGGGGGCTGGCGAGGGGTGGGCGGGGGCGGAGGGTGCGGGGGAGGGGCTTGGGTGGGGTGGAGGGGAGTCGGGGTGGAGTGCGGCAGAGCAGGGTTGGAAGGATGCGAGTGGGGATCAGGGGTGGGGGGAGGAGGCGAAGGGTGGGGACGGCGGAGCTGGGGAGGTGGGGGCGGAGGGGAGCGCAGGCGTCGCCAATGCTGCAGTGGAAAGTGCAGTGGAAGGCGAAGAGACAACCTGGCCCAATCACGTGGTTGGCGATGCCTCGACAGACACCCACCAGGCCCACCACCCCGCCCCGGACGCGCCATCCGCTGAGCACTCGCCCTCGGCCACCCACGCCACGCCACCTGCCGACCGTGGTTCCCCGCCCGCCCACGGCGCCGACGCCAAGTCCGCCAAGCACCCGCCGTCTCGGCGAGGGTCGGGCAAGCGCCACCCACCGCCGCCCCCGCCGCCGCCCCCGCGTGCAGGGAGCAATGCGCCGTCCGAGCGTGCCAGCACGGGCGTGCCCTCTGCCGGGGCGTCGCCGGCGGGGCACCCCCCGGACCTCACGTACCGTGCCAACCCGGCCCCGGCTGGGGCTCTGGCCGGGGCTGCAGACCACACCGGCGATCCGGCGTGGGGTGGCTCTGTGTTGACGACCGCCGCCGCTGCCACGGGCCCCGAAGCGCATGCCGAGACGCGGCAGCTGAGCCGCGACGAGTCCAGCGGCCGCAGCCACGAGGCGTCGGGGTGGGGCGCCCCCCCTTCTGGCGGCGCTTCTGGCGTTGCTGGCATGCCAGACGGGGCGTGGCAGGCGCCGGGCGCGGCTCCCACTCGCGGCCCGGGGACGTCGCAGGGAGGCGTTTGGTCCCCGCCTCACGCCGGGAGCGAGTCTTCGTGGGGCGCTCCGGCCACTAACGCATGGGATGGACATGCATGGCACGCCGGCCCTGCCGCGACCACTGCCGACCCCGCCCGCACCTCACCCGGCCACGGCCACGCACCGCCGCACGCCGCGGGCCTCCCCGGCGCGTCCGTCCAGGGCCCGACCACCCGCATGCTCGTCCCGGACGTGCCGCCAGGCCCCGCGCCCACCTGCCCGGCGAGCGTGCCTCCAAGCGTGGCCCAGCCGTCCCTGCCGCTTACCACCTCTGGGAACCCCGTTCCCTCCCGGGGCTACTCGGCGGGTCACATTCACGTTCCGTCGTCGCATTCGGGGACTCCCGTTCCCTCCCGGGGCCCTTCCGCCGGGCAGATTCACCTGCCTGCAGTCCCGCAGAGCCCCGCGCAGGGCGCGATGCAGGTGCCAATGCCGACGGCCGCCTCCGTGCACCAGCCGCAGTTTGCGCCGCACCAGGCGGTGGGTCCTATCGTGCCTAGCAGTCAAGGCACCTCTCCTGCAAGCGCCTCGGGCCAGCCCTTCTCGCCCCGCTCGAGCATGCAGGGCGCGCTGTCGCCCCGCATGGGCCGCCCCGCGCAGCTGGGCTACTCGGTGGGTGGCACCCCGGCCGGTGCCCTCCTGCCCGGGGCATCCCCGGGGCCAGGGATCATCCCGCCCGTGCAGCCGTTGCCCGCGCCTCGGCTCTTCATCCCTCACGGGTCGACCACGTGGGGTGGGGGTGGTGTCCCAGACGCACCCGTCGCCCCGGCGGAGTCTGTCGCTCCCGGGGGTTTCAAGACTGGGAACCCCGATCTTGCAGCTGTGGGGGCGCAGCGCGGCGCCGCAGCAGCGGCGGGTGCCAACGCGGCTGAGCCTGGGCTGGCTGGCATGGGGACGGCAGGGGTGGGGTTAGGGTGGGGCATGGATGGGGGCCAGGAGGCCGGGTGGGGGACAGGAGACGACGCAGGGAGTGGGTGGGGCGGCGGCGGGGGGTGGGGCGGTGGAGGGTGGGGCTCGTGAGACTGTTTTCATAAGTCCAGGTTTTGCGACGTGCTGGGTTCCTCAGATCCGCCAGCATCGCGGCATCTTCCCGCTCCCTGCCGCGAGCGTAGCTGGGCAAGCTTACGCCGTTTCTTGAGCTTCAACATGAATCTGCGCTGCCTTGAATGTCAATATGCTCATCAGCAAAATTGCCTCCTTTAAAATGGGAGCCTGGGCACTTGGGCCGGCGAATACTGCCGGGTTCGAATGCCCTGCGTGCGGTGCGGTTCGAGACACTTGCATCTTGCCTTCGCTCAACACGCTGCTGCTCGCATGCAACCACGCTGCCGCCTGCGCGCAAGAGCTGCCGCTTGCATGCGAGGGCTGCAGCTCACCACGCGTCTGCGGAAGTCGGCGCAGTGCCCTTCGGCGAAGTACCGCTCCACCTCTGGGACGTGCTGCTGGCACGCCGCCACGCGCTCCTTGCTGAGCGGGTGCGTGCGCAGCAGCGCCGGCACGCGCTGCCCCGTCTTGCGCGCCATCTCCTCCTCCGCCCTGCGCACAGAGAGAGCGCCTGTTGTAAGTCTCAGATACAGAGAGCTATCCGTGACCCTGTGGCAGGGTCACGTGCCTTGGCATGGTCGATACATCACATCACGATGAGTGACTCTACCATAGAGTTAAATGGACGATGTTTCAAGAAACAATGCCATTTGGTTGCTCAACGAGCAACCACTCACCTCCCCAGGCGCTCGAAGACGTGTGCCATGGCTTCTGGGTTGAAGCAGGCCCGCGACATGAGCTCCAGGCCGATGCGGTCCGCCTCGTGCTCGTTGTGCCGCGAGTTGGGCAGCGTGAACATCAGTTGGAAGAGGTTCGTCACGTCCACCCCGAAGGTCACTGCGCCCGTGGTGAAAAGGATAGGAAGCTCAAGCTGTGATGGGGTTACTTGACAGAGAGCGTCACGGGCACATGAGGATTCCAGGCGATGCTAAGACTGTCTTGGCTGACGAGCAGCACACGCGAGCACTCACGCATGGCGGCCAGCCCGACCAGCTGCAGTAACTGCGACCGAGTGAGGCTCTCCGCCACGTGGCGTGCGACGGCATGTCCAATCTGTGAACGCGGGCGGTGAGTGCAAAGTGGCGGGTGCATTTGTATCCGGGGGTCGATGGGCAGGCTGACTCGTGCCATGGCTGCACGAGCGACCAGGCGAGCGACAAGCACAGCACGCTCGCCTCGTGAGACAAAACCCCCGCGATGCCATCCACGTCCCTCACGAAGTCAATCAGACCGCTAAACACGACGACCTTGCCGCCGGGAAGCACGAAGGCGTTGACTGCGTATTAGAAAGAGTGCAGGGGCACCCATCACGCATCGTAAACGTGCTGAGGACTGCATCGAACACACGATATCAGAGAACATCTGGCATCTGTCGATGTCGTCGACACACACCTTGGTCCGACTTGACGACGTGGAACTCCCACTCCATGCCCTTGAGGTGCCCCTGGTCCCCACCGCCGTAGCCCTTGCCGGCCGCGATCGCGATGCGCGTCCCGACCTGGCGGACCAGCTTCGTGTACTCGTGGTTGCTGGGGAGGACCAGGCCTTTCGAAGCAAACTGGTCGAGCAGCTGGCGATACATGTAGGCCCCCAGCTGACGCTCCCAGCTCACGGGAAGCAGCACCATGTGCTTCCTGCGTCGCAAATACAATCGAGCAGCGTGAGCCGATGGCGCGATACGCCCTGCGAGTCGGTATTCGAGGCTTCCGGAGCGAAGAATCGCGACTCGCCTTGCCGTGAAGGGCACCGTCTCGCGATTGTTCCACCAGACGACCCCGAAGCCGAGCCCCCCCACGGCTACCCCCCGCAGCCACGCATTCACTCGCTCCGCCGTCCAGTACGGACCACGCCCATCGAAGTGCGTGTATCCGTCCGCAGTGGTCCACATCGCCCGTCGCAGAACGACCGGGGACGGCACAAACGAAAGGGCATGCAGTCCCGGGCCGCTTAGGGGGCCTGGGGACCCCCTAAGTCCGGCATAGATCCGCCAAGCCCCTGCGAGAGCCCGTCTGGCGCTCATGCCATCGGCACGTGCGCCGCAGACGATCTACGAGGTGTCGTGTCGGGGGCAACGCTAATTTCCCCACTTCAGCGTGCGCTCAGCACAATTGTTTGGAATTCCGGTGCCAGCGGGGGAATATGTCTTACGAGTAAGCGTCGTTAGCAGACTACGGCGGACGGAGCGGTGTCGGAGACGAAGAATGGGTTTTCTCGCGCCGCATCGCCAGACCCCATCGCGACGTGCCAAAGCATATCTTTCCACAACCTCACGTCCACAAACACAGTCGATCGCGATGAAGCCGTGCAGGCAATCGCGCAAACAATCTGTGAAGCCTTATTGTGGTTTTCGCCTTTCCCTGTTCCGCGACGCCCTAGCACAGCCCTAGCATGCACAGTCTCGATGCATTCAGCGTTCCCGCGGCACGTGAGAAAGGCCTCCATGCTCGCGTCTCGCGAGAGGGCCTTCCCGCCCTCTCGCCGCGACGCACATCGCCCGCATCACCTGCGACCGTACGCGATGCGGCCCCTCCCCATCGCTGGCAAGACGGCCGCACCTCGATGGCTCCGACCTCCCGAACCTCCGTTGCTACATGCGCCCTGCGCGAGGACGACACCGACATCGCGGCTCCCACCGACTGGGGCGACCTTGCGACCTTGGTCCGGCGCATGGTGTGTTGCCGCTCCGCGCCCTGTTCTCGTTTTCGTCCCTCCCCTTGCTAACACGCGCGTGTAATGAATCATCGCCGCGCCGCTCCCCGCCCGCAGCCGTCCCACGAGTTCTCAAGTCTGCTGGTGGACGTCGTCCCTGTCCTTCACGGAAAGAAGGCGCCGTTCTTGACGCCTCCCGCCGCCAAAAGCTCGCAAGACACTGCTTCTGCCGTGACCTGGTGCACTCAGCTGAGCTTGGACCGCTGGCACTGCCTTGTGCGTCTCTCGCAAGCGTGGCCCGGGCCCATCTCGGCGGCCGTGCACGTGCCCTGGCCTCTGGGCACCGCGGCAGCGGCCGAGGTGGAGTGTCAGCTGGCCTCCGCCGTCCAATCCCTCGGCCCCGACCACAGGTGAGTGCTGCAACTGGCGGTGTGCCATGCCACGTCCCCATGCATCCATCGGTGCGTGCATGGTCGTGGGTTAGACAAGCGTGCTCCCGTCGCCGTCCCCAGTGTCACGGTGTCCACCCTCTACGCGCCTGCGTGCAAGGCAGGGCGCCCCGCGGCCCCCATCCTCGGCGTTGCCGCCCGCACGGCCGAGGACTCCGACAGCGAAACGCCAGAGGTGCTGATGCGGCTGGCGGGCGCGGAGAGGCAGGGCGAGGAAGGGCCGCCGGACGAGTCCACGTACGCGGCGTTCTACCCCATCAACGCCCTGCGCAACGTGGCCATCGCCCAGGCCAGGACGGCCATGGTGGCGGTGGCCGACGCCGACATGGTGCCCAGTGAGGGCCTGCAGGAGGCCATCGTGGCGGCACTGGAGGCATGGGACGCTGGAGAGGGTCGGTCAGGGGCTGACGGTGGGTTCCCGGTCGCTGTGGTGCCGACCTTCGAGACGGGTCAGGTCACAGAGCATGAAGACCGTCGATCGCAACAGGACGCCAGCACCTCTGCCCGTGGCCTGGAGGGCTACCCCCGCACGCGAGAGGAGCTGAGGGCGAGCGGGGCGTGCATGTTCCACTGTGGGCCATCGGTAGCGGACTCGGGGGCTTTGGACCAAGGCACGTGGTTTAAAGCAAAGGGCGCCATTTTCGAGGTGCCGTACGCCGAAGGCTTTGAGCCACTCATGGCGGGTAGGAAGGACGAGATGCCCAGGTGACACCGACGCTGACGGTCTGGGCAGGTGCGTGCTGGGTCTGGTTGTAATCAAATCCGCCACCCGCACCTTGCAGATTTGCGGACGACTTTCGTGGCTACGGTTTGAACAAGGTGCAGCAGGCGTGGCACGTGGCCAGCACAGGGGGCCGCTTCCTGGCAGTGACAGGTGGCTTCGCAGTCACAAGGCCCCATGCAAGGTCGGGTGCCTTCCGGCGTGTCTTTGGGGCGGGGGCGGATCCAAGGAACAAGCTCCGCATCGCTGCGCTGTACGAGCGGTGGAAGATGGAGACGGCGGCGTTGGGACCGGTAGCAGGTGGGGTGCGATACTCGATGGATGAGGCGACGATGCGGCTGGCTGGGAGCGGGCGGACAGACGCCCCTGCACTACTGGCCCTTGCACTGTCACCGTTACTCGCACCCGCAGTGGCGCGTCTGAGCCGGATGGACGACAGCACTTCAGCGCAGCTGCTGTCATCGCTGCCCCAGGCGTCGCTCGACGTCGAGCCGGCGTGCCTCACTCGCGCCGCATGTCCGCCCGTGAGCGCCGACTGGGACGTCCGAGAGGCCTCGGGCGCAGCGGAGGACGCCACGCGACGAAGCGAGTGAGGGGCCAAGTGATCGTTCTCTGACAGTTAGATGCGACACATGAATGCGTGGGTGCACGGGGTCTTTCCAGCTCTTGTGTCACAAGAAATGTGCCCAAGCTGCACATCTTTTACCTCAACTACTGTTCCTACCGATTCCGTCCTCAGGTACATACTGTACAATTCCGAATGGCGGTCGGCCCTCGACCGGGCCTTCCTGGGGGGCCAAGGCGCGCCGCCTGTCTCGTTCGTGACGCACTGGTGAGTGTTGGCGGCGTGAGACATGGGTCTCTGAGCTTGTAGACGCAGCAGACGGAGTGTTCTAGAGATAGGCCAGTCGCCGGGGGAGCTTGATGTGGTGATTCTCTGCTTGCCAATCTGCCCATGCCACGCCACGGCAGGCCACCCATGCTCTGGACTGTGATGCGCTTGACATGGCCCAAGTGACCGCATCGACAACTGCCTTACCCTTCAGTGAGCCATCGACCACTTTGCCCAGCTGCTCGGCCGACCTCAGCATCGACCGCACCGCCCACCCCGCAGCCCGGTGGCGTCCTTCCCTACGGTGGCGGCCCGCCTCGCTTCCCAATGGGATGGCAGCGCCTCCATCGCCGTCTTCGTCCCGGCTCCCAAGTCCTCCCCCGAGGGAAGGGCCATGGCGCGGTGGCTGAGGGAGCAGTTCGCGCATCTGCCCGACGACCACCGCATCCGCGCCACGCCCGTGTACGGCGACCGCTTTGCGGAGGTGAGGGTCGCATGCTGTGAAAGCGTGCCGAGTGGTGCACCCAAGCTTGGCAGAGTGACGAATGATGTGGACTGGACGTCATGGGTATCGATGTCTTGGACCGCTTCCCTCACGCAGGCGGGGATGCGTGCGCTGGCTGCGATGGGCCTGGACAGCATTTCGTCGCCATCGCGGCAGCACACCTACGCAGACGCCTACCCCGCCGGGGCCCTGCTCAACGCTGCGATCGCCGCGGCGGAGTCTGACGCTGTGCTGGTGGCGGACGCGTCTCTCCGGCCCTGTGCGGGGCTGGCGGGCACCCTGGCTGCGTCTCTGGGAGCAGCCGCGCAGGCTGGCGAGGGGCAGCCTGCGGGGTCCGAGGCGGGCGCTGGGGCGGGACTGGGCGCGTCGCTGGGCGGGGCGGCAGACGTGGAGGACGCCAAGAGTCGTTTGGAGAGGGCGCTGCGGGGGACGAGCGCCGACGCGTCGCCGTCCACGACGGCGCGGGTGTGCCGGGTGGCGCTGGTCCCGATCATTGCGGTGGAGGGCGGCTGCGAGCCGACGACCAAGGCGGGAGCGGTGGGGCTCGTGCGCAAGCACATCCAAGCACAGCGGGGCGGGGCGCTCAGGCGAGTGCGGCAGTGTTGCAGTGCAATCCCTGACTGGCGCTGTATGTCGTCTCCTCTGTGTGTCGTCTCGTCTCGCCTGGTCGGCACGTGAGCGGTGGCCCCCCTGCAGCGCAGCCAATCGCAAGGCCATCCCGTGATGCGCAGGTGGCCCTTCCGAGGCGACTCCCTTCTGGCCCGGTGGGCCAATCGGTCTCGATCGGACTTCCCGGCACGCGCCCCGGACCTCTTCGACGCGGTGGCGATCGCTGGCCCGCGCAGCTGCCTCCCGAGGTTTGACGAGAGGTTCAGGGGCAGTGCCGGCGTCAGCCGGGCGCAGTTCGCGCGGCATGTGATGGACTCGGGGGTGCCTGTCGACGTGTGCGGCTCTGGATTTCTGACGAGCAGCGCGTGGGACGCGGAGCGGTGAGGCACACATTACTTGCCTCGGGCAGCGGCGCTGCGGATGATGAATGCAGCACCTGCTTCGCTGCGAGGTGTCTTACCCAATTCAGCGGCTCTCATGCGTTTTCTGGGTGACTCTTGCTCATGCAGGGATGTATGGGACGAGATCGACCCGTCCGGGACGCGGGACGTGGCATTGGCCGCTCTCTACAGAGACTTCACGACAGCGCTGGCCGTGGCGCGTGCGACCTGTCGTGAGCTGTCGTGACGCGCCGGGTGTCTTAGGAGCCTGGCTGCAGGCGTGCTGCGTCACTCGCCAGTGGCACCTTCAACGCAGCACGCGCGCGGCAATGACAGCACTTTCGCCAACCTGCTCGTCTGGCAGGCGACCCTCAGAAGAGGGCGTGCTTGACGGTGTCCACCGCCCATGCGACCCCTCGCACCAGGGAAGGCAGCCGGTCGAGGCGGGAGGCACCCGGCGGCACCACCAGCACCCGGACGCGCTGCCGGCCCCACTCCAAGGCGTCCCTGTGGCTGCCGTAGTACAGATCGACCCTCGTCGGCCTGCGTGAAACGTCAGGGCAGGAACGTCGCACACCACGGCCCGCCCGATGGGCATGAATTGCGTGCCGGGCGCGCAACCAGGCGTGTCCCGCACCCCTTGATGTCGCCTCCCGTGTCCTCGACGCGGCACCAGCCGTGCCCTTTGACAAACATCTGCGTCCCGAAGGGGTACGTGCCTGGGTCGGCCGCCACTGTGCCCTGCTGGCCCAGTAACCTCCAAGGCAGCACCGCCCGCCGCAGCAGCCGCCCGGGGTCGGACCACGTGCTCGGGTGCAGGATGCCTCGACGTGCCTGCCGGGGCACCACCTGCGGCGCAGGGCAGGGACATCCTCACCATCAGTAACTAATGGTATGAGTTCATAATAACTTTGTGAGTAGTCCACGTGCCGGTGCTCTCCGGTCCCTTCCCCATGAGCTCTGGCCTCATATCGTGTGACCGGGGCGTTCCCCACCTCCGTGGCTGTCAGCCCGAGGTAGGGCTCTCCCCGCAGCGGCGTGTCTGACCAGAAGCGGTCGAAGATTCGGTACTTGCGGCTAGGGCGGAACCCGGAGGGCTTGGAGCGCTTGAGCTGGACAAAGGGCCACTGGGGGCACGAAAGGGCGGCGTGCTGCGGTCGGCCTTGCGTCCCTTTTAGCAGGCGACCAGCACGGTCGCCTCTCGCGTTCGCAAATGCCGCGCTTTCAACGGCCGGCCCCTGCAGCGGCCGAGGCGGCGGCCCTACGGTGCCCACGCCCCGCCCGGCGTCAAGGGGGGGTCACCTGGGGAAGCAGCGCTAGGTGGTGCCCTGGGAGCGACACGCCCCATTCCCAGTTGCAGCAATGCCCGCAGCTGCAGTATGCAGTGCACTCCAGCTCCCGCCGAAACGAGTGCGGCCGGGGAGCCATGGTCACGCGAAGATCCGACAATGCGTCCAGCGAGGGCCTGTCTGGGCCGGCAGCGACCTGCGGGGCAGCGCGGATGTTCCGCATTAAGCATCATCGCGCTATCGAGGGCCATCTGGAGCGGGAAGAAGCCCCGATCGCCGGCAAAGGGTGGCATTCCAGCGGCAACCCAGCCTCGTAAACGCCACGCGACGTGCGGGGGCTCACGGACCTGGACGCGGTGCGGAGCGCGACTTAGTGGTGGCTCGCGTGGCTCCTGTGGACGCCGAGAATGTTGGAGTTCCAGTACTTGGACTTCTCGCGGAGCCCCACGGTGCCCTGGGTCAGACGCCAGTAGAGGATGCCAATGGTGCCGAACCCTGGGAGAGGGAGCAGTGAGGAGACCGTGAGAAGGCTGGCAGGGCCCGGCGCCCCGCCATCGCGCCCCGGCTGGCGTGCCCAGGCGCGCGTGACATCGCTGGCTCCCCGAGGCCAGCCAGGCGCTCCTGCACCTCGCGTCGCGGCCCACCGCACCCTCGTGACATGACGCGCACGGGGAGGGTGCGGACGCGGCGCGCGGGGGACCGGGCGCCCTGCCAGCGGGCGCGAAGTTTCGTCGCGCGGCTCACCGAGGATGAAGTGGCGCATGCGGAAAGCTTCAGGCAGCCAGAAGTTCAGGCCCCCCTTGGCCCACGGGTGGACGGGCGCCGTGCCCCTCGCGAGCCCGACGGGCAGGAGGGTCTTGATCTGCACGCGGGGCTTCCCGGACGCGTCCTTCGCAACGGACGTCTCGAACTTGAAGTCCCAGGGCGCCGCCTCGACCGTCTTCTTCAAGGTCTGGCCGGACATGGCTGGCCCGGAGCTTACCCCGCCCCGCCGCTGAAGCGAGTAGCCTTGATGATCGAGCGCGACTGCCGAATGGGGCGCACGCGGCCTGGTGACGAGAACGCGAGCGACACGGGCTTTCTGATTTCTGCCAGAGACGTGGAGTCCGTGTCGATCCATCCGCCCGTTTGGCGGTGCGGTCCGCATCCGTGGCTCGAAGCAAGGCCAGGGCACCGGGGCATCGCGTGCCCTGAGCCCGCAGATGCCTTGGCAGGGCCTCGCGTGCACGCGCGAAGATGGGCAAGAAGAAAGGCGACGCCGACGCGCCTTTGGGCATGACGCCCGAGCAGGCTGCCGAGGCTGCTGATGCGCAGGTGACGCCGCGGTGCATTCACGCTGTCGTCGCGGGGCTGCGTCGGCAGCCGAGGCTCTTCACAGTTCCTGCCTCGCAGGACCTGCTGAGACACGCGGTCAGGTCCGGCGTGCTGTCGGAGACGCGTAGGCTCCCTGCGAAGGGGGTGGCTCTCCCGCCCGGCGACCACGTGGTCGCGCAGAGCCACCGGGACATCATGAAGAAGCCCGCCCAACGCAAGCACCGCTACCTGGTGTTGCTCTGCGCCCAGATAGCGCCCGTCGCAGCCGGCAAGATCGGCTCCCTGGCCAAGCTGGACACGCGCAACCCAGGTGCGGACGCAGGCCTGTGCATGCGACATGCGATGGGCGTGGGGCCAAACGTGACGTCGCATGGGTCCCTCCCTTTGACCCCTCTCCGCACCTCCAGTCATGTACCTGGACTTCGAGGCCGGCCGCTTGAAGCTCCTGGGGACGCTCGCCTTCCCCAAAGCGCGGTACCTCGTGCTGAGGCCAGGGCCGAACGAGCACGTGCTGTGTGAAGACGTGTTTGAGTCAGTCATCGGTGCGTGGCAGTGCAGGAGCAACAGCCCTGGCGTCAGTTTGTGTTGTTAGCTCTGCGGGAGTGCATGTGGTGCAATGTGGCTTGTGTCTGCAGTCTTCTCGCGTGCCGTTTGGGTCGGGAGCAAGGAGGACAACCCGGACGAAGACCCGCTCGACATGCCGGCGACCTTCGGGGACATCGCGCACACGGGCGCGGACTTTGGTGGCGGCGCGGGGAAAGGCCCGACGGTGATGACGGCGGAGGGCGGGGACGACACGGGGATGTCGGATGGGCAAGGGTAAGTGCATGTAACGTGGAATGGTGACTGGCGTGTCTCTCTGAAAAACGCACCGTAGATGGCGACCATTACAAAGGACTCGACGCTGTGATTGCAGGGACGGCGACAGCGGCAGCGACGGGGAGGGGGACGGGGGCGGCGGTGAGGCCGTCGCGCAGTGGGGGGGCCGTCGGTCCAGGCGGCCCAAGGTGTCCTACGCGGACGAGGAGGAGTCGGAGGAGGAAGCGAGCGATGCTGGCGAGGACGACGCCGGGTCGGAGAGCGAATGGGAGCAGACGTCGGGGGAGGAATAAGTTTAAGTAACTGCGGGGAGGGTTTAGGGGTTTCAATGAAACCCAACATGAAACGGTCTTCCAGGGACGTCCGTCAGAAAAATGCATGCGCGCGGATTGCGGGTGGCCGGGTTCGGTCCCGGATTCGTTGCGCATCCCCCTGCGCGGGGGCTGGCTCGTCTGATGGCTGCCCGACGCTCTGCCGCCGCCATGTCGAAAGCATCTGTCAAAGCGGCGGCTCAAGCAGATGCTGGACAGTCCTCTCCACTACTGAGACTCAACTTACAAGCCATCCAGGCGCGGACGCGACGCGGAGGGGCGCATGACCTGAAGGAGGGCCACAATCGCGCATGGGGATTTTCATAGGCTATCCAATGCGCCATCGCATGCAGGATGCGATGGAGCACTTGAAGCGGGTCGACGAGCGCCTGGTGCCCGTCATCGACCACTTCGGGGCCACGAGCGCAGCTGAGAAGGTGAGCGGACCAACTGCAAGGCGTGTGCGCTCCGTGCGCTTCCATCAGCGCTGAGATGGTAGCTAGGACATAACGATACGCCTCTCTCCGGCGCCCCAGCTCATCCCCACTGCGCCCACGGAGGGCACCAGTGTCCCACGGTCGTTTGTGTCGCTGGCCAGGTCCATCTGCGCGCAGCAGCTCAGCATGAAGGCCGCGACGACAATCTTCCTGCGCGTCTGCGACGCATGCGCCCCCGAGCTGACCCCGAACACCGTCCTGCGGCTGCCTGACGACACCTTGAGGGCTTGCGGCCTCTCGGCTCGCAAGCTGTCGTACCTGCGCGACCTCGCCAGCCGTTACGAGTCGGGCGGGCTGTCGGACGCCGCCATATGGGGGTGAGTCCGCGGTGGTGCGAATGGCATGGCCAGGCGAGGTCGCTTGCCCTGCTCACCTTGCCTCCCACCTCACACACCGCACGTGTGAGGGCTGCCTCACCTGGGCCCGTCCCTCGCAGCATGTCCGACGAGGAGCTGGTCGAGGCCCTTTTGAAGGTCAAGGGTATCGGTGTCTGGACCTGCCACATGCACCAGATCTTCGCTTTGGGCCGGCCAGACGTCCTCCCCGTCGGCGATCTGGGCGTCAGGCGAGTACGCATGCTGAGAGCTTGGAGGTGCTGCGTTGATAGCGCAGACCATGTCTCACTGCATGCCTGATAGCGCACACCAGAGCTGACTGCACTGCCTGGCAGCTTACACCAGGGCTGACTGCATGATGACATGGCTACTACCCATTCCTATTGGCAGGAAGGGCATCATGCAACTCTACGGCCTCAAGGCCTTGCCCAGCCCCGGGGAGATGGAGCGGATCACGGCGCCGTGGAGGCCCTACCGATCTGTGGGTTCCTATCTGATGTGGCAAATCAACTCGGACAAGTGGGCCGAGGTCATGGGGTTTTTGAACGCGAGTGTGAAAGCGGGTGTAGGGGCGAAGAAGAAGGGGAGGAAGGCGGCCGCGGGAGGAGACCAGGCGGTCGGGGTGGCCACGGCGACTGTGGCG
Organism: Protoeuglena noctilucae; assembly: GCA_958009085.1. NCBI lineage: Eukaryota > Viridiplantae > Chlorophyta > Pedinophyceae > Marsupiomonadales > Marsupiomonadaceae > Protoeuglena > Protoeuglena noctilucae. The sequence goes on from OY253674.1 coordinate 458,382, forward strand.
ACGGTGGCTGAGGGTGCCGACGGGGCTGTGGTGGTCGAGGAGGCTGCGGCAGTGGCGGTGAAGAGCCGGGGGAAGCGCGGGGCGACTACAGTCACGGCAGTGGCAGTCGCGGAGTCGGAGGCGCCCGTAGTGAGGAGGCGGCGGGCGGCGCGGGGTGCGAGCGGAGGAGGCGCGGACGAGTGAGCACCGTAGTTGGGCTGAGACAGAGACGGAGTTCTTAGGCGAGCAGAGACGCCCAGGCAAACATTGCGTTGATTAAAGCGAGGAAGGGCCGCGGGCAACACTGGCTTGGGCACAGTGTAAGCAAGGCAAAGGCCGATGCATGCGTAAAGCACTTCGTGCTTGCTCGGGGGTGCAGCCATGCGCAACAGGGCAGGGAGAGGAGGCGCTAAGGCGCTGTGGCGGCAGGCCTGCATGGGGCTCTGGATTGACCGGTCAGACCAGGAGGCAATGGAAAATCCCTGGTGACCATGGCAAACAGTGGGGGAGACGATGGCGCCAGAAACGGCTTGCTGTCAGCGTCGGTGCGCGACTGGCCCAGTACACCAACAAGCCGTCATTGCCAAGGGAGCTTGAACGTGACCTTGTCTCCCACCTCCACTCCCGCCCGTGCACCCACGTTGACCTTCTCCCGCTCCACTGCCCCGTTGTGGCCCTTCTTCGGCAAAGGCCTCTCCACGGGGCGCCTCGCGCCCTTGGCCTCTTTGGCAGCCCGGGCCTTGGCTGCGGTCACCAAGGATGCTGACATAAGCGCACGGCTACCTACCAGGCATGCGCCAGTGGGTACTAACAGTCGACCCGGAGTCAAATCAGATGCGACAGTACAGCAGATGATATGACCCACTGATATCCCATCGGTGGCCCCACTGAACACAACGCTTGTGCTCATCTCATCGCCCGTGCTCGAGACACGCACCGGCGAGTCGTCGCTCCTGCAGCCGCTTCCGCTCCTCCAGCCGCCGCTGCATCGACTTCTGCCGGTCGGCCCACCACGTGAGCGTCTGCGAGATGCGCACGTAGTCCTCCGGCATCTTCTCCCTCTTCATCTCCAGTTCATCCAGCTTGGCCTCCGTCAGCACGCTGTACTCCCCGGTCCTTGCAATGCCGTCCAGGAACTTCTCATCGATCAGAGGCTCCACCAGCTGCTCCAGATCCACCAGGGGCGCCTTGCCCGTCACGAATCGGTACTTGAGAGCCGCGTCGGCCGACGGACGCTTGCTCGGCTCGTACTCCATCAGCTTGCTGCGGGGCAGGGGCAGCGCGCGGGGTTTGTGCGCGCGTCGTGATTGATTGCGCGTTGGGACGATGACACACGCGGCTGCGCTTGCTGCAGGGCCAGGGGCGCTAGGAGGGTCGGTATGAATGTCGTGACAGAGCGTCGGGATAATGACATGACGCGTGTTGCTGCGCTTGCTGACAGCGTCACTCACCACAGCAAGTTCCACCCAGCGCCGTTGTCCAGGTCGAGGATCTCGAAGCCCTCACGGAACGCGCCTGGCTTGCCATCGAGGGACGCCCTCCATCGGCGCAGATTCCACCCATACTGCTTGCTGAGCTTCTCCTTGAAGTCGACGATGGCGTCGTCGTTCCTCAACGGCGCAAACACCATCTGCAAGAGGACCATGCCGGTGCTGCGGGGAAGGGAGGGCTACGGACGTCGACGTGCTGCTCACAAAGCCCGCCGGCGGCAGCTGAAGCGTCAACGGGGTGCCTGGCAATGTCAGCGCAGTCAGTGTTGCTGGGAGGGCTGCGAGGGTCACGCGCGCTCACCTGAAGGAGTCGAATCGGTCAGGGGAGTTGACGACCCAGAGCACGGGGCTGAGGAAGGCGGCGACGGGGGCCGGCGGGGCCGGAGGGGTCGTCTGGCTCATCATGTACTGCTGCGGCGGGCAGAATCGGGGGTCCAGCAGGAAAACGTCCGGCTGGTAATTGATGCCCACGCGGAGGTCAGCAGCCGCTCCCAGGTCGATGAGCTTGACGCGGCCGGCGTCGACGGAGATGATGATGTTCTGGGGCTTGATGTCGCGGTGCACGATGCCCTGGGAGTGCAGGTCCCTGGGAGGGAGAAGCACAGCACGCGGGGTTGGCAGGGTGCCGGTCGTGAGGTCGTGCTTCACAGTGCACCTCGTGTAGCTCTCGCTGTGCAGAGGTGGCTGTACCTGCCGCGCTCCATTCGCAGCAAGGCAGCTGCGACCCCACTCGTTCGCGTCCCACCTGAGGTTCTCCAGGAGCTGCCCCATGACGGTCTGCAGCACGACTTGCTGGCGGCGCGGGCTCTTAGGCACATTGAGCTCCCGACGAAAGAGCAGGGGCTCCAGGTTGTAAGGGAAGTTGGGCTTGTTCTGCGGGCCAGGCGGAGTCAGCATACATCACACGCTTCCATGCGCGGGTGCCACCTCCTGTCACGCGTGTTGATCAAAATGGAACGGCGACTCGCCATGAGCTCCCCCAAAGTGAAGTCCCCCTCGTACTTCCAGGCGAGCCAAAGCACGTCGTCGCCCTCGTCAAACGCCTGAATGAACTCCGCCACGGCCCCCGGCTTGGACCGACTCAGGCGCTCGTTCATCCACACCTGCGGCACAGCCCTCACCGGGGTTTTGCCATGTGCCCGGCAAACACCACGGCTCCTCGCGCACGGGCCTTCGCACATCCACCGCACCTCTGCCTCCCCAAAGTCCTTGGCCTTCTTCAGAATGACGTCCTTCTCGCTTCCAGTGGTTGGGTCCACCAGTGTGGCGCGATACACCTCCCCAAAGCCCCCCGTCGCGATCTTCCGGCCCATGCGGAAGTCCTGAAGCGTCAGAGGGACCTGCGGGGAGCGGACAGGTGCGTGGGCGACGGGCGCAACATGCTCCGGCCCAGCAGGCATGGCGGATGGCTGGGCTGTCTCGCTGGGCCGCAGAAGCTGTCCTACCTGCGATCTTCGTTGCCGAGCCGCGAGGACGTACGTGTCCCATGCGCCCTGGAGCACCCCCGGCGTGGCCGTGAGGTAGGCCAGGGTGAGACCGAGGCCCACAAACACGATAGGGTCGACCTGGCGGAACTCCCCTCGCAGCGCAGGATCCAGCGTGGACCTGCAGCGAAGGTAAAGAATCATTGTCACGGCGGCAGAGGCACCGAGCGGGGCGCAGGAGAGGCGCGCGGCCACTCGCCGATGAAAAATATCGCCGCAGTTCATGGTGGAGCAGGGGAGAACCACGCGCTCGTAGGCGAGGGGCGCATGCTCGGCAACGGACCGCATGGCATCGCCCAAATGGGGCGCGTGATCTGCGGGGCACCAGAGGGTCGCGCGTCGCCGGGCCGCCCTGTCATCTGCGCTGGCACGGGCGAGGCGCACCGCAGGGCGCCGAGCCCGTGCAAGGGCGCCGAACGCGCCCGCCGACGCGAAACGTTCGTTTTTGCGCGGATCGCTCGCCTTGCAGGTGAAGCAGGAGGTCGAGAGGCTCGAGCAGGGCCTGCGCCCTACGCACAGCGCGTTGACCCGGCAGGGGCGCGCACGCCCGGCCCGATGGCGAGCAGCGACCCAGTCGGCAGCTTGGCCCTGCCATGCTGCTCCTCATATCCGCCATTTGCTGCCGGCCTGGCCGGTCGCCCGGGTGGCGCAGCCTGGCTCCGTGCGAGATTGTGAGTCCCAAATCCCGCCTGCCTGGACAAAAGCCGATGCTGGAGCGACGCCGCCCTGCGAGAACGCCACCGTTTACGACAAGGGTGAGCGCGGCACGGCCCCTAGGGGCTTCCCCGGGACGAGGGCGCAGGGAGGAGAGGGCCTCAGTGCAGCGAGCGAAAGCGCGACGAAGGGGTGCGCCCGGCAACGATCGTGCACCCATCGGATAAATTCATTGCGACCGACACCACTCGACACGGCCGGGGCGCCTCGCCTGGAGAAAAATCTTGGGTCGCGCTTTCCGAGACCGGGGAGAGACCGATCGAGCGACTCGATACTTGATGTCGATCATTCACGAGTGGCGCTTTGAATGGACCGGTCTCGCTCATCTCAAAAATCTGGCGCTGGAAAAGCGTTTCGTGTCAGCGTGTCGCTTGCGGCCCTGCCATCGCGGCTGGCATGGAGCCTTCGATCGCGAGGGACTGTCGGGAGCGGCGCAGGCGTCACTCTTGCTGACTGTGGTTCTTCTCCGAGGACAAAGGCCCTTGTTAAACATCTGCATCTCAGAAGTGAATTTGGAGGCAGTCACGAGCGTGGGCTGGCTTCGGCATTCCCTGGGGATCTCCACAGCGCGGGGTTCTGGGCAAGCGTGGTACGCTGTGGCGTGCTGGCGCGGGAACGCGGGAAGGACGCACGATGGTGGACACCGGGGCGGGGTGAGCACGGCATTGTATACAAGACACACAGGGGAGGCCCAGCGACGCCTCGTTCGTCGCAGCCGCGGAGGGATGGCCGTCCACGCCGCGACTCAACGCAGGGGCGATGCCGGGCCGTCCGGAGCGGGGAAGGGCGTAAACTTGCCTTGGGTGGAGAAGTATCGTCCCGTCAACATACAGGATGTGGTGGGCAACCAGGAGGCCGTCTCACGACTGCAAGGCGAGGCGACCTGCGCTGGGGCTCGCCCGTGCCCGGGAATGCCTCCCGCCCGCCAGACACCCCTCCCTGTCCTCGCTGCAGTCATCGCGGAGCAAGGGAACATGCCGAATATCATTCTCAGCGGCCCCCCAGGGACAGGTGCGTGCCCAGCAATGCCGCGCTGCTTGTGCCTGCAGCTTTGGCGCTCATGCCGGCCCTTGCTTCGCACCCGGCGCAGGCAAGACCACGTCCGTGCACTGCCTCGCGCGTGCGCTGCTGGGCTCTGCCTACAAGGACGCGGTGCTGGAGCTGAACGCGTCGGACGAGCGGGGCATCGACGTCGTCCGCAACCGCATCAAGATGTTCGCGCAGTCCAAGGCGACGACGCGCCTGCGCCACACCCGTCTTGCGCTCCACCGACTCCCGCGTTCTCGCGCCGCACCCCACCCTTGGGACCCATGGGCTTTCGAAGCGAACGCGTGTGCAGGGTGCGCTCTCCGCAGGTCACGGTGCCACGAGGTGCGCACAAGATCGTGATCCTCGACGAGGCGGACGCGATGACTTCCGGAGCCCAGCAAGCCCTGCGGCGCATCATGGAGATCTACTCGTCGTCCACGCGCTTCGCGCTGGCCTGCAACCAGTCGTCGAAAGTCATTGAGCCCATCCAGTCGCGGTGCGCCATCGTCCGGTTCACGAAGCTCAGGTGCGCCCACCTGCCGCAGTGCATTCCTTGAGTTGCCCAGTATTGAGTGATGGATGGGCGCTGGTAGCAACTGCGACCGTTTTTGGCGACGGCCGGTCCGCTTGAGTGCCCGCAGCGACAAGGACGTCCTGGACAGGCTCATGAGGGTGTGCCAGATGGAGGGCGTGAGCTACGACCCGCGCGGTCTCGAGGCGCTTGTGTTCACGGCAGACGGAGACATGAGGCAGGCCTTGAACAACCTCCAGTCGACGCACAGGTGGGGCCCGGCGATGGCTGTGACGCGGCAGTGGAGTGCTGGCAAGCGCGTGCCTGCTTGTGCGGTCGACAATTCATGACTCAGCTGCCACCGCGCTTGCCTGCCTGCGTTGCATCCGTGAGGCGCCCCGGCTGCGCCCCTCCGCAGCGGTTTCGGACACGTGACGCAGGAGAGCGTCTTCAAGGTCTGTGACCAGCCGCACCCGCTGGTGGTGGCCGGCATGATCAAGAGCTGCCTCGAGCAGCGCTTTGACGACGCCTGCAAGTCCCTCGGGCAGCTCTGCGACCAGGGCTATTCCCCAGGTCCGTCGCTGTCACTGACACGCCCGTTGCTGCAAGCGGACCAATGCGTGCGACACTGGACACCGCCGCAGGCGCTGACCTCTCAACGCGTCTCGGGCCTCTCATCGCAGTGGACGTCATCACGACCGTCTTCCGTGTCATCAAGAATTACGATATGCCCGAGTTCCTCAAGCTGGAGTACATCCGTGAGACTGGCTTTGCGCACATGCGCATCGGAGACGGCATCAACTCGAGGCTTCAGCTCATTGGGCTGGTCGCCAAGCTGTGCAAGGCGTCAAGCAAGGCGCGCAAGCAGTGAGAGGGACCAGCCACCCCATTCAAGATGGTCTTTGAATGAACAACACGACGTTACTGTTGACTTCGATATCTCACGCTCAAAGTGCAGCCGTTTGGTACTGTCAATCTTCACTGCCCTCCGCGCCCTCGTCGTCTCCGCTGTCCTCTGCGTCCCCCTGTCCCTTCTGCACCGCAACCACCGAGTTGTAGTGCTCCCCGAGGCCGTAAGCGTGCTTGAGGTAGCACACCGTGATCTCGGGCCCCTCGCCGAGGCGCAGCGTCGGCATGCCCACGCTGTGCACGGTGATCTGGCGCCCCAGCGCCTGCGCCAGAGCCTGCAGCTCCAGCTGCCCGCCCCAGGCGGCCGTGTCCGCCACGTCTCGCAGATACTTCTCCCATGCCGCCTCCTCGTCCTCGTCCTGCGCAAAAGGCGGCATGGAGCGTCCAATAATGCCGCGGAGCGGTGCGACCGACACCCACATGCACACCCGCAGCTGTGCAGCACAGCGCAAACTGGCAATCAGCGTTTATAGCTGCACATTTCTCACCTCCACGTCGTCCAGCTCCGCAAAGGGCAGGAAGTCGTCCCGGTGGTCCCTCATAAACGTGGCCGCCATCTTTCGCAGCTCCAAGTAACCCGGCCCTTTGCCCTCCGACGTCCTGCGACGTTGCGTGCACGAGCGATGGCCGTGATGCTGCAGGAATCCAGCGCCCCAGCGGCCCACAGGGCTCAACGCAGCTCGGGGCCTCGCTCACCGGATCTGATGCTCTATGCTGCGGTACATGCAGTGCCCGTCGGGCGGGATCTCGAACATCCGCAAGCCGAGCGGAGCAAGGAGACCGAGCAACTCCCTCTGCTCCATCATCCTGCACACCAGAGCGCGCAGAGGGTGGCTGATGACCCACAGGCGTACTGCCCCGGTGGCGGCGGCACTGCCCTAAGCTGCAAAGAGCATCCCCCATCCTCGCGCACCGCTTCGTCTCCCCAAGATTCGCAAGCTCTTCCTTGATTCGCGCCTCCCTCTCCGCCTCCTGCTCCGCCAACTTCTCACGCCTCCTCTGTCCCTGCAGCCCAGCAAGGCTCTTGACCTTGCCTCGATACACGCCCAAAGAGCGTAGTCGCCAAGCTCTCAGGTCGCATGCCCGTCAAGCCGAGCGTAGATCGCAAACGCGTCTGCTCTCTGTCACACACACCTTGGATTTCTTGCGTTCGCCGTGGTCCTCCTCCCCAGCGCCTGCCCCGTACAGCGAGAGCCCCGCGACGCCCGCCTCCGCTCCCGCCGCCCTCCTTTCCTGGCTCTCGTTATCCCTGTCGAAATCCTGCAGCTCCCGCGCGTGCCTCGCCGCCATCTCGTCCTCCAGTCGCTTTCCGTCGTCCTTCGCCTTCTTGCCCATCTTCTTCAGCTGCGCCTTCAGGTCCCTGGGCATTGACACGGAATGATAGCATTGTTCCTGTGTGGCTGAGCGCGTCAGCATACGCCGCGGCGCGAAATCGCGGCTCGAAACTCGGCGCAACGACAGCCGGGCCTCACCGCAGCTCCTTCTTGTGCCTCTGAAGCATCTTCCCGCGAGTCTCGGGTCCATCGCCTTTCTCAGAGCCCCCCTCATCGCTGCCGTCCTCTTCGTCGCCGCTCGCTGGGTCCAGCACGGCCACCGCAGGCTTGGCCGCGCGGGCCGGACCGTCCTTCGCCGGCTCCGCTTTCGCGGGCCTGACCTCGTGCTTCCCCTTCACAGGCTCATCGACAGCGTCCTCATCGTCGAGGGCAGGGCCGCCGCGGGCGTGCTGCGAGGCCAGCACGGCGCGCTTGCTCCCTCCCTTCTTCCCCATACTGATGCTCGCTGATACTCGACCCGATGACACGACCTGTCCACTCTGTGTTGGAGTTTGAGGCACAAATAACCGACGCATGCTCCGATGGCCCGCGCATTTGGCGTGCCAGCGGGCATGCCCTGCTAGTTTGCGTTGCGTTTTCATCTCCTTGCAAAGCCCCCGGGTTTCTCGTGACTGTGTGCATTTCTACCATCTCAAGCGGACCTCATGGTGTCCCTGCAGCCATGGGTGGGCCACGTGTGCCCTCCTCGGGTGCGTCCTCCCCTGCGCCCTTTGCCGGCCTTGCGCCGAACCCCAGTGCGGGGCCTGCACCAGCATAGCCGATGTGCGAAAGCGTCTGCGAGAGCGGAATGGGACGACGGCCCGGAATTGGCGCCGGAGGACGTGGCGCGGTCGATCCGGGAGGCCACGGGGCAGCAATGGGGCAGCGGGGCCCCGCGACGCGCCGATGGCGCGCCATCGACACCCTTGGCTAGCAGCGAGGTCCGGAACTTTGCGGAGATGATGCGGTCGGGTATGTTCTCGCATCTGTACGCGACGACGGACGTGGAGGGCACGATCCGGCGCGCCGTGAACAGCGGGGAGCTGGGCAGCGACGTCCTGGATCGGATCGAGATGCTTCCGGGAACTCAGAGGCTCATCGACTTCTACGAGCGGTCAGAGAGCCTCGCGGCGTTCCACGGTGCTCTGCGCAAAGGCGTCCTGCCCCGCCCCAGCGAGATGACTTGGCCCCAGGAGCCCTTCCGGACTCAGTTCCTGCAGGCGCTCTCAGGTGCGCACTGATGCTCCCGAAATGGGTGATGTGGCTGGGTGACGTGGCAGGTTGCTGAGCACGCCGGTGCGTTCGGCGGGGACCGCGCTTGCAAACCAAGGCTGCTCCCGTTTCCGCAGACATGGAGATGCCGCGCTTCTGCAGGAAGCACCCGAAGCTCATGGCGCCTCTGTTCGACAAGATGGTGGACATGGTGGGGAAGTTCGAGGGCAAGCTGCTCGAGCAGCAAAGCCGCGCCGAGCAGGAGCGGCAGAAGCAGGAGCGGCAGCAGCAGCAGCAGGCGGCACAGGGGAAGCAGAAACCCGACAACGAGGTCAGTCGCGTGTGTTCTCGCTTTGGAAGGCCATGCTGGGTCTCTGTTTGGATTCCATCGTCTCGTCGTCTGCTGATGAGGCGGATGCGCCTGGCATGGTCACTTTCAGATGCTGGCATTTGATTGCGTCTCTGCCAGGGCACCCGCAGGCCCAGCAGAGTGACCAGGGCGGTGCGCCGGGGGATGACACGGACGGGGACGGCACGGCGCAGGGCGGTGGGGAGCCACCGACGCTCGAGAAGCTGCAGAAGATGATGGAGGAGGTGAGGGGCGACACACTCAGACAGACGGGCAGGGCAGGGGAGCTTGCTGAGTCTTGCCATGCCTGCGCTCTCCGCCACCTCCTGCAAATCGAGAGCTGTGCTTCGTTCTGCAGCTCCATAACAGGAAGCCCAGCGCTGCGGGGGACCAGGAGGAGGACGATGGCAGGAAGAAGCAGAAGCTGAACGTGCAGCTGGAGTCGATGGACGGGAAGCCGACGGCGGGGGATAAAGCGAACGAGGAAGGTGCGGGGGGGGGGGGGGGGGTGGTGGAACGGCGGAGTGATGCGTGGGGATGCATGTGGGTATGATGCAAAGTATGGCTGCGTCTTCCTGAACTCGCCTCATCTTGCACAGTATTGCTATGTCCGCTTCGTGACGATGGCGTGCCCGCAGCCGCTGCCGCGATGAAAGCCATGGCGGAGGAGCTGGCGAGCGAGATCCTGGACCAGTTCCGTGAGGAGTGGGGCAAGATGGCGGAGGCGATGGGGGAGGCGGAGGAGGCGTTTGACGACATATCTGAGCTCTTCGAGGGCCGCACTGGGTTCGACCTCAGCCTCAGGTGACGCCCAGGCCTGGAGGGTGGCGCTCGATCCGTCTGTGTTGTCATCATAGGTTGCGGCATTGTCACATTCAGCACCCCACCCGTCCGCGTACCCATCACCCACGGCAGCACCATTCAGTGCAGCACCCTCTCGGTCTGCATGCTCTTCTGTTGATGTCCGTGCATGACTGCTGCCAGTTTACTTCTTTGCTGCAGCGTGTGGAAGCGCACGGAGTGGCGCGAGGTCCGGGAGCTGAGAGAGATGCTGGAGAATTTGAAGGAGCTGAGAGAGCTTGTGAGGTCTCTGGGGAGGGGCGGGGGCCGCGGGCCCATCCGCAGGGCGCCCAAGGAGGTGAGGGGGAGGGGAGGGCGAATGGTGCTGACGACAGCTGAGTGATGCAGCTGTTCGGGGTTATGATGTGGGGATAGATGTCACACATGGTCACTGTCGTGCGCCACGTGAAGCGACCCGCATCCTTCACATGTAGCCCCCCTGTGCATGCCTGCAGGTCTCCAAAGCGAAGCTCCCGCCAGGCGTGGTCCATTCGGAGCTCTGTCCCGAAGAGACCCGCGGCCTGACTCGATCGGGGGACCTGTCGCGGATGCTGCCGGCAGAGGCGGCCCTCATGGCAGCGGGGTGGCCCAAGGGCAGCGACGCCCACGGGGAGGGCGCGCGGTGAGTCACGCCGGGCCCCATGCTCATGTGCTGCTGTGGCTCTCTTAAAGGCGCGCCTAGTCACGTCATCTCCATCACCAGGCCCGTTTCCTGCTGCTGTGGAGCTGTGCAAGCGTTGACAGGGCATGGACCTCACTGCGCCCACTGACATTGCAGGGGCAACCGGGGCGCCAGGCTGCTGCACCTCGCCCGGCGCGCCGAGCGCACGCTGCTGAGTTACGAGCGGAGTGGGTGGCTGGACGATGAGCCGAGCCGCGTGACGGACATCCTTGAGGTGGGGGACTCTCAGCCATTGCAGCGGCAGCAGTCTCACGCTTCCCTTACAATGCGCACGGAACCGTTCGCAACACCCGTTCCCGCTCGCCGCAGATGCGCCCAGCGGCCGAGATGGGCCCGATCATTCTGTGCCTGGACACTTCAGGGTCCATGGTTGGGGGCCGGGAGAAGATCGCCAAGGCTCTGGCCCTGGAAACGCTGCGAGGCGCCCACCGCCAGCGCCGGCAGGCCTACTTGTACGCCTTCTCGGGCCCCATGCAAGTGCAGGAGCTCGAGCTCAAATGTGACACCGTCAGCCTCGGGCCGCTCCTCGACTTCCTGTCGCACTCCTTCAACGGCGGGACAGGTGCGTGGGTGCTTGTTTGCGGAACGGTTTGAGGTACTTGTGGGCTTGGTGGTGGACGTAGTCGTGACGTGTTGGTGGAGGTGCCAGCGTGCCCGTGGGCCGTCTGGGCGCACAGCCGTTCCCAATTTCCCTGAGAGAGCCACGGTCGTAATCTGAGAGACTCGCGCCTTTCCACCCGCAGACGTGGATCGCCCCCTGGAGCTGTCCCTGCAGCGCCTCCAGGACCGTGGCTGGGACCGAGCCGATATCCTGATGGTGACAGGTGACACGCGCCGCGTAAGGGGCGTGTTCAAACGCCGAGCCTGATGGACGGCAGGGTCGTGCCGGAGCACAGATTCCGATGCTTCCATCGCCCTCTGCATGCACGCGCTGGGCCAGACTGGCGACGCGACATGTGCGATTCTTCACGCAGACGGGGAGATCCCGCGACCGAGCGAGGACCTGCTTTCCAAGCTCGGCGTTTTGAAAGTCGACACCGGCCTCGAGGTGCACGGGCTGCTGGTCGGGACCTCGGTCACGGAGCCCATGAAGGAGCTCTGCACGCACTTGCACGTCTTCAAAAGCTGGCAAGTCGTCGAGGCGAAGAAGAGGCGGATGTGACGGGTTAGATCGGCACCATGGACGTAGTGGCGGTCATTCAGCCAGCACTCGTTGCCCTGTGCTGCGCAGCGCTGCGACGGGCGTGGAAGCGTCGCAGAGCTGTTTGAAAACGAATGAAAGGAATGAGACTGCGGTTCGGGTAGGGAAAACAAAGGATAGCATGCAACCACCGTCTCAAGGCCGGGCCTAGTTGCCCCCTATGCCCTCGTCCCCTGCGGGCCCCGCCTTGCTGCAAGGAGCGTGTCCCTGCTCTTCTCCCTGCTTCTGTCCCTTTGACACAACTCCAGCCAGGAAATCCTCCACGGTCGTTTGAACGTGCTGCACGCGCGTCTCATCCGAAGCCTCGGGGCAGGCGGTGCAGAGGTTGAAGAGGCAATCGGGGTCCGGGTTCACCACCACCTGCGGCAGCGACGCGGGGGCGTGGCGGGAGGGGCGCGGGCGCGAGGCCGCGCTCGGGGAGCGTGCGGGGGCGTGGCACCTGAAGCACGTTCGATGGAGAGAAGGCAAGGACACGACGGAAGTATTCGCAGGTCGCACTCTGCTCGAAACTCACGCCCAGCCACAGGACGGCGTGGCTGACCGACACATCAAGCTCTGCACAGGGACCAGAGGTGGCACCTGTTGGTGGGAACTCAGAGTAACACAAGAGGGTTGCTGGGCTCTGGCGAGCCCAGCATGGCGTTGTCTGCCCGTCCGCAACGCGCATGGCTCACTCATGACGCGAAATATCGATTCCGGCGACAGTTTCTCGCCGCTGATGTCGTCGTAGAGCAACACAGCAGGCCGCAGCAGGTCCATGTCGCACATAGGGCACGGCACGTATTTCATATCCTCGAAACGGCAGGCGAGCTCCTCGTCCATGGGCTCGCGGTGGCCGCAGGCTCCGCAGAAGACCTCGTGCAGCGTCCCGTGCAGCTCGTGCAGGGTGCCCCACTCGCTGCAACGCTCGGACCAGGGTGCGTCCGTCTGGGCGCCTGCGAGGCACTCCTCCAGGCGCAGGCGGTCCTCTCCAGCGCGCAGTGAGAGCCCATCGATGTTCATCGTGTAATGCCGCACGAGGCGACCGGAATTCTGCAGCTCTTGAATGCGCGCGTGGGCAGCACCGGGCGCAGATGCCGCAGCGGTGCGCCAAAGGCTGGCCAGGAAGGCGCGGAGGGCCTGCGGTCGTGGACAGGCGATGGGCCTTGAGCTGAGGTAACACTGGGACGAGTCACAACACCCTCAAGTCACGTGCCTCGGGATGCCGCTCATACGTTGTGTAGCTGAAGGCCTTCCAGCCAGGCTGCCCCGAGGCTATCCCCATGGATGCCAGCGCCGCGGCGTAGATGCCATTCTTCTGCGGGACAGCGGCGAGGGGCTGCGCTGCGTGAGGCTGAGCGGAGGTGTAGGCCACGCTGCGAGCAGGACGCGGTGACGCGCCTCGGTGAACGTGGGGATCCCTGACGAGACCGAGATGCCAGCGCCCGAGAATATGGTCAGCTTCGCGTGGCTGAGGAGCTCGTGCAGCGGCGCACGGTCGCTCGAGGTGTCGTGCGCCTTTCTCGCGCGCTTGGAGCGGCGCGGAGGCTCCATGCGGCGCGTCAAGCCATTCCTTTTGCTCCAGATTGCTGCGTCTTCAGACCATTCGCTACATCGGGGCCAAGAAGAGGGAGTTATCGTGCCAGTAGGTCGCATACTGTGCCGTGCCAATTGCATGTATTCAACGCCCCTTCAACCATTTGACTGCATGCGATAAACTGGCCTAAAGCAACTGCCCACCAATTCACGTCCAGGGTCAGCGGACGCGCGTCTCTGCGTTATGGAGGCGCCATTCACTTGATGGGGACAGGGTCGATGGCCTCGTATATCCGCGCTAGCGCCAGCTGCACCCGCGCCGCCAGTCGCTCGGCCGCAGGGGTGGGTTCGGCGTCCTGCAATGGCGTGGCGTGGCAAGAGGTGACCACCAATTGCAGGCGTGTCCTGCCCTGTCCCATCAATCCGACTCCATAAAGCAGCGCAGAGCAGAAGAGGCTAGGATTGACACAAGCAGTATCTCTGCTTTTTCCCTCCCTGGCGCGCACGTGCTCACCTCCACCTCGACGGAGCGGTCGGTGAGGTCGACACGCAGCGTGCAGTCGCCCCCGCAGTCCAGCATCAGCGTCGTCACGCTCTCCCCCTCCGACACGCTCCCGAACTGCGCCTCCAGCAGCCCCGCCACCATCCCCGCCTCAGCCCGCGTGGCACCCTCACGGTCCCCCTTCAGCAAGCACATGCGCCGGTCTGCCTCCGCGGTTCCCATCGAGACGGGCGGGCCCTGTGGAAGAGAGACGAGGGGCTACTGATGCATGGATAGGCCCTTGAGACCGTTGAATACCAGATGGCGACAAGGGGGGCATCTAGGGTACCACCCCGGATGCAAGCCGTTGTTTGAACCTAATACAAGCATCACCCTTTTTCCCTACCACCACTGTCCCTGCCTCACCTCCACCATCATGACTGTCGCCACCACCGCGTCCGCGAGCATGTCACCCGCCGCCCCGCCCTCCCACTCCATCACCAGCGACCCCGCGCCGCCACTCCGCCGCGCCGGCGTGTATCGCAGCACCAGGTCATCGCCCACCAACAACACCTCGCCCCGATCACCCGGCAACCCCGCCTGCCCCGCCCCGCGTGCCCCTGCCGCCCCCGCCCCCGCCTCTGACCCGCCACCCGCGCCCTTCCCCTTCTCCCCGTCTTCCCCTTTCCTCAACCCCGCCAATTCTGGACCGTCCCCATCCCCGTCTTCCGTCTTCCCATCCCCGGCGACCTCCGCCTTGGTTTCTGGCAAAACGCCAGACACCCCGTCGCGCACCTCTGCAGACTCCAAACCCTCAAACATCGCCTGCGGTAACAGATTTGTCAGCTTGGCACGTATTTGGTTACGACATGTCAGCTGCGTGGTGACATGTCCTGGTGAGCGATGGGTACTTGAGCAGCACGAGTGGCGGGTGCACATGCAATGGACCGGGGAGCGTAGTACTAAGCAACACCCACGTCTCGTGCAGGTCACCTCAAGGGCCAGGCGGACTTCAGAGAAGGGCCTGTGGATGGCCATAATCTGCTTTTGCCGGACCGCACCGGTCGTGAGGCGCGTGAAGGCAGGGAGGTCTTTTGGGTCAATGATGAGGTCCAAACGGGAGCCTTTGGGACGCACCACCAGGCCACTAACGCCGGCCCCGTCGGCCCAGGGCTGCACCGCGAGCGACCCCAACATCCGCGCCCGCCGGGAGGGCCTGCGAGGGCAAAGACCCACAGCACGGTCTGGGCAAAGCGGCGGCACGAAAACGCCAGGCCACGGTGGCTGCGGCTGGGTTTGGATGACAGAATATGGCAGCACATCTTACAAAGGTATACTCGAAAGAACACACCGTCTCGGTGCTTGCTTGGTAGCTCACCGGTGGGGGATGTGGACCGCCTCGCAGTTGGCGGGGGTGTGCACCTCACGCCTCAGTCCTCGTGTGGCCGCGTCTCCCTCCAAAGCCTTGCGCAATCGCATCATTTCGTGCTCCTCGCCGTGCACGAGCATAATGTGCTCCGGCGACAGCTGCTGCAGGAACTCCCGGGTCTGGGGCCAGTCCGCGTGAGCCCAGAACGACACGCTCTCCACCTGCACCCACGGGGTGACCAGACAGGGTGACCAGGGTCCAGATGCAAGGCGCGAATCCAACCGCCACATCCACTGCTGTCGATTGTACTGGGAACCAAGTGTGCTGGACATCGCCCAGACACTGCGCTGGCTTGCCGCAGCGTCACGGCAGGGAGGCTGGCGGCGGTGGGTGGCGGCGGCCGCTGCACTAGCAGACGCAATAACAAGCATCGGCAGCTCCTCACCTGCGCTCGCATAGGCAGTTTGTAGCCCTGGAGGCTGGGAATCTCCTCGGGGTGAGCGGTGAGCTCTCGTGCCAGCGTGCCTTGCACGTGGAAGTCCGCCAGCACGACCCCGTTGGCGGGGTCCCCGCACCACATCTCCAGGAGCTGCCGGGAGAAACCGCTCTGAAGCATGGCGGGCGCCGCCAGGACCACGCAGGGCCCCACGTCATCGAACTGCGAACCGGACGCCAGGACCTGCGTGGGGCGTTGCAGGACAGAGTGCGGTGATGATGGTAACAAACAGAACCAACATAACATTGCATAGACGTGCATTTGACACACGTGCATACGCATGCCGAGCCACGCTGCTCATGGGGAGCGAGCGGAGGTCGGCTAGTGAGACTTGCGGCACAGTGCGTGAGGTGATCATGCCCGCTCCCAGGGCATACCTGGACGTGCTTGAAGTGGAAAGGGTTCGCGACTCGTGCGAACGACTCGCGAATGCTGTCGTTCATCATCTCCACGTATGCCTGATACACGTTCTGGGCACGCTGGGCCTGCCCGGATGCCTGCGTGCGCGACACACCCACACAGGACCCATTACGCATGGACGAGCCACAATTGGATCGACGGCTCAACCATGCACGGGGCCGTAGCATGGCGGAGCTCTGCGCAGATGCCCCGCTGTTGACCACGACACCCGTCGTGGTCCGGGCTGCTTAAAAATCCTGGCTGGTGTGTCCGGCACACGCACCTGGTAGATGGGGACGTTCTGGAAGGCCGGATTCCTCTCCCAGAATTCCTCCAGGACGAGGAGAATCTCCTGGGCCCTCCCGATGGCCACGCACGGGATCAGCACGCGGCCCCCGTTGCTCACGATGCGCGCGACGGCATTGGTGAGCTTGGCCTCCCTTTCTGCGCGGGACTCGTGCTGAGCGATGCCGCACGTGGCTTCGACGATGACGATGTGAGGCGGGGTCGTCGGCAGGTCCGCAGCGGACAGGTGACGGTCAGGGACGCGGCTGTAATCCCCTGCGATGCATGACGGGGCGACGCATGACGACAACAGGCAAGTGTTGAACAACAGGTGACAAGTGTTTGTAACAAGCAACAGCGGGTGCACGGCACATGGCCACAGGAGCGACGTCATTGCATTGCCTGAGACTGCGCCTGCGTGCGAGGCAGGAGAAGCAGCCGACGCGGCAAAGTGCAGCTGCCAGGACCCACCGGTGTAGAGGACGCGCAAGCCATCCCACTCGATGAGGTACATGGCCGCACCGAGGACGTGGCCGGCCGCGAGGGCAGTGATGGCGATGCCACCGAGGTCTTTGGTCTGTCGGAAACTGATCACCTCCGTCCTTCGCATCGCCTCTTCCACGTCGGCCTCCGTGTACAAGGGCTCCTCCCCAGAAGACATGTCGAGCCTGCGGAAAGGCGGGACCCGTCTGAGGCAGCAGCTGGCGAAGCGGGCTGTGCAGCTACTGCAGAGGCCGCACGGGTCGTACCGGACTGTGTCGCGCAGGAGGGTCCCTAGGACGGCCCGGGTGGGGTGCGTCATCAACACGCGACCCTTGAAGTTCGTCTGCCCAACCAGGTAGGGCAGCGCGGCGCAGTGGTCGTGGTGGAAGTGGGTCACAAGGACCGCCTCCACCGACTCGAGGTCCACCTCCTCCAAATACGGAAGCGAGTGGCGCCCCTTGAAGGCTGCGGGACGAGGAAATCGCACATAGAAGTGTACATGTGATGCGAGGCGGGAGATGGAGTGGCCAGGCGCGCGGGACGGCCGCAGCGCACCCGGGTGGAGACCGCAGTCCAGGAGCAGGCTCCGTCCGCGCCAGCGGAGATAGATGCACGATCGGCCGACCTCCTGGGCCCCTCCCAAGGGGATGATCTCCACCTGAGCGGGCAGAACGGTCCGCGTTTGGGCACTTGGCGCGCAGCAAATGGCTTTGCCTGGTGCAGCATGGTTGCCGCACGCTCCCACCTCATCTAGAGGGCCGTCCAGCACGTCTACCGACGGCACCGCATCCTCTTGTACCATCGCTGCGCTGCGCTCCCCAGCGCCCCCCAGACAAGTCGGGAATCGGGTCGGTTTGCCTCCGAAGCACACTGCACGCCGTGGGACGCCGTCCCGGGACGATGGCGCGGGTAGCCCGCACTGATGCCGCAAACAAGCTTACGCAAGCACAGCTGCCTGCCTGGAGTCGGTCTCTCCTCTCCCGGCCCGACTGACGCAGGTTCACAATCTGACAGCTCGAAGTGGCCAAAGCGGACGCCGATCCGACTCCATGTCCCAGTGGGTGAATGATGCAACTTCAAGGGATCGTCTTGGATGCCAGCTTCTGAGGAAACGCACTACGGCGTCCTGGGCGTCCCGGAGACCGCCACGGACGAAGAGATACGGCTGGCCTACCGGCGACGCGTTTTGGAGCTGCATCCAGGTGGGCCAGATATCATGTAGAATTGACGTGTGCGCTTGCATGGGTCGCTGCGACGAGATATTCATCAGAGGTCTTGCGGCGTCCGCAGACAAGCGTGCCACGGGTGCCCAGGCCGACGCCGGGGCTTTCTCGGCCGTCCAGGCCGCGTTTGAGGCACTGCGGGATCCAGCATGCCGCAGACAATACGACCGTGAGCTGAGGGAGCGCCAGGCGGCGCTAGAGGTGAGCGTCTGGGCCATCTGGGCGGCGGCAGCCTCGGCTCAACGGGGCTACCGCTGGGCCGACTGAGCGGTGCAACTCACGCATGTTGCGCAGGTGCCTGTGTCCGAAGATGTTGATCTGGACGACATGATGGAGAGAAAAGACGATGATTGTTACACGTGGCCGTGCAGGTGCGGGGACTCGTTTTGCCTGCCCGCCAGCGCCCTTTCCGAGCATAGCGGCGAGGTCCTAGTGCAGTGCTCTTGTTGCTCTCTATTCATTCGCGTCTTATATACCGTGGGGCCCCCAGGAACGTAGTCCAGGTTTCTTCAATTGCGCAGTAGCGAGCAACCCATCCATGCCGCCAGGCAAATGGCCATTAGCCCTTGGCCGGCCCCCCCGCGACTTTCCGCGCCTCCCGCGTCGCGGTGGCGAGCGCGCAGACGGCGGCCAGCCCGACCGCGAACGCCCCCAGGTACCGCTTGGGCTGCCCTGCAGGGATGGGGACAAAAACGGCGGTTCAGACGCATGGGGTTGCATTAGAAACGGCTCGACGCTACGAGGATGCTGAGCTGCGCAATGACGTGCCTGACTGTCATGCATGGTGGCACCTTCCCCACCGCGCCCTCACCTCCCTTGAGCGTGGCGGACCGGACCCCAACCGCCTCCTGCTTCTTCTCCACGGCGTCGATCTTGGCCCGCAGCTCCCGTACGACGTCCGTAAGGCCTTCCAGCCGCGCTTGGAGCACCGCCTCGCGGGCAGCGTGCTGGGCAGAGAGTCGAGCGGCGGTTGCGGCAGACGCGGCCCATGCAGCGCCGAGGGCAGCCGCCGCAATGACGGCCAGGCCTGCCGACACCCACGCGAGGCTCAGCAAGCCCGCCGAGCCCAGCAAGCCCGCCGACGCCAGCAACACCCGGCAGACGGCAGCCGCCGCGATGGCCGCGCCGATGGCCGGCAGCGCCAGATTAGGCGGGGTTGCCCCCCAGGGGAGGAGAATCTTCGCAAGAAAAGCCATTGATAGCGCCCCTGCCGATGGCGCGCTTGCCGAGGACGTGCGCGCAGGAGCCGGTGCCTTGACGGCCCCCTGCTCCTTCCCCTCCACAACAGCCGGCGCCGCTATTGGCGCACTGGAAGGCCCGACCGTCACCGCCCCCGCGTCAACCTCGCAGTCCGCCTGCGTCAGGTCCTCCGCCCGTGGCACCGAGGGGCCGCCAGCCTGCGCCGCATTTAGCGCGGCGGCTGCGATGGCCCGCTCCACCGTGGCTGCGTCCACCGACACCTCCACTCTCCGATCCGCGAGCACCGCGGGGAACGTGGAGGCCCACTGGGCCCGGACGCCCTCCTGCGCCCCCCGGTTGATTGCGCCCCTCACAAGGCCCATCACCGGCTTCAGGTACATCACCCCGAACTCAATCACGAGCGCCGTCTCGCTGGGGCCCGACGCCCGCAGGGAGAAGCGCAGGAGCGTGCGGAAGGACGCCCCGTACGGCGCCGACGTCCGCACCACCGTGACATACGTGGCCGCCACCCCCGCGCGCCGCGCCACGCACCGCTGGACCTCGATGTTCCGGAAACCCCGGCGGTGCACGTCCTCCGCCAGGCGCTCCGCCAGCCACGGCGCAGCCACCGCGACCGCGGGGGCACCCGCGCCCGGCCCCAGGGGGCTTGCCCCAGGTAGGCCGCGCACGGCAATGCCCTCCCCCGAAGCCACGGGGGCGTGTGGCACCCACTCCTCCGAAGCCGCGTCGAGGGAATCGGGCCCACGCGACCCCGCCTCCGTGAAGCTCGCCGTGTCGTGCACGGACCCGCCTCCTGCCCACATCACACCCAGGCCGTCAGGGTCCAGCCACGGCTCGCGCTTGGCGCCCCGGCCAGGCTTGGTGGGCGAGCCGGGGAGGGCATGCGAACGGAGGGCCTGGGGTTGGAGGGCGGAGGCCGGCCTCCCCTGCCGCGGCGGAGTGGTGCCGGGCGCGTAGCCACCCGACGCGCGCCTCCGGGACGACTGGGAGGCTTCCCGCGACACGGCCGCCGCTCCGTCGCCAGGCGCTCCTCGCGCAGTCAGTGGGTGCGCCCCGCCCCGGCTGCTGCTCCCCTCAGAATCCACGCCCCCCCGGAACGACAGCTCCAGGCCCTCGAGCCAAGAGACCCCGGGCGACGCCTCCAAGGACACCACCGGCTTGCTCCGGCCCGGCAGGGCTGGCCGGGTCGCGGCCTTGACGGGCCGCCCTCCCGGCGCCTGCGGCCAGCCCATCGCCTTGGTCGACAGGTCCCACACGGACGTCAGCGACGCGAGGGACGTGTTCCATGCCGCCGCCATCTTGGCCGCCGTGGTGTTGGAAGCGCGGGTGCCTTCCCTGCTCGTCTTGGCTTTGGGGACCGGGAACGGGCCCCACTCGAGGCTGCCGTGGAGCTGGGCGCCTAACCCAGTGCCCACTCCGAGCCAGAAGTGCAGCAGCGGGTCCGTCATTCCCCCGGAACCCTCGCCCGCCACGTCAGCCGCCTCCGTGTCGCCCCCGACCGCGCCCGACGAGGCTGGGGCGGGACTACCGGCGTCCCCACGCGTCCTCGCCTCCTGCGCCCTCCCCTCCTGTGCCTTTCCCTCGTGAAGCTCCCTCTCTGAAGACCCAGGGCTTGTCCCCGACTGCGTGGCCTCTCGGACCGCCTGCCAAGGGACCTCCACATAGTTCGTGCGCTTCTCGGCCGCCCGTATCTGCGTGACAAGATGCAGGTGCGACGTCCGAAGGGCGAGCGCGGCTGCATGCATGCCAAGGAGCTCCACGGCATGGGGGCGCACCTGCTCCTGTGTTGCAGATGCTGGGCCGAAGAGCATGTCCTCCACGTCGGCGATGGGCCGGCCAATCACAGCGCGCAGGGCCGTCTCTGGACCGACGCCGCCGTGCTCCTGGAAACGCTGCTCCTGTCCCTCGGCCGGCCACAAGGGGAAGGCCTGGAGATCCACGGGCCGCTGGCCCCGGAAGTCCGCAGAATCGTCCCATTGTTGCGTGACGCACGCATTATCCGCCGAAATCTGCGAGTGCGGTGCCCCTTCCGTGAAGGACGGCTGCCTCGCTGCGGGGGGAGCCCATCCCTAGGCGACCGCCGTAACGCAGGCCGCGGGGTCGAGCGACAAGGCAGAATGGCGCAGCCCTGGTCAAGGCAACTACCACAAGAACGAAATATTCGTGCCGGCGACCTAGGATGACGCCCCAGTCAGCGCGGTGGCGGCAGCGAGCGTAACAGACGAGGACAGGGCCGCGAAAGCCGCGCAGCAAACATCGGCCGGGTCGCAATCCCATAATCCTCGCGGTGGGAAACTCAGCGCAAGCAGATACGACGATTTCGGGGTCCCACGCGCGCGGGCCGCGTGCAGCATGATGAGTCGTCACATCGACGCGGCACTCTTTCCACATGGCCGCATCGCGTCGCAAATGGCTTACCTCGACGGTGTCCTGGCTTCGTTCCCAGGGCGCTGCCGTCGCTGCACCACCCATAGCTGCGCGGGAGCCACGGCTTCACCGCTGCACCTGGCGCGCGCCTTCGCAGCGCCGCTGGCAATGCTGGATCGAAGCAAAGGGACCTCGCGTGATTCAATCGCGTTCATCTGACGCCAGCTTGTCGGTCTGAAAGCGATTTGGCGAGTTTCTTGGCACTGGCGACTCGGTTGCCAGTGGCTGGCACGCTAGTCTATGCGAGGGACGTCGCTGCCACCGCGGCGCCCGCCCTGGGCCTGCTTGGAAGCGCCGTTCCGTCGCTCCCGCTCCATCAGCTGCTCCAAGTACTCGGCGAGCGACGCCTCGCCCGTCCCAGCGCCCTCCTGGGGCCGGGGGCGCTGCTGTCCCCGGCCGTCTTCCAGATCGCAGGACATGCGCCAGGTGGCGGTCATGCCGCTGTCCGTGTCGGGAGTGATAACGTCCTCGTCGCTGCGGCTGAGGAGCCACGCGGACCACGTCAGCTGGCCGGCCGGCCAGGGCGTCGCCCGCCCCACACGCGCCCGTTCCTCCCCGCACCTGCTCGCGAACGGGTCCAGCACGCGCCGCTCGCCCGTCTCAACATCGTCGTATTCCATCGTGATCCCCACGCGGTCCGCCGTCTGCAGCGCCGCCTCCAGCTGCCCGCTCGCCTCCACGGCCTCCTTGCAAGCCTGCGGACACAGCGTGCGACCCACCCTCAACGACTCCCGCACAGGCGCTTCATCATCCCCGTCCCCCATCGCCGCCCGCACCTTGGCTGCCCGCTCTAACGCCTCCATGACCATCTCCTCCGCCTGCTGCCGCTGCTTCACGAGCTCCTCCTTGCCCGGCCCCGCCGTCAGCATCGGTAAGTCCCGCCTGCCATCAGGCCCTTCTGGCCCGAAGCTCCACGGGCCCCAGATCGGGGGCCACACCGCGGACACCAGCGACTCGATGCGGCCCTCGCTGCCGCGGCCCTCGCTGCTCCGGCGCTTCGGCCGCCAGAAACTCATCGCGCCGCCGAACCGCCGCGGCGGAGCCACCGCCACCTGCTCGCGCCACTCGTCGTCGTCAAACGCCGTGGCACTGGCCATCGCACCCGCCCCCACCCCTGAGCCGCGCCCCGTCCCCGACGCCGCTGACGGCGAAGACTCCGCACCGGATCCCCCACGCTTGCCATCGCTGGCGCTCGCTTGCCCGCCTGCCGCCTCGCCCGCTCGCCCATCCCTGCCCACCTCCCCCGCCCGCGCTGCCACGCCGTCCGGCGCTTGGACATCGTCCGGCGGATCCAGCGCCATACCCCGGGCCCGTATCGCGTCCAGCTTCCTCCGCACCGCTTCCTCTAACGCCGCCTCATCGGACAGCTCGGGACTGCGCGCGCGCCTCTCCTCCGCCACCTCTTGCAGCAGCAACTTGTCCTCCTCCTCCGCCAGCTCCTTCACCCGGTAGATCTTGTTCGCTAACCTGCAAAGCCAGGAGAAAACACGGACGTCACGCCCGACGTGCACGCCCGCCCCTCGGCTGCGCTCTACTTCGTGATGTAAATCATTGCAGTCGAGCAACGGCGGTGTCGTCACTCGCCCTCACCGCGCCAGCTGGCCTTGCAACTGGGAAACGTTCCCCGTGATACCCCGCGCCATCTCGTAGAGGCTGTTGGTGCCCTGCTGCGCCAGCGTCGACAGCCCGCTGCTGGCCGCCAGCACGGCGTCGTTCACCACCACAGGGTCCGCCACGCGCAGCGCCATCGACGCCAGCTCCCCAGAGTACTCAAGAATGCCACGCCCACTGCGAGGCAGGCACTCGCCGCCTCAACAACCCCGCTCCCTGCCGACTCATCCAGAGCCAGCCGGCGCACCTCCGCTTGACCCTCACCTGTCGTCATCGTCCTCCCTGTCGCCACTGCTGCGACTGCCTGCGCTGTCCGCCTTCCTTGAGCCCTGCGCACCCGTCGCCGGCCGATCCGCGGCCCTCGTCGCCCCGGCGTCCTTCCTTCCCGGCGGCGCCTGGACCACCGGGCCTCCCTCGCTGGGCTGCGGCCCCGCCCCACTCCCAGCCTCTGCCCCAGACGCCTCCCTTTCCTCCCGCGCCCCACCCCCCCTCGCAGAAACGCTCCATCCCGGTAACATGGGGTCCCCCGAGGGTAACAGCAGCACCGGGGCGGGCGACCACGGCTTGGGCGAGACATCGGCGTCCCGGCTCAGTGCCCGCTTCGGCGTCGATGGTGTGCCCTCGGAATCCCCCTTGGCCTGGGCACCTGCCTTCTTGCCCTTGGCTTCTGGCTTCTTCCCACGCCCACCTGCTGGCTCCTTGTCCTCCTTCCCTGCCCCCGGCTTGCCCGTCCGCGGCTGCACGGTGGGTGGCCGCCGCGGCTTGCTCGGCTTGCGCCGCCCGCCCACGATGCCGTTCTGCGAGCGAGCGTTCCCATCTCATTGCAACCTCCGCAGCGCAGCCACGGTCGCTATGCCGCACCCAGTCCCCACGCGTTCGGGGCCTCCACGCACCAGGGCCTCCCCCAGGGCCTCCATCTCCATAGCGGCCGCATCCATCGCGTCCAGCGTCACGGGAAGGTCTTGCTGAAACATCAAAGCCGTCTCCTCCACCTCCCGCGATGCTTTCTCGGCGGCCTGCGCCCGTGACGTTTCGCGGTGTTCGCAACTGGCAAACCGCGCGCCGGCATCAAAGGGCTCCAGCCGCCGCCCTCCGCACCTTCATCGCCTCCTCCATCTCCTTGAGCGTCACGTCCATCTGGATCAGGACCGGCCGCACGAACCACACCACGGAAAGAATGGCGCTGCCCATCGCAAACAGGCTGCCCGCGAAGATGGCTGCCAACACCGCCCCCGCCGTCCACGCGCCCAGGGGGCGATGTGCAGGTTGCTGGGCGCTCGGCGGAGGCTGCGAGGGAGCGGCCGCAGCAGCCACCTGCCCTATCTCGGCTGCCGCGTGCGGACGGGGGGGTGCGACGTGCCAGTGAACAGCCCTGGGCTCCGCCGACGGTGCCGCCGCGGGAAGGCCTTGCGCGACGTAGTCCACGTCGATGGCTCCTGTGCCGCCCCTCAGCGCCCGCGCCTGCGTCGGTCGGCGAGGCTGTCGCCACGCGGGACGAGGAAGCAGAGGTCGCCCACTCCAGCCGCGCGACGTGGATGGCGTCCCAGAACCCCTCGGGCATCCCAAAGCCTGCGTGAAGGACATGCGTGCGCGTGAGACGGGAAGGAAGCGCTCCTGGCGGTCCCCGAGCGTCCCAAAGTCCAGATGGGCGTTAGCGAATGTACACAGCGGCGAGCGACGAGAACGATGCTCGAAGGCATCGTCAACCACAGATACCATTTCGTCGATGCTGCGGCGGGCTCCCCGCTCACCGCATCGCGCGTCGCAGCTGGGTGGTTCCGGTGCTCGACGTGGGGTGCGGAATTCATGGCGAGCGGTCGCCTATACAGACCCTCAGCCGACTAGCTGCCAACGAGCTTGAGCAGGAGGGCACCCCTGACGCGTGACGGGCACCGATGGCCCGCCGAGCGACAAGCGGCGACAAGCGTCAATCGTGGTGTGGTGCAGAGCGCTGGGGCGAGCCCGTCCTCGATGTCCGCGGGCGTGGGGAGGGTGCTGGGCGGTGGTTCATGTATGGATGTCATCGATGGCGTCCCCGGGGCCTTTGCTGGTCCCCGCAGTTTGGTGCCAGTCCATGGTGCCAGGACACTGTCGTGATTGCCGCCCGCGCCGCCGCTGCTGCCCTCTGAGCGCGCGAACTCGAGCACGGCCTTCTCTCCCAGCAAACTTTGATTGCCCTGCAGCACCGCATTCCCGCTCCCCGGCCTCTCCTTGCGGATCAATTGGTCTGGCGGCGATGGAGGACTCCCATGAGGGGAGGCAGCACTGCCGGTTCTATGAAAATGAGTACCCCAAGATCGACGAGGTCGTGATGGTGGAGGTGAGGCCGGCACCCAGGAGCCTTTCGACCGCGGCGCCCTCGGGATCGGGGCTGCAGGGCAGGTGGCGTCGCCTGGATGCCGTTCCTGCACATTAGGTCTCGGCGCTGGCGCGGGGCTCAGGCACGCGTGCCTCGCAAATCAGTGCGGGGGGCAGCGCGCAGCCCACGCTGCGTGGCCCGCGCCAGTCGCTGCCGTTCTGGCTCGGCTGTCTGTCCTCGTGGCATGAGGACATCTTGGCCCAGCATTTGAGCCTGCGAGCTGCCGGGCTTGCCCCGGGATGGTGTCGCCTGGGCCCTGCCGGGCGAGGGGGCCGGCAGCTCGACAATATGGACGAGATGCCGCGCCGAGAGCGCCGGCGCGGTCTCCTTGGCGACTGGTTGGCTTAAGGACTTGTCGCTGCGGTCATTTCTCGCGGGCTTCGGGGTGCGGGAGAGCTGTGGCGGGTGGCTGACTGCCTAGACCGGCGTGCGCGTGCAGGTCAAGTCGATCGCGGAGATGGGGGCGTACGTGTCACTGCTGGAGTACGACAACAAGGA
The DNA here is from genome assembly GCA_958009085.1 of Protoeuglena noctilucae. NCBI lineage: Eukaryota > Viridiplantae > Chlorophyta > Pedinophyceae > Marsupiomonadales > Marsupiomonadaceae > Protoeuglena > Protoeuglena noctilucae. Next base: position 484,441 of record OY253674.1, read on the forward strand.
GGGCATGATTCTGCTCAGCGAGCTCTCGCGAAGGTGGGCGCTGGGACGCGCCCGGTGCTGCTGTAGGAGAGCAGCGGAAGGGCACGCCAACACCCCCGCGCCCGCGTCCCCGCGCGCAGGCGGATCCGCTCCATCGCCAAGCTGATCAAGGTGGGCCGGGTCGAGCCCGTCATGGTGCTGCGTGTGGACGAGGAGAAGGGGTACATCGACCTGTCCAAGCGCCGCGTGTCGCCCGAGGAGGCCATGGTGGCGGAGGAGCGGTACGCCAAGTCCCGCATGGTGCACACCATTGTCTCCCACGTCGCCTACCTCCTTAAGCGCAACCTGCTGGAGCTCAACCAGAAGCTCACGTGGCCGCTCTACCGCAAGTACGGCCACGCCTACGACGCCTTCCGCCAGGCGGCGTCCGACCCCGTGGCGGTCTTTGGGGAGTTCAACCTCGACCCGGAGCTGCAGGCGAGGCTGTGGGAGAAGGGGGCTCATGGGCGGCAACGCGTCGCTCGCCTTGGCCAGTCACGGTCACGGTCGTGGCGGTTGCGCGCCTGCAGGACCGGTTGGAGAGGGACATCAAGCAGAGGCTGAAACCGAATCCGCACAAGGTCCGGGCGGACGTGGAGATGAAGTGCTACTCGTTTGCGGGGGTCCAGGTGGGCACCTCAGCAGTGCAGCGGTGAAGTTGTGGCATGCCGGGATGGCTTTGGGGGGAACGCTGGTGATCGTCAATGAACGCGCCACGCAGGCCATTCGGGAAGCCATGCGGGCGGCGGAGGCGTGCTCGACGGAGGAGTGTAAGGTGGACATCAAGCTCATCGCAGCACCGCTCTACGTGCTGACGACCATCACGCACAACAAGAAGGAGGGGATTGACGCGCTCGCTCGGGCCGTCGACGCTGCGGCGGCGGCCATCAGCAAGCCGGAGTTCAAGGGGGAGCTGGTCGTGAAGGACAAGCCCAGGTGTGTGACGGGCGCTGTCGGGGGCTGTGGCCCTCAGCTGCGCAGTCCGGTGCGTCCCCACGAGCGTGCGCGATCGATATCCGATCCCGGCTGCCGCAGGGTGGTGTCGGCGGAGGACGACCGGCTGCTGGCGGAGAAGATGGCTGAGCTGGAGCTGGCCAACCAGGAGGTGGATGGGGACGCGTCCAATTCGGACGAGGGGGAGGAGGAGGGCATGGCTTTCAACGAGAACGCGGACAAGATCGAGTAACAGCGGCCCTGCTGCTGGGGCCGGGGTCCCTCCTGCTCGCTGCGCACCCCGCAAGTGCCCGGCGCGAGCACCGGCTGTCCGTCGCGCCCCGCGCATAGCGCAGGAGCGCGCTGGCCGCGTGTTGTCCATCACGTGCCGCTCCCGTCGCAAGGCCGTGGAGGCGGCGGGGTTGAAGTCGACTGTGTGACTGGCACCGGCTACGGGCAGAGGCGGCCGGCCGCCCTGGACCTATGGCGCCCGCGCGCGCGCCCCCCTCGCCCTTTTCCAACAACTAGGCCCACCGGGCGGCGATCGCTTGTTGGCTTGGGTCATGGCCGACAAGACGGTGACCATCCGGACGAGGAAGTTCCTCACGAACCGCCTGCTACAGCGCAAGCAGTTCGTCCTCGATGTCCTGCACCCTGGGCGCCCCAACGTGTCCAAGAAGGAGCTCAAGGAGCGCCTGCAGGTGCGCGGGGGGTGCCAGGGGCCGGCTGGGAGCTCCGAGCTCCGGGCGAGCGCAGTCATTGCGACCAGGACATGATTGGCGGGCTAGCCGGGGTGCCTGGGGCGCTGGGAGCGTCGGCAGAGTCAGGGCCGGCCGGAGCGGACCCCTGCGCGCGCCTGGGCCCGCGTCCTCGCGGCAGCGCGTGCTATTGCTTCCCATCCGCCGATTCGGGGATGTGGCTTCCCTCCTCCATGCCCTGGCGGGCCTGGGCGCCGGGTTGGGGAGCGCTTTCGCGTCGCGTGGGCGCACCCGGGCGCTGCCTCTCCCGCCGATGCCGTTTTCCGTCGAAGGGGTTTGCGACATGGGTCTGGGCGCGGGCCTGGATCCCACGCGCTCGCCCACGAGCTGCGTGACGGCTCGGGACCCGTGCGGCCCCGTCAAGAGGCCGACGCCCCAGTGCCTCGCGGTGGCCGTTGCAGAGATGTGCTCGCCCCTCGTGTCCCAGCCGGGGGGCGGCGGCGGTGCGCTGGCGCCTCGCAGTGGGTCCCAGCGCCGGCCTGCCGTGCGCCAGCCCTCGTGTGGCCCGGGGGGCTGATGCGGACGCTGGCGCGCGCTCCTGATGTTAGTTTCTAGCCTCCTCCATCCTTGCGCAGCGTGTGCGACCGCTCCGCGCGCTCCCCGGCCCGCAGAAGATGTACGACGTCAAGGACCTGAACCAGATCATGGTTTTCGGCATGCGCACGGCGTTCGGTGGGGGCAAGTCGACCGGGTTCGGCCTCATCTACGACACGGTCAAGTCGTTCAAGGACTTCGAGCCCAAGTACCGCCAGGCTCGCCAGGTGCCCGCACGGCGCGCTGCCTGAATAACAGAGGAGGCGCCGCCTCGCTTGGCTGTCTGTGGTATTTGTGGCTTCTCGTTAGGACAAGGGCGTTGCGTGGTCACTTGGCACTCCGCATTCGGGGCGGGGCGGCGGGCGTGCTGGATGTGCGCGGCCCGCCCTCACGTGCGGCCCTTTCTCCGTCTCGCAGGGGCTGCTCAAGATCGACAAGAAGTCCCGGAAGCAGCTTAAGGAGAGGAAGAACAAGGACAAGTCGAAGCGGGGCACGGGCAACAAGAAGAAGTCTGGTTAAACGTGACGAGGGTGAGGGCTGAGTGCGCCACCGTGCGCCAGCAGTTGGATTCGAACCTTGCTCTGCCTTCCCTGGAGAGTTCAAGGCAGCGGCGCGACCGTCCCTGCGCCCGCCCGCTCGCAGTCGAGGGCGGCACGCAGCGTGCGGGGGCCGAGCCGATGCCTTGTCGTGAGTGGGGCGCTGCACCCTGGTCGCACTGCGTTTGGCCGCTCTACCTCGGGGGCATTGAAAGTGTGCGGAGGACGCGAGCAGCGCAGCTAGCGCGGCGGGGAGGCGGGGCCCGTGTCGATGGCCGCGTGCGGGTCGACAGGCGCCAGAGCGCTCGAGGGCTGGAAGAGCGGCTTGCGTGCTTTGGCTACTGCCGCGGCCGGCGCGCGCTCCGCCCTCGTCCCTACACCCACCGATGGCCCCGGCTCCGGCGCTGCATACCATGACGAGGCCTCTTGGGCGATGACACGTGCCCGGGCCTTGCGCCTCTTCCGCGCCACCGCCACTGCGCCCGCAGCCACCACAATGCCGCAGAGAGACGCCGCCGCCGCGACGCCGGGGATCCAATCACGACTGCTGTGGGACCCCGGCTGCCCTCCCGGGTCCGCCACAGCTGCCGGCTGAAGCGTGCCTGGGGACACGCTGCCAGTGCCGTCCGTGGGCCCCGGCGTGGATGGGGTGGGTCTCGGTAGCATGGCGGACCTGCAGTCGACGTGTGCAGGGCCAATGCTTACAATGTCAACGCGGCGTGGGCGTGGGTGAAGGCCGCGCTGGTGTGGGCCATGCTTGCCTGATGTCGTGAGCCGCAGACACCGCCATCGAGAGTGCCTGGGAGCCATCGCTCGTCGGGACGGTCCCGGTGATGACCCCTTCCATAAGCGTCACTGCAACTCACACCAGTGGCACCGACATTATGCATCCGTTCAGCTTCTCTCACACAACTGCGAGCAAGCACGCAAGCAACCAGCAGCACCTCACCCAAGGCAATGTCCCCGGCATCCACAGCGGCCTGGACGAGGGAGGCCACGGACTCGGGGACGGTGGCAATCGCCAGCACTGTGCCGCCGGCCTGCATTGCCTTCGTGAGCGCGGCGTGGGCGGCGTGTGTCGCTTGGCGGACGCGGCGGCTGCTGGCCTCAGAAGCTCGCTGGGCAGCGGGCGCCTGCAACGCGCGCGCGGCCAGAGCGGCCCGCCGCGTTCCCCCACCCACGGGCGCAGCCCCGGCGAGGGGTGGCACCGTCACAGCACTCGATGGGCCGGGGGGACTCATGGGTGGTGGGGTGGCCGGGGGTTGCGTCGGGGGCGTGGCTGGCTGCGGGGCAGCTGCCGGGGACGATGGCGAGGCTGGTTGGGTGGTAGAGGCGGCCCATGTGCCGGCAGGAAAGCTGCCTGGCGGCAGTTGGATGGTGGCGATGGAAGCTCCGTCCACAGGCACGGCCACGACGTGCGGTAACGCCAGCGCCAGTCCCAGGTAAGCCCCCGCGGGGTGAGGGCCGCAGGAGGTGGCCCCTGTCCCCGCCCCGCCCCACCATGGCCACAGATTAACGCCCGCGATGGCGGCGAGGGTGTCCGACGACACCCACGAAGGCACGGGCCTGTCGGATGCGATGGTCTCGACGAGGAACATGGCCGAGGGGTCTATGACGGGCGCGAGAGCTCCTGGGACCCGCACGAGCGTGCCTAGGACTTGGGCTGTCGACCCGACGGGCGGGAGGAAGCCGTCTGACGAGGCGAGGGGCCCTGCCAGGTCACAGGGGAGGGCGACGGCGATGCCACTGCCCGGCGCGGCGGAGTCTTGCAGGAAGACGGTGAACCCCGTCTGGGGCTGGCCCGAGGGTCCCTGGCACGTGTCGTCAAGAACGGCCACGGCCGCCGTCACCGTTCCCACTACGGCCACGGGGGTGCCCACGCGGGGGTTGTCGGTGGGGCACGCGTTTGACTTGAGGGCCATGCCCGTGGCGGCGGATGGGGGCGCTTGCGATGGGGTGGGGGCGCCCGGGGTGCTGGCGGGGGACGGTGTGCCGGCGCCACCGCTTTGGGTGCTGGGCGCCTTGGCGTTTGCGGACGTGTAGGTCTGCACCTCGTCGGTGGACCAGCTCGCGGGCACTGCCGCTAACGTCAGCGACGAGATGCGGTCGATGGGACCCAGGTAAGCCAGCGAGGCCTGCGGGGGCGAGAATGTTATAGCCCTTGCGCACGCAGGCTTTCCTGTCGCCACTGGCAGTAGCGGTATGCTACCCAGGTCTCACCGAGTCGGCTTCGTTGACGATGGGGGCCGAGACGGGCTCGAGGTCAATGATGGAGAGGGCGTTGGTCCACGCTTGCTGCCATTTGGAGATCAACAGGGAGAGGAGCTGGTTGGTGGCACCCCGCAGGACCCACGACCCCGTCTGCCAGTCAATGACACCCGCAGACGTCGTCCCATCGGTCGCGTTCACCCTGCGCCATATAAGAGCCGTGGGAGGGCACGCGTGGGTGACCCGGCAAATGATGTACGCAGAGACGGAACAAGCTCAGCAAGCGTCAGCCCTTCACCTGACAAGGGCGCCCTGGAGTTCGTAGGTCGACGTGCCGTACGCGGCTGCCCGCTTCTGGCACGCCACGCCGGCCCCCATGATGTCCTGCGGCACGTCGTCCAGGATCCCTGGCTCGGGCAGGGACCAGCTGAGGTGCGGGACGATCGTCGCGTTGCGCACCCCACACATGTACGCCCCATAGTCTCCCGTGAAGGTGTAGTTGCCAGAGACCGTGATGGCCGACCCAATCAGCGCGCCTAGACCCTCCAATGGCCCCACGCCCAGGCTCCCCTGCACAACGCCCTGGGCATCCACGCACACCTTGACCGCTGACCGCGGCCCCGTGCCGTCCTGGACAAACAGCCAGCCTCGGATGTTCTGCGGGTGCGGCGTGCAAGCCCTTGCATCTTGTAACCTCTCACGCAGATTGCTGGGATCGCACAGTCACACTGCTACTCGCTGGGCCGGCCTACCGGGTCTGAATTCTCCACAGCTGCCGAGGTGATGACTCCGGCCACAGCGACGGGCCCCAGGATGGAGGGCGGCACGGGGGAGCACATGGGCGTCGTGTCGGGGCCGAAGAGGTCTGCGATGCGGACCATTGGGACCGGCGGCACGATGGGCTGGCACCCCGGCTGCGCCACGCACGGTGTCCCTGGTTGCACCATCTGGTGGCACCCCAGGCTGCTCAGCTGGCCGCCGTAGTACGTAACCCACTGGTACTTGGGTGGGTACCATGACCCACCCTCGCCCACCGGCATCTGCACGCAGCAGGCATGCGGCTGGGCTTTGATGGCAGACGGCGACAGCAAATGGGCGGGTGTCAAGCCTTCTCGCTGCAAGGCACCGAGACTGGATGGCCCAAGGCGTCGCGGCAGGCTCACCTGGGGCCAGTTGACCGACCCACACGTGACGGTGGAGGCCCGTTTGAGGGTCCAGTCGAGCTTGGGCAGCATGTCCTGCACGCGCTGTCCCCCCAGGAGATCGACCATGACGCCGTCCACGAACAGCGCGAACGACCGAAGAGGCGACTTCCCTACGTCGCTGAGGAGGTCGGTCCGGGCGTCGCACGGGTCGAGGGAGGGGGGCGGGGACGTGCCGCCGTCCTGGGGCTGCGAGCAGACCTTGTAGGCGCCCCCGGGTGGGAGTGTCCCTGTCAGGAGGTGCGCTGGCGCGGCTGCCCATCCCTCCACGGCGTCCACCGGCTCCAGGCGCCGTATCTGGGCGCGGCTGAGGTCGAACGCCGTGCATTCCGGGTTGAAGAGCTCGAGCGCGGTAATCTGATCGCTGTCCACGAAGCCGCTGATGAGCGGGCTCGGCGGGCTCGGAGCCTGCGGTCGCGGGGCGGTCAGCGGCCGCGTCCGGGTCCCTTGCCCGAGTGCCCCTGCCAACGGTCCGCCGTCCAGGGCGGGCGAACGGCCACGCATGACCGCTGCATGCTCTAGTTTATGCAGCTTAGTTGTGGAGCGCCAACGTCCAGCGTTGGCGCGCGCGGCCGTTCACCTGTGCCAGGACACACGCCAAGGCACCCCAGGCGAGCAAGGCTGCCGCGAGGGCCGCTCCCCGGCCTCGTCTCACAGGGCGGCCCATGTCAACTCATGTTGAAGTCCCCGCGGCTGCTGGTGGCCTAGATTATCGCAGAAACGCTCGCCAGTGTTCTGGATCGTGCGACGAGGTGTGGGCTGCGCTCGCCCCTCTGCGCAAAGCTATGGATCACAATTGGCCCCTGGAATGCTTACGAGGTCCTCGCCAGGGCCTGTTTTGGCACCTCGGGGATTCCGAGCCTGTCGTTTGGACTTCCCGGTCCAAAGTTGGAGCGCGGGCTCGACGAAATCGCTTCACACTTCATCCACAGGTTTTCGACCATGACTTTGACTGCGGACCAGATTAGGAGGTGCAACCTCATCGAGGTTTTGCAGGACGACGCTCCCGGAGTGCCCGAGCCCCCGGAGAGCGCGGTGCTCGACTGGACGGAAGATGACATTCGGAAGTACTTTGCTAGGTGAGAGCTTGCCACGGAGAGCTCTGCAGAATGCCCTGTACGCCCCTGGAGCGTGAGGATCCTGCCCGCCCTCACCCGCAGCAACGGGCAAGTGGTCCCCGGCCCCAAGCGCCAAGCCCCGGCCCCGGTCCCCCAGGAGGAATTCGACCGCTGGTTCCCATCCATGCAGCGCAGTGGCACAAAGGTCCGGTGCAGCAGCAGGGCGCTCGGTGTTTTGCCGTGACGCTTCGTCAGCCGGGCCCGAGCGCATATCCCGCCCCTCACTTGCAGGTGCCTGACGGGAAGCCCGCCATGAGGCTCCTGTGTCTGTGCAGCAGCGGCAACTCGGAGGACATGTTCTCGTCCGAGGGTACCGGCACACGCCGAGCGCCCTCGCCCCTGTTGGAGTGGTGCCGTGCGAACCGAGTCGAGATGATGGTGGGGCCATCGCATGCGTCATTGCGCCAGCTGCACCGCAGCAGAGACCGGGAGGGCAACAGCGGTGCGCCGCCCTGCACGCAGGCGGTGCAGTACCCCGGCCGTGCCAATCGCTCCCGGGACCCCACCATTCCCAGCGCCACTGACATGGCGAGGGAGATACTGCGCGTGGGGGGATCTAAGCTGGCAGAGGTGCCCTGGGCTGTCCTGGGCCACAGCGTGGGGTGCCTTGTAGCGTACGAGATCATCCGGCTGGCGCCAAGCATCGGCGTGCCTCTCCCAGTCACCGCTGTCATGGCCGCCTTCATTGCCCCTGACACCGGTGACTCAGCCGCGGCTGCTTACAGACACTGACAACCCTCCAGGGGGTGCTGGACTGCGATTTCGTGCTCTTGCTCCTCACAGACGAGGCCCGGCGGCCCTGGAGGAGAAACCGGGGGCTGAGCGAGGGGGACTTCCAAAGCGAAGTCCGCGCATGGGGAGCTAATGAGGTGACGGCCATTAGCCAGCTGGGGCTGTGGCTGTCATGACTTTTGCGTGCGCAAATGTGCTAAGGACGCCCCTCCGCACCCGCAGGCTGTCTTCTCCGACGCCTTCTGGCCCATGTACCACAAGATCCTGCGCAGCGACTACACGATGTTCGACGAGTACGTCTACGCTGCCCAGGACACGCGTGCACCCGTGCGGCTGGTCGCGCAGTGGGCCACGGAGGACACCCGCATCACGAAGGACCTGGTCGAGGGTGAGTGCGGTCGCTGTGAGTGGATAAGCACGCTTTCGGGTCCCAGCGACAGGTGCAGGTCTGAGAGAGGGTGAATGCGCGTGCAGGGTGGGAGCGTGAGACGGCGGGGGAGTTTGTGCTCGAGTCCGTCGAGGGCCCTCACATGTTCCCGCTTGACAAGGACCTCAAGAGAGCGTGGTTGGAGAAAGTTGTGGGCCACCTGCGCGTGACGCTGAAGACCTGAGCGCCTGTGGCGGCCCTAGCTGGGCGACCTGGGGTCGCGTGGGTAGGGTTCAAGCGGCGCCTACGTGCTATGCGAACCGACACGTGGCAGCTTCCGCCTCGCTATCTGCAAATCCTTACAAAGCCCCTCTTTTACCACACGACCTGCACGGCCTTGCATTTTTGCTCGAGGTCGGCGTAGTCGGCATCGAAGTCCCGGTCCTCCTCGGCCTTGCCCTTGACGGGCTTGGGCAGCACCATCATGCAGCTCGTGGGGCGCTTCGTGAGCCCCGCGGCCCCGAGGTCCTCCTTGCTCGGCACGAACACGTACGGCACGTCCCGGTCCTCGCACATAACGGGAAGGTGCGAGATGACGTCCAGCGGCGAGATGTTCCCGGCGATAAGGCATATGCCCTTGGTGTCCTTCCGCAGCGCTTTCACGACCTCCTTGACGCCGCGCTTAATCTGCTTCTTCTTGGCCGCCTTCTTGGCCAGCTTCAGGAGCTTCTTGCAGAGCTTCTCGTCCGCGAGAGGCTTGGCGATCTTCACCAGGTTCCCGACAGGAACGACTGCGAGGGAGTCCGGGCACGTCCGCTCGGCGAGGCGCGCAGCGGAAGCGTTTTGGGTAAAGAGAATGCCACGCGGCCAGCGCTGACCTGTTGGGGCATGGCCGTCGTCCTCCGCGGGCGTCTTCGGCTCCTTGGGAGTCTTGGGCGTCTTGGGGGTCTTCTCACCCTTCTCCCGCTTCTCCTTCTTCTCCTTGGTCATCCTGCGCGCGCAGCCAGCCACCGTGGCTCGAGCGCGCCGGCGGCGGCGCCGCGCGCCACAGCATCGCGTGCGATGGAATCCAACCGCAAGACCTACTTGACCGAAAGGAGGGAACGTGCCTCCCGTCCGCCTGGCGCCGCCCTGTGTGCTCTCCAACCTAGTGATGTGGCGTACCGGCCTGAGTTTCCGCGACTTGGAGCTGCGACAGCGCGGTCTTGACTGGGTTGCAAAGTTGTGGGAATTCGGCAGGCACACTCGGCTGCGGACGGCTGGAGAGCCCACCGTGTCATGACACTGCTCTGCCTGGCAGCTGATGTTCGCTTCTTTGACGATTGGAGCTGTCTACACGCCCACGTTACCTTGTCGTACGGAAGGCGTGGCGGAATGGCCGTAGACGAGGCGCGTGACGCGGTCCAAGGCGAGTGTAACTGTAGCAGGGTCTCGCCCCCTTTACGGACGCTCCCCCTCCTCCAGCCTCCCGTCCCTCGGGAAGGCTCCAGGGGCTTGACAAGCTCCGTAAGTACTAGCTCTAAGCAGGACCCAACCTGCCGCTGGGCCCGCCTACGCAGGAGATGGGCGCTTCTGGTTCAAGGGTGCCGTACCCGACGACCCAGAGCGTCAGCAGTTCCCCATCGGTGTCGATGGTTCGCTCACGTTCTCGCAAGCCATCATGATTCTCCAGCGCACCATGACCGAGGCCGGCACCGTCGGGTACGCCCCTACTGTCTCAGAGAGCTACGCGCTGGGCACCGTGTTCGAGAAGGAGCGCCGCAGGGTGCGCCAATGGGCCATCTCAGCCATGGCAGGGGGGCTGGCGGGGACGTGGATGGCGCGACGGAGGGGCCTCATGGTTGGGTGGGCGCGGGGTGTGCTCGGGAGCACGTTTCTGGCAGTCTCCTGCGGGTACGTGATCGCCATGAGCAGCGTGAAGGAGGTGGCGCGGGTGGCCTGCGCGCTCGACACTCCGACGGGCGCAGAGGCGCGGCACTGGAGCCAGGTGGCCAAGACTGGTCTCACGTTCTCGGTGGCGCCGTACCATCGCGAGCTATTCGAGTCCATCCCCAGGCTGGCGTCCGCCGCCAAGCTGGAGCAGGAGGCGGAAGAGGCGAGGCTCATTCGCGAGGCGGAGGCTACCGGGGACGCGACACGGCTCAGGTGGGCGGGCGGGGTGGCCCACTTCCATCGCTCGCCATGCACCTGTTCGCGGTTCATGCCGCGTGCCGAGCAGAGCTCCCCTAGCCCTGCTATGTGCAAACAGCAAGAGCAAAGTGCGACAGTTGGCACCTGAAGCGAAGTTTTCCGCGCATTGCAGGGCGTTTAGGGAGTGGAAGTGGGCCCAGCACGCGCGGGATATGACGTTGCGCGCGAGGGAGGCCAAGCTGCCGGGGCAATCATCCGACAGTGGGGATGGGTCGGGGACGACGACGGCAGTGGCGCCCCTCCCTGCTCCCTCGGGCGGCGATGAGGCCGGGCGGGGTTGGGAGCAGGATGAGAGCGTGGGTGGCGAAGGGTCCCGGGACGGGAACGGGTGGGGGGACGGCCCGAGATGGGATGAGAGGCGTGGTGGGGACGGAGGCGGTGGTGGGGAGATGGTGTGGGACGACCTGATGGGATCCTCAGATGGGCCGGAGGGCGATGCGCGGCCCAGGAATGGCGAGGGCGGGCCACACGGGTGAGCTGAGATGGACGTGAAGCTGGGGTGGGACTGTGATACGGTGCGTGTGATTGGAGAGGGACGATCCCATTGGAGTTGCCCCAGTTGCTGGTCTTTTGGCGCCGTGCAGGAGGCGGGGTGGGCGCGGGCGGCGGAGGCGTGATGCCCCAGGGAACGCGGAGGACGGGCGCGTCGGGTCACGCGGGGCTGAAGATGACTGATGACAAAAGCACGCGTTGGCACAGAGAAGGGGGCTGCATTGCGGGGAGACGCACAGCGCGTTTGCCGCGGTAGGCTGGCTGTGTATCCGTTTCTGGCCTGGTGGCGTGTAGCTCCGGCGTGTATTAAACGGTTTATTGTTGACGCCCAGTGTCGCTGCCACCTTGCACGGAGCCCTGACACTGGCCGGGCCAGTCCCCTCGATGAGGCCCAAACCTGTATGGACCTTTAGACCTTGTTGTTGGTCACCTTCCCGGCCTTCTCTGTGACCTTCGACGTCTTGTCGACCCCCTTCCGCGCCACGTCGTTCATCGTCTGCAGCGCCGGCGGCTCCGTAACACCGCTCCCTGCGCGGGAAGGCACGAGCGCCGCTTGACGGGGCTACGGGAGCTCCTCCAGACTTTCATCTCTGCAAAACACCGTCACTGCGTCCTCACCCGAGCACGGCGTCGCGGCCCCGACTTGGTTGCTGAGCTGGATCATAGCACAGCAGGGGCAGAACATTAACGCGAGGATGTCGATGCATGTGTTTCCCGCGATGCCGTACTTGGCGCGCGTCTTGGCCCGCATGCGGATGACGTAGCAGCAAGTCGTCATGGAGCACGCGCTCAGGCAGCAAGGCACGAGCTGGGTAGAGCAGGTCGTCCCATCAATCTTGGCGAACGTGTGAAGCCCCTGCACGATGTTGACGTACGGCAAGGACCACGCCAAGCAGATGCCGATGTCCGCGCAGCACCAGAACAGGCTGTGCTTCCACGCGCCCCCTGCGATAAGGGGCGGGGGCGGGCAGCGCTAACCTATCGCCACCTTTGAACGGCGATGAAAGCTTATCGAAGCCACCTTGCGACGCATCAGGAACAGCGATCGCGCTAAAATGATGTATATCACGCGCTGAGAGTAACATCAAGCCGCTGGTCGCTCCGCGTGAAACGCGAGGGGTGAGATTCAGTTCAGCGCACAGGGCTGCCCCGCCCGCAGCGCCAGGCACCTGTGGTGGTATGACACGGCTCCCGGCAGCACCCACGGCAGTTCTCGACCCAGACGTCGACGCCGCGGCTGGCGTCGAACGGCGTCTCGCAGAGATATTTGCTGCACGAAGGCGCCATGGCTGTTTATGCAACTCGACGGGGCGGTGGCCCTTTCTTAGCCTCCGTTTCCCCTGAGAGGTTCAAGAAACAGACATCTGGTCCGCTACAACGGATCCATGGCTAAAAAGGAGGTGAAAGGGGGGGTAAAAGGGGGGTAAGGGGGGGGTAAAGGGTCAGGTAGGCCCCACCCTGCTCTGTCGGAACCAAACGTGCGCCAGCACGCTTGAGTCATGCCATGAAACTCATCTGGTAAACCGATGGAACGGAGGAGCGCAGTCAGTCTAGCTACTACATGCTACATACAAGGCGTGGGCGTGGCCTGCTGCTCCTGGCTGCGCGCCACGCTCGTCTTGAGGATCTCTTCGCAGTTGGACTTGAAAAGAGCCTCTCGGTCCACCGCAGCCTTGATCTGGCGGGCCCGCTCGTCCTCCGACAGCTGCGCATTGCCCTGCAGGAGGCGGCGTGCTGTGTTGGTCAACTCAACAGCAACGGCTTATTGACAGAGACACCCGCTCCCCGGGCCTTTGCATTCCGCCCGCCTCGCCTTGATGTACGCGAGGAGGTCCTGGGACCACATGGAGTAGGTGCGCCGGAGGTTGCTGACCAGCGTCACCATCTCGGGGGTGACTTTGAGCATCGTGCGCAGCAGGGGCTGCAGGATGGCCTCCATGAATGACATCTGCGGGGAAGCGACGCGTCTCAAAGGGATCTGGGGATGAACGTCGGGCTCTGTGCCAGCGCCTGACAATCGCTCGCTCGGCCAGCTGCCACGGGCGCTAAGCAGTACAGCGAGCAGACCCTGCCCATCGCGAGCGACAGGGTGCGTTCGACCCCCGGCTTTTTCTGCAACTGACCTGGGAGTCCGGCACGACCACCCGGGTCTTGTCGCACATGGCTGTGACGGTGAGTCCCATTTCGGACTCCTGGTCGCCCTGGCGGAAGAACTCCGTCATCACCCTCTGCGACCACAATCACCGACACATCGCAAATATGACAGGTGATACACGCTCGGTCACAAGTCTCCGCAACGCTGAGGGCGATCGGGCCGACGGCGATGCCGCAGCTGCAGCTACGCGCTAGCAGCCCTCGCCTCGCCCCAGAGTCGCGCCACGTCGGGGGGCTTCATCTGCGCGCCCACGTCGGCGATGTGGAGCTGCGGGACAGGAAAGGCGCGGAGTTGAGACATCGAGCAGGGACGTGCTCATTGGGAAGAAAAAAGCTCCCCGGCTTAGTCTGACGAGACAACCCTGCGGCGGCCGTAAGCGCCACTCGCCAGGGAGGAGAGGAGGAGGAACTTGTTGTCCACGTCCTGCATCGACCTCCACAGCGCCGTGCCGCGGCCGCCTGCGGACGGGAGAGAGAGTGGGACCGTCCAGTCCCGTCACACCCGCACTTGGCAGTACGGGGAGCCATCAGCGCCCCGCCACTCCACGGGCGGTCGCTGAGCCGGCGAGAGCATCGCCGCTGCGCTCACTCGGGATTCCCGGCGGAGGCTCGAGCTCTCCGTGCTGCTGCGCGGCCACCGTGTCCGCACATGCCGCGTCCTCTCCATCGGACCCCGACATCTCCCCCAGGGCATCCCCGCCGGGCTCGGCCTCCCGCTCGACCTGAGATTCGATCTCCTCCACCAGGAGCGTGAGGTCGCCCACCAGGTCGAAGTGCTGGGCCATGTCTGCGGGGGTGAGCAGACGCGGGGCGATGTTTGCAACTTGGCGCCTTGCCCGGCGTGGGCGTGGGCGAGCGAGCCCCGAGGCCTGCGCAAGAGAGCGCCGCGTCGGAATGGGACTCACCGGTCGAGAGCACCGCCTCGATGATGAGCTTGCGGCAGTAGAGCTGCTGTGTCTTGGACAGGCTCGCAAACACGTTGCACTGGGGCTTCTTCATGATGAGCTTGTAGAATACGGCGAGGTGCATGTTCTCCTGGATGGCAGAGTCGTTGTACGTGATGGCCAGGTCGTGGTTGCTCTCCTTCAGGAAGGTGTTGGACACGCCCTTGTGACTGCGAACACAGGCAGGACAAACACTATGGTGACCTCATCTTATCTCATTTACTCTGGCAGATGTGCAACCTCATCTCATCTACTCCCCCCTGTGCATGGCAACGCTCCGCGCCCGCAGCCGCAACGCCACCCCGTCGCACCCAGCCCCGCGCCACGCTCACCCCACGTCATGCGTCATGGCGGCGACCATGATGGCGAACTTGTCCAGTGGCTCAAGGATGCGGCCGAGGGTCGTCTGGGTCAGGTAGATGTACAGGCTGTGTGTGACGTCCACGGCATGGGTCCAGTTGTGGTACGGGTTGTCGGCCGCGTAGAGCTGGCTTAACTTCCCCACGAGCTCCCACAGGGGCTCCACGGCCACGATCCCCGAGTCGAAGAGGCCCAGGTCGTGGAACATGGCCATCACGTGCAGGCGCAGGGCGGCGGGGTCTGCCTCGAGCGCGATCGGGTCCCACTCGTACCTCCGCAGCCGTGCAAAGTCAACCTCGTGGATAGAGTGCAGGGCGCGGGGCACGCTCTGCGTGCCGGAGTTGGACGGGCGCCCTCGCGCTGGCGGGGTGAAGCTGAAGGGCTGCGGGGAGGTCCCCAGGTTGAAGGAGGCCTGCGCCTGGAGGCCGCCGCTGCCCGTCTGCGGCTGCATAGCCATCGAGAGGAACTTGGACCGAGGGGTGCCGAGCTCCGAGACGAATGGGAGCATCTCCGGGGCGTACGCGTCGACCCACGCCTGGTACGTCTGGCTTTGGACCATGGAGGGCTGGCTGCCGAGCGAGATGGCCGAGGGGCGCTGGGCCGTGTAGCTGCCCATGTGGACGTTGCGCCCGCGCACGAGGCGGTGGAGCGTCGAGACGAGGCGAGACATGGTGAACTCGATCCCGGGGGACTCGCCGTTGGGGGGCACGAAGCCGTCGGACCCAGACGAGGAGGGAAGCGGCTCCGAGGGGGTCGCGGTGTGCTGGGACGACGGGGAAGGGATGCCGTTGCCCTGGGAGGCCATGCGCTGGCGGAACGCGGCCACGGACGTGCCGGCCGACGGGGGCCCGGCGGAGCCCCCCGGCTGCGAGGCGGGGCGGGCGATGCCCGGCTCGGGCCCCGCGGTCGACGCGGGCATCGAATCGGAGACGCGGGCGAGGACGCGGCCCTTGGCAACGTAGCGGTTGACTGGGGAGGTGCCGGTGACGCCGCCCGCCCCGACGTCGTTGAAGCGCGCGGCCCCGAAGGGCGCGAAGGCGGGGGCGGGGTCAACCTCGCTGACGGGCCCGAGCCCCATCATGCTGGAGTGGGAGAGCATGGAGAGGCGGATGGACCGGTTGCTCGAGTGGTGCGAGTGCTGGAGCACGCCGCCCTCGTCGGCCGCGACCCACGCCAGGCGCTCCACGAGCGTCGATGCCATCTGCACCTTGCGCTGCAGGTCGAGGTACCGCTCCTGGAGGATGCCGCGCAGGATGCTCCACGCGGCCCACAGGGAGAGCACCACGAGGGCCGCCCCGGAGGCCTTGAGGAGCAGCTGGCCGAGGGCGTCGCGCGCCGCGCCCATGCCGACCGCCGCGTGGCCTGGGACGACGAAGACGGCCGTGGCGAGGTGCATGCCGGCCATGACGCCGACCTCGACGAGGAGGAGCGCGAGGATGACGCGGCTCGCGAGGCGCTTGGGGTGCAGGCGGTCCTGCAGCTCGGGGTCCCGCATGAGGCGAAGGTCGAACATGCGCCTGGCGATGGGCGTGCAGTGGAGGGCCGTCAGGGTGCCCAGGGCGTGCAGCAGGCGCGCGCACGACGGCAGGAACCCCGCAGGGATGGCCAGGCTCCGGGCGCTGCACACGCCCACTGCGCGGCAGGAAAGGAGGCATCGGGTAGCTGCAGCGCTTGGCGGGAGCACGTCAGCAAGCCCCTTGCACGCGCGGGCGGATAACATGCACATGGGCCGGAGCGGGCGGCAGCGCGACTCACCGCAGAAGCGGGGGTTGGGGTCCCATTCGGCACGATACCACGTCCCCAACGCCAGGCACAGTAACCCCGTGAACGCCACTATGTCGGCGTGCATCATGGTTGGGGTGGCGTAGAGGCGCTCCGCGGACCACTTGAACGCCTGGCCGCTGACGGACCACAGGCTGAGGACGGTGTCCGCCAGCCAGAAGACGACGAGGGCCGCGATGACCGCTAGGCCCCCCATGGCGGCGCCACGGGTGCCCACGAGGCGGTGCCCAGAGACGTACATCATGTCCGGCACGACCACGGCGGCGACCGTGAGGACGACGTGCGCTTTGAGCCACCCTCCCAGCCGCACGTGGTGGGCGCTCCGCGTGAGGGCGCTCCACACCACGTCCCCCACCCTCTCGATGGCCGCATTGGACCAGGACGCCAGCCAGGCCACGACACGCGAGTGCGACTGGTCCGTGCTGGCCCTCAGCGGCTCCTGCGGGCCAGGGACGCGCTCACGTCATAGGTAGGAAGACCTCGCTGGGCGAAGACACGTCAGCCAGCGCATCCGCGCCCGGCGCTTGCATGTTGTACACAAAGCTGCGTCAGATGCGTCGTGACATCTCACCTGTTCCTCGTCGCCGTCTTCGCTCTCGCTCTTGTTCCCGCACGGGGACAGCGTAGACTGCTGCGAGGCCCCACGGTGCCCGCCCCCGCCTGCGCCTGCCTCTGGCGTCTGTGGCGCATCGCCATCCCCCATGGGCTGGTCTGCATATGATGAGGTGACGACATGTCATGAGATGACCGCCGGACGACGCAACGCACGCCAGGGTCGCACATCGCCCAAGCACCAAGCGTCCATGCATTTGTGGTGCCATGCGGCAACAGGGAGGCGTCGCCCAAGGCAAAAGCGCGAGCGTCTCACCGGACACGAGCCCTGACGTCAGCAGCCCGAGCGGCCCGAGGCTCGACCGGTGCACCACGATGTTCTTCTGGGACGGGCTGCGGGAGTCGCCCCGCCCCATCGAGAAGAGCGCGCTGCCCGGCCTGCTCCCCGACTCGCTCGTCGTCTTGGTCGAGTCCGGGACGCCCACGGACTCCACCTCGAGGTCCGTCGAGCTCAGGCGGGACCGGCCTTGCGTCTGCGAGTGCGCCTCGCTGATGCGTCCTGTGCTGAGGGGCGCCGTGCGCAGCGTGGCGCTCTTGATCGATACTGCGGGGGGCGGTCAGCACGGGAAAGTCTGAGCGGACTGCCAGCTATGCAGCATTGGCTTGGCTCCTGGGTCGCATGTTGTCGAGACGCATGCGTGGGGCGGGGCACTCGAGTGAAGCGGCCAGTAGCAAGACTGCGGGGAAGAGGGATGCAGCGGGAGGCCGAGGGCACTTGAGTGGGGCAGGGCTGCTCACTTGTGTGACGCAGCGCGGCGCGCGAGCTGGGCCTGCTGGGCGAGTCCTCATCCGAATGATTGGTGGTGCGCAGCAGCGAGCTGAGCCCCGAGTTGCTCCGGAGCGGGGGCGGGCCCTCCTCCCCGGTCCCCTCGGCACCTGCAGGGCACAAGAGAGACGGCCGATACAGCCAAAACCACGATCTGACACTCCGCGGCCACACAGATCGTCACGGTCTCTGGCAGTGGCTCCCTTGCTCCCAAGCCCTGCCTCAGCTGAGCATGCCGAGTCACGCACCGGCCCCCGCGTCCCCGTCCCTCACCTCGGGAGGCTAGGTCATGCACAGGTCCCTCGGGCGACTCCTGGTCCCCCCGCCCACCCTCACGCCCCTCCTTCCGCCCCCGCTGCACGAATCCCCCAAATCCCGTGGCCTCTTCCGACACATGCGCCTCCGCGTGCGTGAAGAGGCCGCTGTCACGAGAGACAGCGCTGCTCGCACGGGCCGAACTTAACTGCCGCACCAAGCTGGGAGGCTCTCCGGCAGAGTCCTGGCGATCCGCGGCGCCCGCCCCGACGCTCGATTGGCCGGAGAAGGTCGCTCGGCGCGAAGCGTCGGTCGATGCGATGGGCACGATGCGCAGTCGGCTCCCAAGCGTGGCATCGGCCGTGGCTGCGGCACGCTGCGAGCAGCAACGCGGGCGGCGTCTCGTGAGCGGGACGCGCGAGGAGCGGCCGGTGCCGGATTCCCGGCGCGGAGTGGCAGCAACGTGCCTGGTCCTCTGCCGGAACGTCCCTGACCCAGCCTGGCCGCGCGGGGGGGGTCGCAACGCGCCCCATTTCCCCGCTGCTCTGCGCCTCCGCGACGGGGGCGGGTTGGCTCGCCGTCGGGGTCCCGCTGTTGCTCATGTTCGGGGATAAGACACGCGGACTCGCGCCCAGGTCCATCGACCCGCTGCTGATGAGCGCGGCCGTCAGCAGCGAGCGGCCCGACTCGGAATGGACGGAGCCCTCGTTCCGCGACCCCTTGGAACCTCGGTCCGTCCGCGCCGCCGCCAAGGCGGCAGCTTCGAACTGGAAGTGAGACCCGCCGTGCAACGAACCACCCGACATCCTCTCCCCCTGCCGAAACTCCCGGCCCGGCGTCCTCCTTCTGGCCCGGGATGCCGTCGCAGATGCGCGCACTACCGCCAATGACCTGAGACAGCGGGACGGGCGGGTGGCGTCGGCGCGGGGCAGGGCAACAACATGGAGCCGACTGCCCTCGACCCTTCCCCGCTGTATGGGCCTGGAGATGGGCCCCACCGAGCGTGCGTGCATTCGTGGCAACGACTGCAACCACAACGCATGGGGCGTTGTGGAGTTCGGCGGGAGCGTGCGCTTGCCCAGTCGAGAGCCAAGAGCACGCCCCCGGTTGCGTGTTCCGCGAAGCGCAAGAGCGCCGCCTTCGGCCCGCTGCTAGCTCGCGACTCGAGCAACTGCAAGCGCATGCGGCGAAGCCAACCGGGCTACGCAGACCGCGGGGTACCAGATTTCAGGGCGGCATGCCCATCACGCTTCTTGAGGACCGGGACAAACCAGGCGACGCAACCTCGCCTTTTGCCACGGTTATAATTTTCGTCTCATGCTTGCGGCTTCCCCATCCTCCTGGCCCCCTGTTGCTTTTACTCCGGAGAGGGCGCCACGTCGACCGTCCAGAGGTGCGCTCTTGCACCCCAGCAGGCAATTGAGCCAATTTTCTCCGTCGGGACGGAGCCGCGGTGCAGGATGGTCGATCCGCCGGACCGTCTGCCCAGCCAGAAACTGGCTAGGGTTCGCGGCTCATTACTCCCTCCCGACGACGGCCTCGCCAAGAGGCAGCGTGCCACCGGCTCGGTGTGGGGCACGCTATCGGAATCATGAAGCTCGACGTCAATGTCCTGCGCTACCTCTCCAAGGACGACTGGCGCGTCCTCACGGCCGTGGAGATGGGCCAGAAGAACCATGAGATTGTTCCCGTGCCCCTGGTGCGTCGCTGAACCCCACACGCTCCTCCGGCACCGGCGGCGGGGTGCGGGGGCGCAGCGCACGGCACACGCGCTCAGTGCCGCGCACCTCGTGGGCCGCAGATCGACTCCATCGCGGGACTGAGGCGGGGAGGTACGCACGTATGTTTGAGGACGCTCCTCAAGCACAAGCTGGTCCACCACGAGGGGAAGCCCTACGACGGGTACCGGCTCACGTATATGGGCTACGGTGAGCGGCGCAGCAGCGCCTGCTGCGGCGGCTATCGACTCGCTCGCGTACAAGAGAAGAAATCGCACCATCTCGAGTATTCTCAGACTTCCTCGCCATCAAGGCGATGGTCAACCGCGGCAACATCGTGGCCGTCGGCCGGCAGATCGGCGTTGGCAAGGAGTCGGACGTGTACGAGGTCGTCAACGGTCAGGACGAGATCCTCGTGCTCAAGCTGCATCGGTGAGCCCGGCGCGAGAGGTCATGGCGCGGCCCAGCGACGGCACCTGGGCCGTTCCCAAGACGCACGGCCCCGTTTGCATGCAGCCTGGGCCGCACATCGTTCCGCGCGGTGAAGAACACCCGAGATTACGTGGGCCGACGCACCCAGTACTCCTGGCTGTACCTGTCGCGACTCGCCGCCCTCAAGGAGCACGCGTTCATGAGCGCCTTGGGCGCGCACGGCTTCCCAGTGCCGCGGGCCATCGACCACAACCGGCACGCGGTGCTGATGACCATGGCGCAGGTGCGAGCTGTTGGCGTGGAAGGCGCGGAAGGCGGGGCATCATGCGTGGGTAAGCCCATGGCAGGCCAAGGCATGTGTTCTTTCAGCCCGTGACTGCAGGGGCGGCCCCTTGTGCAAGTTAGGGAGCTCCGCAACCCCGCCAAGGTCTACAACCAGATGGTGGACATCATGGAGCGGCTGGCGGCCGTGGGGCTCATCCACTGCGACTTCAACGAGTTCAACGGTGAGCACAGCACGTGATGTACGTGATGTACATCTTCGTGAGAGGTCTTTTGAGGCGCTCCTGCTGTCCCGGGGCAGTCTCCGTGAGAATGACAGAGACATCTGTCGCCCCGCCCGCAGTGCTGGTGGACGAGCGGGAGAGGGTCACGATGATCGACTTCCCCCAGATGGTGTCCGTGTCGCACCCCAACGCCGCGGCGCTCTTTGAGCGGGACGCCGAGTGCATCGTGCGCTTCTTCACGCGCAAGCTGAACCACGCGGTGGAGAAGGACCCCGACATCGTCCGCGTCCGGGCGACCTTTGAGCAGTGCGCGGGGACGGAGGCGAGCCTGGACGACGAGTTGCGCGCCTCTGGTTTCAAGCAGAGGTACAACCAGGTCATCGAGGGGGCGATCGAGGCGGACGCGGTGCTGGAGGGTGTCGAGGATGAGGACGCCTCTGATGGGGATGGGGACCAGGGCGGGTCGGGAGCGGAATGGGAGGCGCAGCACGGCGAAGCGGGTGGGGATTCCTGCAGCGACGCGGACCGCAGCCCGCGCCGAGGGGATGTCGAGGCGGAGAGAGAGGGTCCGCGCAGCGCGGACGGGCACGTGGCGGGGGAGGCGCCTGGAAGTTCGGACCGGGACGGCGCGGGTCGAGCGGAGGCCGGCGCGGACGGCGACTCGAGCAGCCTGGGCAGCGGGAGCTGGAGGAGCAGCGAGAGTGGGAGCGGTAGCGACAGCGACAGCGACAGCAGCGGGGGTCTCATGTTCGGCACGGGGGCAGACGTGGAGCCGGTGGAGGTGAAGACCGCCTGCGGTCGCAATTGCCAGGCGCGGGCCGGAGTCTCTTGCGCATAATTGGCTCATTCTTGCCTCGCAGAGTCAGAAGCATTCGAGGGCGTGGCGCAGGGGCCAGGCGCGCGGCCGGGGGGGCGGGGGAGGGACGCAGAACGTGGGGGCAAAAGTGCAGGCGGAAGCTCGGCGAAGGACGGCGCAGTCGAAAGCACGGGGAGCCGCGCGGGCGGCGGGGAAGAAGAGCCGCAACAAGCAATAGGGGCGTGGGAGCCAATACATGCTGCGCACCTGCCAGCCAGATTGTGTTTTTGGCTGGAACATCATATGTCACTTCGCAAACTCCTTTGGCATGCCCTCTGCTTCCACTGCGCGTTGAAGATACTAAACGAAACAGCTGTGCATTGTTGGCGAAGTGGCGAAAGCGGCCGAGTTTGATCGCGGCAATATCGATTATTCGCCTCTCGCTCCTCCATGCTCGTCCATGGCACCGGTTCCTTGAGCCGACGACGTGTGGCGGTCCAAGAGCTGCTCGATGCGAGCGAGGCGAGGCGTAGGGATGCACTTCTGAGGCGTTTCACACCGTATTTCAGGGGACCAGCGCCGTATCGATGCAACATTATCGCGTGCGTGCGCAGGAGGGTTCGCAAGCGTTCCTACGAGCCTCGGAGCCCATCGACGGAGTGCTCAGCCAGGGCCGACGAGTCGTGTACGTAGGTGTGCGCTCCTGCGCCGCGAACCGCAGGTTTTTCGACGCGTCGCATCCAGTATGAAAGGCCATACTCTGACTCTTCCTTTCACGCAGGGCAACGAGAGGCTGCGGTCGTCTGCGCTGCTGCGGAGCAGGCACCCGTAGTGCTGGTGGGTGAAGTGCTTGTGTAGATGTGCCTCTGGGCCAAAGAGAATGCATGAACTGTCAACTGACGACGTGCAAATGTACACCCGCAGGTATCGGATGCAGCTACCACGTGCGCTGTCGTCTGCCTGGTCTCCAAGGCGAGCCCCGTCGACACTTGCGCAGAGGTGGCCTTGGTGCAGAGCGACCTGCTGCCCTCACACAGTCGACCCCACCTCTCCTGGTACGCAGGCAGCCGGCGTTGCGGCCATGGCGCATCTCGACCGCCCGGACTGTGCGGAGGAGGCGATGGTGGTGCTGATGCGGGCGATGGGCACACACGCAGCCGCGATGGGCGGGAGCGCAGCCAGCGGGGTATCCGCTCCGGGCAGCCCATCGGCGCCCGTCCTGCTCCCCGACCTGAGGCTCCTCGTGTGCGGGGCACACCAGGCGGGCAGCCCTGACTGCCGTGAAATGGTGACGGGCGTGGTCATGGGGTTCGCGGCATGTCTCGCCGAGCTCGACCAGCTCCACGGCCCGCATGCGGAGCGCGACCCCACGTGGTGGATGCGATGTGACGCCGGTGCTCTTGCGGCCGCCCTGCGACCAGCTGTGGAGCTCCTGTGCGTGTTGAGGGCGAATGAGGGCCCAGACGGCCGGCCACGGTCCTACGGTTTGGCTCTGGATCTGCAGACGGGTGCTGCATGGTGCGTTCGGGGTTATGAGTGCCAGGGATGTGGTTTCCAAAGTGGCTCTTTTCATGATGGCAGCTATGGACCTGCCGTATCCATGCTTGCAGCCCGCCACCCCGGAAATGCAACCTCCTCCCCCGAGGGCCTTGGATTCTGGACCGACATGCGGCTTTGTGGATGTCTCTCCTGGGTCTCGAGTCGGAGCCTGAATCGCCAAATGTAAGTCCATGGAGCGTGCCACGTTTTCACAGTCCTCAATCACTCTCGTGTTCCTCACTAGAACAGGTCATCATTGCCCGTGTCGCTACTCATTCGCAGACTATCGTGCCAGGACTGCTGCTAGTGTATCAATCATCCCAAGGGTACCTACCACCGCCCCACGTGACCGGCCCATACCCGCCCAAGCTCGTGCGCATGGCATCCCAGCTGATGGAAATGGACGCACACGAGATCCTCCTCTGCAGCTCGACGTCGCCCGAGCATGAGCCCGAGGCGAGTGTGTGGGGGGCTGGCTGGAGACACTGTGGTGGCAGACCCAGGAGCGAGAGGCCGAGCCGGAGATGGGGTGAGAGAGAAGCGAGGGATGGCTGATGTCATCCATCGATTGCAGGGCTACGTAGACGACGTGCGGGCGTGCATGCGGCACATCCTGCGGCGCTCGGAGGCCGGCCACGGGGCTGACGGCCTGGCGCGACGGAGCAGCGGGGCCGAGGCTGCGGCCGACGATGCTGCGATGGACGGCGTGGGGGAGACGGGGTCGCGAGAACCCTGGGGCGGCCGAAGCACCTCTCACCGCGACATTCCCGACAGCAGCTGGACCGATGGCCGGTACCAGGGCGTGGCGGGGCAACTACTGGCGGCGTCGTTCACCTCCGCTGCGCCCGTGACCATGACAGCGCGGTTAGAGTCGCCGCGACAGTCGATTGGGCCAGGGGAGTCGTCTCACGAGGCGCCACTCTCGCGTTCGGTGTCAAGGTGAGAGACGGCGCTGAGTTGCGAGGGGTCCTGCGCTGTAGATGGCGTGGCGAGTGCATTTCAGCACAGCGCTTGTGAGGTTGTGGCATTGCAAGCGCAGGACGGCGGAAGTCAGCAGGCACGACAGCAACACGCCATCGATGATGGGACCGGCCGTGATGGACAGCTGCCAATCCGAGGGGGCAGCAGGCATGAGGTACGTGCCAGGCGGGCGGGCGCGGGACGAGGAACAGCGGTCAGCGATGCACTGCCACTGCACATATGGCCCGGCCGTCCCTCATCGCAGGGGCGCTTCGGGGAGGGGGCAGTGGGACGGAGTGGCACCCCTGGCGGCGCCTTTTGGGTGCCAAAGCCCCGTTTCTGGAGGGATGGATGTGGACTGATGCCTCTAGCTGTAGACGCATAGCATGCGCGGACCCCATGCAACACGTGGGACAACTGCGGGCTCTCAAAACGCGAGACTTCAACGCGAGCATCATTTAGAGAGCACGAGGCGGGGCGACAGTTAGGACGGCGAGCGACAGCAACGTCATGGGCTAAGGCAGTCAGGTCTAGGCTAAACCACCCGATCCGATCCGACAACGCGTGCGCGACCCGCACGGTCAGCGTAGCTCACTCGGCTTTGATAGCATGTGGCAGGGAGTAGGCGGAGGAACCCAGCAGGGACGGCCTATGGTAGACGGACGTCAGGCCCACGGGCGCGCCGGCGCCGGCGTAGCTCCGCCCGCGGCTCGTGGTGCCCTGCCGGCCCTTGTCCTCGGCCGGGCCAGGGCCGCCTGGGTCCCCGTTGAGGCAGTTGACGCACTTGCACCGCTCGGAGCACCGCACGCCGGCGGCGAAGCACTCGCAGTACTTCTTGAGGCACCGGGACTTCTTGCACTTGCACCCCATGCGGTGCGCGGCGTCGCCCGTGTCGTCGGCCGTGAACCGCTCCTCGAAGGCGTGCGGGTTGCGGGCCTTGACCTCGCGGCGCGTCTGCTCGACCAGCCCCGCGTTGTCGGCCGTGTTGTGGCAGTTGCAGCAGTTGCAGAGCGGGCCGCAGAAGCTCCCGCTCGCGAAGCAGTCGCAGTAGAGCTTGAGGCACCGGGACTTTTTGCAGTTGCATTTGAGGCGCTCCTGGCCGTCCTGGGAGTCCGCCTCGGGGGCCGGACGCGGGGGCGGCGCGGGCTGCTTTTGCCGGACGGCCTTCACCGGCGCGGGCGTCTCCATCTTGTCCATCTCGCTCGCGTCCCTGCGAAGCGAGCGCCCGGGTTATGATAAGATGGGCTCGGTCGACTGCACCGTCGCTCCCCCGACACGACAGGGTGCAGTTGCAGCAAGCGCTTTCCTCGGCGGTGCCCTGCTAACAGGCTGCATTGCCCCCACCCAAGGCCCTCACCTTAGCGCAGTGTGCGTCTCGGTCCGCGGCGTGGGGGCGGTGCCGGCCACCCCAACCCCCGGGACGTGCGGGGTCGGCGTGGTGTCCACCAGGGCGCCGGGGCGGCCCCGCGCGTACGCGGGGGTGGGCGTGCACGGCATCGCGGGGTCCGAGTCCGTCGCGACCCGCACGCCGGGGCTGGCGGACGCGGCTGCGGCACCGGCGCGCGGCGCGCGGGAGGTGAAGTCGAGCCGCGCCTTGACGGGCCTCGTGGGGCTGGACCCGGTGGGCAGGGCCAGCAGCGACGGACCCGGCGCGGTGGCGGCGGGCACGGGCTCCTCTGGCCTCATGGGGGACAGCAGGCCGTCGGCGTCGGGGGCCGACGACACGGTGCGCTGGATGGGGTACTTGCGGATGAAGGCGCGCTTGACGATGGTCGGGGGCGTGGCCACGCGGGACGAGGGGGCGGGGGCGTTCGACTCCAAGGCCTGCGGGGCGCGACATGGGGTCGCGTGAGGCGGGCGGCTGGCGCGCAGCTGCAGGCGTCGGGGAATCTTGCGACTGGGAGAGCCGCAGCAGGTGGGCGGCACCGCGCCGGGCACCTTGGGCGGGCCGCTCTTGATGCCGGACAGCGGCGATATGGTGGGCTCCGACTCGGTAACGAACCGTGGTAACGGCACAGGGGAGGCCATCGGCCCCAAGTCCTGGAACGTGTGGGGGTAGGACGTCCGGCGAGGCGCGATGGGGGATAAGCCGAGCGCGAAGGACGTGAAGGGAGTGCCAGGGGGCGCTGCAGGGGCGGGGGGTCGATGGTGGTGTCGGTGAGGGCGGAGTCATGAGGCACGGATCGGGGGTATGCACGGGGCCGGGCACAGCGCGTGCCGCCGCATCCCGGCCTCACCGAACGACGCCCCGGAATCCCGCGGGGCTTTCTGCGGCGTGCTGTAGTCGGAGGCGAAGCGGGACCTCTTGAGCGGCGACGTGGCCGGTCCCGGGCGCACGCCTGGCGGTTGGAAGAGGGCGGGACAGGGGGAGCCGGGATTTGATGGGAACACCAGCGTTGTTGCGGAGTGGTCACGGCCGTCGCGGAGTCCTCCCGAGACTGCGGGGCGTGGGGGCGTTCGGGAGACTTTGGGGCACTGGAGTGCCCACATGCGTGCGATGCGGAGCTTAAGCGCGCACCCCGCGCAATTGTCGCGTCATGTTGCGCAAATATTCGCCGCAGATCACCCGCGCCTCCCTCGCGATGCCGCGGCGGGGAGCGCCGGGCAAGGAAGGGTCAGCGGCCGAGTCCGGCGCCTCACCGCAGTTCTCGTCCAGGTTCGGCGTGGTTCGATCGTTTGCGTTCTCCACTTCGCGGGGGGCGGTCGTCGCGCGCTGAGTGCCCGCGGCATCGTCCCCAGCGCAGGCGGGCTCCTCTGCGGAGGGAGAGGCCCGGGCGTCGACAGGGGCGGGTCCCGCGGGGCACCTCCGCGCGGATCGAACCAAAGTGGTGGCGAGCACGCGGCTGGCCGCGCCGGGCCGGGATTGGTGGGCCGGCGGGGCCGGGGCGGGGCGCAGGCGTTTTTGGAACATTTTGGCGGGGAACCTCCGGCGGTTCCGGGGAGGCGTCCAGCGCGCGGCCCGGCGCCCCTTCGTCATGAGCACGATAAAAGGCGACGTGCGGGACAACCGTGCCCGGAAGGCAACGCGGGATAAGGCGGCCAGGGCGCGCGCACCTTGGTTGCTTGGCCGGGTGCCGCGCCTGCGCCTCTTCGAAGCTTGTGTCATCGCTCCTCTTCTCGACGATGCGGAGGGTAGCCCGGGACAGGCACGGAGGGAGCGGTCGCCGGGCTTGCTGACCGCGAGGAGCGACGACCGCACCCCCGCAGCGGGCCCGCACTCCACAACAAAGCTCTATACAAGCTCGCGGTCGCTGGGACCGATTATCCGACTCTGACGGGGGAAACACGCTTTTTCCCGCAAATAACCGCACGATGTCCGATGAAAGGGACGATGCGGGCGCTTGCGAACGAATGATGTACGGCCACGACGCGGGAGGGGCTCCCGTCGAGGATCGGGGCGGCTCTCGCTGCCAGACCAGGGCCAGTCTCACCATTGCACTCCACGAAGGGGAGCTGACGTCCAATCGGGCCCTGATTGCGTGACGAGTGTGGACTAGCAACGCCTGAGCAGTTCCGGAGAGGGAGGGGACGCACGAGTGGACTGTCTTAGAGGACGCCATCGACCGCTCCCGCCTCCCTCGTCCCTGAGCACCGAGGCGGAGAAGTCCAGGCTCACGGTCGACGTGAACGAAGATCTGACCTGCCTGACTGGGTGGGGAGGCTTCCCACCCGCCGTTCCCGCGACGGTGGGAACCCCGGTCCGCGTGCTGTGGCCCCGCGCCCGGTGGGGGCCCCGCCCGCCAGATCTTTGGGCATCCAAGCTTTCTCTAGCTCATCCGCAGACGGAGGGAGAGATGCCGCTTCCGGAGATTGCTCCGATTCCTGGAGAGGATGTCCTCCGGGCGTTGCGCGAGCACCTCCGGGACATCCGGGCGCCCGGTAAGCGCGCGTGCCATGGAAAAGCTCCGACGATGTTGCAGCAGCAGTGCGGCGCGCGTTTGCCAGCCTCAATCCGCTGCCTGGGCTCACGCGGGCCGCGACCCGAGCGCCCGCAGGCCGAGCCGACCGAGTCTACAAGGACGAGTGCATGTACACGTTCGCCACCCCCGAGCACGAGGCGGGGCTGTTCGTAAACATGAAGGTGTCCGCGGCTCCGCTTCGCCAGCCCCGCAATCGAGCGCCTGGCAGGTTGCGATACCGCTACAGCGCCGCCCTGGCATGCAGACGTGGGAAGGGGTCTGCCGGGACCTCTTGGAGCTGGATGCCTTCAAGTCCGGGTGCCCCGTATACCTCTGGGAGCGGCACGTGCGCGTGCCACTGTCCCAAGAGGAGCGGGAGCGCCAGAAGGAGCCGCCCAAGGAGCTGGCGATCGGGACGCAGGGCGGTTTCCAGAGCGAGTCGCGGCGTTTCGACGTGCGCAAGTACGCCGCCGTCGCGGTGGTGTTGGGAGGCGGGGTGCGCTACGTGGAGTTGTCGGAGCACTTGCCAGAGTCGGTCCGCATGGCCGCCGCGGCCATTGCGGAGAAGGAGTCGGCAGCTCGGCAGGACATTGTGGCTACGTGGCGCGAAGACGTCAAGGTGAGGAGAGGCGGAGCGGGAGAGACGGGTCTCGTGGGTGGCGTGGCTGGGGTCGGTGCAGTGTGTTTCAGTGCAGGGATCCTTTTGATGCCCATCTGCCCTCTGTCGCCGGTGCAGGTGTCCAAGTACGCGGAAACGCTGGAGCAGCTGCCTGCGGGGGGCAAGGTGGTGAGCACCAACCCAGATGACTGGGTGTGCGAGGAGACGGGGGTGCGCGACAACCTGTGGCTCAACCTGTCGACGGGCTTCATCGGATCGGGCAGGCCCATTTGGGACGGGGAGAAGAACATCGGCGGGAACGGATCCGCGATGCGGCATTTCGAAGCGACCGGTGAGGCCTTGTGAAAACCCTGTGAGCTGAGCCGGGAGGGTCGCTGAGCTCCCCGGCCTCTGCAAAGCACGGGCAACGTGCAAACGCAGGGAAGAAATACCCGCTGGTCGTCAAGCTCGGCACCATCACGCCGGACGGCGCCGATGTCTATTCGTATGCTCCAGACGAGGACGACATGGTCTTGGACCCGCTCCTTCGCCAGCACCTCCTGTGAGTTGGCCGGCGTGCTGCGCCCATGCGCTGCGTCTCGCTCTCGCATGTGGGCCTTCATGGGCATGCGATGGTACCACGGTCACCGCCGCCGCCACCGCTGCCGCCACCACCACCGCCACGGCCCTTCCCCGCGCAGGCACTGGGGCATCGACATGAACAAGATGGAGAAGACGGTGCGGACCATGGCCGAGTGGCAGGTGGACTTCAACACGGCCTTCGAGTTCAGCAAGATGACGGAGTCGGGGAGCGCCCTGGAGCCTGTGTCGGGTCCGGGGTGCATCGGGCTCAAGAACCTGGGCAACACGTGCTACATGAACAGCATCTTCCAGGTCAGAGATACACCCAAGCCGTGCAGCGCACTCTGACCCACTGCATCGGCCCAGGGTGATTGTCGCCCCTTCGGCTCTCGCAGGCGCTGTTTACCGTCCCGGAACTCCGAGAGCGGTTCCCAGACCAGCGCGAGGAGATCTACGGATCCGCGCCCGCCGGCACATGCGCGGACTCGCTGGCCTTAAACCTGGCCAAGCTCGGTCGGGCCATGTGCGACGGCGTGACGTACGCCCCTGCCCCGGTCGAGGGCGAGCCTGAGGCGACGCCCGAGGAGGACGGCAAGTGCGTTATTCCCGCTCGCCTGAAGCGGGTCGTGGGTAAGGGACACCCCGAGTTCTCGTCCAACCGGTGAGCAGAGCGACGGGGAGGGTGCAGTGGAGCTCGGCGGGGGTGGTCCGGTCGTGGCTCCGATGCCCACACCCGGCTGCGTCCCCATGGTCTGCTCGCAGGCAGCAGGACGCCGCGGAGTTCCTGCAGCACTTTTTCAGCCTCGTCGGCCGCGCGGAGAGGGCTGACCCGACACTCACGCGCAACCGCGACCCGGCCACGTCAGGGCTCCCTCTGGAGGACCTCTTCACGCTGGGCATCGAGGAGCGGGTGCAATGCATCGAAAGCAAGAAGGTCGCGTACCGGCAGGGTGAGGAGGGGCGCCGTGCTGGGGTGCATGAGAGGCGGGTACAGCGCAGCGTGACGGGCGCACCTGGTTGCGGCTGCAGCACGGGACAACATGCTCGCGCTGCCGATCAGCCTGGACGACGCCACCAACATGGCCGAGGTCACCGCGTACCAGGAGCGCCAGAGCAAGCGGCAGAGGATCGAGGGTGCCATGCCCGCGGCCGACGGGCCCCAAGACGAGAAGGCGAGTCGCGTGCGCGTGCTGCTTGCGCTCAGGTTCCGCGTAGACGTCGCGCCCGGTTCTCTGCGCGGTGGCGAGGGTTGCTGTGCGTCCTTGTGAGATGTGCAGGTGGTACCGATCGTCCCCTGGGAGGCGTGCCTCAGGCGCTGGGTGTCGGAGGAGGTGGTCGAGGGGTACCTCTCAGCGGCTCTGGGTCGGCGCACGGTCGCCTCCAAGAGCCACAGGATCGCCAGCTTTCCTCCGTACCTGCTCGTCCGCATGGGGCGGTACTACGGTGCGTGGGGCGGGGGCGCTGGGATGCCCTCACATGTCACGTGCTTGCATCGGTCCGGCTGCGACGGTTCGCATCGCGACCGGGCCGCAGTGGACAAGACGACCTGGACGGCGAAGAAGCTTGAGTGCGAGGTGCTTGTGCCGGACGAGGTAGACCTCGAGTCGCTGAGGGCGGGGGGGCCGCAGCCCGGGGAGGAGCTGCAGCCGGAGGAGGCGGAGGGCAGTGGGGACGCGCCGGGCGGAGGCGCCGAGTGGGACCCGGAGGTGGTCGCGCAGCTGACAGCGATGGGGTTCAACGAGAACGGCGTCAAGCGCGCCTGCCTGGCCACCAACAACGGGGGGGCCGAGGCCTGCATGGAGTGGGTGCTGCAGCACATGGACGATCCGGACTTCAACGATCCCATCCAGGTGCCGTGGTGGCTGTGATGTGGGCGCGAGTTGTATTGCAGAAGCGGACGGTGTGCATGGGCCATGGATGCTGCAACTGCCGCGCTTGCCCGCAGAGCAAGTCTGCCGCGTCTGCGCCCGGGGGTTCCGCGGCGGCGAACCCGGACCACGTGGCCGCTCTCTGCGCGATGGGGTTCACGGGGCAGCAGGCGGAGGCGGCACTGGCGGCGTGCGGAGGGGACCCCGAGGCGAGTCGCTACTGCAGGGAAACACTTGGTCGATGCCGACTCTGCGCCGACGCCTTGCCTGGTTTCGTGTTCTCGGCACGGCTGACGCCCTCGGACGCCCGGCCTCCGCAGCGGGTGGGGGACTGGCTGTTCAGCCACATCGATGACTTGGACGGCGCCGTGGCCGCGGCGATGAGTTCGCGGGCGCCCGTCCCGAGCCAGGGCGGCAAGAAGCAGCTGCTGGACGGGCGGGGGCGGTACCGCCTCGTCGGCTTCATCTCGCACATGGGGAGCAACACGTCCTGCGGGCACTACGTGTGCCACCTGCGGAGGAGCGCGGACGGGCCCTGGATCATCTACAACGACGACAAGGTCGCCATCTCCGAGCACCCGCCGCGGGGCCTCGCATACGTGTACCTTTTCGCGCGTCACTAGGGCAATGGGCATGCCGGCGTCTCCTGAAGAAAAGGGCCGCCTTTACCTGTGAAGGCCACTGTTCACGGTTTCGTACGCGCTCCTGGAGTGCCGCAGACCAGCGTAAAGCCCGAGATTTAGCATGAGAGCGGCCGCCCTGGCCACCGTGGCCCTGTCCCTTGTCGCGGTAGCCTGCGCTGAGTTGGACCCGCAAGTGCAGGCCTGGCTGACCGCGTCGGACGTGGCGGTGCCAAACAACGACTCGCCCGCCAGCCAATCCATCAATGTGGCAGGTGAGCCCACGTCTGGGGCCCAACAGTCTCCGGGGGACCGCAGCGCGCACGGCGCCCCCCATCGCATAGAGCATGTGGGAAAGGTTCGCTCTTGGGCCGAATGGGAGCTACACCGGCGGTGGCGACTTGCAAGTTCATTTGGAAGCGTGCCCTTGCATGCCTGCTTGCCATTGGCCCCGCGCCGAGGTCACGCATCTTTCGCAAACGAGATCAAGTTCGTTGGTGCCGCGTGTGGGCAGCAGGGACGCACCACAGAGCCGAGCGAGGGACTCCCCCCGAGACCCCCTCGCAAGGGTGGCTTAGCGACCTTCGTCGGCCCTGCGCTATCTGTTTGCGTCCCAATCGTTCGCGTGCGCATGTCGAGGGTCTTATTCCGGCCGGCAGGGCAGCAAGAGATCACCCCAGTTCGTTGACCGCAGGCGACGGCTGTCTTTCGCCAAAGGAGGTGGCCTATTCCTCTCTGATCCTGGAGCCGGGCCAGGACGCGCCGGGACCGGCCGAGGTGAGGGCGGACTGCGCTCTGGCTGCCACGCCACGCCAATGTCGACGATCATGCCGACTTGCAGCAATCTCAATCCCTGCTCTGGGCGCAGACCTGCCTTACGGCGCTTCTGTTCAAGGACTACGAGAAGCAGCACAAGTGAGAGCCCGGCCGGTGGCCCGTGTGCTGCTGACGTCCCCCGTGACATCCACTTACAACTCCCCTCCCTTTCTTCGACTCGCAGCTCGTTCGGGACGTGGCCGGGGCCGCGCTGGGTGAGTACTGGCTCGCACCTGAGGGAAAGAAAGCCTCGGGTGCCGTCCCGACATCGATCCCTGTTGCCCCAACCTAGCCCGCAGTGCCCGGCGAACCTCGACGGCATCCCCTGGTCCTACTTCACTGACACTGTCGCCAAGTATCGGGCGCAGTGCCAGGAGAGCCCTGTTGAGTTCATCTACTCTTTCACGTGAGGGGGTGCGACACTCTCTGAGTACCACGAGAGCCCCGTCGAGTCCATCTGTTCTTCACGTGAGAGGGTGTGAGAGGGTGCGGCACCCTCAAACGCTCATATCGTACATCTGTGCCGTCGATACGTAGCTATCCGGGGAGTGCACCGCGCGATGTGGCTTCCAGGCTCGCGTGATGCGCCCTCACATGCGTTGCGTCGCCGTGCAAGTGTTTGACTTGCTGCATAATTCCATGGGCGCGTCTGCGCGCGAGCATTCAACCCTGAGCGGTGATGCCACACTTCCGGCCGAGACGCCCGACCCTTGGCTCCGCACCGGCGAAATGTTGACCGCCATGGCTGCGGTGCTGGCGCTGCTCCTCGCGGTAGCTCGCGCCGATATGGACCCGCAAGTGCAGGCATGGCTGACCGCGTCGGACGTGGCAGTGCCGGACAACAATCCGCCCGCGAGCGGCGTCAACGTCCCAGGCAAGGCCGGCCGCGCTCCGCCCGCGCTCACCCCCGTCCCTCCTCGAACGACGCCGCCGACGGCATGCGCGCGTCCGTGTGCACCACCTTACTATCGAATCCGTTCCTCGTGAGCGGCGAATAGCCCTATCGTTCGTCGGCCTGTCGGGAAAACCAAGCGACAAGGTTCGCCCTCAGGGGACGGTTGCCTCTCTCCAAAGGAGATCGCATACAGCACGCTGGTGCTGCCGGCAGGACAGACGACTCCAGGAGTCGTTGAGGTGACGAGCGAATCGCAGCACCGCTGAGGGTGTTGTGCGCGGGTGTGCGTCTTCGCACATCTTTGCACATGCGGGCTCCGCCGACGCGCCGCCGCCGCCTTCTGTGCCACAGACGTGCGTGACGGCGTTGATCTTCAAGGAATACCAGAAGAACTACAACACATTCGGCACGTGGCCGGGGCCGAGGCTGGTAAGGATGCGATACGACGCGTATCGCATGTGCAACGTGCGGACGTTCGCGACACGATGTGTGGACGTTCACCCCACCGCAGTGCCATGCCAATTTGGACGGCGTCGCATGGTCCTTCTTCACGGATGCGCCCGCGACCTTCCTGCCCCAGTGCCAGGAGAGCTCTGCGCAGAACGTTTACGCATTCACGTGATGAGCGTGATGGCTTGACGAGGACATAGGCAGGCAGAGGATAGCAGAGGAGGAGGCAGCGAGCGCACAGAGCGCAGCAGAGGTGTAGGGAGTGCAAAGAGTTGTGGATGGACTGCCAGCTGTAGTAGATAGTTTACTGAGAATTGCGTAGCGTCTTTTAAACGCATAATGTGGAAAGGAGACGGGCTCCATGGTATGCCCTTGGGGGCTTCCCAGTGCCTGCATTGTTTTCAAGCCTCGGCCCGTCATTTCGAGCAGATACACCTAGCTTGTAGCAGCAGCAAGTGATTACGCTGCAGAGCGCCCCAGTCGAGTCGGGACGCGGCGCAGTGCCGCGATGGCTGCTCTCCACGTCGTGCCGGTCTTCCAGTGAATACATTGCGATAATTATTGATCCGCCACAGAGCCTCCTGTGCGTGTCTGCCGCCCTCGCGCCTGGAGGGGCCGGGTCAACGCCCTCACGAGGTGGCGCATGCAACGTGTCGCGGGTCTTAGATATAGCAGGTGACGCGGGGTGCTTCTCCGAGACGCCGTGGTGCAGGACACGGCAGCTGCGGGGAACTTCTTCCAACGAGGGACACGGCCGCAAACGCCCGCGCTGCCCTCGGCGCGGAGGCTTTCAATCGGGGCGCGCGCTGGCTTTGCGGCTGGATGCTGACGGTTTTTTTACTCGCATGCGTCGCAGATACGACTCGGGATGCAAGCCCAGTCGTCGGCAGGGAGGGGGGAAGCATGGGCCAAGTGAGTGTGCCTCCGCGCGCCGCCTCGGCTGCTGCTCGGGGACCTGGAGCGAGCCGGTCGTGATATGTAGAACAGAAGACGCGCGCGACATGCCTGCGTGGCCTCTGAAACTGCCTGCGCGCCCCCCACCTTCCAGGGATGCGGACGCGCGGGGGGAGGGCGAGGGGGACCCGCAGCAGCAGGAGGAGAATGCGCTGCTGAGCCTGGATGCCGGAGAAATGGACTCGCTCAAGCTGGAGATGCGGAAGGCGTCGCTGACGGTGCGGGGCGGATGTTGCAGCGGGGACGGGGACGGGACGGGGCAGGGACGAGACTGCCGTCGACGGCTCCCCTCCGGCCGCGCCCGCAGGACGCCCTGTTCGGGGTCATGTACACGCTGCTGAAGGAGAAGGCCGAGGGCTCGTGGAAGACGGAGATGCTCGATGTGATCATCCACTTCCTGCAGCTGTACGTCCAAGT
Source organism: Protoeuglena noctilucae (assembly GCA_958009085.1). Taxonomy (NCBI): domain Eukaryota; kingdom Viridiplantae; phylum Chlorophyta; class Pedinophyceae; order Marsupiomonadales; family Marsupiomonadaceae; genus Protoeuglena; species Protoeuglena noctilucae. Next base: position 519,452 of record OY253674.1, read on the forward strand.
GCTTTCCAACAACGTGAGGGCCCGAGCGGCGGGCGGGCTGGGCCCATCCCCACCGTAGCGCGCTTGGCTCACGACCCCGCTCTCGCGCGCAGTTCCGCTGGACGTGGGACCTGAACCCAACGACCACCACGGACATCGGCAATGCGGAGATGGACAACCTGTTCCAGTTCCTGGGCTACAGCTCCTTCGTCTACACCTTCTGGGTGCTGTTCGCCATTCTCATGGTGGTGGGTGGCGGCTCGTGACCAGGAGTAGCCAGGCCGGGCCTGCCGCTGCACAGGCCACCGTACATGCACGCCTCGCCCCCGCAGTCCCTCCTCATCTGCGCCTGGGTGGCCCAGAACTTCAAGACCGGCAAGTTCCCCTTCGTCTGGCCCATTAAGCTGGCCCGCGTCTTCGTCGGCTTCTTCTTCTCGACCTTCTATCTCACGTCTCTAAGGCAAGCCCAGCGCTTTGGTCAGCGCATGCCGCACCGCCGCCGCAGAGGCACCGCCCCGCCGGACCGCGCGCCCGCTTTCTCCGCAGTGTGTTTGAGTTGGCTTTGGCCTGCAACTTTTTCGACTACAAGTCGAAAGGGTTCGCCGGCCCCACCATGAGCATCTTCCCCGACGTGCGGTGCGACAAGCCTCCGCACGTCTTCATCCTGTGCTTCTCCGTCCCCGCCACGATCCTCACCGCCATCGTCTCGTACCTCCTGACCATCGGCCGTTCCGAGATGGACCCCCTGACGCCGGGGCTGACAGCGGTCAACTTCCCCGTGACCAGCACCAAGATCTTCCTCTGGGTGACGATGCTCGATACGTTCAACATCCTCTTCCGCGGCAAGGGCGTCACGTTCGGGGTCATCACCATCGCCATCTGCGTCTACGTCATATACGCGCTCCTGCGGTGGATGCCGTACGTCACGGACTGGATCAACCAACTGGAGGTGAGGCAGGGTCGTGGGGGCCAAGCACGGGCGGCGGGCGCTGAGCAAATGTGACTATGTATGACAGGCAGGGACACCAGGTGGCGTTCACAGTCTCAGAGAAGCGATGGGTCCCCTGCCGTCCTCGCAGTGCGGCATGTACACGGCTATGCTCTACATGGGCATTATCCTCGTCTACCTGACGGTCGCTGGCGCGCCATACCATCAGCACTCGATGATGGCGCTCTACGGTGCAAGGCTGCCCCTCTGTGTACAGTCACCGTGCCTCCGCCGGGCCTCTTGCAAAGAGCGCCTGCCCCACTGCCACCCCTGCAGGCATTCCTCCCTCCTTCGTCGTGGGATGGTGCCTCATGACCATCCGCCTGCGGAGCCCAAGAGCCATGGCGTCGAAGTTCCGCAAAGTCCAGGCAAGTCCATGGCTCAGCGTGCCCCTTCACAAGCACACCGCATCCATCGTGGCGCGACGCTCGCTTGAGTGGTTTGGCCACTCAGATCCGGCCCACTCACTGCCCACCGATTGTTCCCTCGCGCAGATTCGCAACAGCCTGTTTGACGATCAGGCCCGGCGCTCCTCCGTGCGCAACGCGAACCTCAGCACGTTTGGCTCCGTGCTCAAGTCCATGGAGATGAACATCTTTGGCATGTTCAAAGGAACGACGTCGAAGGTTCAGGACAGCGTCCCTCGCCCGTCCGGACCGGAAGGTGGGCCCTGGCACGCTCCGCTCGCTGGCGTCGCCGCTCGTCATCGATGCCATGCCCCGACACTCCCGCTTCCGTCGCCGCTGAGCAGGTCCGCTTCTCCGTTCTTCCCAGCGGAGACCCGACGGCATTTCGCAGCTCAGCAAGGAGCTCTCGGAGAGCAAGCGGGAGGCCCCCAACGCAGACGCGCAGTCGTCCGTCTCAAGGCCGGACGCCACGGGCCACGGCAGCCGTTTGACGAGCGAACCCGCCCGGCCATCCCGCCACCGGCCCAGTCGGTTCGGGCCCGCGGGAGGCGCGCCCGGCGCAGACGCCGGCAGAGCCGGTCGGCCCGGGCTGCCATCCACTCGCGTCAGCTTCGTCGAGGCGAGGATCCCTGGCCTGAGCCCGGAGGGCGAGCCCGCATCGACGACGGGCAACGCGCCCGAGGTGCACCACTCGTACCACGCGGGGCTGCCCCGCGTCGCGGACATGCAACCGGAACGGGCGGCCGAGTCCCACCGCGGCCAGTTGCGGCCGGTCACGAGATCCCACACCACGGAGGATGGGCCGGGGGTATTTATACCCGCACGGGTGACGGATACGGAGGTGGGCAGAACCAGCACGGGGCGCGCTCGGCCCAGCTCCGCCCAGCGCCCCAGCCGGCCGTCAAAGGGGCCGGGCACGGACGCCGCCATCGAGGCCCGCGCTCAGACCAAGCGCGTGTCTGCCGCGGAAGACAGGCCGGGCACCATGCCGGGCGCTGGGCGCTTGGGAGCGTCGCGCCCGCTCTCGCCCCTGTCTGGCCAGCCCGCCCTCACGCCGGATGCCTCGGGCAGGCCCTCGGCCCTGGGGCCCCCCGCCGCCGCCCCGCGCATCCGCATGTCGGCGGGGGAGGCCATGATGCAGCCGCCCGCCAGCTTCCGTCCGTCGGGCATGGAGCGCACCGCCCGGCACTCGCTGGAAGGTGGGCCCGGGCCGCAATCCCTGTACAAGGACGGCGCGGCGCACGACGGGAGGCGACGGACGATGGAGGGCGACGCTCGTCGGCGTTCCATGGAGGAGGGGCACCTCGGGAGCTTGTACGAGTCGACGGCCGGCAGCAAGCGACGCTCGATGGGCCGCGTCGGGCCGATGGGCTCCGTCAACCGGGCGGGCATGGGTGGGTCGCCGCCCGCGAGCCAGCGCAGGTCCACGGGGCGCTTCTCGACCATGATGGACTCGAACGTGCCGCAATTCGCGTCGCCCCGGGAGGTGGAGGTGGTGGCGCGGTGCATGCGCATCCGGGACGAGTTCGGGAACCTGGTGGAGGAGTGGGTGCAGGCCGCGGAGCGCGTCATGGCGGCGGGGCTGCGTCAGTTCCCCGACGACCCCCAACTGCGGCTCTTCGTAAGCCACTACCTGCTCCACGTGAAGAAGAACCCGGCCAAGTCGAGCGCGCAGCTCAAGATCGCGCGGAACCTGCCCATGTCGCTCGGACTGCGCTTCCAGATCTTCTGCCGCGATCGGGAGGCGACGCAGGCGGGCGGCGGGGGCGGCCTTTCCTCTGAGGGCGCCATGGACCTCGTCGCGTACGTGGAGTTCAGCAACAACTTCAAGGCCGTGCAGAAGAGCCACACGCAGGCGTTGCGCGTGACGAGGGAGGTGAGGGCAGCGCCACTGCGATGGCCAACTCGCCCGGCATGTGCGCCGATCCTGCCACCGCTGCAGCCGTGCCGCTGTGGCGGCAGCCTCGTGAGCGCGGATACTAGCGTCTGCGACCCCGGCCGCAGTTCTGGCGCCGCCTGATGGTCCCTGGCGCGACCTTCGACTCCCTCACCGACCTGGTCAACAAAGCTGCGGCTGCCAAGCACTCCGCCGAGTCCATCTTCCGGGCCATGCTGCAGCAGCACCCGCGGAACGTCAAGCTCCTGCGCGCTTACGGGCGCTTCGTCGGGGAGGTCGCCAACAACCCCTGGCGCGCGGCACGCCAGTTTGAGATGGCAGACCGGATCGAGGACGCCCAGGCGCAGGTGCGGGGGGGGCGCGGGGCTGTTGATCCTGTACCCGCACTCGCGTCTGTCACTGTGGATACCTGGGTGCTTTATATGCTGTGGAAATGGGATGGTTCAGCGACTGCTGCGTAAGCTCTTGCTGCCCTAAAAGCATCATCATCCCTCTTCTCCTGCGCCCAGGCCCGGCGGGAGAAGCTGATGAACGACATGTCGACGCGCAACGCGGGCCTGCAGCCGTCCAACAGCCTCGTGGCGGCCCAGTCCTCCTTGGCGCGGTCTTTGGACGGCGGTGGCAAGGGCGGCGGCGCCAGTCTCTTCAGCCAAGAGAACGGGGGGTCGGCGCAGCTGGACGGGGTCCTAGAGGCCGGGCACGTGGACGACGCGCGTGACTCCGTGATCGTGATTAACGAGAACGGCATCATCCTGATGACGAACCGCCTCTTCAACCGCATGTTTGGGTGAGCCTCGCGAAGCCGGCGGCGCACGGAGTTCTTGCGGCTTTTCCGTCCCTGCGTCGCTGCCGATATGCAGGCCCTCACAGACACCCTGGTCAACTCAGTCACCGCGGCAACCGTCGCCTGTGCGCCGCCCGCAGATACAAGATGGGGGAGTTGGAGGGGCTGAACGTGTCGTCGCTGATGCCGCAGCCCTTCAGCGCCATGCATAACTCCTTCCTCCGCAACTTCAAGAACTCTGGGGAGGCGCACGTGATGGGCATGTCCCGGGAGGTGGTGGGGCAGTCGAAGGACCGCCTTGTGTTCCCCATCAACCTCCTGGTCACGAGGCTGGTGCAGAGCGACGGGACGGTGCAGTTCATGGGCGTCATCAAGAGCAAGCGCCCCGAGCCGGGCGTCGGAGAGATCTGGGTCGGCAGCTCTGGCACCATCCTGTGCGCTAGCGCGGGCTTCCAGGACATCTTTGGGTGGACCTCCAAGGAGCTCACGGGCCAGAACATCGACTCCGTATCCGCCAAGGTGACTTTGCGAGGGTTCGGTGACGCTTAGGGCTGCCCAGCCAGCCTTGAGATAGCGCCGGCGATAGATGCATCGGTCGCAAGGTTGGCTGACTGCAGTTCGCCTGGCGTGACTGCAGAAGGGCATCCTGCACGCCGAGTTCACCGCGGCCATGGACGCGGTCCTGCAACTGGACGAGGAGAACATGGAGGCCGCGGCGGACGGCCAGCCGCCACCCAACACCGAGGCGGAGTTTGCCAAGGTCGCGTTTGAGTGCTCGATCCGGCACAAGTGGTCGCGGGCGGCCGTGGCCACCTCCTGGAAAGTGGTGCCTTGCAGCACGCCCTACTACCGCATCCTGCGCCTCGTGGGCACCCCCGAGCAGGGCAAGGGCGCGGGGTGCATCGTGATTGACACCGACAGCAAGGCGGTCTACGCCTCCCCCGCCGTCGAGACCGAGCTCGGCTACTCGACCAGCGAGATGGCGACGCGCGGGATCACGCTCGACCGGCTCATCCCGGGCGCCACGGCTGGCCTGCACGGGATGCTGCTGAAGGGCTTTCTTCGCCGGCGCACCGTGCCGAGCCAAGACGTCCCCTGCTTCAACAACCACGTCGTGTCGCTCGTCTCGAAGAAGAAGACCCTGGTGCCTTTCCGCATGGCGTGGCGCAACCAGCGGGAGGGAGAGGACGTGAGTGGAAAGACATGTGGGGTGTCGGTACCATGGACCACCATGTGGGGTCTTGTGCTGCCTATCTCGCGTCGTTTGCAGACATGCCGCCCGCCATGCGTCTCTCTAGCCCATCTTGCGTCTCCCTGGCCCGCACTAGCCGCCCTCGCTACCCTCAGCACTGCACTGTGAGCGGTGATTCGTATTTCATCCATCGCGTCTGCCCTGCCACGCTCCCAGGTGCTCTTCGTGGTGTCTCTGACACCGGCGTCACACGGCGGCAAGGACGGCAGCCACCCGTGGGGCCTTGACGACGCGGGGAGCGTGCCAGACCGGCAGACGTGCCTGCGACTCCTCGTGTCCCATGACGGAGAGGTGGTGGCTGCCGCGGATGGCCTGGGGTTTGATCCCAAGGGAGAGACGGGTGAGAGCCATGAGCATCAATCAGCAAAGAGGGTCCTGTCGATACAACGGATTGATGAAAGCCCCGTCGATGCATCGAGCTCAATCAGTGGCTCAACACCGGCAAGCGTTGACCTGCAACTGCCTCACACCCTTCGCTGACAGTGCAGATCCACTCTGATCTCACACTAATTACACTGTTGTCGTCTATGCATCGCTGCACTGCCTGCCGTCCCCCGCAGGCTCCGTGTTTGGCATCGAGGGCGCTTCCCTGGTGGGGACGACGCTGGACCTGGTCGTCGAAATCATGGACGCCGTGGTGAAGAACACGTCCAAGTACAACGCATCGGTCGACTCCCGGGGCGTTATGCGCATGTTCCTGCGCAGGCTGGCCGAGAAGCACACCGAGATGGGGTGCGTGTCGTACCGGTCTGGCATCTACTGCCCCCCCGAGGAGGCCGGGCGGCCGCCGACGGTCGTCCCGGGGCGCATCGTGGTGGTCCCCGCCGACGTCTACGGCCTCAACCTGTCGGCGATGGAGCAGGCGGGGCTGCTGAGCAAGCGCGCGGCGGCCGAGGCACGCAAGGGGCGGTCGTACGTCGTCGAGTGCTGGAGCGCCAACTGGCTCTCGGGCGACGTGACGGCCGCAGCGGACGGGACCGTCCGCTCCGTGGACCACCGCCTGGGGCTCATCACGGGCCGCCCCGACGGGGAGCTCCTGGGTCGCACCCTGCAGGACCTCTTCGTGTCCCGAGGTCCCATGGAGGCCGTCATGGCGGAGCTGCGGAGGGGCGGGGAGCGTCTCGCGCTGGACATGGTGCACTTCGACGGCAGCGCCATCTCGTGCAGCGTCACGGGCATCCAGAGCATCAAGGGCCGCAAGGCACTCCATGTCATAGTGCGGAGCTTGCCCGAGGAAGCCCAGCCGACCGGCGAGGCCCTGCGGCGCGTCGAGACGCTCATGATGCGCTTCGAGGAGGACCAGGCCCGGGCCGCCGCGCTGGGCCACGCACCCAGCGAGGCGGGGAGCCGGGCGGGAGGGCTCCTATCCCCGCGCACCCCTCGGGGCGGCCCCGAGGGCGGCAGCCTGACCCGGGGGGCAGAGGCGGAGCGGACAGGGGCGTCTGCCGGCCCTACGCCTCGTTCCAGGGCCAACTCGATCGGGCGGGGTCTGGTCAGCCCGGGGCGGCGCAAGTCGCATGGCGTGCCACCCCCGCATTCGCCGCGTGTGGGGACGCCGCGAACAGGAACGCCGACGCGCGGCCGGGCGCCGTCCGGACACTCGCCCGGCCCGACCCGCCGCCCCACGGACGAGGACCAGGACGGGGCGGGTGGGCGCAGGGCGTCCACGAGCATGGCGGCCCGTGCCATGGCCCAGGCGGCGCAAGCCCCACCCTCGCCCTCCGGCGTGGCCGCGGCGCTGAGCAAGGGTCTCTCGGGGCTGCCGGGCGCACCACTGCCCGGGAAATGTGACTCCGGCAGGACAGTGTCCATCGACGTGGGAGCCGCGATGGCTCGGACGTCCGTTCGGTCGACGGACCCCGCGGGGCCGGGAGAGGCGCCGACGAGCGCGAGTGGGCGCATGATACCTCTCGATCGCTCGGGCGTCGCGGCCCCCGGGTCCCCACCCGCACCCGGGGCCGATGCGGCTGCAGCCATGCCACCGCCGCTGGCACCCAACGCAGCCCACGCAGTGCTGGGCAGGACTCTGTCCCGCAAGATCTCGTTCCGAGGCTCCATGGGGTACGGCTTCGAGCCAAAAGAGCTCAAGGCTGTGCAGGAGGCTGCCAAGTTGATATCCAAGGATGCCGATGGCACTGAGCTGCCTGCGCCCAAGGGCTCCCCACCTGCCAAAGGCTCTGCCGGGGTTCCGGACGCGAAGGAGAAGGAGGGCGAGAGCACGGAGTCGGAGAGCGAGGCGGAGGGCGACGCTGAGACGGAGCCCGAGTCGGTGCAGGGTGCGACGGTGGCTGAGACGCACGTGCGGGGGCGCGCGGTAGCGGCGGCGCAGGAGAGCGAAGAGGAGGGGTGGGTGGACAAGGACACCCACGTGCAATCGGAGGGGTTCCTGCGAGCCGAGCGATTCCAGCGGCTTCACCGCCTGCTGCGGGGCGCGCGCGTGGCGACCATGGGCAAGGCGCTCGCCCGGCGGAGCCTCGCGCTGGTCGTGGTGGCGATCGCCGTCCACGCCGCGCTCTTCGCCTTCTTCGTCAGCAGGTGGGGGCTGGCCCGTGGGAAGCGTTTGTGCTGTGCCGCGCCGTGTCTCACCACCGCATGGGCCACTACTCCTAGCCACTCGCCCGCGCCGCTCTCGCGTGCAGCCTTAGATCGCCTGTGAACGCCCTGCTTCCCTGCTTGCAGGGTCACGGCCCAGTACAGCAGCGTCTCGTTGGCGGGGTTTGCGGAGGAGACCACGTCGTTGCCGGTGATGATGTCCGTCGAGGCGACCATCCTGCAGGACTACCACGACGGGGGCGCGTGGTCCACGGTGAGGCTGGCGACGGCTGTCTGGGCTCGCGACTGGCACCTTGCCGTACCTGTCCTGTGCCCCACGCAACGCAATATGAGTCGTGGCACGCTTGCAGGTGCTGAACTCGGACGCCGGCGTGCGGAGCGAGCTGACGCGGTACGCGAGGCATCTGGAGCTGGCGCAGGACACGTACATCCACCACGGCATGGCGGACGCGCGGAGCGGCGGGGGCGAGGTGCCCGTCGTCGAATTCCTCGACAACGGCGACAACGTGACGACGACGCGGGGCCTGTTCCCGGCAATGGAGGACGCGGTGCAGCGCGCCATGCTGCTGGCCAGCGACATGGCCGTGAGCGCGGCGGGACCGGCGGACGCCCGGGTGCGCTATCTCCTGGCCAACGCGGCGCCCGTGATCGCCCCGGCGATGGGCCTGAACGCCGTATCGGACGGCGACCGGGCGATGGCCGGGCTCCACTCGCTGGCGCGCAGCGCCGTGACGATCGCCCTGGTCCATGCGCTGTTGGTGGTGCCGCTGTGCGTGATCGTCCTCGCGGGCATGATCGTCGAGCTCAACCGGGCCCGCTCCACCCTCTTCTCCCTCTTCTTCGCCGTCCCTCGCTCGGTCATCGCTTTCCTGGCGACCCGGGACGTGCAAGTCGAGGGCGCCGAGCAGGACGAGGCCGCCAAGATGGCCGACTCCCACTGGGAGCACGGCGTGCTGACCGACGCGGACGCGAAGGCCGCGGAGGGCATCCGGCAGGACGCCAAGTCCTACCTGCAGAACGTGCGGCTGGAGGGCAGCTCGGCGGGCGACGAGTTCCGCGCCCACAGCGCCCGGCAGATCCTGGTCCTCGTCGCGCCCCTCCTCGCGCTCTCCGCGCTCCTCCTTGGAACCCACCTTGCGTGCTTCGGGCTCCTCACCTCGGCCTTCGACCCGGCCGTCAACTACCTGGTGGTCCAGCGCACCTACGCGGTGCACGCCGAGCTCCTCGCCTCCGCGAACGACTTCGCCGTGAGCCAGGGCGCGGCGGACGCGGGGAAGAGCCTCGTGGACGAAGCGAGCGCGCTGGACGGCCTCTGGCAGGCCCTGCTGTTCGGGACGTCCCAGCCTGTGCCGGGCGTCGGGGGCGGCCGGCGCGTGCCCGGCCAGATCCACAACAACCCGCAGCTGTCGCAGGTCATGTACACGTCCGAGTGCCTCCGCACGACCGCGATGGGTGAGAGCGCGCGCCTGCGGGGAGCACGTTGGGGAGAGAGCTGGAGGGCGTGCCGTGACATGTTCTGACGGCCGTCTGACGTTATCTGATCTTCCCGGTTCTCCCAGGCGACGACCCGGAGCAGGCGACGTGCATTCAGTCGGGGAGCGACCTATACACGCAGACGCACAACGGGCTCGAGCTCCTGATGCGGTACACTCTGTCCTCTGCCCGGCAGCTGGCCGGGTACGCGTTCGATCCCAGCCAGCCCGCCGGCCTGGTGCAGTCTGCGGAGTTCCAGCTGCTGTGGATGACCAAGGCGGACATGCAGGCGGGCCTGTGGAGGATCGCGCAGGTGCTGGAGGCGTCAGTCACGATGCGCATCGGCGGCGTCGTGATCCTGGAAGTGGTGGCCCTGGTGGTCGCGGTCGTGATCACTGGGATGTACGTCAAGCTCCTCAAGCCCTACATCAGCAAGGCGTGCATCGAGGTCGAGCGGGCGGCCGACCTCTTGGCGCAGGCGAGAAGCGGGAGGGCCGTGCGGCGTTAGGAAGCGCGCGTGCCGCATCGCCTTCTCGTCATGCCCAGTCCGTCCCTGCACGCAGCTCCCGGTCGTGTTGCCGGTCGAGGACTTTGTCTCCAAAGCCATGGACGCCCAGTCGGACATGGATGTCTTCCACAACGCCCACTGGACGGAGCGGCTGTCGTCCGCGGCCGGGTCCGTCCTGCTGCGCTGCATCCTGGGCTCCCGCGCCAAGGTCATGCTCTCGCTGGAGGAGCAGTACATGCGTGAGCAGGCACGCGAGCGGCGGCGCCTCGAGCGCGAGGAGGACGTCGTGGGCGTCGTGAGGCCGTCGTTCCAGGCGGTGGGGAGGACGGCCGCCGCCGCATTGAGCCTGAAGGCCGCCGCAGCGGGGCGGGGCGAGGGCAAGGCGCCCTCTCTCACGCGCGGCAAGCCCTCTTCGATGCGGCGCTAGGTTTCCTAGTTTCTACTCTCCCTCCCCTTCTATTTCTTCCACATAACGCCAGCATCAATCAGTTCTGATGCCTAAATCCTGATTTCTTGTCGATGCATTGAACTGGGACGAAGGATAGTTCGCCAGCGGCCCCGGCACCTTGCCGCGCTGTTTGCTGCCGCGTTCAGCGTAAGACGGGCTTGCCAGATTGGCCAGCACGCAAGCGATGGAGTTATCTCGCATCTGAGCTGGTGGATGAAGACGCTGGCCGCCACTTTGCCGGGACTCGGCGGTATGACCTGGGAGAACGGGGGCAAATGCGAACGTGCCGCGCGATGCGATCATTTTGCCGCCACTGTTTGCTCACACAGACGTGCTACTCGTCTGCCGCGCACTCAGCTGCGAAAGTGATACTACGCGGGTCAACGCATCCTCGCCGCGCAGCTGCTCGCGAGAGATAGACGCTGTTCTGATTGCTGGTTACAAAAGCTCGCGCTGATGCGGCTGGCAAGGTCGCGTAGAGACCCTTCGACCTCGCCCGCGAGACCGGCGTCTACTCGCCCTCCCTGCACATAACTGGACTCTACTGAGGACAAGGACGTGTTTCGGGGCGTGGCGCCCCGCGCGCACGCGTGCGTGCCACGATGGCTGAGGCGAACGCCCGCGACTACCCCGACAGTGACTCGTCGTCCCATGACAGGTGCCGCCTGAACTGCGGGAACGCGCCTCTGTGCGGCTGCGCTTGGTATGAGGCCGGGGGCTCGCAAACCAGGCCCCGCATGCACGTGCAGGTCGTCCCACTCCCACGGGAGCGCCGACGACTCGGGGTTCGGGGCTTCGTCCAGCAGGAAGTCGAGCGTGGGGGAGGGACTGGACCACTTGCACCGCCCCGCCCTCGCGGACCGGCTGTTTGGGTACCTCTCCGTTGCCCCTCGCCTCCGGTATGAGAACTCCTGGAAGCTGCAGGTGCGCCGGCGGGCCGCGGCCTCCACGCGCAGACTTCTGTCCTGCTCCGCCAACTGGATGGCCCTCTAGACGCGAGCGCGGTGAGCCTCGTTGCCGCACCGCAGGGGCTCATCCTGGTGTACCTCTACGTCTTCCTCGCGGTGTATTCCGTGCACCCGACGTGGAAGTACAAATGGGGATGGGACAACCCCGTCGGGCGATGGGCGCTGCGCTTGCAAGGGCACGGGTGGGCCACCGTCTCGGGCTCCACTGCTGTGCTGGTGAGGATCCGCGGCCGGCGGCCTGCGGACGCTCCAGGCGACATCGCAAGGCTGCGTGCGCCGCGTCGTTATGCGACGCACCTCACACGCTACGTTTCGCGCAGCAAGGGCTCACGCTGAGCGCGTTGGCTCTGACCGTCTTCCAAGCGTGCGTGGCCCTCTACCTCTTCCTGGTCGGCAAGGGCCTGGTTCGAAGCTTCCGCGGGGCAAAAACGATTGCGCGGCTCGTGGAGGTCTTCTACTTCAAGCTGTTCGGGTGACGATGCATGCCGCCGGGCGTATGCCTCCTTGCCACGCCACGCGCCTCACCATGCCTCTCTCTTACCAACTCCCCTCGCCTCCCGCAGCCTCCCGGCCCTGGGCGTGCTGCTGGCCCCCATGTCCTGCGACACCAAGGGCATCCTGACGGGCGTCAAGGGTAACAACGTCTTCCTCCCGGACGTCTCCTGCTCCGACCCCAGCCTGCGCCTCCTCGGCTACGCCGGGCTCATCGTCGGACTCGTCATCCACCTCCCGCTCTACCTCATGCTGACGCTCAAGGAGGTCGAGGTCAATCCCCTCACCTCCGTCGCCTTCGCCTCCGGGTCCTTCCTCGCCGTCGCCCGCATCGAATTCCTCAGAGTCCTGGCGCTGGTGAGACCAGCTGCGGGGGCAGCCTGGGTGTCGCGCTGCCATGTCAGTGCCGTTGGGAGTGACGAATGGTCGACGATGCACTGACTCACATCAGACGCCTGGCGCGCCCGCAGGTGCTGTTCCACCTCGCCCGGGGGGCGCAGCCGACCGTCTTCGGCATCATCATCTCCGCCATCTGGCTGTGGATCGTCTACGTCAACCTGGTCCGCCTGCCCCACCTGGGCCACGCCCACTCGGTCTTCCGAGTTGCCTGCGAGTGCGCCCTCTGCTGGGCGTTCCTCGCCTCGGCCTTCACCGTCGCCGGCGTCGACGGCCGCGCGCCGCTCGCCGTCGGCGCCGCGGTCGCGGCCGTGGCTGGGGCTTTCTGGGCGCGCCGCCGCATCCGCAACGAGGTGGCCGTCATCGCCAAATTTTACGAGCTGAAGCCCGTCCTCGGCATGACGACCAAGCGCGTCCACAAATTCTGGGACGGAGAAGAGCCCGAGGCGAGTGTCACCCCGACCGCTGCCACACGCGGCACTCGCCCCGCACGCCTCGCTTGGCCTGCTTGGGACTTGTGAAGTCCTTCCCTCCTTGGGAAACGCGCTCCAACTCGCTTCCCTGGCCTTGTGATGTGACATGCCGTACCCGTGGAACTCACTCACTCTTCCCTCGCTCCCCTGTCCGTGCAGCTCCTCGTGCGCATGCTCCGCCAGGGGCTGACCCCCGTGCCCTGCACAGAGGAGGAGATCAGCGGCTGCTCCGCGGCCGTGTCCCACGCCTTAACGCACTTCACCGAGAATCCGGAGGCCGTGGTGGCCATGGCGTGCCTCCAGGCGTTCTTTGAGGGCGACATCCAGGGCGCCCACTCGTCCATCCAGAAGGCGCGGAGTGGCCACAAGATTCCCACGGTGCGTGGCAAGCCTGCGCACGTATTACTTGTGCGCACCTGCCATGCACGGCCGGCCCTGCTCTTCCCACGCATGCCTGGTCAGCCAGTCGCTTGCTGTGACACTCTGTGACACTCTCGACGCTCGTCTCTCCCGCAGACGCTGAAACTGGGGATCCTGTTCATGGACATGGAGGTGCGCTACAAGCAGAAGACGGAGAGCGGGGAGGGCCTCGACTGGGCCTCGTACGTCGAGCTGCAGATGAATTTGCAGTCGCTGCTGGAGGTGCACAGGTGACGAGCGGTCCGCTAACGACGCGCGCGATGGCCTAGCGAGGCGCAGCGTGCAGAGCAGGCGCGTCGGGTCCCTCTTGATGCGAAAGTCTGGGCGTTGTTATGTTGCGATTCGCAGGCGGGCTGCGGACGCACCAAGGGAGGCGTTCAAGGTGCTGGCGGGCGTGGATATCGGCCTGGACGATATCTCTCGGTCCCTCCATCGCATGGAGCGCTGCGGGGACCGCGCGGAGGCGGCCTACCGCGATCTCCTCAAGACGCACCCGGACTACCCCAGGCTCCTCCAGGCGAGTTCGGGAGAAGGCTCTCTGCGCGTGACTCTGCGGTCAGGACGAAGTACGTCTCACAAAGATGCTCTTTGTTCCTTGAACAGGGGCGGGGCTGCAGGTGGCGAGAGCAGGGGGCACGAGGGGCCGCTGTGGTTGGGGCTGACGTGCCTTCCCTTCCACTCCGCTTTTTCGCAGATGTACTCGCGATTCCAGGAGGAGGTGCAGGCGAACCTGTCCGTGTCGCAGCACTACCAGAAGCTGGCGGAGACGTACGAGGACAAGATGCGTGCCAAGGCGGAGCAGCTGGCAGGGCAGCAGGAGGACACAATGGTGCAGGGCCTCCACCAGAAGAAGCTGAGCAACATCGACGAGGCCAGGGACGCCGTGGTCGTCATATCCACGGACGGCAACATCATCTTCGCCAACCGCAACCTGTGCGAGATGTTTGGGTGAGCGGCTGGGCCACGCTCGGCTGGGCCTGCCGCCCCTCGCAACGAGGTCGTTCCGCCCGTGCCTCACCCGCGCACGCGTGCCCGCCCCGCAGGTACGCGACGAAGGAGCTGGTGGGCACGAACGTGGCCAACTTGATGCCGGCGCCGTATAGCAACAACCACGACCGGTACATGAAGGCGTACATCTCGACGGGGCAGGCGCGGGTGCTCAACACGGTGCGCGTGGTCATCGCCCTCCACAGCACGAAGGAGGTCTTCCCCGTGACCATCTGCATCACGAAGATCGCCCAGAGTGGCCACGACGCCTTCATGGGCGTGATGCGCAAGGTGGAGGACGACCTGAACGAAGCCAAGGCGTATGTCACGCCGGAGGGGAGCTTCCTGCACATGACGCGCCCCTTCCCGGCGCTCCTCGGCTGGGCGCAGCCCGAGCTCGCGAGCCAGAGCCTGGACGCAGTGTTTGCAAACAAGGAGACGGCCACGACGGTCTTGCTCAAGGCGATCGAGGGCGGGGAGGTGGGGTACGTGCAGATGACGGCGCGGGCCAAGACGCGGACGGGGGAGGTGATGCCGGTGCAGGTCACGACGCACCTGTACGGCAGCGAGCACGCGCGCATCGTGGGCGTCACGCTGGCACGAACGTCGGACGACCGGGCCACGTCGCTCCTGTCGGTCGTGGGGCAGCTCCTGTCGCCCAACGCGCCGATGGAGAAGCTCACGGGGCACCGGGTCAACGCCCTACGGTCCATGACCCTCCCAGAGCTGCTCCAGGAGCCCCTGCGGTCGCTGCTGAAAGACCGACTCCACCGCAGCGCCGACGGCACAGGCCTCGCGTGGCTCAACGGCCGCGCCGTCAAGCTCGCGCACCAGATGGGCCGGCCCGTGCACTGCCGCCTCACGATTGCCCCGATTGAGGCCGCGAAGGAGACGGGCCCTGTTGCGGCTGGGGCCGTGGCGCGGCTGTTCGTCGAGGACCTCCCGGCGGATCAGTTCCGCCTCGAGAACACCATGGAGCTCCTGGTGGGCGCGGACGGGCGCCTGTCGCAGTGCAACACGCTGCCGTCGAGCTTCGGGTACGGCCCAGGCGACCTCACGGCAGCCCGCCTGGACCAGGTGCTAGCGATGCAGGTGGAGCCGGACGAGTTCCTCGCGGCGCTGGCCGGCGAGGAGCACGCCGCGGGGCCGCACGAGTGGTCGGACGGGTGCTTCTTGGCGACCGTGTCTGGGCCCACGGGCGGGCAGTTCGCCGCCCTGGTGCGGTGGCGCCCGGTGGACTACCCCGAGAACGCCCTGCACATGTCCGTCACGCGCATGGACCGCCTGGGTGTCCTGATCGAGACGGACGCCCAGATGAAGGTGCTGCACGTGGACGCCCCCCAGCCGCTGCTGGCCGAGGGCGACATCGCCGCCATGATCGGCAGGGACGTGGCGGAGTTCCTGCCGGCCGTGCCCCTCACGCGCGCCATGCTGGGCTTCGCGGAGGCGGGCGCGGAGGGGGCGGGGCCCATGGGCGCGCTGCTGCCGGACGGGATCGTGGTGGTGATGGGGCGACCCCTGCGGTGCTCCGTGCACGTGCTGCCCAAGCACGGCGCGCTCGGGCGGGCCACGCTGCACGTCGACCTGAGCGGCCTGCCCGTGCCCCTGCCCCTCGGGTCCAAGGCGTGGGCCGCGCCAGGGGACGTCGCGATGCCGGAGCCCAGCAACCCCAGCGAGGGTGGCGGGACGTCCCGCAACGCGTCGCAAAGGAGCCTCCGCGCGGGACCGTCCCTCTTAGAGCGCCGGATCAGCCTGCGGGCCGCGCGCCTGTCCCAGGCGGCTGCGGCGGGTGACGCGGGGCTGCGAACGATCACGGAGGGGGACCTACTGAGGGACTTGGAGGCGGCGGGCGATAACAGGGCCGCGGACGGCGCTGCGGAGAGGGACGCAGAGGCGGAGGCGGAGGCGGACGAGGACGCGTGGAAGCGCGGGGTGTCGTACAAGCGAACGCGCGACTGGGTGATGGCCGAGGGCAAGCCGGCCGTCCTGGACGACCTGCGGGAGGCCGTGGGGGAGCCAGAGCCGCGGCTGTCGTCCTCGGCCATCCGCCGGCTGCAGGGGTTCCTTCGGGGCCGCAGCCAGCGCACGATGAGGGACATGGCGGCCGCTGTCCGGCGCCAGGAGGGGGACGACGGGGAAGGTGAGGGCTTTGGGATAGATGGCGTCGCGTGGCATGATGTCGCTCCCATCGCAGGTTGTCGCTCTTGGTTGCTGGAAGCGCAGTGGGGGCGTGGGTCGCTCGTCGCTTGTAGATGCATGCTCGACGTGCTTGCGAGAATCGCAAGCGCAAGTTCGTTCTTTCCTCCCTCCTCCCCCCCAGGTTCGTCGAATTCGTCGGCGGCGTCGGGACAGAGCAGCGGGGCGCGGCTGACGCGGCAGGGGACGATGCGGTCCTTGCTGACCCGCCAGGACACGCTGCGCGGGGGCCTGGGACGCTTGAGGAGCATGATCCCGGGGATGGCCCTGCAGGAGGCGGTGGAGGAGGAAGGAGAGGCCAACGACGGTGCCGCCGATGCTGGGGACGACGGGGCCGGGGCTGAGGGGGAGAGGGTGGCGAGTCGGGAGGAGCAGGCCGAGGTGAGGGCGAGACTTGAGCGCGTCCCTGTGGCAGCTTGCCTGTACAGTGTCGCCGTGGTGGGTCTGAGCGAATAGAGTGAGCTGAGAAGACTTGCTCTGCGCCGCAGGTGGCACCGCAGGCGGCCAAGGAGACCTGGGGAGGCCCAGCGGATGGGTTAGAAGCGACACGCGGGCTATCCATCGGGTGAGGTCTCGCTGAGCAGCGAGTGGCTTGTTAGGCGATGCTCACAGCAGCACACCGCAGCTGTGCTATTCTGACATTTCGTGTGGCAGCTCCCGTCACGCCCAGCGTGCAAAGTCGGTGCCGCCATCGGCGCATTGGCAGAGCTCGTACCCTGGCGTGTGGCTGCAGGGAGGCGGCGACGGAGCGGGGGACGGAGGCGGCAGCGCCCCGTGACGCTACGATGCAGGCGCAGGATCGCTTGGACAGCAAGGGCCGGAGCTCTGGGGGTGAGGAGGCGGGACCCAAGGGGACCGATACTCCGGAGACAAACGACAACACGGAGATCGCCCCAGCGACACCCGACCGTGACGCGAGGCCCGCGGGGCCGTCCGGTAGGGCGGAGGGCGGGGACAAGGCGTTTAGGGAGGGAGGCGAGGGTCGGTTGGCGAAGCAAGGCGTCAAGGTGAAGGTGGGCGGGGAGGGTGGGGTCGGGGCTGGGAAGGGAGAGGAGGGCGACGAGGACGGGGCGTCCGAAGCGGGGAGCGACCGGCTGCGGGCGTTCGGGAAGCGTGATGAGAAGGACGTGCTCGCGGTGTCCGGGGAGGAGCCCGTGGCGGTGAGTCGCGTTTCTGTCATGCCCGACTCGATGCTGACTCGATGCTGCAGAAATAGGAATCGTGGGCAAAAGCATCAATCGTTGGCGCTGGAGAGCGGCTTTATGAAGGGGCGGGGTTTTTTTGCCATTGCTTCAGCACTGGCAGCAGGAGCCGCTCGTCGCAGCCACATGCCAACCCCTGCCCATCCTCTCGGTCCCACCCGCAGGCCCGCGCCCGGCGGCAGCGCAAGATCCAGACGCTGCTGACGTGCCAGGGCCTTCTGCGGCCGCTGGTGCTCCTCCGGTACTCTCTGTGGGTCGTGGCGGCCATCACCCTGATCGTCCAGACGGTCCTGTTCGGGGTCATGCTGGGGTTTGTGTCTTCGCTGAGCAAGGTCTTCTCTGGAGTCGACAACTGCGATGTCCTCATCCAGAGGACCCTCGACATCGTCAGGTGCCTTTGCGGTCAAACCTGCACACCCGCCGCCTTCTGCCTGACGGCCTGGATGCTGCGCGCAGCACACGAGCGCTTGGCTTGTTTGTTTGACAAGCAAAGATTGGAATCACGTCCCATGCACTCCAGTTCGTCACCCATTCACTCCCGCCTCTCCCGCAGCCACTCCTGGACGGCCTACAGCCTCACGGTGGACGTGGCGGTCCCAGGCGCCGACCTGGCCAGCGACCTGGCGACGCTGAGTCAGGAGTCGGACGAGTTCCTGACCCGCCACAACGAGCTGATGGCCCTGATGAGTAGCTACTCGGGGTCGTGGTCGCAGCGGGCCAAGGTGAGCGAGACTGCTGCCTTGCACGCGGCACCTGATGCCGAGCTAGGTCTCTCATGGTGATGCGCCCAAGCTGCCATGCAATTGCCACGCGACACCGCTCCGTCTAAATCCCCCACAGGCGGTGCTGGAGGCACCCCTGACAATCTCGCAGCTGACGGCGAGCGACTGGGCCGCGGGCCAGATGCGCAACACGACCGACGTGCTGCGCAACGTGGGCACGACCTTCGCGGCCCAGTCCATGGCCGTCGCGCGCGTCACGCCCGCCGCCCTGGCCAACACGGAGCTCGCGCGCCTCAGCTCCTTCCGCTACGTGGTGGACAACGGGGTCGACCCCATCGCCACCCAGTACCTGCGCTCCCTCGACTTCCTCATGCAGCGCGTGGCCTTCGAGCTCCAGCGCATCGCCATCCTCGCCGTCGCATTCCTCATCATCCAGGTCGGTGCGCTGGTCCCCGTGGGGTCCATCTTCCTCCGCGTGCAGCTGCGGGGCGTGCTGGCCACGCGACTGCGCCGGGCGGCCATCGTGGTCGCCGCACCCAAGGCGGTGCTGGGGGAGCTGGCGCGGCGCAAGGCCACCGTCCTCGACGAGGAGGAGTCCAAGGGACCCGCGGGGCCGGGCGGGGAGGCAGCGGCGGCCGCGCAGCGCGGCGGGCGGGGGTTCGACATCCGCACGTTGCTGAGCCACAAGATGGACGCGACGCGCATGGAAGGCGAGGATGCGCGTGGCGCTGTGGGGTAGCAGCTTGCGACAACGCCTACTGTGGTTGTATCTCACGGCCTGCCCTTTCCCGGACCCGCAGCGGCGCGCGAGCTGCTGGTGTCGCGCCGCATGCGCCAGAAGTCGCACACCCGCACCGAGTTCCGCCTCCTGGCTCCCTTCTTGCTCTGGGGCGCCGTGGTGCTCCTCTTCTACCTCCTGACCTTCTTCCTCGCCAACAAGCTGCGGACGCGGATGGTGGAGCCCCGGAGGGCCGTGGCGATCATGGGGTCCCTGTCGCGCCGCGCCCTCATCGACGCCTTGGAGTGGGTCGTGGAGACGCACCAGGTGGAGCAGAACGACCCCTACGTGAGCTCCGGGATCGACCTGCTCAGGCGAGTTGGGAACGCCTGGCAGTGCGTGGCGCGTCACCGCTGTGTACCAAGCGTGGCATCACTGACCGATGTAAGAAAGCAACGTCAGTTCAAGTGAGACCTTGCTATGCTCGTGTCTCGCAGTGGGGACATGGCCAAGGCAGCCAACGACCTCGAGCAGGTCACCTGGAGCTTCGTGTGGAACAACGACAACCTCCTGGGCAAGTACAAGATGATCCAGAAGCCGCCCACGGCCTTCAGCAGCAAGCAACTCGAGGACACATTCTTCGGCAACCCGTGCCTGAAGGCGAGGAGCCAGTGTGGTCGGGCCAGACCGTGAAGGCAGCTGGCGTGCGAGGTTGGTGCAGGTCTAAAGCAAGGTCTCAAAATGCCGCCCCGCGCTCCGCCGCAGATGTCCGGCCAGTGCGCGGGCCCCAGCGACCCCGACTATGCATCTCTCGAGCGCGGGCTCTTTGCGCTGGGAGCTCGCTACGTCCAGGAGATTCGTCTCTTTGCCCAGGACCCCGCGGCGGAGATCAACGGCGCCAACTCGAGGCGAGAGATGCAGAAGCGACGATGTGCCTTGTGCAGAGTGACGATGTGCAGTAGCGCCGTAGCAGCGACGACCGGTATCTGAGATAGATGGCGAAGGTATCCAGCGTCATCGCACGACACGTGATGAGCAATGTCGCCGTGTTTCGCAGGTACCAATTCATCGCCCAGCACGGCGCGGATGAGATGGTGGTCGGCATCGACAAGGTGCGGCAGGAGATCACCAAGGACTCCTCGGTCGTCTCCATCATCTTGGACCTCCAGTGCGTCCTCCTGGTCATCACCTACGCCCTCTGCGCCAGGTGACGCTTGCGACGCCACCACGCCATGCGCCCGCCACAAGCCATCGCTTGTTCCCTGCGCCCCTGCGCACTGGACACTCGACAGCGACTTTGGCGAACGCTACTGCTGCATCCGCACCGTGCCATGGCCCCCCGTCCTCCATCACTAGCATGAGGCTTGACGCCCCTCACCTTCGCGCCTCACCCTGACCCCTCCCCTACCCCGCCGCAGCTTCATCTTCGTCGTGCTTCGTCCCATCGTCGCGCTCCTGAACATGGAGGCCAAGAACCTGGCCGTCCTCATCGCTTTCCTCCCCAAGGAGCTCGGGGCCGAGGAGGCGGTCCTGAAGATGTGCACGGAGCTGGAGATGGGGAAGAGCGAGGAGGCGAGCCGCGCTCTGCTGGAGCTCGTGGGCATGGACACGACCGAGGCGGAGGGCGGCAAGGAGGGGGCCGAGGGGGCGGGGGCGCCGGTCCCGGCGAAGGGCACACCCGCCAAGGCGGCCTCTGGCAAGGGCATCGTGGGCAAGGCTTTGAGAGGGAAGAACTAGCTGTTCTTCCTCATTCGACAGCACAGCCCGGTGGTATGCGCCACCGCATCACATGACATCACCGCGTGACATGCTCTCTCCGCATGCGCAATACGAACCACTTTGTCTGGATATTCTCTGCTTTGGGTAATTGGGAAGGCATGCCTCGTCGGCATGCTGCACAGCGCAGGATCCAAGTCTGCGCTTTCCTTAGTCAGACGTTGCGAGCGCTGTGCCCGCCTAGCCATCCGCCTGGGTACTTGTTGCCGTGTCTGTTTCGGTGCCGGAGCGTGCGCGTGCCAACAGAGCCGGCCACACAACTCCTGCGCGCGCGAATCCGTTTCCTATTTGTCTCAGCTCCGTCAACGTTGCCTTCTCAGGAGCTGCCTTTCCCTTGACGTGACAAACCATGATTCCCTCTCCACCCAAATCACGCCAAACGCCGCGCGTGGCCCACCCTCTCAGCCGCGGGGGCGCTCGTAGCCGCGCGTTTGAAGATCGATGATTCACACCCAATGCAACGCCGCGTTACCCTGGAAAGGGTCACGCCACCCTGGAAAGCGGGTTCGGCACAATGGAAAGCGCCTGCCGCACCAACGAACCCAGCTGGCCCGCCCCGGCCGCGGCGCCAGGCGACCCCGCGGGACCTCTCAGAAGCGCCCAGGCGATGGCGAGGGCCAGCACTGTGCCCACCGCCACGCCTGCACCCGAGCCTGCGCCCGTCCCTAATCCCGACGCCTCGGCCCCGCCCCACCCCGGCACTGACCAACCCAGCAGCGACCCCAGGAAAGCCAGCGCATCTCGCAGCGCCTTCCACACCGCTTTGACCGCCCTACTCCACCCACTCTGTGCCCCGCCCTGCTCCTCAGCGGCCGCCCCCGCTGGCGCAGTCCCGCCGCTCCCCGCGTCCCCAGGCCCTTTCCCGTTCCCCGCCCATCGCGACAAGGACTCGACAGGCTCGACGGCAGCGGAGCCCCCACCCCAGCGTGGGCGGCTCGACCGGCCTCCGCTGTCGCGTCGCCCGTGGCCTGCGCCCACGCCACGACCGCCCTCGCCACCACCGTCATCTTCGCGGCTCGCTCCCTCTGCCGGCCGGGCACCCGGCGTGTCGCTCTCATCCAGCAGCGACGACGCGAACCGCTCCTCCAGGTTGGTTGGTGTCGTTCCAGCCCAGGACCCCTCCACTCCACCGACGACGGTCGCGGGACTCGTCTCCAGTCCGATCCCGGACGCGCGGTGCCAGTCCCAACTCGTGTCGACCGCTGCATCGGCGGGTCGCGTGGCGCGCGCTGGGTCCAGTGTGCGCGGGCCAGGGGCGAGGGTAGCGCTGCTCGGGGCGGACTCCGGGGAGGTCAGCCGACGGAGCAGGGACTGCGGCACGCGGCCCGAGTCGTCGTCGTCGCCCTGCGCCGGCGTGCCATCGAGCGTCGACGCTGGGCCGGCAGTGAGCGCCCTGCGAGCAGCGCCATGGCCAAGAGTTGGTTTCGGAATCACGCTTTGGCAAACAGGGTGCCAAACTCGAACTCGGACAGCCGAACTCGGACAGCCTGTTGATCGCCGGCGCGACAGCTCCCGCATCTGCACCCGGGAGGGTCACGTTGTGTTGAGCTTCCCAAGCGCCCACCTGTGCCGGCGGACCTCGGCCTGGAGCTCCTCAAAGACAGCACCATCCACGCCGAGGGGATTCCGCGCCAGCCACTCCTCCGCAGCTGCGGCATCGCCCAAGGCGCGGCAAAGGAGGTCCACGGAAGCCAGCCGCGTGAGCGCAGCACGCTGCTCGGGAAGCCATCCCGCGGGGCTGTGCGTCGCGACGTATTCGTCCACCAGCGCGAGAGCCTACGCGAACGATGATGTCAGAAGGCTCGCCACGCATCGAGTCCGCGCCCTTGGCCAACTGCACGGGCGCCCAACTCATCGACGCGCTCACCTGCTGCGGCAGACCCGCGTCAGCGTGAAAAGCGCACAGCATCAGAGCCGCCTCGGGCTCCAGCACGCCAATCGGCCCCCCGCACGCCCGCTCCAGAAGGGGCACGGCGTCCAGGAGTCGCCCCGACGCGTGGAGGGCCTGGACCAGGCAGCAGGACGCGGCTGCGTCCAGGCCCGAGCCCGGAACATACTGGAGCTCACGAAGGATCTCTGTGAGCGTTGGAAGCCACCCCGGTCAGCCAAGCGCATTGCTGCAGCTCCGTGGAGACAAAGTCACGCGGCAGGGGATGGCCTGGATCCCAAATCACCTTCTGAACGGATGGCCGCGCCCTCAAACTTTCCCAGGACCAGGCACCGCTCGGCTTCGTCCAGCCGTTCGGAAATGTGAGCCAACTTCATCGACATTCAGTGCACGGGCATTGCAATCCAAGGGAACGAAGGCGCATGGGGTTATTTGCTGGCCAGAGATGTCGCCAGGCATTGGCGTGGCGACGCCGGACATGCGTGCTGAACAAACCGTGCCAGAGACCCCTGCGTGTCGGTCTCTGGCGCAGCACAGCGCGATTTAGGCCCTGACGCCGACACTCGGTGCTCCGGACGTCTTGGGGTGCTATGCTGGAGTAGGTATAGTCCTCATCGTCGGTCACCATCAGGCCAGCTTTCCAGTCAAGGTCCACCGCCTGGGTGGGCCGGGATAGTGATATTGGGACGGCACCGCCGCGCTTCTGGACCGCACATGCATGGCTCGGCCCGAGACCGCGCTGTCGGACCTGCCGGCTGAACTTGTAGGGCGTGTTCTCAAGTACCTCGCGCCGGACGAGCAGGAGGCGGTCGCGTTGACATCGAAGGCGAGTCGGGATAATGATGGGCCGTCTCGCATGTTCATGAAGCCGCAATGCATTGCTCGAGCTCTGCCCAGGCGCCGCCTAGGCGAGAGCGGCACCCCCGCCGAGGCCGGACTCGGGGCGCCTGACCTCTCTGCCCTCCCAGCGGTCTCGCCATCGTCGGTGATGCAATGATAGCATAGCTCGCTGCCCTCTGCAGGCCGTGCTACTGCTGGTTTTGCGCGCGTCGGCGGCAGGCGCGAGCGTGGTTATAACGGCACCGCTGCTCGGAGCCGTCCGGGCGCTGGAAGATGCAGCACTTGCAGGAAACCCTGCCAGTTGGTCGCACTTTTCGCTCGGATGCACCCTGCCGTCCTGGTCGTCGCACGGGGGCGCCCTCGGGCCCCTACTGGGCTCGGTCGTGACGATGAGGTGAAGCCGGGCCCGCGACGCCCACGCACGGCCGCTGAACATTCCATTCCGATAGCTCACAGGTCGTCTACGCTTTCGCAGCTGTGTTTCGTGTCTTCGATGCGCTCCAACTCCCTCCCCGTGGTGCGTGCAGACCGGGCCACTTTTTGCTGCTGGAGAGCCACATTTCGGCCATCGCCGCGTCCTGCCCGAATCTGACAGCCGTAGACTTTGCGGAAGTACCCATCACGGACCATCACATCACCTGGCTGGCCAGCGGGACCCGGTGCGTTGCCATGCGCTTTGGGGGCCCTCCATGCTATGTCTCGGACCAAGCGCGCAAAGCCGCCATCATCGCGGATTCGCAGGAACCGTCTGCTGAGTTTGAGGTCCTGCCGCGCCAAGCTTCTGGGCTCCGACACGTTCCTGGCCCTGTCGACGTGCGCCCAGCTGACGGCATTGGAGCTGCACGGCATCGACGCGGTGTCGATGGACGAGCTCCTGCCCCTGCGTTCCCTCCAGCGATTGCAGGCGAGACGCAGAATCAGTTGTGGCGATGCGCTGCTGCGCGCTTGCAGTGTGCGATGGTCACCGTGCCTGACCCATTACGACGACGTCCTCCGCAGAAGCTCGTGCTTCTCGCGGACCCCGCCCTCTCCGCCTGGGTGCCCATGGAGCTGCAGCACACGGCCTTGCCTGCGCCCAAGTCCCCGCTGTTTGACGACCGCCTTTGCGACCTGGGCCCCGCTTGGCGACACATGACGTCGCTGCACGTCAACGAGGTCCACAAGGTGTGCTGCGAGGGGCCACGGCCTCTGCTGCGCCGCTTACGGTTCGCGATGAGAGCGGGCCTCCATCTTGGTCAATCTTGCGTGCAGGTGCATCCGGACTCGATGGCGACGTTCCTATCGCACCTGGTGAACCTCCGCGATCTGAGCCTGGTGGACGGAGACTGCTTCACGGACGTGGTGGCCGGCTCGGTGCTCCGCCACTGCACGCAGCTGGCGCGCCTGTGCATCGTCTCGCTGCAGCCGCTGCGGCTGACCCCAGCGGGGCTGGCGCAGCTGGGCCGCATGACAACTCTGACGCACCTGCAGCTGCAAGACATCAGCGAGTGCCAGGTGCGCGCCCACTTTGAGACAGACCCATGGACAGCCCATCCATGCCATGCCGACAGTCTCAGAGCGTTTCAAACATCCCGCCACCTTTTCCGTCCCTGCAGCCCTTCGACCTGGCTCAGGCGCTGGGTTCGCTTTCCCAACTCCGGTATCTAAACGTCTACCCTGTCAAGGCCGAGCCCCTCCAATCCCGCGTGTCCCTCGAGCAGTTCTTTGATGCACAGGAGCATATGGACATTAGGTGTGTGGGTGGTGTGTGCGGTTGACCAAGCACTGCCTTGGCAAAAAGCTTCCGCGATGCCCGTAGCTTCACCGGCACCTCGCCAGCGAGCAGCGACGCGCCTCATGCAACACGGGGCCATTCCGTCGCAGCCTGAACAGCATCGACCTGAACCGCGACTTGGGTCGCGATGCGGCGTCCTTCCTGACGCCCATCCACGCCCCGCCGTCCCCGGCCTTCTCCCGGTCTCGATCGGAGTTGCTTGCCGGTCGTCCCGCCGGTGCACCGCTGCTGGGGTCGAGCCCGCCGCCCCTCGCACCGCTGAGGGACCTGAGGAATCTCGAGGGCCTCCTCATCCGCCTGGCTGCCCAGAGCTCCTCTCTGGGGGAGGTGAGCAAGCAGGCGTGACGGGGGTGTAGCTGGTGTTCAAGGTGGTGCAGCGATCAGTGTGGTCCTTGCGCCCGCAGTCCTTCATGTCGCAGCACCGGCACCTGCCTCCCTTGGAGAGCTTCTCGTCCCTGCACTCCCTGCACCTCTCCCACTGGGGCTTACTGCTGCCCCAGGACGTCCTGCGCCTGGCGACACTGCCCCGCATCCGGCAGGTCGTCCTCCACTCGTGCATGCTCGACAACCTCTCCCTCGAGGCGCTCCGGTGAGCCCACGCCAGCTGCGGGCCGCGGCACGTGCGCTGCACCCACTTGCCTCTCGTTATGCGCACCCACCCGCGACACCCCCCGCCTTCTGTGCCCCCCCAGGTACGCCACCCTCTTGCAGGAGGTGCGGCTCTACATGCCCACGCAGCTCCCGGAGGTCGCGGCGGGGACGCCTTACTCCGAGCCACTCGTCTCGGGCCTGGCCGCCCTCGCCTCCCTGTCGCGCCTGTCCACCCTGTCCATCACTGGCAGCGAGCGCCTCACCGACGACAGCCTGGCGGCCGTGGCCAAGTCCACCGCCATCCGCGACCTCTCCATCATCTCGTGCAACCACATCACGGCGGAGGGAGTGGCCCGAAGCATCATGCGAATGGTCCAGGCAACCTGCGAAGCTGTCGCACCCCATGGGAGCCCCTCGCTGCATGTTCGCCTACCCGCGCTTGCCTACCCGCGCTCACGTACCCGCCGCATCGTTCACCTTACTCTGACCCTCTCTCGCAGCTCGAGTCGCTGGCCATGTCATCGTGCCGGGTCACGCACGGCGCCCTGCACCCCATCGGCCAGCTGTCGCGGCTGAGGCGCCTGGACATATCCCAGTGCCCGCTCCTGGGCGACCAGGCCATCGCGTGCCTGACCAACCCCACCACCGCGGCCACCCTGCGCCACCTGGACATCTCCTGGCTCAGCCTCACCGACGCGGCGCTGGGCCACGTGCGCGCCATCAACAGCCTGCAGTCCCTGCGTATGCGGCGCGCCCGGCAGGCCCAGGCGAGGCTCGCGTTGCGACAGTGAACGCCACGACTGTTTTCCGCCGGCTATTGACCCATTCACCCATGTGTCTGGCTCTCTGTTCGATTGCCTGAAGCACCTCGCACCTCGCCCCCTCAGGTCACGTCGCAAGGTCTCATGAGGCTGGCGGGCATGTCCCTCCACTCCCTGGACCTCTCTGGCAACCGCAGCACGGTCACGGACGAAGTGCTCATCCACCTTAGCCCCACGCTCAGGCGAGAGAGGCGGCAGAGGGGCGGCTCGCTCAAGCTCTGCAGCTGCGCTCGCATTGTCAGTTGCCACCAAATGAACTGTCACCACGGCGCTAGGCCATGAGCTAAGCAGGAGCGCTGTGTGCCTCGATTCCTCCCCTGCAGGTCCTGCACGTCCCTCGACATCTCCGGCTGCGTCAAGGTCACGAGCCGTGGCTTGCAAGCCCTGCGCATGATGCGCAAGCTCTGCCAGCTGCACGGGCTGGCCACCCTGCCCAGGGAAGCCGTTCTGAAGGGCCTGCACCCGCCGGGTGAGTCTAACTGCTGACTCACAAGTGGGCGTTGCAAGTGGGCGGTTTGGGGATCCTTGCATGGGTCTGCTTGGCGCAAAGGGTTTGGGCCTTGGGTCCGCGTGGATGCATCCACGCCTGCGCTAGCTGTCGCATTCGCAGAAAAAGCGAAGAAGGCCGCGGGAGGCGAGTCTATGCAGCCCAACAAACGCTACCGGCCAAGCGCGACGGAGGAGGCATAGGGAGTGGCCAAGTGTGATGGTGAAGGCGGACCCAGTGGCCAAGAGTGACGGAGGAAATGGAGGGTTTTTGAAGCACACCATGTTCGTTCCGGACGATAGTTCTCAAGGTTCTCTGGTTTTCAACGTTTCTGCCAGGCACGCTACCAATTGGCTCTGGTATTGGCCAATGTATCATTGTTCCGGTCTTTGGTCTCTGATGTTCTCATACAGCGGGTTTCATCCGTTGCACTGCTAGTTGTCCCATAGACAACGCCTGTAGCTGCTGAAAATGGGCACGAATGCACCACCTACTCCTTGCGACAGCTTCCCCTCTCAAAGGCAACAGCTGCGCCTCTCAAAAGCAACAGCTGCACCTTTTAGGACAGCAGCACTTCGCCCCGGCTGTAGCGGAGGAAGACGGCATTGCCCGCGACCATGAAAGCGGCGCTGATGCCAAAGGAGCAAGCCCATCCAAACCACATCCCCGCCCCGCCGCTGAGCTGCAGGAGCCACCCCGTCAGCGTCACGCCCACGATGCCAGCGACGGTCCCGAACGTGTTGGACAGACCCGTCACGATGCTCGCGTGCTTGGGAGCGATGTCGAGGTGGTTGACTGCGGGAGCACGCACAGCTTCCCCTATGCACCCATCACCATACCCGGACACCTCCACCTGGCTTACATTCCTAGAGAGCACATGCACACAACACGCCTGCCTCCACATGTCCGCCTGGCTGACTCATTCCATTCCAACAGCTGCGCAAGTCCCGCCGTGTGCCTTGCCTGAGAAGCCGGCGCGTGACAGGCCCTGGAAGAGGAAGGTGATGCCCGCCAGAGCAAGCCCGGACGCCCCGCTGCGGGACGTGGCCATCAGCACGACAGAGAGGCTGGCGCCGAGCATGCCCGCGGAGTTGAGTGCCTGGCGAGCGGCGGCCACTGGCCAATGGGCGGAATGCACCATACGGTCGCCCAGCCAGCCCCTGCGGAGCAAACAGCGCTGTCGAGGTCGGGCCGCTTGGGCGGCACGCGATGTGCCCAGAGACACCTGTGATGCAGGCGCAGGGGCACGAGCCAGCGCCGGCGCAAACAGACAAGCGGCGGCCCCGTCTTGAGCGTCGCACTCTATGCCCTCGCTGGCTGCCTCTCACCCAAAGACGCTGCTGGCGAACATGAACAGATAAGGCAGGGCCTTCATGGCGCCCATGCTCTGGAGTGGGTAGTGAACCAAGTCAGGAAAGAAGGTGGGAATCCAATTCATGAGAAGGAAGAGGGTGTAGTGGAAAGTGAAGTTGTTGACGCAGATGGCCACTGCGAGCAGAAACAGAAACCAGGTCTGTCGTAAGCCTGCAAGAGGGGCCTTGACACGATGCCGGCCTGCGCTGAGTGCCTAGGGCGACTCACTGACAGGCGGCATCCGCAAAAGTCTCCAAGCGAAGGCCACGCGGCCCTGCAGCGTCTCTGCAGGGGCCGCGTCCTTCTTTGCGAGACCGCCGTTGGTTTCTGACACCCCGTTGGTATCAGGCACGTCCGGGTCATACCCCGCGCCCGTCGACCTCAGCCTCGCGTTCCCCAGGGCCGCGTCCCGGCCCCATCCGGCGCCGTTGCGGTTCGCGTGCGCAGAGTCGGCGTCTCCGGGGCCCCGCAGCGACGGCTCCCCGCCCACAGCAGACGTTGACGGGGCTCGGCCGGGCCTGGCGGTCCCACAAGCGGTGACGACCAGCCAAGCGAGCGTCCAGGCGATCCCCGCGGCGCCCACCCCTTTCGGAATGAGACGCGCGCCCTGCGAGGCCGCCACGCTCGGCAGCCACAGCATGGACAGGGCTGCGAGCACAGTCGTGGTGGCGTCAAGGACCGCCATCGTTACCCGCGCCAGCTGCACAAGCCAGCGCATCTTGCCGACCAGCGGTCATGCCTCACGCGTCATGCAATACATGTATAGCGCCAATCGACGTGGATTGCGCCAGCCAGCCACGACTGCGCACCTGAGCCCAGGTACATGCCCGAGGTGGTCATGGACACCGCAGTGGACCTCTCTGTGGGGCTGACCCATTGGGCCAAGTTGGCATGCACGCTGGGCACGACGAGGCCCTGGCTGACGCCGACCAAAACGCGGCCCAAGAGCAGGCCCGGGGTGACGGCACCCGACAGCGGCATGACGAGCGAGGCCGCCGACCAGCACAGGAAACTGGCAGCCTGCAAAGACAGACAACACCGCAGCGTTGCGTCGCTTCGGACAGACTGCGGCGCGCGTGCGGCACGGGATGCGGGCGCGGGTGTCTCACGAGGGTGGGCGCGCCCCCGTACTTGTGGGCGATGACCCCTCCTGGAAACTGGGACACGGCATAGCCCCAGAAAAAGGAGCTCATGACATGGCCCCGTTCAGACTCACTGCGGGCGGCAGCGGCGGGTGTCGCGGCGCGGCTGGAGGCTGCTCGCTGCGGGCGCAGCGGGGGCATGCCTCGTCACACCTGGTCCCCGCTGCAGAGGCGATGGCCGTGTATGCGATAGAGAACCCTACCCTCTCCACGTAGCAGAGCAGCATCGCCAGGAAGCAGGCGAACACCACGAGCCTGGGCAGCGGGGGAGCTCCAGCGGATGGGCAGCAGTCGCAGCATGGTTTGGAGATGCCCATGGGCTACGCTGCAGCAGCGTCGCTCACCATCGCCTTGGGTCTGGCGAGTGCTTCCGGTCAGTAATTGCCGCAGGGATCGCATCGTGGCGTTTGCTGCGCGCGCAGGGAGAGGGGGAGTTTCGCTGAGTCGAACCCTCAGCTATCCTTCCCCTCCCCATGCCTATGCGCGGTCCCCGACCTAGAGTCCAGTGCCTCCACGTCGTACAAGTCGCCGGCGTGCCCATTGCCGCGGTGGACGGGCCCAGGAGCCCGGTGGTGCATCGAGACCTCTGCCCGAGCCTCCAGCCACCTCCAGCTACAACATCAGGCCGCCGGGAGGTTGTCGAGATGCGCAATATAATCTCACAGCCCATAACGCACACAAATATGCCCGATTAAAGCGCTGTGTGCTGGCCAAAAGTGGAAGTTGTGAAACCCTTCTGGCGCCGGTGCCGAGCGCCATCGCAGAAAGCGAGGCGTCGGTCGTAACCACGCTCATCTGTTGAGCGCTGCAATCTCAGGCACACACGCCGCCCAGCGGTCCGATTGCTCCTCACTGGTTTGATTGCACGACACACAACGCAGCGGGAATCAGTTGACTGGCGATGGGGAGAATCGCGCGTGCCGAGGCGTGAAGGTGTTGGTTTCTGGCGCGCCGCCAGAGAGGCGTCCCCCTATGGTTGACGAGGTGGTGAGTAGCCCGCTGCCCGCGCAGTGGCGCCAAAGCGTCATCGGGGGCCCCTCGCTTTCCTCTGCTTTCCCTATGACCCGCGGATGTTTGTTTAGGCTTGCTGAAGCACCAGAGCCGCGCATGCTGGCCCGGCGAACCGCAGGAGAGGAGGCGGGCGGAGGCGCATTTCCCCCGAACCGTGCCTGCGACCATGGCCGCGATTCGTGGCCATATCTTCGCCAGGCCCGGCAGCAGTGATCCATTGACGACCCCGACTGATCTGACCCGAGGGCTCAGAGAGGCGGCGCCCGGAGTCGTCTCGGGAGGGCCCATGCCACCTTCGGTGGTTGCCAGGGCGCCAATCGATGCCGGCGGGCCGTCTGACGCTGTCGCGGGTCCGAGCGAGAGCTGGAGGTTTGAGCTGGCAACTGGACGCGCGGCCGGCTCCGGTCTGTCATGGCGGACGCGCCATCTTCCTTCGGGCGTGGTTCCCGTCAACGCGGCAGGTGGCCGATGGGTCTTCGACCGCTTCCGGTGAGTTTTTCGCCTCACTCGCAGCCTCCGTATCTTCAAGAGCTCGACACGGGAGGCGCAGCGGGTCCTCCGCGCCTGCGCTCTCTCCCCGCGTCCACCCATGGTCCACACGTGGCCCCTAGGCTCCCTCGCAGCCCCAAGGCGCGGAGCTTAGCGTCCAAGCGCAATCGCCCCACCCGCGTCGACTACCCCCGGGTAGTCATGTCTCGCGACGGCGTCTCCAGGAGGACAGCGACGGTGCGGTCTCCCGCACCCGGCCAGCCTCACCCGCGCCCCGCCACGGCACCGACGGGGTGGGGCCGCTCGTCCCTGCGCGCGCCCCTGAGCGCGCGGGAGGATGCGCTCCGTGCCGACGGCGCCGGCGCCGAGTGGAGCAGGTCGTGGGTCGAGGTGCGCGAGCCGGGGCTCGTGCCGGGGGCGTTCGGGCCCCACCCCGGCGACGACCTGCAGTCGACGGAGAGCAGCGACGTGGAGAGCGAGGAGATATTCGCCGGCGGGGCCGGGTCCTGGAGCGCCGGGAGCGACGGCGAGGGCGGCTCGCGCGACGAGGACGTTGACGGTGATGGTGGCACCCACGGCGGACTGCGTTTCGCAGAGATTTTGGAGAGGGCCGCCGCGGGCCGCGTGGCGGGTGCGATGGCGGAGGACTTCTTTCGGCCTCTCGAGCCGTGGACTGAGTCCTCTGACGAGTACTGGGAAAGGCCCTCTGGGGACATGGGCGAGGACGCTGAGGGGTCATCCGCAGGTGGCAGTGCTCCCGGGCAGCCCGGTCGGATCGGCACCCGAGCTGTGCACCCTGCTGTTCCGCCGACGCCCCCTGGCGTGCGCATCTTGGAGGGGATTCTGCAGTCCGAGAGGTGCGGCGGGAAGGGTGTCGCTCTTGTTGCTCGTAGATGTGCGCATGCCGGCCCTGGCATGCCCCTCCTGGTGTGCACTGCGCTCGCAGCAGCGACGGCGGATCGACGGGCGTGTCGTCTCTGGAGAGGGAGGTCGAGGAGCAGTTTCAGGCGCTCCTGCGTCAGGGCTTCCTGTCGCCGCACCACGATGGGCAGGGGAGCGCCTCTGGTGGGTCTTGGAGCGAGTCGACGGGAGGCGACGGCGAGCGCGAGGACGGTGGCGGGCCGGGAGAGGCCGCGCCGCGCGGTTCATCGCACGCAGCGACCCACGCACACGTGCCCACGCATGCGGCTGCCGCCGCTGCTGCCGCCGCTGCTGCCGCCGCTGCCCTCGCCGCCGATTCGCGAGGCGATGACGGCAGGTGGCTCCCGGGAGCTCGGCTAAATGGCGAGGGCCGGGCGGAGCTGGAGTCGAGCAGCGGGGGCGAGTCATACGTAGACGACGGGGATGGGGAGGGTGACGAGGAGCCGAGCGGCCCTGGCAGCCCCGCGGAGGGTCGCGGGAGTCCTAGCGCTGCGATGCTGCGTGCCGACGACAGCGAGTACGACGGCCTGGCTTACGAGACGAGCGACCCGCAGCTGTCCGTCAATGCGTCCTGGGAGGTGCTGCCAAGGAACCCAGGCGCCGGTGCAGGCCAGGGGGCAGAGGCAGGCGTCGGCGCAGGGGCATTGCAAGAGCCGTCGGCACGAGTCATCGGGGCAGAGCCTGCCGTCAAGATCAGGTGCGGGGCGACCGGCGGTGCTGAGCGAACGACGGCAGTCGTGGGTCCGAAACTGCTGATCCGCATACTTGCTTTTCTTGCAGGACCGCTGCCGTGGGTGGGGCCGTCCCGGTGACGGTGTTCGCACGGCCTTCGGTGCTGCGCCCCCGCAAGACGGCGCCGGGCCTTCGTGACCAGACGCCCTTGACGCTGTCGGACGTTGTGCGCAGCGGCAGGGGTGGCGAGGAGGGCGTGCAGCAGGGGCACGCCTGCGACGGGCCGTTGGAAGAGGATGGACCGCGCGAGAACGGCACCGCGCCTGCCCATCACGCACCACCGCACGCGCCCGCTGCTGCGCGGCAGGACGCTGATCGCGGGGTCCCAGGGGCCGCTGGGCAGGCGCGCACGAGCGAGGCAGCGCCTGCATCAACGAGCGCCGGCCTCGACGCTCTGCCGGGTGCCGGAGCGGAACCGCAGCTCCCCACCAATGGGGCAGTGGGCACGACGAGCAGGGTGCGTGCCGTGCGGCGCGCTGCTGGCGACGGGGCGAGGCCGAGGACAGCAGGAGCCCGGCCGCAGACGGCTGGGGCTAAGGAGAAACGGCCGTGGGGTGCCGGAGTCGGCGCAGAGCGCGCAGTCGGGTCGAAGCGACGGCCGACATCGGCGCGTGACGCCGGGGCCGGCAGCCATTCCTCCCCCGACGCTGCTGCGGACGGGGCGGGCGCGCGGGGCGAGCGAGCGCGGTCGCGGAGGGCGGACGGGCCAGCGGCCGCCAGCGCGGTGGGCAACGGGCGCCTGGAGGGTGCTGCCGCGCAGGTCCTCAGCCGCGCAGCACGCGCTTTGTGGAAGAAGGGGGCTCTGGAAATGCAGAGCCGGGAGGGCCCCTCGGCGGACCCGGGGCTGTTCCCGTCGCGTCGCGGGAGTGGTGTCCCCTCACCTGACTTGAGGACGGTGCCGGAGTTGGGGACCCACCCCCCGCCCTCACGGAGGAAGCGGGGCGGGCAGACGGGCGACGTGCAGGCCAAGCGCATCCGCAGGCAGAGCAAGCCCGCGTTCGTGACCGACAGCGGCCGCAGCGGGTGGATCCAGTCCACCCCCGGCTGCCAGGTGTACGGCCAGATCGTGCCCTCGGACGTCCCTCTCCCCACCCGCGTGCAGAAGAGGTGAAGCCAGTCTGCGCCTCGCGGTGCTGCTGTCGAATGCGGCTAGCGGTCATAATTGACGCGCGCTTGCCTGCTCCGCCTTGTATAAACGCACGGTTCCGCTCTCCCTTTGTGATATGCAGCAAAGGCAAGAAGCGCTCCTCGCCGCTCGCCAAGGCCCCTCCCGCGCAAGCCGCTTCGAAGGCGGCAGCGCCAAACGCGGCTGTGGAGCACCCGAGAACCGCGGAGGCAGGGCCGACGAGGCCGCAACACGCTGTCCCATCCACATCGGCAGCGCCCGCTTGCAGCCCAGCCAGGGGCTCGCCACCGGGGCCGTCCGCGGAGCCCGCGCGAACGCCGCGGGAGTCCCCGGGGCAGCGGACCCCGGCCCGTGCAGCGGCGCGCACGGCCCCGCCGTCGGCGCCCGGGCCGGCCGTGGCTGACAAGAAGCACAGCCTGGGTGCGGCCAAGCGGCCTGCTCCGAAAGCCCGGCGCGCGGGCCCGCAGGAGGCCGTGAGGGTGTCGGTCCCGACGGAGCCGGCTGGTGGGAGTCCGGCCCACGGCAAGCCGTCGACCATGCGCGGGGTCGCGGCAAGGGCGCCCACCGCGGTGGTATCTGCCGGGTTTAGGGACAAGCCCTCCGCGACTTCCAGCAGCGAGGATGGGAGCTCTGAGGCGGAGTATGCAGGCATCGGCAGCCGCCTGGAGCAGTTGGTCGCCCAGCTCCACAGCGGGCGGGAGTCCCTGCTGCGACTGGTGGACGAGTTCCTGCAGCCGCGGACGAGGACGCACGGCACGGCAGTGGCGTTCCCGGCGCTGACAGGGGCACCGGCAATCGGGGCGCAGAGCGGAGGACCTTCCGCGCGCGCTGCAGCCGGCGACGGCTCTGCCGCGGACGGTGGGAACACGGGCACGCAGCGGGGCCTGGACCTGCTCGCTGCGGCGCTGGAGGTGCACCGGGGCGAGGGTGCGCGCGATCGATGGCCTCTGCCCCGCCTCGACGCTGAGCGGGAGGCGCGGAGCTTCGCCCGCGACCGGCACGGTGCCGCTGGGCCGGCGGCCGGGCAGGCCAACGCGCGCCCCGCGCCAGCGCCAGCGCCAGTGGACGCTGAGACAGAGCGCCGGTTCGCGGCGCTGGCCGCGGCGCCCCAAGCTCTCCCGGACGTGCGCGCGCCGCGACTGGTGGCGGCGCTGATGGCGCTGCATGACGACCCTTCCTCAGAGCGCATGCGGGCGTTTGTGGGGTCGATGCCTGGCGGGGCCGAGCTGCTGACTCAGCTGGAAGCCTCGGGGCACATCGCGAGGCAAGGGCCTGGGGGAGACACGGTGGCGTCGGAGGGCGGGAGCGGCGACGAGGAGGCGGAGGCTGGGTTTGGGTACGAGCGGCTGGAAGATGAGAGTGATGAGGACGGGCGCAGGGCCGGGGGCGACCGCCAGGGCTTGGCTGGGGGAGCGCAGCGGGGGTGGGGAGCGGAGGGAGGTTGGAAACCAGCCACGGATGCGGGAGCGTGAGTGGCCGCGATGCATGCTGCTGCTATGTTGGCTGAGAAGCGGATGTTTTGCACGCATGCGCGGTTGTATGTGTCGTTTCATCCTCTCTCGCACTCCCGCACGCAGGGACCGCAGCAGGAGCACGTCGCCTCAGAGAGGTGGCGTGGCGTCGGATGCGCTGCCGCACAACAAGAGCATGCCGGGGACAGCTGAGCCCGAGGGCATCCCCAAGGCGTCGAGCCAAGAGGCAGACCTGCTCGCCCAGGTGCTGATGGGCCGTGGCGGTGGCCGCCGGCCGTCG